>OY728132.1:305766817-307016817 GCA_963277665.1 Viscum album | reverse complement strand
TGAGAAATTGGCATTGGTGGTTCATACGCACAATATCTATTATGACATGAGGAACATTATTGTGGTGTGATTTCCTATATCAAAAAAATAAATTCTCCAACATCCTCCCAACTTCACAAAAATCTATAACATCTAAACCCCATGATTAAATGAGTATTTTGGAAGATATTTCATGGCCTTTTCCAACAAAAAAACTCAAAAAGTATTTTATGTATTTTTTTCTTCCAATAACTCCCTTTGAGTTTTTTGAAAACACCTTAACAATTTAACACATTTATTTAGACACCATCCTAAAATAACAACTATAATTGTTTATATAGTGTAATCATTGGTAATATTATCACTCACTCTAACTTTAAATGAGTCTCATTTGGTTTTTTAAACAATTTTTAAATGATAATATAATCATTAAAAAAATTATTTAACTTCATGATTTTCTATAATTACCTCTTATCATTATAAATGAAAACATTTTTTTCTTTATATACGCCATGTTTACATATAATGAAAAAAACCTTTTTCACTTCTTGATACATGTGAAAAATAATTAAAATTCTTCAAAATACCCCTAATTTTTTACACATAAATTACATTAATCTTTCTTGGTGAAAGTCTCCCTCAAAAAATTAGGAAATCCCACTTTTTCAATATAAGAGAAACACTTCAGAATTATTCTATGATAAAATATCTTCTTTAAAATATCTCATACTATGAGATAACTAAATATCTTCATATAAAAATAAATCAAAACATATATATCCCCCTTTTTAAAAAAACAACGCAATCATGTGTTTGGTGGTTACAAGGAGAAAATACTAACTTATCCAATCAAACCATGAGAGATAGCATACATTACCATGAACCAATTATTTATGAAATCAGTCAATGTATATAACAATTGAACATAAAAAATGGAACAAAAATCACATTAGGGTATTAGGGATCCCTTTCACAAAATATTTAATTGAATGGAGATTGTTGACCTTTGAGATCCAACCAATTAATTTCAAACTTTTCCCTAGAAATCACCATTTTCATGATGTATATAAATTCAATTTTTGTAAACACGTGCTTTATTATCTATGCATTTTCCCCTTCATTATTTGAAAATATTTTTTCAAATATTAATAGAACTCTAGTTATCAATCTTAATTATAATAGGATAATTTATTTCAACTCTAATGTCATAAATTGTTTTCATTTATAAGAGTTGTTTTGAAGCTTAATTGAACATTATATATTATTGTTCCTTAATTCTGAATGAGATATAATCATTCTTATTGCTATGTAATTAAATGAAAAATATCAAAGATAAAATTCAAAACTTGATGTTGACTTTATAGCATCTGTTGACCCATCCAAATCTATATTTGTATTTACCAACAACTCCTTTTGTGATGTTGTACTACATAATAATGTAAAATCTACCCATAATTTGATATACTAAAGTATTATTTTTTCAATAATCATATAGGTTACTTTTGTAAAACTTTGATACCTTATGTCTTCATAAGTAGAAAAAAATATTTTATACTTTCACTGATAAGTGAAATTGGTTCCCAATTATTTTCTTATATTTAATGATATCAATTTTTTTCCATTGTAATCTCTTAAAAACTTTATATAGGTATAAAATTATGTGTCATGGACTTGAAATATTCTAATAAAAATATTTTTATCACCTCATTGGAATATTTGGAATGTGAAAAAAATATTCCCCACTTTCCTTGTTTCACCTATAAACCAAGGAATATGTAAACTATCCAATGATTGACACTTAATAATCTATTCTAATGGATTGAACAAACTTCTTTATATGATCCTAATATAATAATCCAAATACTATTTCATAAACATATATAAGAATCATCACTATTTGATCATTATCCTTCTTAACATAGAGATTATGATTAACTCCTCCATTCTAGAAACCATGCATTCTCAAGTAATGATTAAGCCTAGAATACCATACTCTTAATTCTTAATTTATCCTATAAAGTATATTCTTAAAGAAACACATTTTTTCTCATTCTCATGAATAAAAAATTATTTTGGTTAATATATTTAAAATTATTCTTTAATAAACCCATTAAGTAATTAAAATTTGATGTTTTTTTGGAATACCTTCAATTTACTTTTCACCTCTATATCCCAAAATAATAAAATAATTTCCTACCTATCCATTGGAGTAAATTCAAAATAAACATAAATCCCTTAAATTTTGGAGTAGACTTTGCACACCATAAGTTATTTTTTTAATAAATTTTCCTACATCAATGATCTTGTTATAGAAACCATGTTTGGTACTTGAAACATTCTTATCCTCAAACCTTAGAAAAATCTATCAAGTTAGATTATTCTTAATGTAGTAAACCCATTTATTTATATAATTAATATAATTCTTATCCTCAGTATCCCCATTAAATATATTAGTTTATATATAAGGACACAACCTTAAACATTATATAATCCTATTTTTTTAGTCAATAATTCATTTTCTTTAATTCTTCAGGATATTTTTTGTTTTGAATTTTATAGAATTTGTTTACAAATCTTACATAAAAAACAAATATATAAAAACAAGTTCAGTTAAACTCGGTATCCAAATTTTCCATAATATAAAATTTTCAAAATAAAACATGATATATTTTCATGAAAAATAATCTTGACTTTCAACTTGAATTTTTATTTTCCATTAACCATCCACAAAACCTGTGAAAAAACATTTTTACATTTGTAATGAGCACAAAAGGCTCAGTAAGGGACATAATAAGAAATAAAGAAACCATTTTTCCATGAATACTTTTAAAAATTATCCTTTTTCAAAATAAACACTAAGTTCAAAATAAACATTTTCTTACACAATAAATTAACTTTAAAATTCAAATATGTTATGAAATCATTTCATAAGAAATATTAAAAAAATAAAACTCATAAATGTTTCTTTAAAATCATGAAAAAATCCATTACTTTTTTTCAGAAAGACATATTTTTCACGCTTGTGAATAATCATATACCTTACCTTTTAAAAAATTAATATTTATTCCTATCTTTTGAAATCCTAATATTTCCATAAAAACCCATTGAAAGCATAGACAAGTCATATTTGTAGCTTGAGGAATAATTTTCATATCACTCTTACATATGAAATAACCATCATAGTTATAAATGGAAAAACCTTAATGGTTTAAATGTAATAAGCATCGTGGTTATACTTAGAGAAATCATCAAAATTACTCTTGAAATAACTATCATGATTATCCTTGGAATAACACTCATGGTTAACTTTAAAACATAAATATTACCCAATGCATTGGTGTGGTATCACAAACTCACTAATACTTGTTTTATAATGGAACCACCCATACATAGTTAATAAATGAACTGAAAATCCTCATAAACAATTTACAAGAACCATACCATAAACATAAAACATAAAATCATGTAGTTTTTACAATAATCCATGCACACATAAGAAAATATATCCGGATTTTGAAATATTAATTCCATTTTAAAACCATTTTTAAAAATAACCAAAAACATATTGAAGGGTGTTTTTATTTGAATAAAACATTGAAAATTATAGAGTAATTAAACTATAAAATAATTGTTATAGAATAATGAAAAAATGGTATCGCTGTATACATTAAAAAAGAACATTCCTTTGGTTTTTTATAAATAAAGTCAAAATTTTGAATATAAAATACATAATAAAATTGATTTTGATAAAATTTGAAATAAATTAAAAAAGTGAAATAAAATTTCATTTATAATTCATTTATTTATAAGGAAATTCAACCATTAAATAATTTTAAAGATATGTACATGGATGAAAAGATTTGGAAGGGAAATTTTAAAGGATGGTTTTTTTTAAAGAATGTCTGTTACCTTGAGTCTGACACAACAATTACTTTATTTATATTATTGAATAAAAAAAATATTAACTATTTACTTTATTAATAAAAAATTTCTAGTTCTTTATTTTTTTATATTATTTAATACAATTTTATATACAATTACATAATCTTTTAAGTTCACGTTTGATGTTTTTCCAGTATTCGACTCGTATGTCCAAAATGAATTTGGTGGAATTATGATAGTAAGATAGGTAATTATTCCATCATATAAATAATAATAATCATGAAATAATTATTATCTTTAAACATAAATTAATATTTTGAAACCAATCCTTAAATATGGTTATGGAAAATGACCAGTGTTATATTCATGGAGATGATGGGGCATACGTATGCATGTGTAATTTTCCATTTTTTAAAGATTATTATGGAAATAAGATAATATCATTTTATCTTAAAATAATGATAATAATATAATAAATAATGTATTAATTCTTTATATTACCATATATATATAATCCATGTGATTTGGTGATTAAAAAGGAACCACATTACTTCATGGAGGTGGTAGTCCACACGTACGCACGAACAACATTATCATTTTAAATGTATATAAATTTAAGAAAATAGTTGATAAATTGTCTTTATTTAATTATAAATATTTAATTAATAACATATAAATACATTAAATCCATTATTATAACCATATATGATAGTTGTTGATGTAAAATTAATTCTATCGGTCTACGAGGCGGCAATCCAGCATACACACGCATGATGGATTCATTTCATATTTTAATAGAGGTTGGAGATATATATAGGTAATTAAATTAACATGATAACATATAAATTAATGGGATATGATTATTCTATTATATAATAATGGTCTAATAATATTTTAATGTGGTGGAAGAATAAATAAAACAAAAACATTCAATTAAATGTTATACCTCTTCTTTGGAAAATCTTCATTTCATTTCACATTAAGACCTATGAGGTTGCTATTATTACCAAAATAAGACCTCTAAAATTTGTAAAGGGATGTTCGTAAGATATTTTTCTAGGTAATTTACAAAAAAAATGTCTTTTTAAGTTTGAATAAAATAGGATAAGATGTTCCCTTTTATAAGAGAGGGGTGGGGCACTCTTGGAATTTCTTGAAATATTAAATTAATATAAATTATTTTTTTTGTTAAAATGGACGAAAATGGATAATATTCCAATATAATATGATTTAAATTCTTAATAAACACATAAAATAAAACTTTTACAAGTTTTGATAAGATTTTTAGCCTTATCCTGTTTTATCCACTTCAATCTTTTTTAGCAATTATCGTGATAATGAATTTCTTACTCTTTTTGATTAAATATAGTTACAATAAATTAAAAATTGGAACCTAAATGGACCATGGATGATATTTTAAACCTTATACCAATAAATGTTTTGAATATATGATTTTTAATAATTTTAAATCATTTAATAAATTATTATTTATTATAAAATATCATTATTGTCAATTTTGAAACTATTCATTTAATTTCATTTTAAATATGCCACAAAAATATGGAATTAGGATATAATCCTTTAAAAAGTCTATAATATGTTTAATTTATCTAAATAATTAATTTAACACAATAATTCTTTCAATATATTACTTTTAATATTTTTAAAACCAATTATTGTGTTTTTCTATTAATTGAATAATTATTGTGCCAATGTTACAAATGCTTTTAAGGTAATTATTTATTACCTAAAAGTTATAAATAAATTAAAATTATAAAAATATAATTTATATTTAAACTATATATTTATAAAAAAACATATCCTCGATTTATCCCTATGCTAAAAATATTATAGTTATTAAAACAAAAAGAATGATATTCCTCGCTTTACATTCCATTAAATATTATAAAGGTAAAAATCAATGAAATATAGCACCAATTTTCCATATTTTCAATAATTTTATCAAAATGGATGAAAAAAACTCATAAAATAGGATAAAGATAAGTTTTTGGTTAATTTTTAGTCCTTATCATATTATTTTTAACTCTTAATTACCAGATTTACCCTTTACCATGGTAACAAAATTACTAATGTTATTATTCAAAATGTCAAAAAATAAAAGAGGACTATTTACCAAATATGGTCCCCAAAATTCAAAAGATTAAATCTATATTTTAGGATTCAAAATATATAATAATTATAATTTAATTTAAAATTTAACTATAAAGTGTGATAAAGAACGGGTTTTCCAAAAAAAACCCTTTTAAGTACAATTTTTTTATTATAAAAAACTAAAGTATAAAATTAAATTTAAATACCATAATTGGATTATTTTAAATGAAAATTAATTAACTAAATTTTAAAAAAATCAACGTAGAATTTATTTTTCAAATAATAAAAAAGAAAATACAATTTTTATTAAAAATAAGTATTTTTCACTATTCATTGAAAAATAAATCTTTTCATAAAATTATAAAAAAATTATCCTAAAATAATTCTTACATGTTGAATTAAAAAATTATCTTCATTTTTTAAAATTAGAATTATATAATTTATAATTCAATATTTTAAATTAAACCATATAATGCATGAAAATCCAATTTTTTTAGAAATAAAGCTTTTTTGTTTTTCCTTTGGATAGAAAAATTACTTAATATTATTATAATAAATATAAATCTGTAAATTATAACTAATAAATATTAATAATACATTAAAAATATTTATTCTAACATTACCTGTGTTGTTACATTCTTCCCCACTTTTAGAAATTACATCCACGCAATTTTATTAATTAATTAATTAAATGGTGATATCTTTCCCTCATAGCTTTTTCAGGCCCCCATGATTATTCTTCAATCATATAGTTTTTCCAAAAAAACATTAATATAGGTAATCACCTTATCTCAAAACACATTATCTCTATTATCAATAATCTAAATGATATAATCCTAATAAGAATGTTTATCTTCCAAGTGAACTACTTCGGGGATCAAAATATGAGATGGATCTGGAACTCATTTCCTTAACATCTGAACATCAAATACATTATGTACCTGGGATAAACTCATAGGAAAATCCAATCAATAAAAAAATGATCCAACTTTCTCTTGGTTTTCATATGGTCCAATGAACTATGGACTTAGCATCCCCTTTTTACCAAATGCATAACACTTTTCTAGGGAGATACTTTAAGAAAAACATGACTAACTACCTTAAATGAATGATATTTCCTCTAATTATTTTCATAGATTTTCTATATTCTCTAATTTATCTACATATTTTTTCAGTCATCTTTACCTTTTTAGCCATTTTGTCTACCAAATCTGGTCCCATCAACTTCTATTCCCCAACTTCACACCAAAATGATGGATTCTAAAACCACTTTCTATATAATTCCTCAAAAGGTTCTATCGGTAAACTATAATGAAAACTATTATTATAAGAAAAAAACTAATAAAATATATTGATTTCAAATTCCTTGAAAATACATTGAACAATAATGAAGCATTTTTTCTATGGTTTGAATCATTCACTAAGAATATCTATCATATTAAAGATGAAATGTTTTAATGAAATTTAATTATGTTCGTAATGACTTATAAAGTCCTTTATAAATATTTAAAGTGAAATTTAGATCAGGGTCAGATATAATAGAGAGAGTAACTCCATATAACCATATTATCTCCTTGAGATGCATTCAAGAAAGTTTATCTAAATATAGAGTATCTATAATGGTACGGAATTCCATAGATTTTTTTAATCAATCGACAATAACCCAAATCGCATTATTAAGTTGAGTTGTATTAGAAATACCAGCATGAAATACCTAGATATATTTTCCAATTTCCAATTCAGTATTGGAAATTGTTGAAGCATCCCTTTTGGTAGTTTTCATTCTACATTAACATTTTGAAAATTAAAAAATTTCATGGTAAATTCAGCAACATCTCTTATCATTCCATCCCACCGGTAAAACTTATGAAATCCTATATACATCTTAGTATTTACATAATGAATTTAAAATTGGGAACTGTGAGATTCATTAAACAATTATCTCTTCAATTTGAATTCACAGAACACACATAATCTCTTTCTAAATCTCAAAAAATAATCTATTTCAATATTCAATTCAGTTAACTTACCCATATTAACCAATTATATCATTTCCTATAAAACATGATCCTCCATTTGAGAATGCTTAATTATTTATGACATAGATGATTGAACTAACACCTAGAATAAAATAGAGTAATTTCTAGTATCCACAACTTAAAGGACAGAATTCATCAAATCATTAACCAAAGGTTAATGTTAGAAACATAACATGGTTAATGTAGCATTATTTTTCGAACTCCAAGCATAAAATACTTTGTTTTATTTTATATAATGGTAATGGATCATGTAATCATAATCCATGATCAGTTTTATCCATCTTATCTACCTCATGTTCAAATATTTCTGAGTGAATATATACTTCAAAATTTTATGATCGGTTTATATTTTAAACTTTACTACATATAAATGATGTCTAAAAATTTTTAATGTAAAAAATATAACTCCAATTTTAAGGTCATTAGTAGGATAAACTTTATCATGTGGTTTTAATGAATGTGATGCATAAGCAATTACCCAATAATTTTGTATTAAAACAAAACCCATACCTCTCAAAAAACATTATTATAAATAACATTCATTATTTATGGATAGTTGTTCCAAAATTGTATTATTTACTAATATTATATTTAATTCATGGAAATATTCATCGTATTTATTTTTCTAGATGAACCTTACTCCATGTTGTGTTAACTTAGTTAGTGGGTAGATAACTATAAACTTTTTTCAATAAATGGCCGATAATAGCTTATTAATCCAAGAAAACAATGAATCTTAGTATCATTTTTAGGACTTTCATATTCATCAACCACATTATTTTTAGAAGAATCAACTGTTATTCCATCTTTATTTACGATGTGTTCATGAAATTAAATCTACTATTTCCAAAAAGCACATTTTCTCAAATTTTGTGTAACTTTATTTCATTAAGGGTTTTTAGAAAAATCCTTTGATGTTTTTCATGACCCTAATAACTTTTATGAATAAATACTAATATCATCTATAAAAACCACAAACTTATCCAAATATCCATGAGAGACTCTATTCATTGTATCCATAAATACTTTTGGGGTATTTTCAACCTAAAGGTAATAACCGCAAACTCATATTGATCATATATAGTATAAAATACTATATTTATAATGTCATCACCCTTTACCTTCAGTATATGGAATGAATAAGAAATGTACAAGTTACCAATTCATTAGATAATCCAACATCTACTAAATTAGTTGCAAAGAATTTCACCATACCCTTATGCTTATAGTATTTATGCTTCTCATCATTCATTCCCTTTTTCAGACACTCATATTCATAATTACCCATATCATGACATTTAAAACACATTAGTTTCTTTTTATCAAAGTTGGACTTACCACTCCCAAGATCATTTTCATTATATTGACAATCTATATTCCACAACTTACCACATTGTAAGCACTTCCCATATTCCCTAAGGTAGTCCTTTATGTGCTTTTTACCACACCTATCATAAATTAGAAACTTGATTTTCTTACCTTCATATTTTTTATGGGTTCTTTCTCATTTCCTTCCTCTTATACCTCTTTTTCTACTTGTTTTTATATAATATTTAATCATATATAAAACTACATTTCCACCTTATTGTCACATCAAACAAGTTTCTCATAACATTTATATTCAAGGGAAGCCAATGTCCTTTGATATCATGGATTCAATCCATAGAACAATAAATTAATTTAACTATCAATATCCTAGATAAAATCCAATGAATACCTTATAATGACCCAGATCCAGATGACCTGTACCTGGTTGGTCACATGGACTCAAGCGCAATTTCCCAAATGTAAGAGGCTACTAACTAGAAGTGAGGTCCTAGGGTGAGATAGAGGTGAAACTATGCCCTTATTGGCAGAGTGTAACACAATGGAATAAATAATAATACAATAGCAGAAGTAGTAAGCATCATACAACTGAAATAAACAGCAGAAGACTAAGAAGATAAATAACCAAGCATCATTACATAATAAATATGATGCATCCTGTTATGTTCTAAGAAAACAGCCAAAGAAGGTACACTACAATGATCCACATTATATGTTCCAAATGATCAAAAGAAACAAATAAATCATTGAAAGCCTCGGTTTGGTCCCATGTTATCCTGGTCCTAACTAGCTCATCAAGTACCTATAGCAGGGTGCATACCCTGATCAACACCTGCAATCATATAATCTGTTTGGGCCTAAAAGAATACCCCAGATAGGGTGTGAGACTAAATACCAGTAGGAAACCACACAAGGTTTGTTCCAATCTTTTATTGGATATATATAATAGGCATTATACAATAGTGAAATCATTAAACTAGAAGGTACTCAAAAGTAATCACAACATATGTCTTAGAAGATAATATAACTAAGTATAAGTGAATACTGAAGCCAATATTGTGCATTGTCTTGGTAGATGTATCATTAGTCATTCAATTTCATTATTCAATTCTGTTAGATTATATAAAAAAACTCTAGGTTTGTCCTAGGCTTGAAACCCCTTGTGTAAAAGTAACTGTCAACTTGTGACATCATAATTATTTAATCATTTTCGAATAGATCCTAGCCTCAATATCCCTCAATGGATCCTTGGTTCGCTCGTCATTTTAAATAATCTTCAATGAGCCCAACCACCCTATCTGTGTCACCCTCATATCCTTTATATAATTAACCCCTTGAGCTCATCCATCATCTTTTAACTGAGATAATGGTTCACCCAAAGTATATAAGGTGAAATTAGTTACATGAGCATGATCTTGTCTTTTAACTGAGGCTATATCTTTCCAATTGCTAATTGACCCTTTTATTATTTAATTAAATTACACATTCCATATCAAAAGAAACACATGTGAATTAATGTATCAAATGGTTTTAACATAATCAACTCATGTGGGCATAGTTTGCAAAATAACCAACACAAGTAAATTAAACTATTACTTGGTCAAACAAGGATATCTCACATTAGAAACCATATAACAATCCTATTATACAATTTAAACATTTACAAGTCTTAACATAACAAGTATCTCATGTGGAAAATCCATATAATGATAAATACATTATTAACAACCCAAGAATGGGAATTCAAGTCAAGGATCATAGGAATTCTTGACAAAAAGGCTATCTAAGGTCAACAAACCCATGGAATGGACCTGAATCAATGTTCACAGCCCTAAACATGCTTTCAAATCATCTAATTAATTACTTAATCATCAATAAGAAATAACAAGGTTCGTTATTAAATAAATTGACCCCTAAAATTGTGAGCACAAAACTCCAAGATATATAATCAACTTGATAGTCAACGGAAGGCACAAGACCACCTACCTCATGTTTTTATGACTCTCCTCGTTTAGTGTTGTCTTTCAAATCAACCTAAATCAGAGTAGATTTAAAAAAATGAGAAAAAATATCAAACATTAATAACTAGGTTGAGAGAATAAATCATGAAGAAATGATCAAAAGGAATCTATCACTCGTCTAGAGAGTTTCAAAACATTCGATGGTGTTTGAATCGGGTTCTGGGCGACGAAATAGGAGAATAATTCTCATTCAGATTTTTCTTGGTAAGACTGCTCATCGAAAGTGCTTGTTTCTATTTGTCTTCCAAAAACAACTCTACTGCCCGATTTAATCAAAAAAAATTAAATTACATGGTTGTTACTTGAAACTACATGTTGTGTCTATATAATTTCTATCCCGACCATTACATGGTCATGTACTAGGATTACATGGCATGTAGCCCTCCATACATAGCTTATACCTATAAGTACATGGTGTATAGTCCCCAGTTACATTGTGTAAAAGGTTTTTTTCCATCCCTTGACCCACTTTCCCCCATTTTCTTATATATAAACTAATAATTAAAAATATGTACCTCAAAGGAAGAACTGGGTTCTTACAAACTTCTCCCCTTAAAGAAATTCGTCCCTGAATTTCCCTACCAAGGGTGGTGAAGGAACATCAGAGAATAACTCCAAACATTGCGATTGGATATTTATCTCCCACTCCCAAGTCTCATCCTACACTCATCCATGCTTCCATAGTACCCCTACTAATGGAATAGATCGGCTAGGGAGAACCTTTATGCTATGATCCACAATATGAATGGGATGCTCTTCAAAGGACGTATCTTCCTGCAACTCCGCTTCCTTGGGATGAAGGTGTGTGATGGGTCCAAAAATTAATGTTGCAACTGAGAAATGTGAAAGATTTTGTGTATATCCATGTACATATAAGGTAACTAAAATTGATAGGCAACCGGCCCAATGCTCTCCATAATCTCAAACGGACTGACATATCTCAGCAAAATATTACCATGTCTCTCGGTCCTCCTATGTCCCTCCCTCAGTGCGACACATAGAAAAACTCAATCCCCAGCCTCAAACTCCAAAGTTCAACTAAAGATATCAGTGTATGATTTCTTAAAAGACTATACAATATCAATCTACTTCTGAATCAATTGAACTTGCGCAGTAGTCTCCTGGACAAGACAAGGTCCCACTATAGCTATTTTTCTTGCCTCCATCCAACACAAGGGTGATCTGAATGTCCTACCATAAAAATCTTCATATAGAAACATATCAATAGTATCTTAAAAGATATTGTTGTATGAAAACTCAAAAAGGGGTATGTGTGTCTCCTAGGAACCCCTGAAATCCTGGATGCATGCTCGAAGCATGTAATCCAGCACATGAATTGTACGCTCTGACATTCCATCTAACTGGGGGTGGTAAGAAATGTTAAAAAGCACCTATGTACCCAAGTCCCTCTATATCCCATTCCATAAAAAAAATTAAACTAGTAATCCCAATCTAAACTGATAGAATGTGGGACCTTGTGTAGTCATACAATCTCACAGATGTACAACCTCTCAAACTCATCAACATCGAAGGTTTCCTTGATCGCCAAGAAATGTGAAACCTTCATAAGTCTATCAACAACAACCCATACTATATCATTATCTTTGGAAAACCCTGTTAAACCCATCAGGAAATCCCTTTTTATTTCATTCCATTTCGACTCTGGAATGGGTAGTTGCTATAAATGTTTGGTTGGATGCTGATGTAGCGCCTTCACCTGCTAATAGGTGGCGCATCACATGAAAAAACCACCTACATATACCGTCATACCTAGCCACCAGTACTAATGCTATAAATCCTGATACATCTTGATGACACCAGGATGAGTTGTCCAAACTGAATCATGAAAATATGGTATTGGCTCCTTGCACATGTCTGTAAAAAAACCATACATGGCTCTGTAACCGTAGAACCTCATCCTTGCCTATGGCCCAACTAGGTGGAGGGTCCTCACCTTCCACTCTCTCCAATAGAACTAAGCCTTCAGAATCTGATAGCTAACTCATCCTCACTCTGTCCAGTAAGGTAGAGGTAACAACTAAGGATGAAAGAAAAGTTTTTCCCTGACTGTTTTGCACCTCCAAGATCATCTTAGATAACAACATCATAAGATGCCACTTGTTATAGGCAGGCTTCCCTACCTTTATGTGAGTCCTTTTGATCAATGAATCGGCCACTACATTTCCTTTCCCTAGTATGTAGGCAAGATCAAAGTTGAAGTAATGAAGGTATTCCACCCACCTTCCCTGCCTCATATTTAGATCATGCTGTGTAAATCTTCACTTGATAATTTTGTGGTCTATTTACACAAAAAAACTTTTCTACCAATAGGTAATGTCTCCAACAGCATAAATCATGAAAAACTATTTCTAAATTGATATCATGCATTAGATAATTCCTCTCATGAGGCCTTAATTTTGAAGATCCATATGCAACAACTCGATCCTCCTATATAAGAACTGCTCCAAGCCTGATATATGATGTGCCACAGTACATAATTTAACGCCTTCCTATCTCTAAAAAAATCGGTATCGGTGCTAAAGCCAATATTTCCTTCAAATCCTATGATTTCATATTACAAGAATATATCCATACGTACTTTTCACCTATTTAACTCAGGCCTATCAGCGGCACTACTAAACGTGATAAGTCTTGTGTGAAGTGTTTGTAGTAACTAGCTATCCCCAAAAAAAATTGTATGTCAAAGATATTCTTGGGTTGTTTCCAAGAAACTATTTCCATCACCTTATATGTGTCCATTGATACTCCTGTCTATGAGATGATGTTACCCATGTAGTTAATATGATCTATCCAGAAGTTAAACTTTGTGATCTTAGAATACAACTGATACTCTCTCAGTGTATTCAAAATGATCTCATGATGAGTGTCATGGTCATGTTGATTATGGGAATATACTATGATATGAACCATGAAAACCAAAAAAAACAAATCAAGATAAGGATAAAACACTCAGTTCATTTGATCCATGAAAACCACTGGTGTGTTCATGAGACCGAACAACATAACAAGTTACTCGTATAGACCATACCTGCTCTGAAAGGCTATTCGAGGTATGTCTGATGGTCTAACATGCATCTGATGATAACTAGATCTCAAATAAGTCTTATAAAAAACCTAAATTACATGTAGTTGATTAAATATGTCATTAATTCGTGGAAGATGATACGGGATATTAACTATCTACTGGTTCAATTTTTGATAATCCACACATAGCCTAAGGGTACCGTTTACTATTCTCTTAAAAAGGAATGGTGAACCCCATGAAAAAGTACTAGGTCAGATGAAACCCTTATCCTCCAAATACTCTAGCAATCTCTTGATCCCTTGAAACTATGTCGTATCCATCCTATAAGGAGGAATTCATACTGGTGCAGCTCCTAGTACCCGCTCGATAGAAAACTCTACCTCAATCATTGGAGGTAGGCCTAAAAATTAATCTATGAATACATCCCTGAAATGATCAACTTCTGGAGGGAAATATTCCTGATGTGTCCCTTGGACATCCAAATATAATATTTCAATCTAGGATTTCATCCCTCCCATCCCACGATGCTCAGGTCTAGCTCTACTCACCTGGACATCCCATTCACCCTTGTGTAGAAACAATCCACCTTATGATGATGTAAAACTCACCCTATGGTGATTTAAATTTACAAAGGATTGAAAGGATACCAACCATTCCATTCCAATAATGACATCAAATCGTGTCATCTCTTATACGTATAGTCCCCATACGAAGTGACAGCTTCCAACCTCAAGGGGGGACTCCTTGCACTGACACACACCGTCCATTCTAATCCCTAACAAAGTTCCTAGCATCACAACATCATCATACGTAAAAACACATAGCCCTAGGATCTCTACAATGGTAATAGATATGAATCTAGTGAATCCCATGTATCAAAAATTTCAAAAGCTAAAATAGAGGCGACTAAAATAGTACCCCAGACATTAGAAGGTATGTGATCCTACTTCTGCCGGGTCTATTGCACTGCATATTTTTGGCATATACTATGACCCTAAAACAATATATGGCTAACCGTAGTTGATACACTCTTCTGTATATGAAAACTTGGAGTCTGGATACCATAACCACAACCATCACCTCAGCCTAAGCGGCCTAATGTATTCGAGTTCACTAATTGGTGAGAAATTGTTGGCCATGTTCCTGAACATGGAGTCTATGCAGACCCTCTCTCACTAGCCACTGGAAGAAACATCCTATAGAAACACGGAAGATGTCCCATCATTCCGTGATATCGACACTCGACTGGGTCCATATGAAAATTTGGTCTAGTATTCTCAATTCTTCCACACTGGAAGCACCTCACCTAGCTACCGAAAGATATGTTCTGAGTACTAGATTCACCACAATTAAGCTCCAAACGACACTTCCTTTTACTAGTCAAAATAGTACCAGATCTCGGTGTCGAACCACTTGGCTCACACCTCCAAATTACATTTTATTTCTCTTGTTTGTTAGTGTCTTGTTAATTATAGTGGATACCGTATTCATCCGGAAGATATTAACCTATGATAGGATTTCATACTTGAGACCATCATTGAATTGACTAACCTTTGAAAGATCTTCACCCATTATAATAGGTTTCAAGCGTTGGAGCTCAGTAAAGTGGGAAGAGTAATCCATAACTGATAGAGAACCCTACTCCAAAAGAATAAACTAATGGGAATTGTTGGCCCTCAACATCTCGAGATAGACATAGTCATAGAATACTGTCTGAAAATCATCCCATGTCATGGCCCTCCGATTCTATATATTTGTGGTAACATCCCACCACCTCTGGGAAGAATCATATATCATATAAGTCATGATTTTGACCCTCATCTTAGAAGTCATCTTAAGATACTTGAATATCGATAGCATGTCCTCTAGCCATGACTCTGCAGACTGTGGTCCCCCATCCCTAGAAAAGTTGGGATGATGTTTCTAGTGGAACACTCTAGTCAGATCATCCATAGTAGTTTCAAGTTGAGGTGATACCTGGAAATTTTTCATAAGGAATTTAATTTTTTCATATAACTATGCCTCAACACCTGTGTCTGGAACAACTATTGGTGCCTCAATTGTCACGAATGGAGGATCCAGTGGTATCCCATGGCCTATCACCTCTGGGGGATGCCCATCCCCACCCTCTAGGTGTACTACTAGAGGTCTTCATGGTGGAATTTCCCTATAAATTCTATGAATTAAACCTCAGTACAATCTTATTCATCAAGGTATGCAGTTCAGGAGTGTAAGAACTAAACAGGAGAATAAAATCCTCAAAAGTTCCCAAAATAGGAGTACATGACATGTATAAACTATAAATAGAATATTCACTCAAGCTCCTACCCATGAATGTACTTCCATCGGCCTGGGTGTGTAACCATCCTAGGTACATGGTGTTTTAGACTCATACACATTGTGTACACAAGTTTCCCCTCCTATCCATGTAATCCTACACATCCAGATTACCATGGTTTCTGCCTGAGTAGGATTACATGGTGTGTACCGAAAATACATGGTCATGTACTGGAAAAACCCATCATCTCATATTCCTTCTCACATGGAAGTATAGACAGTCAGCTACCACATGACATGTAAATAGGGCACATGACGTGTACATGAAAAAAGAGTTCTTTCTTCCCAAATAAAAGAACACGTAGAATGTTTTCATAGGACCACACTCTATGTTGTCAGGGATTCCAGATAGTAAGCCTCAAAAACATCCATGGAACCCCTATTTTTTCAAAATAAAGCAACAATGTACCAAATTCTGACACATGGGTTCATATACTCACCACTAATCAAATTTTGGCATCATATATAGCACATAACTACACAATTTCATCCCATGGCTAAAACATGATCTGCAAAATTTTGATCCAAGAGGTCTCATAATCCTTAGGGACCAAATTTTTTCATTCATCCAATTCAACCATAAAACATAACAATACACCTATCATAATAATAGGTATATCTATCATGGAATCTATCACAATTGCATTCAATCAATAATGGTCTCTAAATGGCATGAAAATAATGCATGGAATGTGATTTCAATCAAGTGCCTATATAATGCAGGAGATTCCATACCCCCATCTTGAAGGGTTGAAACAATATAGAACCACAATGAAATCAATAATAACATCACAATACAAGTGTGTCACCCAACGGTGAAATCAAATCAACTGTAATAACTCAAAATCTAAAAGTTACAATTAAATTTGATGCAACTTGGCTTTCCCCTATACACGGGTTAGCTACTCCCAGGCACAATTTTTAACCAAACTCCATTTTCTTCCTATCCCAGTCTAATGTCACTAAATAGTAAGAAAACCCAGAAAAGGACACCCCACTAATATCACTTTTTAATGTACTGGATATGGATTCCACTCAACTGGTTCCCCATACCCGGTTGGACACATGGCCTCAAGCTCATTTCCCCAAACACCAGAGGCTTCTGACTATTAGCAAGGGCCTAGGGTGTGATAGTAGGAAAAATATTCCCTCATTAGAAGAGTGTAACACAGAGGAATAAATAATAATACAATAGAGGAAGTAGCAAATAGTATATAACTGAAATAAACAATGGAAGACTGATAAGATAAATAACCAAGAATGGTTCCATAAAAAATATTATATAACATATTATGTTCTAAAAAGGCATCCAAAATAGGTATACTACAATTATCCAAAATATAAGTTCCAAAATATCAAAATAAAATAATAAAACTAAGAAGCATCACAATCCAAGACTCGGTCTCATGCTCTCCTGCTCCTAAGAATCCCAACAAATACCTGTAGCAGGGTGCTTTCCCTAATCAACACCTGTAATCATATAATCTGTTTGGGCCTAAAATCATGACCCAAATATGGTGTGACTATATCTCAGTTGGTAAAAACCTAAGGTCTATGCCCATCTGTTAGTGGATATACATAAAATTTTGTGTATAATAGTGAAAGTAATAAACCAAAAGGTACTCAAAAGTAAGCACAACAAATGTCTCAAAAGACAATGTAACCAAGTAAAAGTGAATACTGAATCCTAGATTTTTCTTTGTCTTGGAATATGCATAATTAGACATTAAATTTCATTATTCAATTCCATTGGATTATATAAATTTTTTAGGTCTAGCCTATTCCTGATGACCCCCATATAAAAGTAACTATCAACTCGAGACATAATAATTATTTCATAATTTCTCAAAAGATACCAGATTTGGTATCCCTCATTAGATCCTAGGTTCACTCGACATTTTAAATAAGCTTCAATGAGACCAACAACACTATCTATGGATCTATCACATCCTTTACATAATTAACCTCTTGATCTTATCCATTGCCTTTTAATAGATACAATGGTTCACCCAAAGTATATAAGGTGTAATTAGTCACATGAACCTGACCTTATCCTTTAATCGAGACTATGGATCTCCCATTGTGAATTAACCCTTTTTATCATTTAATTCAATTACACCTTCCATATGAAAAGAGACACATGTGAATTAAACTATCACATGGATTTAACATAACCAACTCACGTGGAAACAGTTTACATAATAACCAACACATGTAAATTAAACTATTATATGTTCAAACAAGGATAAATCATATGGGAAAAACATATAACAAGCCTATTACGAAATTTAAACATTTAAAAGGCTTAACATAAGAAGTATATCATGTGGGAAATTCATATAATGAGCAATACATCTTTAACAACCCAAGAATGGGAATTCAGGAAGAGCCTCATAGGCATTCTCAGTCAAACGAAAATCTAAGGTAAATTCACCTGTGGGTTGGACTTAAATCAAGGATCAAAACCCTAAAGATGCTTTCAAATCATCTAATTAATTTCCTAATCATCAATATTAAATAAGAGGTTTCATTATTAAATCAAGAAACACCGTAAAAGTGGGTGTGCAGCACTCTGACATATATAATCAACTCAACAATCAACGAAAGGCACAAGACCACCTACCTCATATTTGTATGACTCTCCACATCCAGTGTTGGCTTTAAAATTGACCTAAATAAGAGTAGATATACAAAAAGGATAAAAACTCTTAACCCTTGATAAGTAGGTAGAGAGAATAAATCCAGATGAAAGGTTCAAAAGGAATAGATCACTCACCGAGAGGGTTTCAATGGATTCAATGGTGTTCGAATCGGGTTTCGGATAACGAAATGGGATAAAAATTCTCATTCAGATTTTTCCTAGGCACACTGCTCATCGAAAGAACTCATTTCTGTTCATCTTCCAATAAACAATTCTACTTTCTGATTTAATCAAAAAAAGAAAATTACATGGTGTTTACTTGAAACTACATGTTGTGTCTATATAATTTTTTTCCAGAACATTACATGTCCATGTACTGGAATTACATGGTGTGTAGCCCTCCAAACATGGCATATACCTATAAATACACAGTGTGTAGTCCCCATACACATCATGTGATTGGATTTTATCCATCCTTTGACCTATTTTCTCCCATTTTATTAAGTATAAACTGAAAAAGACAGATCTATACCTCAAAGGAAGAACTAGGTTCTTATATAACAAGCTAGTTGGGTGAAGTTTTCTTCACACATGTCCATAGAATGTTTATCCTTTTACCTTAATTCCATGAATTTTATTCATCCTAATTATTATATTGTTAATAAAGTATTTATCAGATAAAATTTCCTTAAATTCAACCTATTCCAAGGTATCAATCTCTTCCTCTTCTCTAGTATTCTTAACGATAGCACAACATTGATTGGATTCACTATTAAAATGAAAAATATAAATAGTAGCATTTTGATGACTTGAACAACCCATGACATTGAATATCCTTTCAAGGGATTTAATCCTCCAATCATCTATTATTGGGTTAGAAGATACATGAAATATAGGAGGGTGTTGCCTTATAAAATTCTCTAATATCGACATATTCCTATATGGAAGACCGGGTTTCTCTCTAATATAGATACCACTTATATTTATAGATTATTTTAACTCATATATCATAGAAATAAACTACTCGATTTAAATTCCCACCATTCGGGGTTTCTAATTTATTAGGATATTGTCCTCTTGGTGCCTTCCTAGTACAACATCCTTATTTTCTCTGTGGAAAACTATTCTGAACAAACATTGTTTAAATAAATAAAAATTTTAATCTTCAAATACTATAACATGATAAACATAAATTAAAATCTATTAAGTGTACTTAATTACATTATCTTAACCTCTAAAATTATCCAACCCTTTCATATGATATCAACTATAAAGATCTAAACCTTAAACAGTATATAATCTTGGGTTTTTTGTTAAGAATTCATTTTCTTACATTCCTAGGTATCTTTTTTGTTTAGAGTTTTAAAAAATTATGTCATAAATCTTACATAAAAACCTATATATTAAAAATAGGAAACTTTTACTCAATAACAATTTTCCCATAATATAAAAATGTTAAAATAAAACATGATTTCTTTTTGTGATAGATTGTAATAACTTATAACTTCACTTATTATTTTCCCTTAACCATCCCTAAAACAATTGAAAAACTATTTAAAATGCATGATGAGAATAAAAACATAGTAAGTCACATAAAAATATAAAAATAAACCATTATTAAATGAATACTTATAAATATTTTCCTCTTAAAAAAAAATTTGGGTTCAAAATAAATATTTTGTTACCCATGAAATCGACTTCACTTCCCAAATATTTTTATAAAATATTTAATAATAAATATTAAAGTAAACAAATAATACTCATTAATTTTTATTTCAAATCATGAAAAAATGAAAGTTTTTCAAAAATACAAACTTTTTACCATTAATAAGTATCATAGAATTTCCCTTTTAAAAAAATTATATCGCTACATACCTTTTTGAAATCATAATATTTTTATAAAAACCCATATAAATCATTGATAAATCATATACATAACTTGGGGAATTTTTTTCATATCAATATTACTTATGGAATAACCATCATGGTTATGAATGGAATAATATTCATATTTCACATGGAATAACCCCCCATGATTATGCATAGAGTAACCATCAAAGTTACAATTGAAATAAAAATTATTGTTATAATTTTAATAACCCTAATGGCAACCTTCAAAACATAAATCATACCCAATAAATTGGAGGGATATCACGGACCCACCCATCCTTGGTTTATAATGGAAATATCCATCAATGGTTTATAATGTAACCAAATGTCATAATAAGCAATTCCTAATAACCATAATATATTCATAACACATAAAATATTTTAGTTTTAAAAATAATATATTCACCCATAAGAAAAAATTTATGGATATTGAAATATCCATTACATTTTAAAACCATTTTTGAAAACAATAAAAATATAGGGAATGATTTTTTTTTCTATAAATAAATCGTTAAAATAGAACATTTCATTTTTCATTTTGAAAAGAATGTCAAAACATGTCGTATAAAATATGTAATAATATTTATTTTTACAAGATTTGTAATAAATTATATATATATATATAATTACCTTTATAATTAATTTATTTTTATATAAATATATTTTTAAAATAATTTTAAAGATATTGAAATTGAATAAACGGAGTTGGAAGGGAATCTTTAAAAGAGGATTTCTTTTAAAAAAAATAAAGTTCCTCACCTTGAGTCCAACACATAACATTATTTATTTATTATCCTAAATAATAAAATTATATTAATTATTGAATTTATTAAAAATATTTTTCAAGTTAATTATTCTTTTTTATTTTTTAAAACCATACTATATATAATTACTTAATCATTTAAGTTCTCGTTGGATGTTTTGATGGTATTTGGCTCGTATGTCCCAAATGAAATTGGTGGGTTGAATATGGTCTAAGTGTTAATTATTTCATCATATATAGAGTAATAATCATGTAATAATTTTTATTATAATATATCAACTAAACTTATAAAACCAATCATGAAATCTGGGTATGAAAAATGAACTATGTTGCAATTCTGGGGATGTTAGGTAATACATACACATATGGAACATTTCCATTTTTCAATGATCATTATGAAAATAAGGTAAGTATTATTTTATCTTCATATAATGATAATAAAATAATGAATAATATATTATTTCTTTAAATACCCTAATATATATCCTCCATCAGATGTGGTGATAAAAAATGAATCACATCGCTTCACAGAGGCGGTAATCTACATATATGCCTAAATGATGTTATCATTTTTTAGTGTATATAAATGTAAGAAAATAAGTGATATTATATATATATATATATATATATGTGTGTGTGTGTGTGTGTAAAATTTTTACATGAATATCATATATATAAATTAAATCTTTCATTGTAACCATCTGTGAGTGGTGGTGATGGAAAATGAATTACATTGGTCTGTGAGACGATTTTCCACCGTACGCATGAACGATATTTTCCTTTCAAATTTGATGGATATTAGAGATGAATATAGGTTATTATATTAAAAAAATTACATCTAAGTATATGGGATATAATTATTTTATTATATATAATAGTTTAAATACTATTTTAAGGAATTTGAAAAATAAATATGAAAGTGACATTCTGTTAAAGGTTATACCTCTTCTTTGGACAGTCTCCTTTTCTTTACACATTAAGACCTCTACATTTGGAATTATTAAAAAATAAAAACCTATATAATGTGTAAATTTATATTAGGAATATATTTGGTAGGTATTTTTTGAAATAAAATGCTTTTAAAGTGTGAAAAAAGGAGGATAGGATATTCTCTTTTATAAGAGATGGGAGGGCCACTCTTAGAATTTCTTAAAATATTAAATTAATATAAATTAATTATATATTAAAATGGCTCAAAATTAAATATATTAAAATATAATATTATTATGATTCAAAACTATGACAAAAAATTAAATTTGGATAATTTTAGATAAGTTTTTTAACCTTATCTCTTTGTTTTGACCCACTTAAACATTTTTTGATAACTACCATGATAATGAAGTTTTTAATCTTTATGGGTCAATATATTTACTATAAAAGTAAATTTGTACCTTAAATGTACCATTTTTAAAATTTTAAACCTTATACATTTCACTTAGTAGAATATTGAATTTTTAGGAATTATAAATCATTTAATGATTATTATTTATTATAAAATATCATCAATGTCAATTTTGAAAATATTCATTTAATTTCACTTTAGAAACACCAATAAAATGATGTAATTCAAATATAATCCTTTATAACATATCTAATATTTTTTTACCTAAACTTTTGTATAACAATAATTCATTCAATTTATATTACTTTTAGTATTTTTAAATTCATTTATTTTGTTTTTCTATTAATTGAATAATTTTTGCATTAATATTGAATAAGATTTTAAGGTAATTATTTAATCACTAAACATTATAAATAAATTTCCATAATAAAAAAATAATTTACATTTAAAATAAATATTTATAACCGAACATATCATCTATCTATACTAATGTTTAAAATATTATAATTATTAAAATCAAGAGTGTGACATTTTTTACATTATAATACACATAATTATTATAAATGTAAAAATCATTGATATATGGAACAAAGTTTCTATAATTTCAAGACTTGTATTGAAATAGAAAAAAAAAACTCATATAATAGGATAAATGCAATTTGGATGGTTAATTTTACTTCTTTTGATATTATTTTTAACTCTTAATTACCTAATTTACCATTTACCATGCCAATAAAATTACTAAAGTTATTATTCATAATGTCTAAAAATAAAAAGGGTCCTATTTACAAAATTTTAACTTTGTAAATAAAAAAAATTAAAATACAATTTAAAATAAAAATAAGTATTTTTCACTATTCATGGAAAATATAATCTTTTCAAAAACATCTCAAAATATTTTCCTAAGATGATTTTTAATTGCTGAATTTAAAAGTAATTTTTATTTTTTTAAAATTAAATTTCCATAATATGGATATCAATATTTGAAATAAAACCATATAATTCATGAAAATCAAATTTTGTTAGAAGAAAATTATTATTTGTTTTCCATTTTGAATAAAAAATACCTAACATTCTTAGAATAAATAAAACTATATAAAATATTACTAATTAATATTAATAAGAAAAGAAAAATATTTATGCAAACAATATATGGGTTATTACATTCAACTTGAGATAAGAATATAACTTTATATAGAAACTTTATCCTCTTTATTTTCTATAGATCTTTACAATCACAAATAATGTTATTTTGCATTCATTTCATACATTATTCTTAACTTTATTACATATAAAGAAATTATTTAAACATCCTTATTATCGATGTATTTATCGAAATCAATTATAACCCCTTTTTCTATATTAGAAAATACACAACATAAAAAAAATTATTAATAAGGGAGATGAATTATAAATAAGAGTTTAATGAGGTCTAAAATAGTATAGCCTTAAGGTATCCCCACAAACAATATTAATACAATCTTATTCTATAGATAATTTTCTCAACTCAAAAAATATTTCCTCATAAATTTTCTTTATATTGTGGTGAAAAATATACTCATTATATAACATAGTCACATCATATATTTCAATAATTCTTCAAATCAAGTTGTTGAAACATTTATAATCCTTTCACTTATGTGAATAAGAGTGAAACTGATCATCATATTCATGCGATTTTAACTTCATATGGTACTTTTCATTATTGATAATAATGTATTTACATACAAATATTTGAAAGTATTTTAACATTGGATTCCTTCTATTCCATATCCCAAATTTATTCTTTTCTTCACCCAATCATATCAAGGCTATATTTTTTTTATATAAACTCATATTAAGATTGTCTCCTAAAATTCATTAGTGGTTCTTTTCAAATGAGCATGGTTTGATCTATGTTATTGATTATCTAATTAATCCTCTTAAATAAAAAAAATTGATGAGTAATATCTTATAAAACATAATTTTTTATCCCATGATTTTTTAGTTAATCCTTCACTTTGATATTATTAAATGTTAGGTCATTTTTACTTATAATTTTAGAATTTTGTATCCAAAAATATTCTCCATCAATCTTTGATAACATGTAATTAAATAAAACTCTTCATATTTTTTTAGTAATAACCATAATAAAAGAAATAATACTATAATAATCAATTAATAGAACACAATACCTATTTTTATCATGGTCTCTTGGTGATATCATACCATATAAAATAATTCTCGCTAATTATACTAATCATGATAGTTTCCTATATTTTTACTTGAAATTATTATGAATAGACTCTACCTTTTAAAAGATATTGAATATATGAGTATTATTATGTGTAATAATGTGGATATCATACACTTTATCATGTATCAATAGATATTAAAAATAATTTTGGCTCAAGTGGAAAAACCAATTTTTCCATAACATAGTTTCATCTTCATTGGATAGGGAACTCACATCTTCTTCTCCATTAATTCTATTAAGATTTACCTTAATATAATTTCTCTTCATAACCATTGCACCATCATTTCCCTTGATGATATAATTATTATTGATTAATTTTATTTCTTTCCCTGAGTCACACAACTAGATTATGATGACTAAATTGTGGCCATGTCATTCAACAACCAACACATTCATCTTTATCATATATTTTCCACCAAATATGAATTTCAATGAGCCCACAATATTAAATCCATCATTATTTTAAAAAAACATCCTTATTATATTAAATTATTTTAACAAGTTATTTATTTCACATAACATGGGAAGTGCATATATTATTTAGAATCCCCACTCTAACATAGCCAGTTTCATTGAAATAAATTTATGTTATAGATTCCTTCTCATCCCTTTTTATCTTGACACATGATTTTTTCCTCATATTTGTTATGTACTAATATTATGGTTCCTCCTTTGGATGTAATGTTTCATGACTACCTCCCTCAAAAAATACCCCTCCTAATATGGCAATGAAGAAAGGGAGACAATAACCCGTGAGTCCTGCCTCTAGTAGGCCTTGGATTGGGGACTAGCACCAAGGGTGTAAAAATCTCATAATGTGCGAGGCATTACCCTTTATAATAAATAATATCAATAGATAGTATAGTCCAACCCCCAAAAAGGACAATATATATATGAGAAAAATCCAAAAACCATATCGCTTGCATGTTTAAAATAGAACTCGTATGAATACAAAAAATCATCGAAGTAAATACCCAAAAGTAAATCTAAGAAGCGACATAATAACGGTCAAGATCAAAGGTAGTAAGGTCCAACAAAGTCCAAGAAATCCTCTTGGAAACCTGAATGTAGTTTTATATATGTAGGGTGAGAATATAGGTATAATCATTAAGAAAAAAAATTCTCTCGTGCACATGTGTAAGAGGCATGCTAGGGCTCCCATGAGAAAACAGATGAATCAAACAGTGCCTAAGTAAGTATACTAACCACACAGCCTCACCAAGGCACACTTTCCAAGAAAGGAAAATCAAGTAATATAATATAAAGCGCATTGATGATAGGGTACCCCACACCACTTTTCCACTGATTACCCGCTCTCACATCCTAATATCATAAATCATGGTGCTCCCAACTCTTCTGAATATACCATATCACAACCCATCCGTACACACCTGGGTCTCACAAAACATTCTGATCACACACACCTAGGCCTTAAAACACATCCTAATCGGACACGCCTGAACCTCTTAATACATCACATCTCATCCCAAAGACACCTAGGAAATCACATCACAACTCATCCCGAATACACCTAGGAAACAAACCCACTCACCCACAGACACCTAGTCTATCACATCTCACCACATCTTACTCGAAGAAACTTGGGTCATCACTGACTGGAAGAGGGATCATGAAAGAGAAGGTGTCCAGCCATCCATCCTCCCATCAGGATGTTGGGAAACACACCCCACGTGTGACTATATGGGTGTTTAGAATGTAGTTCTCAACAAATGTGGGGTGAGAATATAAATCAAAAGTATATACATATATGATATAAAACAATCATTCCCAACTGATGGGTTCTCAAATAAACAATTGACTCACAACACTTCCACCTTTGTTGCTACCTCTAAATGCATAACACCACACAACAAGTCATAAAACCTATTTCCCATTCCCAAAAAATTTATTTATAAATTTCCATTCTATTATCCAAAACAACCAAATCTATTCCAAACATTATTAAACAATATTTATTCTTTTTATCACTACATGGGAAACCACTAAGTACAACACACAATAAGAAACATAAAAAATTCACTTTAGAAATTGAGGTGCCCAAATAAACTATGGTGGGACCACATTAAAGACACATCATTCCATGACCTCCATTTTTAACACCCATTCATGATATATCATATATCGATCTCTAGATATGGGTTGAAGCTTTCTAGATGTTTCACATGCAGAAACTCTGGGAATATTATCTATACCAAACAACATTATCCTTCTATAAAGTCATCCTGCCCAAACCACCATTCCATCCAAAAAACCCCAAATCACTACCACATCGAGTAACATAACATGGAACAAATAGTTTCATAGACCTGATTCAAAACACTTCTCATACATCCCACAATCAATCAATCTATCGTCCTGAGATCCCATAACACCACCCAAGCTATCCCACAGCACACAAACATTCTCACAGCCATACTACACACAAACCGTAACAAAACCACACATAAAATTACCCCATATACTAAGGAAAAAAATAAAATTCTAGATTTAGCAAGGAATCCCTTATTTAATTCTTCTTGTTAATTAAGGGGTTATCATAGAAAATATATGATCTTGGGGCATCGGCTCATTAGCTGAATATATGTGATTAACCAATTTCTATATACAATTTTTCAACCAAAAATGAACAACATGCATTCCAAAAATAATTTAGTGCACAAACAAGGGCCCCCAATGGCCATGATTTTCAGTAAGTCATTATCCCATGCAAAACACTATATCAACAAAACAAATAAAAAAGAAGAATAATGTGTCACTTTTCACAAACCCCTGGATATTGACCGTAAAAAAGTTCAATTATCCTTATTGATCTGAATTAAAATATATTTATGAATGAAGAATCCATACAACCACCATGCATAATGAGAAATAAAAATAAAAAAAATGAAATCCTACCTCAAAGAAGCTTTCCGACTCGGTGTGCACCGAAGGGCAAAGAAGAATGCCCGTGAACCACAACAACACCACGAGAAACATAGATCAACCTATAGCTCATCAAGTATCCATAAAAACAAAACCAAAAACACACCCAAACCAAATAAACACCACCATAGTGGATCCTTGGGATAAGAACAGAATAAAATGATTGAGAAAGTGAATAGAAATCACCACAGGTCAACCATGGATCACCAACAAACTTCTACTTGGATCAACGAATCAAAGAGGGAGGATTAGGGCTCAAAGAAAACTTCATGAAACCTAGGGTTCACCCAAAATGAGAGGAAAAAGGAAATCATGTATGAAATAATGAGGTTTCAACTAAAAATAATAATTTTAAAACTGCACATGGACGGTATATTATAATACGTGAAATCCCCTCTCACATTATGTAATACCTAGTTTTCAGTTTTTTCCAAAAAATGTATCGCCTCATCATTTTATTTTATTTTTATGACACCAAAATATTACATTCCATGAAACTCTATTTCACACCTTGTAAAATTTCTACACAACGTGAAAACTTCAAGAAAAGCTGTGAAACTGACTTTCACATCATGTAATCCAGTTAGACGACATGTAATCTCCCTTCTTCCATCCTTTAGCAAATAAACTTCTCCAAACTGTCTTCAATCCTCCTTTGAACACTTCCAAAGACCAAAACTTGCAAATTAATAGACCAAAAAGTAATGTACAGTTATAAAAAATACCTATCAAATTATTCTCATCCTAAAGAATCCAAAACCAAGACCATAGGAAATAAGGGGCCCCGAACAACTGCCTTGTGAGATACATCTAAAGTATCTCATCATACCTCAAACACTACTGCTTGATAAACACACCAAACCAAAAAACCACAACCACACTGCACAAATATCTCAGCCTCCATGCAGCCCAATCCAAAAACCAATACAACCAACAAACTACACCATCCCAAACACATTAATCGAGGAATTACATCCTCCATATCAAAATATTATCCACTCTAGATGGCACTAACTATCCTTCTTGGGTTTAATCGTATCACAATGTATCTCGATTATAAATCATGTTCTCCCATTTCCTCATGTCAAGAATTTATCACATAGCACACAACACACATTCATAAACCAAGATAGAATAGCACATCTCATAAAACAACAAGGTTTAAACATAAAATTTCAATGAAAAAAAAAGAAAAAAAAAGTCAAAACAGCTCCAGGTATTGGGAACATATTTGTGTTTCTCACTCCCATGTACTCTCCTCCTGAACACCATGCCTCCACAACACACAAACCAAAGGAATGGTCTATCCATGAATCACCTTCTCTTGATGCTCCTAGATCTCCACTAGCTACTCCAAGAATGTCACGTCATCCTCAATATCCAACTCTCCCTATTCAATGACATGGGGGTCATCGTGTTGATACCATTGAAGCTGAGAGATTTGTAAGACATCCTGAATCCTATATAATATTAGTGTAAATGCCAAAAAAATATCCCACCTTGTCAACTCTCTCCAATCCCTCAAGGGTTCCAACGAACCTAGAAGAAATCTTACTCCCCATTCCAAAACTCCACTTCCCACATCGAGGGGAAATATTCAAATAAACATGATCCATAACCTAAAAATCCAAGGACCTCATTCTAAGATCATCATATGACATATTTTGGTCATGTTATTCTTTCATCCTCTTCCAAACAAGATAAAACTTATTTGTCATGCTCTACACCACATCGGGACCCAGAACAACTCTCTCCCCAACCTATATTCTACACAACAGTTAATGACATGGTATCCCATAAAAATTATCAAACAGATCCATTGTAATGGAAGAGTGATATATATTATTATAAGAAAACTCCACCAAGGGTAGTTTTCGTACCAAAGATCCACCAAAATCTAATATACACACCCGCAACATATCCTCTAACATTTAGATAGTTTGTTCTATTTTCCCATCTATCTGGGGGTGGAAAGCAGTGATGAGACGTAACTAGGTACCAAAAGCATGCTTCGATCCCCTCCAGACACCTGAGATTAATTTTGTGTCCCAATATAAGAAAATGGACCTCATAACTCCATGAAACTGCACCACCTAATCAATGTACCTCTTGGATAAGGTATCCACTGCGCCCGTTTACTTGATCACCAAGAAGTAGTAATATTTCATCAATAGATCCACTATAACCTAGATAGAATCATAACCTATTTGATCATTGGGTTAACCTGTGATCAAATCCATTGATATTTCATCCCATTTTCACTTGAAAACATCTGAGGGCTATAACAAAATTCCAGTAACATGATTTCTGGTCTTTACCTTCTATAAAACCAAGAACTTCACCACAAAATCTTCCACTACCCATTTCATCTTAGGCCACAAAAACTGCATATTTAAGCCATGGTACATCTTAGAAATTCATTTATACACCACAAAGGGTAATACCTAAAATTTATGAAGGAAAATATTGTGCATTGCCTCCAGAAAAAAAAACAATCCAGGAAAAAATATAGTGTTTTGACCATCCTCTAGCCACCCCTCCGGAGCATCACTATAGCCAAAACGATCATGCGACACCTTTACCTCTAAGTCTCCCCACTAAGACTCCTCCACCTACTACATCAGAGAATACTAAACTATCATCTGAAACAAATAAACTTTACCACCATCCACTCTTATATCTAAGTGAAAAGATACCAATTCCTCCATAGCTCTATAAGAATCCATAGAAATCTGAACAACCTCTTTCCATGACTTTCTGCTCAAAGCATCAGGCACAAAATTTCATTTTTCTAAGGTGTTAGAGGCATCCAAATCATAGTCCTAAATAAATTCCATACCCCTATGTTATCATAGATTCAAGTCACCTAGGGAAAATATATTCCTAAAACTCTTGTGATCCATAAAGCCACAAAGCACTCCCCAATGAGGAAATGTTGCCATAAATTTAGCAAAAAAACCACCACTTCCAACTCCTGATCATGGGTGGAATAGTTATGTTCATGAGGACATAACAACCTAGACTTATAATAGATTGTTTTTCACTTTTTCATCAGTATTCATCCCAAACCCATATGGGAAGCATCACAAAAAACCACAAACATCACCCCATCCTCAGGCAACCAGGGCACTAGCATACTAACCAAATTCCCCTTCAGATAGCTGAACAGTATTTGATAATGATCACTCCACAAAAAAAATCATGATCCTTTCCAGTAAAAGATATCAATGGGGCTACAACTTGAGAGAAATTGGGTACAAATATCCGATAATAGCCTACGAGACCAAGGAAATTTTGAACCTATACTACGTTCTTGGGTGCTACCCAAGAAAAATATTCTTCAACCTTCGACATTTTTACTAAAATACCCTACTAAGACACCACATGCCCAAGTAAATTCACCTCTCTTTTCTAGAACTTACACTTGGAAAACATTCCATATAGCTGGTGGCATTGAAGAACCTGCAAGATAGTTTTGAGATGCTTAACTTGTTGCTCCTCTAAATTTGATTGTATTAATCTATCATTGATGAATGCAATGAAAAACCAATCCAGGAACTCACAAATCATGGAGTTTATAATCCCCATGAACATGGCTGGTGAATTCATAACACTGAATGGCGTGACTAAAAACATGAGGTTCCTAACCCTATATCTGAAATCAGTCCTCCGGTTATCACCCTCCTTCACCCTTAACTGGTGATATCTAGACCACATATCAATATTAAAAAACCAACTCAACCCTTATTAGCTGGTCGAAAAGATCTTCTATCCTTGTAAGGGGGTAATGGTTATTAAATGTCACTTGATTCAACCTCCATTAGTCTATACAAAATATCAGATCACCATCCACCTTTTTATAAAACAACACTAGAACACCCCACAACGATACATTGGGATATATAAAACCCTTCTTCATCAGATCATATATTTGAATCCTTAACTCCCAAAAATTAGAAGGTTTCGTCCAATAAGGAGTCAGAGAAATCAAAGAACCACTGGGCTACAAGTATATCTCAAACTCAACATCGCGTCAAGTGGTAGAATCACAACCTCCTTGGAGAAAACATATAGAAACTCCCCATTGAACCTGGTATCTTCTACCATTTTAGAATACACTAGTTCCATTGACATCTTATCCAGCAAGAAGAGATGGGGATCCACTTGCCGACTTCCCACCCAATAACCCATCTCACCAATGAGAACTGTACATTAGCAATCCACATCTGAAAACACAAATATCTTATGTAAGTAGTTGATAAAAAAACATATGGAATACAAATAAAATATTCCAAGGATGACATAGTTTGGAAACATATGTATTAAGAATATTTCTCCACGATACTGATGGGGTCCCATCATCAGTCTAGACCCCCAGTACACATCAAAAAATCTATTCTCGCCTCCAACCGGTGTACTCAACACCAAGGGAATGGGGATCCTCTCTAAATCTATTCCCAAAGCATGGTCTCCATTGGGTGAAACAAAGTAGTGTAAATCTCTTAAATCAAACAAATAATAGGAAAGGGTACTAAACAAACTGATTCTACCTCTTATAGTCTTGGGCCCCTCAAGAACTTCTATCTCCACTACATACAAATAACCATTCCCAACTCCTATACCTCTCTTCTGATGTCTACCTACACTAACATTCATGGGTCAAGGTCTCTAAGAACAAGGAACATCCTGAGGTTTTCCTCTACCTACTCCATCTCCCCTCGATGGAGGATGAGCCTACTGCCACTGCTGCTGAAATTTTCTCATCTGAAACTAGTACAAAGGCTGACATTGAACATATCCTCCACCACCAAACAGATCTCAGGCATCCACTAGGAACTAGTTATAAAGATGGTCATGAACCCCATAAAAGAAACACATCAGTCCCAAGACCATATGAAATTCATGGAGACCTCTATCACCATATGGCTAGAAAGGAAGCTGATGAGGTCGTCTCCCTTCCGGTCAAAACCTCAACGGTCCTATCACCTGCAACCTTCCACTGAAAACTCTACCTCTCAAAGAACTCAGTCGACTCCACTTTTTTGGTATACCTCCTTGTGAGTGAATTTTCTCGATCACCTCTTCCTTCTTCTAAACCTCCAAATCCATTAGAAATATAAAATGATAACTACATACTGTACATAAGTACAATGTGCCTCTTCAAGATGTCTCACCCAAGAATCTTAATCTAGAAGGAGACATTGGGGAAAATGAAGGAGACCATTAAATTTTATCCCTAGATCTTGCAATGACATACTCCACTTTTGGATGGAGTGTAGTTCCAACCTATTCTCAACCTTCATGGTTGATGAAAGGAACTATGCATGTAACTCCTTCTTGAAGTCGACCCACAAAATGTATACATCTTTTAGTTCCCCTAGATACAACATCCACCAATGATGTGTATCCACCCACATCTAACTGACTTCCCAAGGGACCCAGTATTCTGGGAGGACCCAAATCAAATCAAAGGTGATCTCAATCTCTCTGAGCCATCTTTTTGTCTCTATGTATGAAACACAGCCCTTGTACTTTTTGAAATCCTATTGTTTGAAAGAATGCAATGTCTTCTACCATTGATCATACTCCTCAATTGGATAAACCATATGACGATTGATCAGATCAGCCTACTAAAAATCCAATGCCTAAGACAAATGTGAATGATGACCAGGATACATATTTGAAAGGAAAACAAATATTTCCAAATCCCTGGTAGTTTGGAATTTTATTAAAATTTATTTTAATTAATTTTAATTATTTTATCAATTTTTACCTTACCAAAACAAACCAATTAAAACAAGAACAAAATTTATTATGATGTATATACCTCTCCTAGGTCTCTACCCTACAATTAGGTCCATCTTTGGTCTTTAAATAAACTCAAAGTCCCTTTACTAGATCATGGGGCCCTAAAATCTCATGTCCTAACTGGTCTCCCTAGCCTATGTCATGTTCTAAGGTCAACTGGAAGTGTTTCCATACCAACCCTAGAAATATTGGTTATATATAACTTTAAACTCCATGGGATCTATAAAACATCACCTTAGATACCATTCTTTGATCACCCCCTCCCTCCAAAGATACCCCTCCTGATATGGAAATGAAGAAAGGGAGATAATGACTGAAAATTCCCGCCTCCATTAGGCCTTGAGATGGATACTAACGCCAAGGGTGAACAAATCTCAAGATATGGGAGTCATTTCCCTTTATAATAAATAGGATCAAGAGAGAATATGATCCATACCCAAAACAAATCCAGGATATATGTGAGAGAATTCCAAAACCATCGTAAATGCATGTTTAAAATAGATTTGGTATGAATAAAAAAGTATCTGAAGTAAATACACAAAAGTAAATCTAATCAACGACACAAAAATTCCCAATATCCAAGATATTAAGGTTTATCATGGTCCAAAAATTACTCTTGGAAACCTAAAAATAGTTTTATATATATAGGGTGAGCATACAGGTATACTCAGTTGGAAAACCAAAGCCTCTTGTGCACACGTGAAAGAGGCATAATAATGCACCCATAAGAAAATAGTAGAACCAAAGAATACCTAAGTAGGTATACTGACCACTCAACCTCACCAAGGAACACTCAACAAGTAAAAAAAGTCAAATAATGTAATGTAAAGAACATCGATGATAGGTTTCCCCACACCACTTTCCCACCGATTAGCCACTCTCACACCCTAATGGTAGATGTCCTGGAGATCCAAACTCTTCTGAATATACCACATCACATACCTCCCGCACAAACTTGGGACCCACAACACATCCCACCTACATACACCTAGGACTCACAATACATCTCTCTCACAAACACCTCAGAATATCAACACATCACATCTCATCCTGAATACACCTGGGAAATCACATCACAACATACCCTGAAGACACTTGGGAAACAAATCACCTCACCCGTAAACACCTGCTCTACCACATCTCACCACATCCTGCTCAAAAAAACATGGGTTATCACCTTCTGAAAGAGGGATAAGGGAAGAGAAGGTGTCCAGCCATCCATCCTCTCATCAGGGTGTTTTGAAAGACACCCCCACATGACTATGGTGGTGTTCATAACATAGTGAGCAACGTGGGTGAGGTGAGAATATAAATCACAAGTAAATAAAATTATATAAATATATGATATCAAACACTCATTCTTAACCTATGGTTTCTCAAAAAAAAACCAACTCACAACACTTCCATCTTTTCTGCTACCTCCGAATGAAAAACATCACACAACAAATCATAAAACCCATTTCACATTCCTAACCATTCTATTTAACCATTTTCATTCCATTAACAAAACCAACCAAATCCCTTAAAAACATTATTAAAGAATATTTATTCTTTCCATCCCAACCCGGACAACCAATAAGCACAATACATAACAATAAACACAAAAACAATCACTTTAGAAAGTGAGGATCCCAGATAAATTAAGGATACCCCACATTAAAAACACATTGTTCCATTACCTCCACATTTAATACCCATTCATGATATATTATATATAGATCTCTAGATATTGGGTGAAGATTTCTGCATGTTACTCATGGAGAAACTCCGATCGAATTACCCATACCAAAGACTACTGCCCTTCTTTAATTTCATCCTTCCTAAACCACCATGCCACTAAAAGATACCCCCTACTCCCAACCACATCCAAAAGAATAATATAGCACAACTTGTTTCATATCCCTTCTACACAATACTTCTCATCCATCCCACAATCAATCAATCTCTCAACATAAGATTCCATTGCACCACCCAAGACATCCCACATCACACAACCATGCTCACAACCATATTATAGTACAAACTCTAAAAAACCCACAAATCAAATCACCCTATTTACCATGTCGAAACATAATTCCAAATTTAATAAGGTATCCCTTATTTAATTCTACTTTTAAATTCATGGGTTATCATAGAAATTGTATGATCCTAGGGAATCCACACTTTAGCTAAATATATGTGATTAAACAATTTTTATATACAAGTGTCCAATCCAAAATGAACATCATGAATTCCATAAATCATTTTATGTACAAACAAGGGCCCCCAACAGCCATAAATTTCAATGGGTATTTATACTATACAAAGAAAAATATCAATAAAACAAATAACAAAGCAGTATCATATGTCACTTTTCCCAACCCCCTATATATTGACCTTAAACTAGTTCAATTATCTTTATTGACATGAATTCAACTATATTCAAAAAATAAAAAATCCACACACCCACCACCAAATATTCACAATAATGAGAAACAAAGGAAATCATACCTCAATGAATTTTTCCAACTTGATGTGCACTGTAGGGTGAAGAAAATGCCCGCAAACCACAAAGGCGTCGTGAGAACCACAGATCAAGCTATACCACACCAAACATCCATAAAAACACAACCCAATACACCCCCAAACCAAAGAAACACCTATACAGTGGATCCTTAAGAAAATAACAGAAGAAAAAAATGATAAATAGAATAGAACTCACTAAGAATCATCCAAGGATCACCAAAGAACATGCACCATTATCAACAGATCGAAGAGAAAGGGAAAGAGATCAAAGAACACTATAGGGACCCTAGGTTTCACCCAAAATGAGAGGAAAAAGGAAACCACGACTGAAGGAATGAGGTTTATCTAAAAAATAATTTTAAAACTTCACATGATCAGGGCATTACAGGATGTGTAATCCCCTCTCACATCATGTAATTCCTAGGGTTCGCTTTTCACTGATGAAAATTTTTCCTCTTCATTTTATTTTATTTTTCTAACCCTAAAATATTACATTTCGTGAAACTCTTCTTCATGTCGTGTAAAATATATACACAATGTTAAAACTCAAAGACAAGCCATGAACCTTAATTTCACACTGTGTAATCCAATTATACGATTTGTAATCCCCCTTATTCCCACCTTTAGCAACTAAACTTATCCAAACTCTCCCTATGCCTTCTTCAAAAACTTCCAATGAATAAAACCCGTAGAGTAACAGACTGGGAAGGAAATAACCATTACATAATGGCTCTTCATCCCCTCACAAATCTAGAAACATATTTTTTATTTTTATCTTTCTTGGTGACTCCTTAAGTTTCTTTCCTCTTAAAATTTTAGTATCCCTTAGGAAATTCTTTTACATACTTGATGAGAAATTAATGAATTGTCTACATATCCATTAAACTAAAAACAATTTCCATAAAAAATATATTAATAATACTAATTTTATCTTGTTTGTATATATTTATCCAAAATCTATAAATATCTATTTTATATTGTATAAAAATGTTTCATATACCTAATAATTATACAAAACTAATTCCTAATTTATGGTGAATTCATGTATTCCTTTACTGCTGCTCCAATTGAATTTTTGGTTTCCTCTAAATAAATATTTCTTTGGTGAGTGGGTTCTTATGACTTAGCCTCAACCATGATCATTTTTTTATTATGATCAATAACCCCATGCTAGAATTTTCTATCTGATACAACATTTTTTATTTTATAAAATTCCTTCAACTTATTCCTAAAATATTTATACTTCTCTTTTACTTTATCAATATCCCGTACAATCAAACATCCTAATGTTAACTTGGGACTTATGTATTTTTCTCGATCCTCAAGAATCCAACTCATATTGAGGACTTATCCTTCAATATCCTCAATAATTTTGACCCTATATTTATCTATATGGGTCATGAAATCAATGTTTTGGGTTTTGTCTTACACTTTTATCTTATTATCAATTAATTTATTTGAGTTTTATAACTTCTTAGATTTAATAATTCTATCTCAACATTCAAAAAACATTTATCATCTTTTTTTTCTGTATGTAGAGTATGTAATCACATAACAATACATTGTATTTCTTCATTTTGTATCTCTAAAAATTTATATTTTCAAGTGAAGAATCCAATTCCACTTTTAATTCTACCACACCTTCAACCTTAGTATCTCTACATCTACTTTTTTCATCACTTTTTTTCAAATTTTCACCACAAAACATCCTTATTATATTTTTTTAATCCTTATCATATCCAATTCCATTTCTTTCATGTTTTTCAATTATTATAAAATATTTTTTTCTTAAATAAATTCTTCTTGGTACCCCATATTCCTTTCACTTCCTTACAAGATTAATTTTTCATTCCATAATCTTCTTTGAGATCTCAGAGTTTCTTGGGAAATATAGTAATGATGTGACCAAAAATTCCACATCAAAAGTTTGTTAGTGAATTTTTCTTATTAATAAATTATTTCAAAATTTTAAAAAATTAGAAAATGGATTATATTAGTTTCTAAAACTTATTCTATTTAAGATCATGCTCCACTAACATCTTCTTCATTCCCTTGAATTCTACTTCGGGATATTTATCCTCTTCTGCTAGATCATCACCATTAGTCCCCATTTCATATGTAAAAAGAGTACTATGAATACTATCCAATGAGAACTTCTTTGAATCCATATTTGTGATCACAAAAACCATTAGATTGAATTTAAGAGGAAATCATCTCAAGATACACTTCAAAATTTTGATATCATCTTGGGTTTCTCTAAGTCCACACATGTACTCAATAATAAAATCCACCCAATAAAATAATGCAACAATAAATACATTTGGGTAAATTATCAATTCTTTTTACTTGTTCTATAAATCTTAAAATTTTTATTCACCCACCATTGAGTCACTTGTACTGATGTTTAGAAACATTTTCCATATGGAATTTGAGTATTTACATGACATCACCATCGTCTAGATTACATTGGATAAATAATGACCTTATTAAATTCTTTCCTTTTACATAAACATTCAAATCATTAAGGTCTCTTTATAATAAATATTTGTTATCTATGTTCACTATAATTTCATGTATGAAAACTAGGTGAATACTTATACATATAGATCAGATGTTATATTGTATCCAACTCTCCCAAATATGAAATTTGTTACCATAAAAATTATAGTGACCTAAGTTAAACATGACTTAAATAATATGTTAATAACATAATTTAAATATTACATCACTCAATAGTCACATAATACAAGGACTTAAAGTTTAGTTTCTTCGGAATTAGTTATATAAACATTTTATTTTATAACACTATAAATAAAATTTTCATAATTATGATCTTCTAGACCATTTCGTATTAATCTCACATGTTTTTACTATATTCATAACCTAGGGAATGTAAACATAATAAAGGGGTGATACTAAATGCTCACTAATGGAAAATGAATATTATAAACTATTATATAATAAGTATGAGGAGAACATGAGGAAGACATAAATATCTTAATAATATATCATAAGACCATAAATTATAATCACAAATAAATATGGAGCCACATAGGATCATAAAAATGATACTAAGGAAACATACAAGATAAAATATATAACATGCCAACATAACATAATGTGAGAGATACTTGAAAATGTATAATCATGAAAACATGGAATTTCTTAGAAATAGAAGGAATCTTGAAAATTGGAATAGCATGATAAACAACATGGAAATGTTTCATAGCTTGATAAACTCTAAAATATGGTTCACCTATAAGTATAGGAGATCATGTGTGAGAAAACCCAGTATTCCCACACCTATGTGAACAAACTCATTATGTCCACTCCTGAAAATGTGAGAAAATCCATCATGCTCACGCTTGTGTGGATAAACCCATTATATACATTATTTACTATCTCATGATATATAATATTATACCAATTTATTTCAGGGTAATGTAGGACCTCACCCATAATCATCCATACATAAGTCTGCCACTTGAAAATAATTTTTATCATAACACCAATAACCGATGGAAAAATAATGGGATTATTAGAAAAATCGCATAACATGAACTTGAGAAATCATATGATTTCAATATTTCACTAACCAAAATGGGTCATAACAAACTAATATATAAATAATCACTTCATGGGACATAGATAATTTTAAGATAATGATAACCAAACCATGAAAAGGGTTTTTTGAAAACCTTTTTTATTTTTTATTGTAAAATTCATGGTTATGAGTCCCTTTTAAAAAATTCTCCTTTTTAATATAAATAAAAAAGAATATCTTACATGTAATGGTTTCATGCGCAATAGAAGAATCCTCTAATGGTATAACCAAATTCTATTTTTAATAATAACTCACATGTAATAATTTATTTAAAATAATAAAAATTCATGTCCAAAAACAATAGATAATTACTTTACTAGATTAAAACAATAGACCCAAAATTTAATGATCTTCACTTGTAATTTATAATTAATTTATGAGAAGATATATAGTTACCTAAACTTGTAATCCTACTTTCATTGATGATCCTATTAAAAATATCTTTTTGCACTGTAATCATGTCGTAGGATCCATGTGTATAATACCTCTAGTAGTGATCCAAACATGCACACAAATTACTAAATGATGTCTTAGAACCATAGGATACTAGCATGACTGATCTTGACCACTTATGTTATTCATGGTTGATCACATTCAAATTACTCTCGAGTAATGAATAACTCTTGATAATATCACATTGGATTGAGAGAGGGGGAGAGAACTCTGTATCTCTTTATCTCTATATAGGTCTAGAGAGGGTCTCACTATATCTATTATTCAAACCAATTGTGTTTTAGGAAATATATATATAATTTGATAGTTTTTTTGGTAGGTTTAGGGCTGAAAAATCGCACATAGTCCGTTTCCCAATTCCATAAGTCTTATTTGACCCCATGCCCAATAATAATATTAATATAAATATTATTATTATATTCTTTAAATTTATAATGCATAAATAATACAAAAAAAAATTATTTGTACAATTTATAACAGGACCATTAAACTCGGTCCACTTTCCATCATCCATATTTATCGATCCTTGAATAATAAATTTTTATTTATTAAATAAATATCACTTCATTTTTCATTGATAAACATAATAAATATTACATTCACCAAACATTAAAAAAAATATTTATTATTATTATTTAACACACTAGTTATTTTGAATAACATAAGATTAAATTATAGAGATCAACCAAACTGAATAAATATTTTTTATTCTAACTTATTAAATTTAATACTATATTTTATCTAAGATTTCTAATTCACTTAGTTTGTGACCCTCTATACCTCTTTCTCCATGGAATTAATAATAACTACCAAAATGTTATAATCTAGTAACATGACAAGGAATCCATATTTAAATAATTTAACATTGCAATGACACCCAACCCCCTATAAATGTATACCGTGTAATATAATCCCTTTATCAAAATATCTCAAATCATGTAGGTTACAAGATAGTTACATCAATATATATGATCGATGTATCTTTCTTTGAATTTCTATAAATTAACATGCCTATATAGACCCTCTCTTTTTATATAGTAACATTATATTACTTTTTTGAAATACTTAATACATTAAACAAATATACACCAACAAACTGTCTTAGTATAGTTACATTAGAAACATGGAAACAAAAACACTTGTACATAAGTGAGCTACATTATATCCAACAAGGTTCTTCAAGACTATCACCCTTTTTAAACACATCACACAAAATACATATCTTGGTATCTTGTGGAAGGAAACATATAAAGGGGTAATCTCAGATTCTCATTAAGGGTAAATAAGGGAGATAGGTAATTATAAATATGAGCATAAGGGTATGATAACCTGATAATAAAATTATAATATCATACCCTAAATATAAAATATCATAAAAATAAATCATGTCATAATGATTATCAATTCATTAGACATGAATCCTAAGGGAATCAAGAGCATGATCCATGAAATCATAACATAGGAATAAAACATGGAATTGTGGAATATACATAAACATGAAATATCATTCTCTATAATTCAAGTTTCATTTCTATAACTTATGAGGGAAATTCATGGGGACTGAACCTACTGGGTATAAGACACCACTATCCAAAGTCGCGATTTTTTCCTTGTAAGGGATCGGGTTTCCCTATCTTCCCACAGTGGATCGGGTTTCCTTATCTTCCCATTGTCGATTGTTTTTTACCACCTTTTTATATTCTTGGGGGATACACCTAATTGGTGGGACACATAATTATCCCCAATCATATTTCTTTCCTTATAAGGGATCAGTTTTCCCAATCTCCTCATAGTGGATCAAGCCTATCGATTTTATTCCCACCATTATCTCATGAGATATAAATATTTAACTAATATATTGTAGAGAGATATAGGTCCCACCCTTTTTATAATGAAATAATACATATAAGTTCCACAAAATTATAAACAATCATATAATAACCCATTAAATTAAATGGGTTTCATAAATATGTAATCATATCTTAGCCTATGGAATGAGATGGATTTCATAATCAAAGCATAACTCCTGAAAGAAGTGGGTTTCATAAGAATATAACCCATGAAAGAGAAATGTGTTTCATAAAAATAATTCCATTAAAAAATAAACCATTTGGTAAAATTATATGAATGTATCCTTTAGACTATTTCTCTATAAATTCATGAGAAACACTAATATATGTTATCCAATATGGAAAATAATTTTGAAATATCATTTAAAATCATTTATTGATGAAAATATCCTTTCTTCTATGAAAATTTATTTTTAAAACATACAACATTTTGAAAAACATTTTCATTGAAAAAAACATTTAAAACTTATAATGAAATCATTAAAATGTTTTGAAAATTATTTTTTTGAAAACACATTGAAAACTTATATGGAAATCTTAAAAATGTTTTGAAAACCATTTCATTGAAAACACTTTAAAAACTTATAAGGAATTTTTTGAAAAACTTGAAATATTGTTAAAATAATTTTCATTGACAACGAGCTTAAAATATCATCTTTAAAAACATTTTTTTATTTTTTTTAACACGGTTTTTGAAATTCAAGGAATGTGTCTTAAAGAAGAAAAATTAAGATAAAACTACTTTACCAATTTGGTAACTTTTGAAACATAAACCCCATGAAAGAGAGATCATAAAATGGATATGGTGATATATATAGAATTAAGGATAATAATAATTTAATATATTTATGGGTAGTATATACACCACGCAAAATAAACGAGTGATGAATAAGGCATAAATATCAAAGAAATAAAAGTTAGATAAGAAATCCTCTTACCTTATGTATTGTCTCTATTTGTACTCGCATAAACCTCATTTATAATAAATAAAATTTTATTATACATGTTTTAAAGAACCATATTATTATATATAATATCATATAAGGTTTTATTATCACATTATAGTCTCTCTTATTAATAATTCCAAGTTAAGGTTTCACTTCAGGTAATATTCACTCTATTTTTTAAATGTGTCTTAATTTGTTATATTTTTTATCATCATACTTATATAATGATTTATAGAATATAAAACATGATATAAATATCATGTATAATAAATATATATGTATTTATAATAATATATGAATGATAGAAATATGAAATGAAATACACCGTTCATTGAGACGGTGGGCCATACATATGCATGAACGTTGTTTCCATTTAATAATAGTATTGAAAGAAAGAATGTAAATGACATATATATATATATCTACTAATTGCAGTTTAATTATCCAGTCATATATAGCATATAATTTTACTTAATTCATCATTAATACATTCCATTTATAGTTTTAATGAATCACATCACTTTGAGGAGGCCGTAGTCCACACTTCCCCAAATGAAATTATCATACTTACAAAAATGGAAATCATGAAGGTGTGGGTTATATAATAATTTAAAAAGAATAAAAACATGAAAATATCATATATATATCATATAAAAATAGATTTTAAATCCTAATTACCACCATGATATGTGGTAAATTAATAATGAACAACATCATTTCCCGAGGCAGTTGTTCATCATACACAAGAATGTTAAGTTCATTACCCATTCGATAGAGGTGTGTGTGTGTAAGACAAACTATTAGTATAAAAACATCTCATTATATTTATTATGTTGAATTTATTATTTAATCATGTAATAATAATAATTTTAGTGGTGTATAATGAAATTAAAGGAAGGATCTAGAGAAAGGATGTTACCTCTTATTTGGGTAACTCTTTTTGGTTTGCACCAAAGGGAATCCTTGGTTGGATTTATACCCAAAGAGAGGATTCAAGGAGGTAGGTGGGGATTTGGGAAGTTAATTGGGAATATATTTACTAAAATTAAATCATTTGAGAGGTGTTATGAAGGGGGAGATTTGGTGGCCTTATAAGGGAGGGAGAGGACACACTTGGAATTGTTGAAAATAAGTTATATGTACCAACGTTTTTGCCTAAAAAAGACATAAAAAATCAACAAAAATAAATAATTTACTGTTTATGTAATACATATTTTCATAAAATGGGTGTTGGACAATTGGATAGGAAATTGTGTCCCTTAAGATTAAGTTTTAGTTCCTTGTTGATCTTAATTTTACCTTAATCGATGTATTTAATCTTAATCACATTCACTAATATTTTTGGTAGAAAATTAAGTTGATCTTATTAGACAATAAATATTATATTTATTACAATATTATATATCTATTTTCTAAAAAAAATTCTTATAATTAGAAAAATTAATTTTAATGCTTATCTCGTAGACATGGCGAGAAAGTAGGTTTTTAAAGTGAGAATGTTCAAATGTTCATTAAGATTTTATATCTAAATTCAATATAAAAATGATTACAATGAGATAAATTGGATTAATTTATGTATAATTGATCTATTTTAACTTTAAAAAAATATAATATAATATAACTATATATATAAATTACATGAAAAAAAATTGTCAAATTAAAATTTAGTAGTTTTCACTATTCATACACAAAATGAACCTTCTCAGGAAAATCCCAAAAAATCACCTTATGATAATTTTGACATTATGAATTAAAAAATAGATTTTTTTTATCAAGTTTAATTTCAAAACTTTTCTAAAATTAATATTATTATATTTCATATTAGTACATAAAAAGTAATTCTTTTAAGAAAATAGTATTTTAAAACATATTAATACTTTACTAAAAATTATATCTCTTATGATAAATATGTTTTATTTATATAAAACCATTATAAATAATATTTAAATATTAGTTATTACTATTTATATTTCTATTTTTAATGGTTCTATTATATATATTTATATATATATATATATATCATTTAAATAATAATAATAATAAAATTATGTTTAATAGAAACTCATTAATGCGTGTAATGTAGGCCAAGTTGGTGTTTTTTATAATGAAATTTAGACTTTTTATAGCGTGAAATGCATGGAATCAAAGAAAATTAATTTATTCTAAATAAAAGGTTCATAAAAACTCAGGGTGTTACATTTTACCTCCATAAAATGAATTTATCCCTCAAAACTTTGTCATTCTGATACAAAAAAATGAAGACACTTTTTCCTCATTATATCCTCAAGTTCCCACATAGATTCCTCTAACTAGTGATTTCTACACAAAACATTGACCAGGTGAGTGGTCTTGTTTTGTATAAATTTCTATGTATGATCCATAATTTTAACTGGTTGTTCCTCATAAGAAATATCCTACTCTAGTGGTATGAACTATGAGTTTATTACATGTGAAGGTTCAGGTATGTACTTCCTAAAGAGAGATACATGGAAAACATCAAGGACTTGAGAAATATTTGGAGGATGATTCAAGAGATAGGAAACCATTATGATATGATCAAGAATACCAAGGGGGTTGATATACCTAAGGCTTAGTTTACCTTTCTTCCCAAACCTCTTAACCATCTTCCAGGGAGAAATTTTTAGAAACACCTTCTCACCAACATAAAAATCTAGGTCATGCCGATGGTTATCACCATAACTTTTCTATTGAATTTATACTTTCTTGATATGATGTTGAATGGTTAAAACCTTCTTGACTATTTATTCAACTATTACGTGTCCTAATAGCTTCACTTCTCCAATTTCATCCCAACACATTGAATCTCTACATTTCTTCCCATAGAGGGATTCATAAGGAGCCATATGAATTCTTGAGTGAAGGTTGTTTTTTTAATAAAACTCAACTAGAGGAATGTGTTGATTCCAACTACCTTTCAAATCCAATGAAAACAATATCAACAAATTCTCTTGGGTTTGAATTGTTCTTTCTGACTAACCATCTATTTGAGGATGATATGTAGCACTGAAACTCAATTCTGTATCAAGTGCTTACTGAAGGCTATAACAGAACATTAAGGTAAACCTAGGATCCCAATGAGGTACAATAGAATGTGGTTCTCCATGAAACCTTACCACTTATTTAATTTATATACTAAAAAACTAATCTAGAGATAAGTCTTATTTAATAGATATAAATATTACTAACTTAGTATGGAAATATACTACAACCCATATTTTATTAAACCTTTTATTGGTTTTGGGGAATCTAATGAGAAAATCCAAAATGATGTTCTCCCATTTCCATTCTTGTATGGGTAATGGATGTAGTGTCCCCTTAGACTTTTTTATTTAATCCTTAAATTGTTGTCATACTAATAACCAACATACAAACTGAGTGATATCCCTCTTTATTATATCCCACCAAAAGTATTCTTTCAGGTATCTAAATATTTTTCAACTTCTATAATGAATAAATAATGAAGAAATATGAACTTCCTCTAACATATCATTCTTAAAATCTGGTATGAAGTAACACATACACAGTTTTTGAGACTTATAATTTCATCATAATCAAAGTTATACTTAGGAACATTTCTAACCTTCTTTTTTAGCTCTAAATATTCTTTATAATCCTCTTTAATCTTCACTTGGATAAGGAATTGAACATTAAATTGAGAAAGATAATATTTATCCCCTTCCTTCAGAGTTTATAGATACATCCTTTTAAAATAGATAAATATTGTATTTTTTTCACATTATGGATAAGATAGTATGATCCTTTCAACTCAAAGAATCATCTACCTTGTTCTCTTTCCAAGGGTTATAATTTATTGAGCTGTCATAATTCTTTATTAGATCTAACCATCTTATTTAGTGCATGTTCGACTTCTTCTATTGGAAAATATATTTTAAACTTTTATTATTAGTATATATATCACACTTTTCTCTATAAGGATAATTCCTTCATATCTTTAATGAAAAAAGTACCGCTGCTAACTCCAAATCAAGTGTTGGGTAATTTGGTTTGTGTATCTTAAACTTTCATGAGGAATAAGTGATAACCAAGTTATTCTTCATAAGAACACATCACAATCCCTTCTATGATTCTTAAATATATAATATGAACCCTTCTCTACTATAGGGTAATGTAAAAATAGGTGTGTTGACCAACCTTCTCTTTAGTTTCTTGAAATTCTCTTAATATTAATCTATCTTGAGGAAGTTGGAACCCTTCCAAGTTAACTTGGTCAATGTATTCGATAATAATGATAAATTATCCACAAACCATCGATAATATCTAGATAATACAATAAAAATACATATCTTAGTCATCATGTTTGGTCTAAGACAGCATTCAATAGCCTCATTTTTGAAGGATATATTGTTATACCATCTCTTGAGATTATGTGACACAAAAATGAAAACTATTTCATCCAAAATTCACACTGTAAATTTTTCATAAATTTTATCCTTACTCGGGGTTTTAGTAAAATTCTAATGTGGTTTTAATTATCTTTCTTTATCTTTTAATAGATAATAATTTTATCTATAAAAACTACTACAAATTGATCTAGGTAATCCATAGAAACTATATTCATCAAATCCATGAAGATAAAAGGGTAATTAGTAAGACCAAATGGAATCACTATATATTCATAGCATCCATACCTTGTATGAAATTTAATATTGGGTATATCCTATTTCTTGACCATCAATTGATATATTCATAATGAAAGTAAATCATGTAAAAGTATTGAGATCTGTATAGTTGATCAAAAAATACATAAATATGGGAAGATATCATGATATTGTTCAACTATAGATAATCAACGCATAGACACATTGATCCATATTTCTTTTTCAAAAATAGGATGGGTTAACCCTAAGGTGACACACTTGTCCAAATAAATAACTTATAAAGGTTTTCTTGGAGTTGTTTCTTCAATTAATGAAACTATATTGGGTTTATTCTATAGGGAGTCTTTGAAATTGGTGTGGAATCGGGTATGTGTTCTATCAAGAACTCAACTTTATGTTTTGGTGGAAGGCTATGAAACTCTTCTGGGAATACACCCAAAAATTCTCGAACAATAGGCATATCATCGATGTTAAGATTCCCCCCAACCATTTGAGATAAACAAGCCTTATGAATTATAATTAATACAAATACACTAGATGTAATATCCATTGAAAGTTCATACATATCATCACATTGATAGAAGATCATAGGTTGGTTTGAAATATCAAACATTACTTCTTTTTCTCACTAATTGAGGTGGGGTTTATGTAGAGAAATCCAATCTATTCCTAATATGAGATCAAATTTTAAGAGGGGTATAACAAAAAGATTTTGAGGAAGTATATTCCCACAAATGTCAACTAGAGAAGAATCATAGACTTGAGATGAAATCATCATAACATTAAGGGTTTTCATTGATAATTATGCATCAAATCACTTGGGTGGGATATTAATACCCTTATAAAATTCATTATATACAAAATATTTGGTACAAAAAAATCATATAAGATGTTAGTAGTTCTAGATTTGATGGAAAGTTTACCTTTAACCATGTCGTTATCCCAACGATCATAAAAAATAGTGATAACATGAAATTTTTCCTTTTCCTTGAATTTTAGAGGTTTCTAAAGCTGATCATCATCACTAACCCTTGGGTTTGGGAACTAGTTAGCATAATTATTATCCTCCTTACACTTGAAACAATGAAGTGTGTGAGGTGAATTCTGTGTAGATTTCCCTCTATTTGCATCATTGTCCAACTTCTTCCCATAACTTTTGCAATCAATTCCATGATGGCCTTCAATTATACACTTAAAACATTTAATAGACCCCATAATACAATTTCCTCTATGATTATTTACACACTTGGAGCATAAAGGAAGGCTTGTCTTCTTCTCTTTATGGTTTTTAAATTTTCTTTAAAACTCCATCTTCAATTTCTTATTCAAAACATGAGATTGATATGTAACTCCAACCACTATTTCAACTTTGATTTGACAATGAAAAATATCTTTATAGCTACTAAATTCTCTTATTATTGATTCCCAGGCTTTATGTACATGGATATTACATCAGTTTTTTTGGAAAATTTCATACATTACACAAACACACACCTAAAAACCGTATTAATTTGGTTTCTTTGGAAACTTGGAACACATTAAAAACTAGTTCATAGCACATCTACTTCTTCTCCCATATATTTATTCATAACTATAACCCTTTTTGACATATCATACATAATACCTTTCTTTATATCATGTGGAAAAGAAACATAAGAAAGGGTGAGATTAGATGCTCAGTAAGGGTAAACAAGGGAGAGATCAATGATAACATAATCATAAAAAATATATACATAAATAAAACATTTTAAAATCATATCCATTATATTAGATATCCTAATGTCATATCATGGAATAAATTATCGAATTTCATAAATAATCAATGAACATATTCTATGAGAGCATAGTATAAGACATGGAGTTGTATCATACACGTAAGCATATAAAATTATTTCCATATTAGTCAAGGAATAGCTTCAAAGACTGTATTATTAGTATGATTTCACTTCCCATAACATCTTGGTAACCATGGTTCACTCCTATAACAATATTAGTAGTCAACGTTCACTCCCAATACCATCTTAGAAAACAAAGTCCTTTATTGAGTTGAGATCACTCCATATTCCATCCATGTCTATCTCATGAGATATAAATCATTATTCAATGAATTGGAGGGAGATATAGGCCCCACCTGTCACATAATTAAAACCATAAATATGTGTGACATAAAAACATAAATTATTCATCATATCAGAACAGACCAAATGAAATTAGTTTCATAAACATAATTCAATTATAATATAACCTGTGAAAAGAAATGGATTTCATAAATATCATTCCATAGTAAACATAATACATAGAAAAGTAATGGTTTTAAAAAAAACCAATCATAATACTAATAGGGATATTACCCTTGAAAAATATCTCCATTAAAACAAAAGTAAAATTATATAATGTTATCATAGATGGAAAATAATATTGATAGATCAGTTGAAAATAATTCTGGAGGGAAATATCCTTTTTGATTTGAAAATGTATTTTTAAATAATAAAATATAGAAAACCCTTATTCATAACCCTAAAAACTCATAAAGGATTATTTTAAAACCAGTAAAAACTTCTTTGAAATCATATTCCTTAAAAAATCTTAAAATATAATTTAAAAACACCTTCAAAACATTTTTAGAAAACATTTTCTTGAAGGAACACATATTTCCTACCAAAGAGAGAATAAAATTACATGAAACTTTTAATAAAATGAAAATAAGTATATTCACGATTAAAATTTTACATAAACCTAAATATCATAATAATACTCAAAAAATAAATTCATGGTAAGTATATACACTACATAGAAGAAATAAGTAGTGTATAAGTCATGTGTCCTAGAGAAATAAAAGTGAGATAAAAATCCCTAACTACTTGAGAAACATTAGAATAATGAACCCCATTAAAAAATAAATTAAATTAAATATTTTAATATCATTAAATAAAGTAATTTAATGATATAGAATGTCATATTTCAGTATATACAACCCACAAAATAAGCAAGAATGAATATAGAATGTATCTCATTGAAATAAAAAATTGAGATGAAATTCCATTACCTTAGGTATCATTTCCTTAATATGTATCTGAACATCTTGTATAGAGGTTTATGTAATTTTATTAACTTATTAAAGAACAAAATTTATATTTATAATATCATATATTATTATCTTATCACACATTTTTTAATAAAATTTCATTATTACTCTTCTTTCTATTGTTAATTGCTTTATTTTCTTATGTGTATTTTGTCATATAAGTCTCGGTTCATGTCATATGATATAGTTATGAAATTTCCATAATGATATTAAGTTATTATATCACATATGTATTAAATATATGCATTTATATAATCAATATTTAATTGTGATCATGGAAAATGAAAGGCATTGTGTCATGGAGACAGTAGATTGTACGTACGCACGAGCAACGATATCATTTCCTTAATTTTGAAAAGGTAAGAAAGTGGATGGTATATATTTTGTTCAAAAATAAATATAATTTTTTATTCTTCATATATAATTATTATTTCTATCATTATAACCATCCAAGTAAAGTTGTGATGAAAAACACATTACACCACAACGTAGAGATGGTAGGTCATATGTACACACGCGTGGCGATTTCATTTTCCCTAGGATGGATAAATAGTGAAATATAGTTGTTCCATAATCATAATAACATATCATATTATATTTTATACAGTATTTATTACTTTATAATGTATTAAAAACATGAATATGAAGTATAATAAGAAATACTCTTGAGAGAATCGGTAAATAAGATAATCCCTTCCTTAGTGAACCACCATTGGATCTCCTCTTATGGACACTAGGGTTGGTCTTGTAAGAAGAAAATAACCTCTATAAATATTATAGGGAATTATAAAAGGTAAATTTTTGGGTTTAGGTCAAGATATAAGACTCAATTTCATGTAAATATATCAGAGAAGTGGTTCCCTTTTATAACTGTGGTGAGGAAAATTTTTGGAATTTCTAAATATATTATTTTTTAATAAATTCATTCTCAATACAAATACCTAAAAATGAAATTTATTCCAATATAAGATTATATAAGGTTGTAATATCATAAAACAATAAATGTTAGATACTTTTTTATGTAATTTTAAACCTTATATTTTTTATTAACTCTTACTTAACCTATTTTGATTTTAACTATGATAACATTGTTTTTAAAGTTAAAAGAATATAATTTTTACATATAAAGTGTAAACTAGAAATTAAATGCTAAATTAATGTTATTTTATAATATATAACATCCCCCTATCCATGTTTAAAATTTTTATTGTTTTTAAATAATTTAATAAAGTATTACTTTCATAAAATATCATTAGTGTCAATTTTGACATTATTCATTATTTGTCTTTTTAAAAATATATTAACAAAATTATATCCACGAACTAACTATACTTACTCATACATAACATATCAAAGTCATCCAAAAAAATTGGATGACATTATTTATATAAAATTATATTTATTTTAATATTTTTCATATCATTTATTTTGTATATCTATTAATTAAACAATTATTACATAATCATTATTAATGCCTAAAATGTATTAATTTATTTCCAAAAAATTTAACAAAAAAATACCATGATAAATAAATACATTTTATATTTAAAATTAATCTTTTTATCTAATCTATCTTCTGAATAACTATATATTAAAAATGATATAGTTATTGAAAATATGAGAATGATATCTTTAACTTATCCTTAAATAAAATATAATAAATTTCTGACTCTCATTCAAGTGGCCTAAAAATGTTATCATTTCTTCCCAATGATGAGTTTTTTATAAAACCACTCATACAAGAACATTAGGAAAAGTGTTATGTTAATTTTATATTATTTATAATATTATTTTTTACTCTTAAATACCCAATTTACCTTTTTTTTCATTAATAAAAAAAATAAAAAAGTTACTATTCATAATTCCCAAAAATAAAAGAAACATGTTTAAATAATTTTTACCCTATGATTCCAAATATTTAATCCATTATTCAAAATTCAAAATATAGAAGTTTTCGTAGTTAATTTAAAATTAATCGCATTAGTGGGGTGAGAAAAAATGTTATTAAAGTTAACATATGCAAAGGATTAAAATATTTTTATATCTACTTTAAATGTATAATTCATGAAAATTATCTATATTAGATTAAATGATAAAAATATTATATAATTATACTTTAAAACCAATAAATAATTTAATTTAACACTACAAATTATTTTGATGAAAAAAGTTTTTTTCAAATAAAATTTAGTATTTTTTACTATTCATCAAAACCTGAAACCTATCAACAAAATACCAAAAGTTGAAAAAAATTAAATTTTACATTAAAATTTAAAAAAAGTTTATTTTGTAATATATAATATATAAAAGTTTCAAATTGGTATTTAAAATGGTGTTTCCATCAAAATATGATAAAATTACCCTTTTGAAAAATATAGGTTTGAATATATAAGATTTAGTTTGTTCTTATCTTATTCCAATAAAATATATTAGATGAATATAAAAAATATTTTATTGAATGTGTGGAATATATATTTAGTTAACATCATTCACTAATTATTATTAATTAAATTATTTAAGCAAAACAACTTCGGGAAAATAAAAATAAAATTATTTCTTTTATGATAAATTGGTATATATTTTCATTTATAATTAATTAGTAACTAGTTATTTCATATTATAAACCTTGTATTTTAATAATTTAGTTAATAATATTCATAACCAATAATTTTATAGATAGGTCATATCATATTATATTAAATAATAATATTTTATTAATATACTATTTTTTCTGTAAAACTCAGTATTGCGTGTAATGAAAGTTATCAAAAGGACTCAGAATTATGCAACACAATCCAAACATAGTTTTTTGTATATCTAAATTGAATCTGCGTGATACATGTAGTGAAATTTTTTCTTGGTTTTGTGTATAACACAATCCAAACATAGTGATTTTCATATAAGTAAAGTTATATTCAGTATTGTGTGAAATTAAATATATCAAAAATAAATAAATTAATTTGAAAAAAAAATATTTCACAAAATCTTGAGGTGTTACACTTGTGGGAAATTCCATTATAATACTTTTATTTAAGATAATTAATAACCAATGAACTTTATTTTTGGTTTGGATGATAATTCCAAAAGTGTACCTCACAAGTCTTGTGAAATTAGCCTCATAGGTACTGATAGATTCATTATCCTTTTTATTTAAATAAAGGAACTCCTTATCCATATTTGTATGAAGAAAAATATTAAATTAATTATTAAATAATAAATTCTTGAACTCATCCTAATAGATTTATTCAATTTCATTTTTCTTTCTCTTATTCTTGATTATAGTCCACCACTGGTCTACTTCACCTTCTAACTGATAAATATCCAAAATGACTTTTTAATGATCTGAACACTATAGAACTAAGAATATATTTTTATTGGTATTGATCCAGTGTTTAGAAACATTTGGATTAGAATACCCGCTGAAAAAGCTCGATGTCTTCTCAAGAAGGACTCGACGGAATGATGTTCCCTCCTTTTCTAATTTGGAAGCTAGCATGATTCATAGCTTGAGAAATATATGTGAGCATAGTAATAATGTTTTTCATTCCATCTACCATATAATTTGGAAGGTTAGGAGAATAATCATTCCATTGTCCATCTAAATCACTATTAACATGATTACTTCGGGTTCTATCAATTGACTAAAACCAAAAAGAATAAAGTAAGAAATAGTTTTCAAAGTGAGGAAACACATAATCATGAAAAACCACTTACATAATCTATTAATTGTGACACATTACTTAATCTATGACACCACATGTTTTTAATAGTTTTTTTATATACAACTTATTTTTAAATCATTTATGATGGTTTGTGAAGATTTTGTGAATTCTCAAAGAATAACACATATGAGTGTAAAGACAGGTGCGCAGTAAAACCCATTTTCCTGTACCAGTTTATGATTGAGTCTATCCCAATTCACATATTCAGAGTTGTTACTCCTAGGTACATATATTCCAGAACCACTTCCACTTTTAGTATTCATATAGGGATGTATTTCTAGTAAACCACTCCCATTATCCTTTACCAAAATTCCAATAAATTTTCCTATACCTTTTATTATCCTTAGACTTATCCTAAGACATGTCCTTAGATTTATCACTAAGTTTTTCTCATCCTAGTTTCTAAAGGTTAACTAAACATTTTTATCTGATACCAACTATAGAAACCCTTTATTTTTATACATCAACATTGCATAACGTTTTCATAATACTAAATACATTACACAAATAGGTTCCCAAAGATCGTATTATTCTAGTTCCTTTGGTATAAGTGAGCTATATTATCACCCACTAGGTTTTTCATGATTATAAACCTTCTTAGACACATCATATATATTATATATATTCATATCATGGAGAAGTAAACATAAAAAGGCATGATCTCAGATGATCAGTAAGGGTAAACAAGGGATATAAGTAATCATAAACATGAGAATAAGGGTGTGAGAATGTGATCTTAATATTACAAGATCATACCCTACATATCAAATATCATAAACATAAATCATGTAATAGAGATTATAAGTTCATAATACATGAATCATAATGGAATCAAGAGCATGATCCATGAAATAATAACATATGAATAAGACATGGAAATATGGAAAACACATAAACATGTAATATTATTCCCTATAAGTCAAGATTCATTTCTATAAAATATCAGGTCACTCCATGGGGACTACACCTACTAGGCATAACACATCACCATCTCATGTCGTATTCCTTTCCTTGTAAGGGATCAGGTTTCCCCCTTATTCTCATAGTGGATTAGTTTTCCCTATATTTCCATAGTGGATCAAGTTTCCCAATATTCCCATATTCTTGTAGACTAAACCTACTAGGAGGGACACACCACCACCCTCATTCATAGTCCCTTACTTATAATGGATCATGTTTCCCCATCTTCCCTTAGTGTATCAAGCCCTTTGACTTTATTTCCATCATTATCTCATGAGTTATAAATCTTTACCCAATTCATTAGAGGGAGATATAGGTCTCCCACTTCTCATAATAAAATCACACATACATGTTCCATAAAATCTTAAACTATCATATTATAACCCATGAAATTAAATTGGTGTCATAAAAATGTAATCATATCTTAGCTTATGGAAAAAAGACAGGTTTCATAATCAAATCATAACATGTGAAAGAAGCAGTTTTCATAAGAATATAACATATGATAGAGAAATAATTTTCATAAAAATCATTCCATTATAACATAAACCATTCAAAAAAATAATATTAATAGAGACTTTGTATAATTTCCCCATAAATGAATGATTAACCCCAATGAATGTTATCTTAGTTATAAAATAATTTTCAAATATCTTTTAAAAACATTTCTTAAGGAAAATATCCTTTCTTCTTGGAAAAATAATTTTTAAAATATAAATATTTTTGAAAACCATTTTCTTTGAAATAACATTGAAAACTTATAAATAAATCTTGAAAACTTTTTTAAACCCATTTCCTTTAAAACACTTTGAAAACATATATTAAAAGCTTGAAAATGTTTTGAAAACATTTCTTTGAATAAATCTGAAAACTTATGAGGTATTATTTGAAAAACTTAAAAAAATTAAAAAAAATCATTAAAATAAGCTTTAAATCATCTTTAGAAACATTTTTTTAAAAAATAAAACATGGTTTTTAAAATTTATGGCCTGTGTCTCAAAGAAGGAAAATTAAAACAAACTTTATTACCGATTTCGTAACATTAGATACATAAACCCCATGAATGAGATAAAATAAAATAAATATGTAAATATCCATAAATTTAAGGATAATAATCAAATAATACATTAATTTTATGTATATAAACCAAAAATATAAAAAGGAGTAGTGAATAAGTCATAAATCTCACAGAAATAAAAGTGAGACTAGAAATCCTCTTACCTTATGTCTTGACTCTCTTAATACTTGTACAAACCCCCTATATAATAAATATAATTTTATTATACATATTTTACATAACCATATTATTATATTTAATACCATATATGGTTTTATCATGACTTTATATTACCATAATATTAACAATTCCAAGTTAAGGTTTCAAATTGGATAATATATGCTTTGTTTTTCACTTGTGCCTTAATTTTGTTATATTTTTTGTCCTCATACTTATATCATGATTTACATAATGTAAACCATGATATAAATATATTTATATTTATTATATATTATTTTATAATAATCTATGAAAGATATAAATATTAAATGGAATAAACCATTCCTGTAGATGGTGGGTCGTACTTATGCATGAACGCTATTTCCATTTAATAATCATATTAAAAGAAAGAAAGAAAATGAAATATATGTGTATATATATACAAATTAAATTATAATTATAATGTCATATGTATCATATAAGTTTACTAAATCCATCCATAATACATTCCCTATAAAGTGTGAACCAATCACATCACTTTGAGGAGGCGGTAGTCCACACTTCTCCAAACGAAATTATCGTATTTACAAAAAAATGTAAAGTATGAATGTATATGTTATATAATAGTTAAAAAATAAAAAATACATAAAAAAATATCATATATATAATATAGAAATATATTGTCTATCATAATTCCCAACCATGAGAGGTGGTAAAGGAAAAAAATGAACAACATCGTTTCGTAACGTGGTAGTTCTCTATACACAAGAACGGTTAGTTTGTTACCTATTTGAAGTAAGTGTGTGCAAATGTAGATAAAAATATTAATATAATAACATCTCAATATATTGAGTATACTGAGGTTATTATTTAATCATTTTATAATAATAATTGAGGCTGTGGAGAATGAAAATAAAGGAAAGGATCTTGAGGAAGTATGTTACCTCTTCTTTGAGTAACTCCTTTTGGTTTTCACCAAAGGGCTTCCTTGGTTGTATTTATTCGAAAATGGAGGATTCAAGGAATAAGGGAGGGATTTTGGGAATTTAATTAGGTATATATTTTCTGAACTTAAGTGGCTTGAGATATGTGAAGAATGAAGAGAGGTGGTGGCCTTTTATAAGGGAGGGAGGGGTCACACTCGTTGTCATTTTTGAAAATAAGTTAGGTGTACCAACGTTTTTACCTAAAAAATACATAAAAACCAAGAAGAAACATCAATAATTGAATTTTTATGGGAGAAATATTTCTATAAAATGGGTTTTTGACAAGTATCAAGGTCATTTGGGCCTTTAAGTTTAAGGTTTAGTCCCTAGTTAAGTTAATATTACCTTAATCATTGTAATTCATCTTAATCACATTCAAAAATATTTTTGGTAAAAAATTAAGTTGATATAATTATAAAATTAAAATAATACTTATTACAACTATTTATATCCATTTTTTGAAATTCATTTCACAAATTTGGAAAAATTAAGTTTAATGCTAATCCCGTAGACATAGCAAGAAAGCGGGTTTTTAAAGTGAGATTGTTTAAATGTTCATTAATATTTTATATCTAAATTAAAAATTAAAAATAATTAAAATTAACTAAATTGGATTAATATACTTATAATTGATCTATTTTTAATTTAAAAATGGCATAAAATATAATTTATCTATATAAATAAATTATATGAAAATGTAGTTTTGAATTTAAATTTAGTATTTCTTAAGATTCATCCACAAATGAAGTTTCTCTGAAAAATCCAAAAAATTCACCAAAAGATAATTTTGAAATTATAAATTCAAAAGTAATCATTATTTTATAAAATTAAATTTCTAAAATTTTTTGATATTAATTTAAATATTTTTCACATAAGGACATAAAAAGTAGTTTATTTATGAAAATAGAATTTTTAAACAAATAAAGACTTTGTTAAAAAACGTATGTCTCATTATCAATATGTTTTATTTGTATAAAACCATTATACATAATATTTAAAAATCAGTTATTACTATTCATATTACTATGTTTAATAGATATGTTATAACTATCTCATTTAAATATTTATTACAATAAAATTATGTTTCGTAGAAACTCAATGTTTCATGTAACGCAAGCCAAGTTGGTGTTGCGTATAATGAAAGTTTTACTTAGTGCAGTGTGAAATACATGACATCAAAGAATATTAGTTTATTAGAAGAAAAAAAGTTTCATAAAAATTCATGGAGTTACAATGCCCATCGAACACCAAGGACATATATTTATTCAGACATTTCCATTCCCATCAAAGGGAATAAGATATTCGCTTTCATCAAGATACAAAATGTATAAATCCTTTCTCAAATTATACATAAATGTTATATCACTTGTGATGCACCCAACATATCCTATATCAACACGAGAATATATCATCATAGTTTTCATCAATATATCATAGTATGTTATTTATTATAACAATTAATGGCAATCTTAATATATAGGGATTAGTACACATGTTCACAAATAGGAACATACAATGAAACATGGAAATATAGATTTCTTATTTACAGGTCTATTTTCAAAAACTCTTATATTAGATATTACCCAAGGTGAACCCCGTTTAAATGTGTCTTAGTGTCTTATGATCTACCTAGATATTATATTCAATATTGTCTGTGTCCTGTCAGACAATATCATTCTTACATAGAACACGGTTCAAGAATAATGTTGTGGTACCTCTAGGTTCTCATTAAAGAAGGTAACTAATATGTCCTTTTATCATGACATTTTTTTAAGGAAATTATCATATAAACATATAATGTAGAACAATAAAAAATATTTAATATGAAAAAATATTTAATAAAAAGAACATAGAATAAATAGACTCCCACTGACACTAGATCCAACTAATAATAGATTTCAGTCCATTATCTCTCATATGATAATCATGCTTCTACTGAGATAAATCCATTGTTAAAAGGTGTGCGGATTTTTCCTCTCTGGATAATCTTCTTGCTAAAAATTCACCTCATGGATAAAAATCCCTCAATATATGAATCTTTCCAAGTATTAGTTGTGTCCTTTAATTGGTGTTACATTGGATCTTTAGAGAGAGTAACCACTATAGTGTAACACCCCAAGATTTTATAGTGTGTTATTTCTTCAAAATAATTCAATAACTTTCACTACACGCAACACCAAGTTCAATCGCACCATGACTTACCAAACAATCTGTTCAAAAGAGGTTATGAATAGTGTTAACTAAATTTTAAACTTTATATAATCCTTATAATTTTAGAATCCATATTATGAGTTTCTTAGACATAATGTAAGAACAAATTCATTTTCAGTATTGCACTTTTACCAAATTTTAATAGTGAACCCTTTTTAGATACTATATTTTAAACTTTTTGACTAAATGGGGACATCAAAAATTTAAAATGAAACATCCCAAGCTTCCACGGTACGCTAGCGTGTGTTGTACGCAACACCGAGTTCTAACACACCGTAACCAATCAAACTAGCCGTTATGAATAGTAATACCTACTTTTTGAAATTATATATATTTTATATTTTAATATGGACTTCATTTTTGGATTCGGAATATCGAATTTAGTCTAAGGTGAAATTTTGGTACTTTTCGGATAACTTTCATATTTTGATGAATAGTGAAAATTACTAAATTTTAATTAAAAACAACTTTTTTAATCAAAATAATTAATAGTGATAAATTATGAATTTTAGTAGTTTTAAAGTATATTTAGAATATATTTTTACCATTTAATATAATGTTGGTCATTGGACATAATTTTACAATTAAACCGAACATAAACAAGTGTCAATCTTTTGATAGTTATTACCTCTTAAAAACACGCTTTTTGTTTTGACAGCGGGAATTAATTTTAAATTAATTTCTGCCACTTCTGTGTTTTGAATTTAGAAAAATGGATTCCATATTTGGAATCAGTATGTCCAAATTGTGTAAATAGGTAACTTTTATTTTTAGACATTTTGAATAATTACTGTGGTAAATATTTTATTTACCATGGTTAAGGGTAAATCCGGTAAATAAGGGTTAAAAAATAATATTATAATAATACAAAATTACCCTAAATCGTGTCCTAACATTATTGGTGGACACATACCCGACCATGAGCATCCTTGGGTCAATTTGGGGACCCCTTGGATCCACTTGTATGTGGTAGGGACACTTTATATTAATAAAGTTAAAATAAAAATAAAAATGGCATAAGCTTACATCTTTTATAAGAACAACTTTTACATAGGGTTATACATGTTGGATTTTCGATTATAAATATTAATTAGAAAGCTAAGAAGATTTCCTACATAATGATATTTTATTTATAATTTTTAGACATTAAATAAGTTATTTTATTTATGACACAATGATGATGCAGTAATTACTATAATAGTGAAACATTAAAATAATTGATATTATAATTACCAAAATAAATATAATATGAAACTTTTAATGAATTAAACTAATTTTATAGGATAATATGATATATTAGGATTTATTGGATTTACTTTTTTCGAAGTAATCAATCTGTTATGAGTTTCAAAAAAATCAACTATTGAATAGTGTCAAAATTGACATAAAAGAGTTCTTAAAACAAATATTATATTATTAATTGATATTAAATTCCTAAAAATCTAAGGTTCGGCCAAGAGACTTATATCATGATAGGTTAATCATTAATGGACCACTTGGGGGTCGCTTGGATGTATATAGTAAGTTTATTAACCATATTATATAAAACTACAAAGAGACATTGTAAAAGTGAAACTAATTAACTTAGAGTTAATACTTAAAGATAAGGTTAATATAAGTACCCAAACCTGTCTAACTTCTATTGGTTGAGTTGTTTTCGACCTATCCCCACCTTAACATTTAAATAATCAACTTTGGAGCCATTAGAAACCGAATATGAATTTATTATAAATTAATATTTCTAGCTTTTCCAAAGGTGCCCCTCACCCCTCTTATAAAAGGGCACTCCTCCTTCTCATTTCTTCACACCTCTAAAGCCTTTTGGTTCGGCCAAACTCTTCCCAAATACTCTCCCAACATCCCTCACTACAACCTATAGGCCTTAGTTTGATCATAAAGCCAACCTAAGGAGCCCTTTTGATCAAATCAAAAGGAAGAACCCGAAGAAGAGGTAATGATTTCACCACCCTTTTCTAAGTTCATTTCTTCTTCCACTTCTTCTTCCTTTGTTCTTACCATTCTAAAATAATAACTCCAGTATCTAAAATATACTGTGATGTTATTATAAGTATGGTACAACCATATTCAGTATTCTATCCACCCTTTGAATAACATGTCACCATACGTGCGTACGTACGGCTTACCGTCTCCACGTCGTGGTGTAATTGTTATTCAATATAATATTATTTGGATGGGTATAATAATGATGTGTAACTCATGTAAATAATAAATATAACATGTTAATGATTCTGTATATATGATATACCATTCATTTATATATTATTTTAATATCAAAAGAATGATATTGTCGCTCGTGCGTACGTACGGACTACCGTCTCCACGAACGCGATGAGATTCATTCTCCATCGTAACCATTCAAGTATAATTATCATTTGATGATTTAAAAATGATTTTTAAGGACTAGATATCATTCTGGATATGAATAATATACAACAACCATGGCTTATGTAACAAAACATATAAATAAAATGAGTAAGTTAACACCCGAAACGACGATAATTCTAAGATATTATTAACAAATCAATGTTAAAAGATCATATATGATATCATATTAATATATATGATTCTTGTATAATTTAATAACAATTATTTCACCATTATACAGGAGGTTAACCTACCCCAACAAAGGAAAAGTACAAGGTAAGGGTTATTTGACAATCTCTTCATTATCCGAGGTTGTTTATTTATAATAATCTACTAGGATCTCTTTATCATCCACATCCATGTTTCTTCAAAATGTATTTCAAAACATTTTTACTATTTACAAGAATATGGGTTAAAGTCATTTATACCCTTGTTTGACTTTTTATAAGAGGTTTATAAAGGAATCTTTCTGTCGTTTTCAAAACAAGGTCCTTTTTAACCTTTTCGACAGAATTGAGGTAAGAATGTTTTTTTTAACTTATACGGCGGGTGCGGTAATTTTACGCCGTTATAAAATCTTCAAAGCTTTACTTAGAAGCTTATAAGAATATTTTCAAAGAAAATGTTTTATTTTATATGGATCTTAAATGATTTCAAAATAAAAGGAGATATTTCTTTAAAAAGAATTTTGATTTCATCTATGTCAACATCCTTTGACGGATTTTAAGATTATTTGAAGTTGATTTATTATGATACAAAACTTCTATATTGTATTGAAGGTTTTGTGATATGTTTGACTATGTATGTGCTATTTTTATACCATTCATAGTTTATGGTGAAATTATTGACATTTCGTATGCTAGTTTTAATACGAATGTTTATGTTATGTTTAAACCTTTTCATATGGGAATGCATTGGACTTAATAAGTGATGGGTGGAGCCCGCTATAGCTCCTCGATGCATCGGTAGGTCTCATGAGACAAACTAGTGTCTTGGAACAAGGCCTTGACAAAATCTTATTTGTAGTCTTGGCACGAGGCCTTGGCTATGTGGTTATGATAGTCTGGCATTATGCATTCCAACATTATGAAAGTGGTTATTGATTTTTCATGTGATTATTCGATTAGTATAATATCCATGTGAATAAGTAAATGGCATTATTTCATTTTACTTTTTCCATACTATGTTGAAGTTCATGTTTAAAATGATTTTGTTTTAGTAATTCATTGCCTTAAATGTTTATGCTTATTTTGAATGTTCCGCTATATTGTTATCCTTACTGGGCATTTGAGCTCACCCCTTTTCTATGTTTTATTTTTCCCAGGTAGTGAAGAGGTAAATTATGATTGACTTGCAGGGATATTATGAGGGGTTAATAGTGTGGATATGAAGACTTTGTTGTTGTAGTAGTTTTTCACTTTGAAATGTAATGTAAAACTTTATGAATATATCTAGTGTTTCCAAGGCTACTAAACCAATCGGTCTTTCGAGATTTGATCTTTCTTGTGATCATGCCAATGTTACGAAGTAATGCACCGACTCTGGGTAGCTGGGGTCGGGGCGTTACATATAGTGTTATCAAAGTAATATATGATAAGGTCTTTATTTTTGGGTACCACATCAAAATCTGGGAATACTTTATGAATCCAAACCGCTTCCCTGGTTTCATTAGAAGCTGCATTATACTTGGAATATGCTATAGAATTTGAAACAACTAGATCCTTTGAACTCTTCCAACTCACAGATCCTACATCGATACACGAGACATATCCAAACTATGACTTCAGATCATTCTAACATGTATGAAAATTGGAATCCTTGTAACATCCCTAACTTGGAAGCCTCTATAACTAGTTCCCCAAGTCGGTTTGTCACAAGACCTCAGGTGCACCTCCTCGTATTCCATAGGATACCGACTAGTAGTGTGGGTATAGAAAATATATGGGGAGACTATACCCACTTATTAGAGTGAATCAACAATAAAATTAATTTCAATAGTTCAAATAAATAATAGGTATAATAAATGTAAAACATATAACAAAACCCTATGAGTAATTAAGGACACATGCTATAACAAAATATAGTGAGTACACTACATGACAGGAAATCATACTATATACAAAAAGAATAAAGCTATCAAAATACATGGAACCCAGAATCGAGTCCCTACCTAGTCTTTTCATCCCATGCTCCAACCAAACACCAAGTCCTTATCCTAAATAGGTACCTAAAAATAAGTAGCATCTAATTGGGTACCCAGGTGCCATGGTGGCCCAACCAGCGTGTGAGTACAACTCAGCTGGCCATGACCAATGGTTTCTGAAGCAATAACCAGCCTGTATAAAGGTTTATATAAAAAAATTATAAATAAATAAATAAAATATGGAAACCATTTAAGTAATTAATTAATACCCAATTTATTCATTATGTTATCTAGAGGTAACTAATCAAAATGACTAACTCAAGTTACACTCAGAATCTTAGACAAGGCACAGGGGGTTACACACACTTTTAACCATGATGGTTGTTTACTAATCACCACTATCTCATACCATTTATTTAAAAATATTCACTTGATCATTCCCATCATCCACCCCATGGGTTGGGTATTTACATCATTTACACTCTAGAAAAATTTGTTCAATTACCATTCATAAGGTATTAGTTCAAGTTCCCTATCTCACAGGGAATAATCATATCATAAAAAAATACATCACACTTACCATGGAACATCAGTCTAGGTAGTCTATCACACTAACATTGGATCCTAAGTCTAGGTAGTGTCATCCAATTCATCTTTTAGGAGCATAGAGCCTTAGTTCTACTCCCAAACTCATTCATTGTAGTTTTGGGGTTTAGAGACTTAGTCCAACCCGGACCGTGGGTGTAGAACCTCAAATAAATACCCCACATAACACCAAGATTTGTGTACATGATTCTTTAACCATTTAAAACATATAACATTTGACATACATAATCAAAAAATAACATAACATTCTCCATTCATAATTCATCAATATATAAATCATTCCCATTCTATAACCCATGAACACATTACCATTAGAAAATAATTTCTCATTAACCCATTAACATTATACCAAACACCCCCTTATGTCATGTTGTCAACTAAACATAAATAACATTAATTTCATTTATAAACCATTTCACATTTACCAGCACAAACAATAATTATTTAACACATATATCAATATTCCTAAAACCCCCTTATGTAATGTCCTAAACTATGCAAATTCATCATTTAGTTCATATAAAAACCTTGTCAACATTCCAACACAATAGTCATGGGTCATATCTCACTAACTCGTAGATCAATTCAATGACTATGGTCCCAACGTTTCTTTAAAACTGCATCATGTTATAAAATACAATTCAAAATACTTTAAAATCATCTTTAATCCACCCTTAAAAACATAGTTCTTCCTGTTTGATAACTAAAACATGCCTGAAGGAATTCATTTCCATTTCAACCATAAAAAATGACCATTAAACCATTTTAAAAAATGTACCTTTTCCCCATCTGAAACTCCATTTTAAATATATTAGAAAACCCATTTTTAAATTTCATTGAGGTCAAAACCTCCTTTCAAAACATTTATCATTTTCAAAAATCATTTTTCATTAATAAATATAAAATGAGGTCAAAGACCCAAACATACAATCCAAACCTTTTAATATTTTAAAAAATAAAACTAATAACTTGTCTTAATGAACCAATTTACTCTACCTACATACCAATTACATTTTTACTTCTCATTCGCTCTCATGATTTCTCTATCTTATTGTTTCCCTATTTTATTCATCATTTTCAAGGATTTGGTTTACCCCATGGGTAGCCCCAGGTTTGGTCTCACACACCTATGGACCCAACAGGGTCTGTTAAGGGTTTCTCACCTCAATATAAGGCGTATATTACATTCCACAATCAATAAAAAATAAAAAAACAAGGTATCACATTGGAACAACTACATACACATATAGAACATCAATACTATGGGAAAAATATTAAAGACAGAATAACTCATCCATGAAGATGATTACTAGCTCAAATGCATCCCTTTATTTGAACTCAAAAACCATTTAAATCCCTAAATTTTAATCTACTAGAAAAGTAATGGTGTGGGGGATTCATAAGTATATAAGAGATTCTACAAACCCTAATCCAGAAAATAGAGAAAGAGGAGTGTTAAACTCACCCAGATCGTCAATTTTCACCCAAACTCACTCTAAACACCTAAGAATAAAGGGAGAATCACACATGGAGGAGGAGGGGGATTCTGGTTTGTCAACCAAGTTGGTAGGTTATGAATAGTGTAAAAAAAGGAATAAATAACTAGGATCTGAAGGGGAAAACATGAAATTAACAGTTTTTAAGGGCTGCGTAGTTTGGCCGCATGATTAACCAAACCATGCACCAAAAGTGTGGCTCCCTATGTACTAGAAGGGCAAAACCACATAGTTTTTTGGGAACACCCACATGGTTTGGAAAACTATGTGTTAACAATGCACTAGCCTATATATGAATGGGGTTCTTATGCCACACATTTTCATGGGCTAGGTGCATGGTTTTCTCAAACTATGCACCAACCATCTGTTGAACACTGTGTGGCCTCTTTTCTCTATATTTTTTGTCTATACCCCCAAAACACTCCCATAAATACTCACAAACTCTAAAACCTATTTATAATACAAAAAAGTAAGTTTAACAAAAAAATTAAACAAAGTGCATTCACGAAAGGTAGGGATCTTACAACCTCCACACCTTATAACAAATCATCTTAGAGCCACACCTCCAAGCATTCCTAAGTATTCTAGGAATGTAGGTTATACCACCTACCCACCAATAAAACATCACCTTTTGAGTTTCTCCTTGAATTCATCCATATTTTTACAACTCTTAGACCAAGGAAACTATCCTACCTTGAAAAAATTTCCCCCACCATGTTCCGCAGTCACAAGCTTGGTGCTCCACAAGGATGAATCTACCTCAAACACTTCATCACCAAAAAACACACACGAGAAAGTCTAGGTAACACCACTAAACCACCACACATAAGGATTCCAATGAGGTATGACATTACACTAGGAGATCCAACCATAACACCCTCAATATGATCCTCTCCACAATTTATGGCCCAAATCGCTTTTCACTATCTCACCCAGATTCTTTAAAATCTCTAATGGTGGCATACCCCCGACATCACAGGAGGAAACATACCGATTTTAACAACATCTTGTGACCTACCTCATTCCACAACTCAAGGCCCAACAACCTCCGTTCAGTTTTTAATATCAAAAAATCACAACCCAAACATACTCTTCATCTTAAGTCACTCTGCTAGTCAACATTTGATCCAATTCCCTCCATCGAAACTAATATACCAAGATAGATATCACCCAAAACCATCCAACCCAAACCACTAGTTACATCATTAACTATCTTCTTTTCTACTACGATAAATCCCACTGTGTTATTTATCCTATCACCACCTCTTTTCCTGGTATTTATAACTTCTATAATTGATGAAGAACCCAACAGAACCTCAAATAAACTTACACAATTTACCCAATGTGTTCTTCCAACTCATCGCACCCAAAGTTCCACAATAACTCAATCCAATATTATCATTCAGTACATCCATCAAGCCAACCTAGATTGGACACCTCTACTATCCATACTCATTTATGGGTATCTTGGTTCTTCCTTAGATCCCATTCCCATTACTAAAATGTTCTTATCCTTCCAACATTAACCAGAGGCAGACTATAGACCACCACATTTGTTCCTTTTTTCCAGCTGATTCAGTCCATCCCCGGTTGACTCACTCCACTGATTCCCAACTTCCAATTTTGGTACATTTCCACTTTACCTAGTCACGATTCATTTTCACTTAATGCATACCACCATCATTCATACACACCAACCGAAGTCATCTGTGATGTTCAATAAAAACCCATCATCATGACATTCAATACTCTTAAAACCATTTTCAATCTTTACAACACCCTTTAACACATTTCTAATGTGTCCAATCCCATTACCTTTAGAATTATCTTGAGTTCAATGCCATCACTTGGATTGATTGACCATCATATACAAGGTCATCTCAGTTTTCTCCCAAGGAACACAAATATGAACTTTATAGGTTTCTCATTGGCATATCGATTACACCACATTAACTTCATAGCTCGCTCCACACATCCATGACTTAACATAATGCCCCTCACCTTAGGAGTGTCATTGGAACCACATTCCTCAAGAAATTTCTACATGCATAGTTCAAGCTCAATCAAAAGATGAACCGTAAAACATAGACATAGTCCTCAATCCCCCACTATAATAACAAAATAAACAACACCCATTACTCATTCTTGGATTCCAAGAATGAAACCCAAATCATTTGTTAACAACTAGTCCATCCCAAGGGATTCTTCTGTAACCGGTCAATGGTGAATTCCCCCACCCCATGACTGTAACACCCCAGGTAAATAAAGAATATGACATTTTTCATATTTATCAATATTTTTGAATAAAATATTAATATTACTTTAATGGTAATGCTATGATCGAGGGCGTACCCAATACGCAACAACGAGTTTTTTTGAAATCTTACGTTGCACTCTAATAATAAAATAATATTATTTTAAAAGGTAGTTAATTCATAGTCGTTGTAATGGAGAGAATGAACGGAACTAACTAAAAAATGATTATATATGTTTTTCAAATATTTTTACTTTTATCCAATAAATTTTGGAGGCTTAAAATGCAAATGAATCTAATTTTAATCATAAATCTTCTAATATTCTTTAAAAGGTCGATTAACCGCCTTTGGATGGAGAACCCTTTTTAAATATACTTTTGACAATTTTATATGTTTTATTTGACAAAATAAAAATCTTCTTTAGAATTGGGACATCAAAATTAACTTTGTGCAATTTTTTGGTATTTTTCCGATAAAGTTCATTTTTTAATGAATATTGAAAAATGTTGTATTTTAATTCAAAACCTCGTTTTAATCTAATTTATTTATATGATTAGATTATATTTTGAATTGTTTTTAATGTGAAATTAGAATATATTTTTACCATTTAATCCAATAGTGGTCATTGGAATTAATTTCACTTATAAATTGGACTTAAACTAGTGTCAATCTTTTAATAGATATTGTTTCTTAAAAACACGCTATTTGTTTTGACAGCGGGAATTAATTATTAAATTAATTAATGCAACTTATATGTTTTGAATTTTTTAAAATAGACATAATTTTTGAATTCGGAATTTCAAATATATCTTAGGGTGAATTTTTGGTATTTTTTTGAAAAACTTCAATTTTTGATGAATAGTGAAACCACTAAGTGGTAGTTTAAAAACTGTATTTTCGTTTAAATGAAACTTTACCACTTATGTGGTTTGAATTTCAAAAATCTGACATACATGGTTTTCATTATGATGTAAAATTTGGTTCAATGGGATTAAAATAATTTTTTGGTGAATAGTAACTCTTAAGTTTTTAATCGTGATTAGAGGTAATTAGTGTATTTTAAGGTAAAGATAATGTTATAATAATATGAAATGACCTTGACACATGTTCTACCCTTATTGGATGAGTCATGTCCAACCAAGACAATCCATGGGCAACTTGGTGACCCCATGGAGCCACTTTGGTTGGAAAATGACATTAATACCTTTTTATTTAAAGTTAAAATTAAAATGTCACAAACACGTGTTGTTTTACTAAAAAAAATTACATGGGGTTATATAAGTCATATTTTTTACTATAAATATTCATTATAAATATAAAAATATATAATACATCATGATAGTTTTTTTATAATTTTTGGACATTAAATAAATTAACTTATTTATGACACCGTGATGATGCAGTGATTACCTCATAAATGAATGATTTAAATAAAATGAAAAGATAATGTAAAATCTAAGAACTAAACTTGTCAAAGACCTATTGGATGAGTATATTTCGAACCCTTACCACATTATCCTCGAAATACATCAATTTGGGACCTTTAAAATCCGAAACTCATTTGAAAATAAAGTAACATTTTGTAACTTTCCAAGAGTGCCCCTCCTCTCCTCTTATAAAAGGCCCCCAACTCTACCACCTTACCCACACCTCTCAATCCTTTGGCTCGGACAAACCCTTCTCATTTTTTCTCTCCACATCCCTCTATTACTCCTATAAGCCTCACTTTGGGTATAAGTCTTCCCAAGGAAGCCTTTGAGCTCAAATCAAAGAGAGATACTCGATTTTAAGGTAATGTCTTCACTTGTGTTCTTTTGTTTTATTTTTCTTCTCCAACCCCCTAAACTCTTTTTATTCATTTATTTTGTAACAACTCCAGTATCTTAAATATACTAGGATGTTTTTATAAGAAGGATTCTAGCTACAATTGCACACAACTACATCTAATGGTTAAAGAACATACTGTTTCTGTGGATGGTGAATTTCTGCCTCACGAAACGATGATTGTTCAATATTCTTTTAACACCATCAAAGGTGTCCATTAAGATGTCACTATATTTATATATGATATATAATATGTTTATTTTTTACTTAAACTTCTGTATTTTTCATTTAGGGAATACCTTTATGGTTTCCATTATGGTTAAACGTGATATCTTCATTTTAGGAAGTGCGGACTACCGCCCCCTCAATGTGATTTGATTCGTTAATACCATATCTGGTACAATTTAATGATATTATATATGATACCATAATGGAAGTATAATACTATTATGTATCATTATTTTTTAATTACATTAAATAAGAAATATAAATGGAAGTAGCGTTCATGCGTACGTACGGCTTACCGTCTCCATGAACGGTGCATTTCATTTCTTACCTCTAAATGTTATGTAATATTATAAATGCATGTATATAATGGATATATATGATATATATGATATCTACATAATTAATATAATTCTGGATATAATATATATTTTACCACATGAACAAATTTTAATTATAAAGAGTTTATTTTTGACTCAAGTAGCAATGATCTACAAAACGACCATTATTAACTTAAATAATTACATAGTGTTCATAGAATGGTAGTAAGTGATATAAAAGGAATAATGAACTTGAAAAAGTTTCTTAAGAAAGTATAAATTAACTCAAGTTTATTATTCAGGAGGTTAAAGAATGATTGAGTCAAGTCGGACCTGAGGTAAGAGATCCAACCTCTCTCTTTCTTTTTAAGTACTCTCTTTTATGTCATTTATTTTAAGATAATATTTGTTATGTTTGGGGATGTTATTTTATATTCCTAATACTGTAATTTTTTTGTTAATATTATGAGAGACCCTATTTGATCTCATAAATCCATTTTTTGAAGTTTTAAGTGGCACCTTTAGGCTGTCGAGTTTTCGTAAGGGATTTTTCATCTCACTTTTATTCCTGTGACATTTATGCTATGTTTTCCACCATTTACTTTGAGTGGTGTATGTAATTCCAATTATTATACACTTTTTGTAGTATAATTTCATTTATGGGTATTTAAATCTTCATTTTATGACCCTTCTTCCATGGGGTGTATGTTTCGAAAGTTACCCAACTCGGTAAGGGGACCTTTCACCCTCCTCTTTTTAAAAGACTTATTCTGTTATGTCTTTTAATTCACATACTATTATGTTGGGATATGTTCTTCTATATCCTTATTTATGTAAATTTTATGTCCAAGTGATGAGACACCATTTTCTCTCTCATCAACTCATTTTCTGAATTTTCAAGTGACGTCGTTAGGCTGTCGAAATTTTACAAGGGAACTTCTTAACCCAATTTCGATTTCTTTGGGTTCAACATGTAGTTATTGAATATGTAATCCATTGAATATGTGTAAATTACCATTGATTGTTTTACACTTAATATCCACTTATATTGGGTGTATTTATATTTTTCACACATAAATATGAGATTGATTTATCCTTAACTTAAGGATACCTTCTTTATAAGGGATTTCATCTCATTTTACATTTATATTGAGACTTCATTGATGTTATGCACCAATTTACTCTTGTATGGTGTATATACTATCCTTTGGAATATTATATCATGAATCCCTTTATTCTCATGATATTATAATGTTCTGATTAAATGTTATTCCTCCATTATTGTATTCAAGTGTCTCTCATTTTGTTAAAAACCCTTTAACTAAAATATCGTTTTTAAATGTTTTAATGATTTATTCTTATAAATATTTATCATTAATATCCATGTTTTCAAAATGGTTTTAAGAGTTTATTTATATGGATATTAATGGTTTAAAATGTTGAAAGCTTCAAATTGGTATGGGACACTTTGATTCAAAAATCTCTTTATTAAATGTTTTAAATGGTTTTGGAAATGGTTTTTAGAATGGATTCATTATTTCAATATCTTAAAATATTATATTGTTGTTGCAATGTGGGAATGTTCTCTTTACTTAATGCTTAAGTTATGTGCTATGATTATGTTATGGTTCTTGGTCATTTTTTATGAATATGGGTGGTTCCGTGATAAACTAAGGGTGGGTGGGCCTGATATAGCTCTCCAATGCATTGGGTAACGCGAAGGAGTTAAACATTAAGGTTTCTACGAAGAGATTTAGGGAATATACTATGATGGGTATTCCAAACGTAACCAATAGGGTTACTCCCTACGTAAGAATGTTATGAATGCCTCAAGTTACCTTTATTTCTTATGATTTATATGATTTATTCATGATTTTAGGAGGTATGTTAAAGTGCTTATGTTTTATGGGTGAAGTATGATTTCATTGTTATGTATATATGTACTCATGTTTCCTTTCCATACTTTTTGTAACCCTTAATGAGCTTTTTATTATCATCCCATGTTTTTTAAATGTTTTTCATAGGTCAAGGGAATGGTAAATGATATGATGATAGTGTCAAGGAAGTGTCAAGAAAGAATCCATGTTTTATTTTAAATATGTTTCTGTTGATGGGAAAAATGAATACTATATTTTATGTAACCACTTTGTTTAAATGTGGAATGTAATGCAAGTTTTATGATCTAATTCTCTAAAACTCTAAACTTGAAAATATCCTCAATGTTTAATCTTGTAATAACTCAAGATTAAGTAAGGTTTAAGGCTGGGGCCTTATAATGACTCCCACACACATACATATCCTTGAGTGTATCCTCCAAGAGTCTTTATTCCCATAAAAAATTTATTTAGGTAGATATTAATGAATTCATATCTCTCTCAGTGTTCTTGAGAGGATGTCAAGAAATTTGGCATGATCATCACTAGCTAAAATTATTCTAAGAAGTCATCGATGAACACCACCGCAATTTATCCACCTCTTTCATCCTCTCTTACCAAGGGGGAACCTCAATCTACCAAATGTCTCTGCTTCCTTGCCTTCAAATGTCTCACTAACACTAAAACACTAAAACATGAAAGGAAGTTTCAACCAAACTCAGTAACACATCATCAAACTCTTCCATACAGTCATGACCAATAATTAATTATAGCATATTTATCATCACTCCACTCAGATTTATAACGGTGTCTTGTCAGAGGTTTTGGGAAGGGAGATTTGATGGCTGACGGTTCCCATTGCATGACCTGCTCTATGTTTCCTCTTATTTGATGTTTAGGTTTTGGAAACGTCACTAGTTTCCTTCGGATTTTTTTCCACTAGTCATATTTTAATGTTTGGTGGTTCTTATACAATGGTATTTGTTCAGTGATGAACCCATTTAGTGTTTATAGAGTGGTTTTTGTTAATTTTTGGTTTTTATGGTCAATGGAACTGTGTAGATTTTGGCTTTCTGGGGCTGAATGAATCTCCCCGGCATTCTGGTGGCATTTGGATGGTGTGGAAGATGGTTGGGGTTCTGTTTTTTTTTTTGGATTAATGGTGGTTATGTCCTTTGGAAATGGGCGTGTGATAGCCATGATACTATTGACTAGATGACATGATGATGGTGGGTATGGTAGATGATATGATGTGATCTTGGTAGTCGGGTTTCTTGTGGCTCAAGTCTTCCTTGAATGATATGTTTTCCTTAGAATTTTTAATTTCATTTTGGCTGGTTTGAATCTGTATCCCGCACATGAATTTGTTTCAGTTACCTCTCATATACAAAGCATTTTATATGAAAATCAATAAAAGGATAATTTTCAGTCAGTCTCACACTACTAGGGCCTCTACTTTGATTCCATGTAAAGCACATGCACTTACATGAAACCCAACTTGGGTACATAACCCAATTTCATCATGAATCTCTAACAAATGCTCATAACTTGGTATTCTTTAGAATCATAGATTTCTCACACTCTCTATTAACCATACAAAAACCCCAACTCTAGATCACATAGGGTGTACCTCACCCAAGATAAGCTCAAAGGTATGCTCACACATCTAATCATGCCTCCTGATCTACCTACCTCATCAGATCCAATAATAAAACCTCTCTTAAAATCATCCCAACTGCACAACCGCCCTCACCTCGAGTGTCCTCCAAAACAAAATCACCCATCATGTTTTGATCAAACTATGCTTTTCCACCCCAAACCATCATTTCTTTCCACATCTAACTCCATCAAAACTATAGGTTAAAGTCTCTGAATGGTCTTTCCCTTCACAACCACCCTTACGGCCAAGAGTAATCACATAAATACTTCTCTGAGGTGAGTCTAAGGCATAAAAATGCACTTTTACCAATACATTATGGCACCCATCATGTAATGATTTCACCACTAAAGAAACCAACTTGGATTCAAATTCCAAGTAACCTGCAACACTTGTCCAACCTCTCTCGAGGTTACCGTCGATTTATCAAGATTTTCAACTCATAGCCACAACTTAAGCCACATATCCCAAGACCATTAACAATTCCACTTAGCTCTATAGGTTAATCTAGCACTAGGAAACACTATTTGTGTGCCACTACCAAGGTATGAAATTTATACCTATGAAATACACACCCAAAAGTACTGACAGCCTGACTAAAGTATATCATAGTTCATCCTCAAAATCCAAATGGTACCAACTCCGTAAACTAGGTCCATGATAAGAAAGGGTTACTGGATCTCTCTAATTCATACACACTCAACTTTCAAAAACTGATTTCTCATGGAGGTCATCTGACCCCCATGCCTATCTTGCTACATATACCGCACCAAAGAACTATTTACTCTGGGTTCCACACCAAAGATACTCTCACACATACACTGGAGAAATGATCCAAACACCCACTATAGGATCCAAAAATCAAGTCATAAGGTTGAAATCCACAAGAGTCACCACATTCATATTTACAGACATCATTTCACAACTTCATGGTCAAAACCTAACCAAGGATGCAATATGAAACATCCCATTAACTGGTAAACATAACTCATCAAGTTCCCTCATCCCGTAACCTGAGGCCTCAAAACTAGGTCACTCCCACTACCCAAACATACACAGGGTCAAAAAACAACACAATGGATAACCACAACTAGTGTACCTAAAAGTTCCATAATTATACAATTTCCAATCTTAATTATACTTTACCATTCAAACCCACTATTTCTCTTTTCAAAACTATTCATTTTCAAAACCCTAGTATTCACACATTCAAAAACCATTTTGTTAGGACATCATTTCAAAAATCATAGCTTTATTCAAAATCAAAATTCAAAACATTTACCTTTTTTAAAACATATAGTTTAACTTTCCTTAAACCCCTTTTAACTTTTTTTCAACACGCACCACTTAATTCAATTTCAATTTTTATACACATTTGATTTATAATCATTCCATTTAGAATTAAATCATAGGAAAAATACGGATGACATATATATCTTATGTTCCTATGGTAATGCATAAACTCACACATGATCGCTTTTCATATCAGGACAATTTATAAAACCACATAAATCAGTAACATCACATCCAAGTAGACCACCCAGGGTAGAAATATCAACCAACTATAAAAGCACAAAATAGAACACCATTTCCCACCACTGGAAACTTGGGTCTTCACTCGTACATGTGGTTGCAGAAACCTAGAAATGAGTTCATTACTAAGACCCAAAAAGATCCTAGACTCCTATATACCATGCCAAAATAGTAAGAAAAAATATGGACTCCTATGATACCACTTGTAACATCCCTAACCCAGATGCCACTATAACCAGTACCCCAACACAAGTCATCACATGACCTCAGGCATGCCTCCTCATACGCTAGAGGCTTTCGACTAGCAGTGCAGGTCTAAAGAGAACATGGGGAGACTATACCCTCTTATTATAGTAAATCCACAACATAAGTAAAATCAAAATATAAAATAAAGAATAGAAATAATAAATTCACAACATTAGAAAAAAACAATCAGTAACTAAACACACATGCTATAACTAAATATAGTGAATACACTACATGATAGGTAGTCATACAATATAAACCAAGAAAAAACTATCAAATGACTTTGAACCCAGCCCTAAGTCCCAATCTATTCATTTTTTCCCATGCACCAACAAAACACTAGGTCCCTTTCCTAAACATGTTCCTGAAAACAAGTAGCATCTACTCAGGTACCCAAGATCCATGGTGGTCCAAATAGTGTATTATTATAACTTGGTAGGACACCACAAATGGTGTTTAATGTAATAACTTGTCTATAGAGAGGGGTGTATAGGAAACAAGTGTAATAAATAAACAAAGAAACAAGGAGACATATTAAGTAATTAACTAATACACATATAATTCATTAAGTTCTCTAGAGTCAACTAATCAAAATAAATAACTCATGTCACATTGTGAATCTAATCCAAGGCATAAGGGGTTACACAAACTCTTAACCGAAAGGAGTGTTTACTATAGACAGCTATCTCATACCAATTAGTTAACAATATTCATTTGATCATTTTCATCAATCACCCCATGGGTTAGGAATTTACCACATTTACACTATGGCCTAAGCCGACCAATTACCATGCATAAGGGATTTGGTCAAGTTCCATATTTCACTAGGAATAAACATGCCATAAAAAATACATCAAAATTACCTTAAATCATAAGTCCATGTAGTATATCACAATTACCTAGGAGCCTCAGTCTAGGTAATTGCATCCAATTCATTCTTTAGAGGAATAGATCCTTAGTCTAACTCCCTAAACCATGCATTCTAGGTCTGGGGTTTAGAGAATCATTCCAACCCGACCTGAGGGTGTAGAAACTCAAGTAAATAGCCCACATACCCCCAAGACATGTGCACATGATTCTTTAACTATTTACCACATATACCATTTCACAACCATAAAAAAAGAATAACATTACATTACATTACCATTTCATAATTATTGAATATATAAATCATTCCCATACCCTAACCCATGAACACATAACTATTTTCAAATAATTTCCCATTAACCCATTAATATTATACCAAACACTACCTTATGACATGTTGTTAATTAAAACAATTAACATTAATCTCATTTACAAACCATTTCACATTTACCAACACACACAATAATGATTTAACACATATATCATTATGCCTAAAATCCCCTTATGTAATGTCATCAACTATTCAAATTCACCATTTAGTTCATATCAAAACCATGTTAACATGCCAACATAATTTTCATGGGTTCTATCTCACTAGAATGTAGTTCAATTCAATGACTATGGTCCAAATGTACATTTAAAACCACATCATGGTATAAAATACATTTCAAGATACTTATTCAATATCATCTTGAAGACACCCTTAAAAATGGGTCTTCCTCTTTAAAAACTAAAACATCTCTGAAGGATTTTATTTCCATTACAACCATCCAAAACGACCGTTGATCCATTTTAAAAAAAGGAGACATTTTCCATTTTAAACACCATTTGAAATCTCTTATAAACCCCCTTTTTTAATCCCTTTGAGATCAAAACCTCCTTTAAAAACATTTCTCATTTTCAAAAGTAATTTTCCATCAATAAATCTAAAATTAGGTAAAATACCCAAGCATACCATCAAAACCATTTCAAAACCCTGTAATCATTTATAAAGTCCAACTTATAACTTATCTAATTCAACCAATTTACTCCTCACATGTGGAAATTACATTTTTATTACCCATTCTCTCTCATTATACCTCTATATTATTTTTTACCCATTTTATTCACCATTTATAAGGATCAAGTTTAACCATGGATAGCCCTAGGTTTGGTCTCACTCACCTGTGAACCCAACAGGTTCTGTGATGGGTTTTTCAACTCAATATAATGCCCAAATCACATTCCACATCCAAGTACAAAGAAAAAAAATAGTCACATTGGTATAACTACATAAAAATTTAGAACATCGAGATTGTGAGAAAAAACTTAAATACCACCTACCTCATGTTCAAAGATGATTATTAGCCCAAACACATCCCTTGATTCCAAATCAAACACCCTTAGAATCCCCAACTTTTAATCCTCTAGAAAATTGAATGTTTTAGGTATTCAGAAGGAGAGAAGAGATTCTACAAACCCTAAACCAAAAAAATAGAGTAAAGAGTAGTGTTAGACTCACCCAGACCTTTAATTCACACATCAATGCACTCCAAATTCCTAAGAATAGAAGTAGAATCACCCATGGATGAGGGGATGGTTGCTGGTTCATCGCCCAAAATGGGTGGGGTATAATGGAATGATAAATACAGGAAGAAATAAATAGGATTGGGAGGGAAAACTAGATATTCCCACTTTTTATTGGCCGATGGTTTGGCTACATGGTTATCTAAACTATGTGCCAACCATGTGAATCTCTATATCCAAGAAGGGATAAGATTCATGGTTTCTTGGGATCACCTACATGGTTTGAAAAACCATGTCATAACCATGCATTAACCTCTATCTGAAATTGGCTCCCAAGCCACACAGTGTCTTAGGCCAGGCACACAATTTTCTCTAATCGTGCGCATTTGTGCACTATGCATTGTTTGGCCTCTTTTCTCTACCATTCATATACCTCACCCCCAAAACACTCCCAAAACTCCTCACACACTCAAACCCACTTTATTATCCAAAAAAAGGAAGTTTAAGCAAAATTTTAAACAAATACATGCATTCAAAAAAGTTCGGGATCTTATAATCTCTATATCCACTATTGAATAGTTGTTCATCTTCTCCATACACCTAGAATATATATTTTGTACACCTTAGATAATTTAATATATCCTTAAAAATAGTCATATTTCATTCACCTTGATCTATAACATAACTTCTTACCATGATCAATGTATAAAAAGCATAAAGTCTCATACATAACACGTCATTAATGATGGATCCTATCATTGAAGCTTATAGGATATTACTCATTAACTATATTTCCTCTGGTGTTTCATGAAAAACTTTCTTGAAAATATTTATACCATGTGAAACTGGAGTCGTTCCTCTCTTGGATTATTCCATACTAAACCTCTTTAGTATATGGTCAATATATATACTTTGACATAGCCCAAGGAACCTCTCAGATCTATGATTCATGATCTTGATCCCTAGAATGTAGGCCTCTTCAACTAAGTCCTTCAAAGAGTATCACTTTCTCAAATTAGGGTTAACCTATTATAAATATGGTATATCATTTCCTATTAATAATATGTCATCAACATATACTATTATAAAAACAATTGTACTCCCAGTAAAACACTTGTAAACGCATGGATCACATTCATTATTAATGAATCTAAATTCTTTATGGATTCATGAAATCTAATGTTCCAGGAATTGGATTCTTTATTTAGTTCATAAATGGATCTATTCAACTTTCATACCTTTTTCTAATTTCTTAGAGACACAACCCCATCATTTTTTGTCATATACACATCCTCCTAAAGGTTCTTTTTATGGAAAGCTATTTTGAAATCCATTTTCCAAATCAAATAGTCATGGTAAAATATTATATAAAATTAAATTCTTGTGGATTTAAATAAAGAAACAAAACAAAAGGTTTCATTATGGTCAATACCTTGAGATTGGATAAACCCTTTAGCCATTTTTCATGCTTTATAGGTATTCATTTTACCTTTCATGTCTAGATTTCTCTTGAATACTAAAGTACACCCAATGGGTTATAAATAAACTAATGGATCAATAAAAACCCAAACCTAGTTTTAATACTTGGAATCCATCATAGAATTTATGGATTCTTGTTATCTTGTATATTTTTATCTCTATACTACCTCTTTATAAGATATGGGGTCATCATTGTAAATAAATAATGAGTCGTCGTCATCAATGAATAGAAAACCATATCTATCTAGTTATCTCACCTCTCTTTTAATACTATACAAAACATGTGTTTCAAGAAAACCTTCTACTAGGACCAGTGGAATCGGTTCTAGTAACAAATCTTGTGTATCTTGATCATCAACTTCATCGAATTCGATCTTGATACCACTATCCTCCTTGAGGATGTTTTACCTCTGAAAAATTATGGCATGTCTTGAGATAGTTACTTTCTTATCTAAAGTTTTATATAGACAGTATCCTCTTATTTCCTTGGGATACTCTATAAATATATATATTTTTCTTCGATTTTCTATTTTTTTGGTTAAGTTATCCCTAGAAAATGTCTCATATCCTGATGCACAAACATGTGATAGAATCGGTTACTTTTCACTTTATTACTTTATGGTAATATAGTTTTCCACTTTAGTTGGTACTCAGTTTAGTAAGTATAATATTTCCTATAATTAATATCTGCAAAAGGATAATAGAATTCTTGTCTGGTTTATTATTGGCCTTACCATGATCAATAAGGTATAGTTCATCCTTTCATTAACACTATTCTACTATGTTGTATAAGGTGGAGTGTGTTGAGATAAAATCACATACTCCTATAAAAATTTGATAAAGTCTTTGTTAAGATATTGACCACCTCAATCAAATAAATGTTTCTTTAAATTATTTCCTCGATGATTCTCAAACTTATCCTTCAACAATTTGAACTTATCAAAGGATTTAGACTTATATGTAATTAAGTACATTTAATCATGTCTTCTTAAATATATATTAAAAAAATAAAGTATGAGAATCCACTTCTAGATTCTACTTGAAAAAGTCCACACATATTAGTTTTTACCAATTATAAAATTTATGTGGCCCTTCCACCTTGACCACTATATGGTTATTTGGTCAACTTTCATTATAAAAAAACATGGCATCATTAAATTTGATTTATCTTAAAAGAGTTTAAATAACCATATTGATATATCTTTTTCAAACTCTTTTCATTATTGTGACTAAGATAGTGATTCCACAAATGGATTTCATATGATTCATGTGTATTATTTTTTTATCAATTCCCAATATTGAGTTTCATAATTTAATACATAAGGACCATATTCAGTCATGTCATACCATAATATATGTTATCTTTATAAAAGTTACAAGACTTATTCCTAAATCTAAAAATAAATCAATCCATATATAAACAAGAAATAGAAGTAATGTTCTTAGTAAAACTAGGCACATAATAGTAGCTATTTAAATCCAAAATTAGTCTTGTTGGTAATGTGATATGGTAGTCTCTAATGGATATAGAAACTAGCCTCAATCCATTAGTATCATGTAGATCGACCTCATCCCTAGTAATCTTATGAATTATACTTGGTTTCTATATTTGGATAAAAATTTAATCACCCCTATAAGTATCTAATACCCAACTTGTAGACATGTAAATATTTCACTCGATAATGAATGATCATGAAGCTACCCTTTTCTTTTTTCCCTGGGTGAAATTCCTCTTCCAGTGGCCCTAATTTCCACACACAAAATATATGGCATCTTGTTCCTCTACCTGACTCTAGATATTCTTCTTCTTCTTAGAGGGATAGTGCTCTAGATCCTTAGACTTAGAATGATTCTTTTTCCCCTTTTCTTTCTTCCTCTTCTTATTATTCACCATAAGTATTGTAGGTTTTTCATTCCATGTGTCTTTATAATCTTGGTGGATAATATTAATAAGTTATGATTATGTCTTATCACTATTTCTCATATTATAATTTATAATAAAACTGTACATGTTTTTAGGTAGTGGTGACAGAATTAGATCTGTACTCCACTCATCATGGATATTAAAACTCTTGATTTCTAGGTGCTCAATGTTGCTAATCATCTTGAATACATGTGGCCCAGATGGTTCTGAATCTCCAAGATTACATGTGATAAGTGAATTAGAGATCTCATATATATCTAATCATTCCTTCTCTTGATAGATATCACAAATTTTAGAATCTATTTTATACACATCCATATCTTCATATTTCATTAATATCTCATTGTGCATAGAGGATAACATAAAACATACAAAATCTATTGCGTCGTCCATATAATTTATATATAGAGATACTTCTTCCCCCCAATAATGTTTGTCAATTGACTTAGGAAATCTGGTTTCCATCATGTATTATTTCTGTTCATGGGGTAGTATGATGTGTAAGCATTGTTTTTCGGAGTAGGACACTCAATAGGGGAGTGAATTGATCTCCTATAAAAAATGTCTATTAAAACATTTTTTTGAACATACCCCAATTTAAAAACAAAATAGGCTTTTTAATCAATGTAGTAAATTTATAATAGTCAAACTATTAAATTAATTTCTTAGAATATTGATTAATTATTAATTATAACAATATGAGATGTTGATATAAATTTTGAAACCAACTTACTAAACCAAAATAGTTATAAAAACTATCCAAAATCAACTATCAAATTGAAACTTAGTTTTCCAAAATATGAGTTAAAACAAAGTAAAATAAATTTGAAATCATAGTATATTAAAACAAGTGGCTCAATCTCAATCCAAAAACTAATCCACTCCACTTGGTAATCACCTTACACAAAGAAAAATATATAAATCTTTGGTCTACACCCTGGATCGGGTTTTATACTAAAGAACACAAGATTGTCCAGGTCACTTAACCTCTACCATAGTTCTATGTGGGAAATATAACAACCAGGTCACATAGTACCTCTTCCATAGTTATACGTGGGTGAAACAAGGTGTAAAATGATGTTTTTTCAAGGATATCTTGTATCCTTCAGTTCAGAGCAGGAGATAATGTTTGTTTTATAGACAGACACACACCCTACTCGAAATGTAGTAAAAATGTACACAATAGAGCATGGAACAAATAGATAGAGTTTAGAAGGATCTGTGTGTTGTGAAATTTAGCTCTGGACTCTTTGGATGTAGCAGATGTGAAGTTTGCGTCCTCTTCTAGAAACAGACACTAAAAAAAGAGTGTCGTGGAGCTTTGTGTTCTGGTTTCTAGGGAGATGAAGTTCTATCCATTCAGTTTTTTTTGCTGCAGAGGATTTGGAGATTTGGCGCACAGCAAGTTCCCCTTTTTCAGTTAGAAAGAATGTGAATGCCTTATGTGTTCATCTTTCTTTTGTTCATAGGTCTAGTTTGGGTGCTTATGTGAGTCCTCTACTGTATGTTTATATCTATATCTCTGTATCAGCTTTTATATTCTTTTTATTTTATATTCTACATCCCGATAATAATCATGTGGAGGTACCTTGTACTGTCCCCTAACATGGTCATTAATGTTGTCTAAAAATAATAATTATGTTAATTTGTGGCATTAAAACACTCAAATATGACCGTTAAAGATAATTTCAAATAAAAGAAAATTTAAACAATCTTTCGGTGACTCCTTCTATCAGTAAGTCCTTCTGTTGTTATCAATGACTCGTTCTATTGGTGAGTCATTCTATCAGTATCTATATGCGTCAGTTACTCAATGCATCGGTGACTCATTTTTTTCTATCGGTGAGTCATTTATCAGTGATTCAGTTTGTACTATCGGTGGAACATTCCTTCTGTTGGTGTGAAATTTATTCTGTCAGTGTGAAATTTGAACTTTCAATGAGACATTTACTCTATCGATGATATGTTTTAACTATCAGTGGTACATTTTCACTATCAGTTTCAGAATTACTCATACTTATCCAAATTTCTATTTTTAAATGTCTTACAACATGAATATACATAAAATTTTTTGAATACATACTTGATCATATATAATCATAATTAAACATATTGAAACGTATGATTAAAATTATTTTACATGATTGGACATGATTTGTGATTATTAAAATCATTAAAACTAAAGAGGGTCCAACAACATATTATTGTCCAATAATCTCCCCCTTTTTTATGATAAAAAATCATGTAATTATAAAGTACAATTATGTTATGATTAATATGATCATTCCACTTACCATCTCTCAGTATTGATTAATAGGGTCTATCTCTTTCTTCCCCTTTTGGGATTATCAAAAATCTTAATGATAAGAAAGAATAGAAATCAAAAAAGACAAAGAAAAAATAAATAGATAGAATTTCAATATCATTGAATTCCATAAATAATGTAAAGTATAATATAGTGGAAGACAAAAAATGTACAATCAATCAAACCTATCAGATAGTGATCCAAACCCCTCTTTGTGATCTAGTTTGTGATTTCCTTTTGTATAAGGATCAATGGTAGGACTTTTGGATGGAGGATGAGAGATTTTAAGGTCCAAATGAATATGTATAAGAGTAAGAGGGACTCCTTCAGTAAAAAATGGTTCAAGGCTAGGTTTTTCTGGGAAAAAACATGAGGTTGAGTCTATTCTGTGATAACTAACCGAATCATTCTCAAAGCCTGATAGATAAACATAGACTATGGCTTGGTAGGCAAGGATGTGGAAGGAGAGGAATCAGAGGATCTAATATATGGAATAGATGGAACCATGATGGCTTCACTTTGAACATGGAGGTAGGGATTTAACAGCTTGATGAAATCCTCAATTATTTCACCACCATATTTCATGGACTTCTCAAAATCAACCTTGTTCTCCATAAACTTATCAAGAATAGGTTTGAAGTCTTTCAATTTCTTGACATGTTTTTTCCATGCTCTTATAACTGGGGTTAATGTCAATTTTTTTTCAAATACTTAAAGTGACTGGTCAACTGGTGTTTGGTGTAAATATTCGAGAAATATAAATTAATCTTATTTGTAAGCTCTTATTGAGTGGAAGATGATTCCTTGGTATAAAATCTGACTATATCATGGACATGATCAGTGTTATTCTTAATTTTAGAAAGACTTTCAAAACTATAGGCACCAAATCACACTTGAAGCTCTTCTTTAACAAAAGTTCTAACTGTCTCAATGTCCAAGACCCGAGATGTCTGAGCAAAGGTATAAGGAACAAAATTAGATATGGTGTGTTCCTTAAGAGTTTTAATAATAGTTTCAAACGTCCTTTATACTCAGAGGTTAATCCATTAATGGCATAAACTATTTTTTTTCATCTCATTTACAATCTTCGTATTGTTTGCAACAATTGTTTCATCCATTAAAATTAAATTTGGTTAAATCTCAGCTATCAATTTATGTGAAAATTTAACTATATCATACTCATTAACACCAACTATCTGAATTAGAAAAGAAAAATATTTCATAGATTGCTTCATTTATCCTATCAAATACCTTAAAGAGTTTACTTCATCACTTAGAGTAGGCATGGGAATAACTTGAGCTTGACTAGATTCTCTTACAACTGAACACATTTATTCCTTAAATCTTTCAAAGTCATCCTTAGTGACATTGTCACTAGAAAGGGTTGAAAAAATAGATTATCTTGCAACAGGTATGAACACCTCATCATCTTATTCTTCATAGTCTAAACCAAGAGATACATATCCAGGATTTCTTTCCCATTCAGACATAACATCATCATCTAAAGGGGTGAGAGTGTCAAGTCTCACTCTTCCTACTTAATGTTATCCCATAGATTGAGATATTCTATTTTGAAACTCCCCCTCAACTGGACCTATTATCACTTTCTCCCCCCCCCCCCCAACTTGAGTTCTTCTACTATCAAAAACTAGTTGTGGTGTAGAGACAATTTGAGCATCCACTAAACCATCAACTACAACTAATTTCTATTCTCTAATTGTAGAATCTACTTCTCTGGGAACATCAACCACTACCTCACCTACAGTAGAAGCTTTTGAAGATTCTAAAAGTTGTTCTTGAACTATATCCTCAACCAGATAAATATTTACACCCTGATCATCATCAGGATGATCACTATCATTACCAATTTCACCTCCTTCACCATCTTCATTATTTATATCATCATCATTATTTACTTTTCCTATTCTTCCTCACTTATAGATCTACTTCCACTTTATTATTTTTCTTGTTATTATTATTCTTATTCTCCTCCATATTGTCTTTTAGAACCAATGGATCTTCTCACATACTCAACACTTCCAGACACTTTTATCTCATCATCATCATTATCACCAAGAGTTGGTTCATCTGAAGGTAAGTCCAAAGGTGGACTAGGATTTCCATAAGTCATTTTTTGTGGATCTTGAGTGGTGTTAGGGACATTTTGATCATCAATAGAAGAACCTTTATCTCTATAAGGAGTAGCAACCTCTTCCTCATCATAATAAATAGGTTCATCATCTATGGGTCCTATGACAGGATCCACTAAATTTCTCAGCCAAACTGGATGGTCCACTAGGTTGAATTTTTTATAAATCTTATCCTCATCACCAGACCATTCCTTCTTCAATAGGTTCTAATGTATTTTCATCCTTTTACATATCTCCTTACTCAAACATATTCCACTAAAAGAAGGAATAGTTTCTTCACCTTCAACCACAAATTCTTTTAATTGAAGCATAGTTGAGATCATTATTGGGTAATATAGGTAATTAGTCTTATAGTAAGGATTAATGATTTCAATAATATGCACTATCAGATAACTTTATAGTTTCACTTTAACTTCTTTCTTTAACAAATACAATAAGTATACATCTTGATGCTTAAATGATGAAAATTCCCAATTCTTGGGACAGAGCTAGTGCTGAATGAACTTAAGCAATAGCCTACTTTCACCATCTATCTCAGTAGACATTTGTATCTAGTGCTCCTCATTCTCAGTGATCTCCTTAAAATCTGTTTCAAAAAAAAATCATTGGTAGGTGGAGAAGTTCCTTAGAAGTCATCGTAGATTCCCTCGTGAGGTATGTTAAGGAATTCTGCCTAATGCCTATAAGAAAATTAAATTATACTTCCTTTAATTGTAGATTTATTCCAACTAACTTCACAACCTTCCAAAATAAATTCAGAATTCATATAAAATTCATGTACCATCTTGGGATAATAGGGCCTTTAATTTTTTACAAACCATTCCAACCATCCCTGAGTCTGTAGCACCTTTAACAACAACGACTTACTTTCCAGCAACCATTCTAAAAAATATCCTTTTCTGGTGTCACCACACGGTTTACAAGATCATAATTGACATGAATATACTTTCTAGATTCTCCATTTTTCTTCTTATAAGGTTTCAACATTTCTTCATATCCTCCCTTAAGGGCGTGCTTCATCCTTTCCATTTCAGATGGTTCAGTTGAAGGTTGGAAGGTGAAAGGCTGTGGTTAATGAGAAATAGTAGGAGTGTAAGGGTTAAAGTGAGAGGGTAAGTAATATAGTTGATCGAATCAAATTTGTGTCATTTAGGGTTTAGATATCATAAAATAGGGAATTGGGTTCAAAGAAATAAATGAAACTGCATAGTTTTGGTTAAAAACATAAGACAGATAAAAGAGTGAGTCATAGGTATTGGCATGATAGTTTTTGCATAACATTTTCATTGTCGGAAAGAAAAAGTGTCGGTGTTGGCATGACAACTGTGTTGGAATGATAAAGTGTTAGTGTTGGCATGACAACTATATCAGCATGACAAAGTGTCTGTGTCAGCATGACAACTGTGTTGGCATGACATTGTGTCGGTGTCGACATGACAACTGGACTTATTTTTCACAGAGTTATTATTATAAGGTCTTTATAAATTAATCTTCCATACTTTATGTTTGATGTAATTAATTCTTTCAAAGATCAATGGATTTGTGAATATGTCTACAAGCTGATGTTCAGTGCCAATAAACACTAGTGTTATATCACCTTTTTGATAATGATCTCTTAAAAAGTGATTTCTTACATCAATATGATTTGTTCTAGAATGAGAAACCATATTCTTAGAGATGTTAATAGAACTTGTATTATCATAGTTCATATTTAAATGTTTGAATTGATATCCATAGTCTAGTAAGGTTTATTTCATCCAAAAAATTTGACCACAACAACTACCAACAGCTATGTATTCATGTCACGACCCGTCCTCGGGGCCCGTGCCGTGACTACCACAAGCCCGCCTTCCATAGGCCAGGGGCTGGCGACTAGCACCAAGGTGTAAATCCTGGAAAAAGGGAAGGCATTTCCTTTGAAAAGTAAACAAGCACCACAGAGTAAGAAAGCGGAAAAGTAAACACTAAGTAAAAACTGTAACAAGCTGTGCTAAAAGTAAAAGGGGCCGGAAATACAAGCCCAACTGTAAAGTACAACTGAAAGGGAAAAACAGCAACTGAAAAGAAAAGCTGCAGCGTCGAGCCGTCCTCTGGAAGTCCCACCTGAATGGTGGGTACAGATAGCCTCCACTGCTCCTTGGGTCCACCTGACCGCTCCGAGTACGTCCCGCCCAGTGGTCCACCTCCAGGTACCGTCCTGCTCCGCAAGCCTCCACCACAATCAGCGTTGTCCGTCATCTACAACCAACACAACATAGTGTGGGAATAGCCCATGCAGGGGTGAGTATAAGCTACTCAGTAGGGACCCCGAGACCCCCGAAGGTCTCCCGAAATCCACAAAGGATAAACCACAAGGAAAGATACAATCACGAAGTAACATCCGACACTGCTTAGGTATATGCCCATACATATACCTAAGTCATCAATCCCCGTTCAGATCCAACATCCGAGCCCAAGCACAACCCAGTCCACACAGGAAAGCAAACGTATACCCACACAAGATAGCTCAACACAATCCACAAAGGAGAGTAAACCGTAAATCCACACAGGATAGTTCCACACAATCCACAAAGGAGAGTAACATAAGATTCAGCTCACACAGGTATACTTCTTGTATGACGATAAAGATGATCACTGATCCATCTAAGTCATCAGACCCACAAAGGATCGATAGGTACTAACCCCCGCAAAGACCCACACAGGATCGGGCCCACACAGGACCTGTAGGCGCTGGCTCACACAGAACCGCTGAGGGCTGACCCACACAGGATCAGACCCACACAGGATCGGGCCCACACAAGACCTGTAGCACTGATCCACAAAGGATCGCTGAGTGTTGTAGTCGTCGCAGTCCACTAAGGATCTCTGCACAGTCGTCGTCACAGTCCACTGAGGAGCTCTGCACAATCGTCATCGCAGTCACAGTAACAGTCGCAGCCAGCACTAGGGTTCCCGCACACAGCAAGCTCGTTCGGGAGGGTCCGCTCCACGAGCCGAGAGTCAGATACATCAACTGACACATAGTCCAGAGTTGATGTATCCAAAAGTTCCGTATCGTCAACAGGAACCCAACATCGCAGATGGCGCGTCAATCGGACGCCCGGTCTGAGAGATATTGGCTTTTTCGTCCCAGTGGCCCGGTTGGTTTTTAAGGCAAAACCAACCTAACCATACTCCACCTGCGTCCAAACCTCAGGAGGAGTGAGCCAAAAGATCCTTCTCACTTATAGGAATTCAACGAAGTCGATGGCACGTCGATCGGACATCTGAAGCTCAAGATATGAGCGTTTCCGCTCCGAGGGCCCGGTTGGTTTCGTGTACGAACCAACCCGGAAGAACTCAAAGTATTCCGAAACCTTGAGTGCGATATACTAAAATGACCGTCTCAATCCAAGGATCGTATTTCCGCTAACGGCGCATTGTTCGGAGGCCCGTAGCTCATTTTACGGGCAAAAGACCGAAAACGGTCCGAAGACGGGGGGTCTGGGCCCGGCCCGACCCCCCCCCCCCCCCTCGGTCGGCCGAACCGGGTCGGCCCGAACCGGGTTGACCCGAATCGGTCCGAGCCGGCTGGACCCGGTCCGGTCCGGCCAGGGCGCGGCCCGGCCGGTCGGACCGGCCTGGCTCGGCTCGGCCGAGCGGCCGAGCGCGGCTGCCGTGGGGCGCCGCCCCCACGGGATGAGAAAGTCGCGGCCCTCGAGGGGCCACGCTGGACTTCAACAGACGCGGTATGTTGCCGCGTCCCGTGCGGGCGAGCCGGACCCGCGCGGTCGTGGGTCCGCTGGCCGCCGCCGCCGCGGCTTCAGCCGCGGCGGCCTTGTTTGGCGCCGCGCCGGTGACCTGCACCGCCGGAGACTTCCGCGGGCCACCAGAGTTGCTCTGGTGGTCCGTTTTCCTTCCCGTCTGCGCCGCTGCTCCTCCCAGGACCCGTTCTTCACTGCGGAAACAACGGATCGTCCCTGCGACAAGTTTTGTCGTCGCCCACCAAATCCGCACAACAACGAAGAACATCGGAGGGTTGTCGGGCCGTGTTCGTTTGGCCCGCACCCTCCGCGTTAGACGGTATCAATCGGGAGGATAAAACAACATATCCAAAAACAATTTTAATAAAATAAAATTTTTCATAAGAATCCGGGTTCTTTTTAAAAGAAACGATCATGGGAATAAAAAGGTATTTCCAAAATAAAATCCCTACGTTGTCAAGTCGTCGCACACGCGTTCCTCACGGAACTTGATCGTCGCGGAAGGAGGGGACCGTCGCGTCATCGCTGTATCTGGCTCTGCGTCGACGAACTCCGAGGACCAAGAAACAACAGATTTAATTATAAATAATTAAATCTGTGTTTGTTAAAAACCACAAAGGAGACTTAAAAGAAACCCGAAATCTCTTACCTCCAGCAGTAGGTGATCGGAGATCGGGGCGGGGAAGAACGCCTCTGATGAAGAGTCGTCAATCTCCGAGGATGACGGTGTTCTTCGCGTTCTTCGCCTTCTTCGCGTTCTTCGTGTTCTTCACGTTCTTCGTGAAGGAGGGAGAAGGCACAAAACTTGTCAAAACTTCTCAACGAGCATTTTTCCAAATGTCGTGTGTTGGTCTTATTTTATTATTACGCCAACGGATTTCAAACAGGTTAATAAACGAATGAAATTAATTCATAGAATTAATTTCAACGAATAAACCGCCCATTTAATTCAATGAAGAAAACCGCCCAATTAATTGGTGCGTTAAGAAATTAAGAAAACGCGTCAGTTGACTTTCATAATGATGGGTTTTCGCGGGTGCGTTACTTAGCAGAAAAGAAACGGTGGGGCTTGTGCGGGTCCCACCTCACAAATATCCTACCAAGAGGGTAGGATATTTTTGGATAGCACCCTATCCGCATCAACTCAGCTTAAGCCGCTTTAAGTGGCTTCAAGTGTCTTCCAAGTGGCTTAAGTGAAATAAAATAAAGTTTGTCGTACAATTATTTTATTTCTTAACTTTAAGCCCGAAAATTAAAAACCACACCCGAGCAAACGCAACTCCGGAAGAGGCGTTTCCAAGAAAACACCAGCGCTACGATTCCATCGGTGCCCTCAGAATTTGATTCCGAGCAACGGTTCAAAAGTTAGAAAATCCCGCTCGTCCGTTCACTGAACGTACCCGAGCCAAACTTCGGAAAATGATTCTGGGCACACCGGGCCTCGGAATCAGGTGCCGTCAGAAACTGCGCTCTTGAAAAATTCCAAAGAAAATTAAGAAAAAAATTTCCTTGAAATTTATGAGTCTTTACAATTCATCCTTGCTTGTAGATAATTCAGTATAATTTTGTTTATTACTACACCATGAAACTATAGACTTTCCCAAAAAGTAACATGTTTCATAGGTTCTCTGTCTATCTAACTAACAACAACCAATATTAGCATATTAATAGCTAACTAAGTCAAATGATTGTCCTCTAGGATAGAACAGTCCAAATTTCGTAGTATTTTTGAGGTATTGGAAAATTCTTTAAACAAAAAGAAGATGCGACTCTTAGATTTTCTTAAAAATGATCACACATACAGACACTAAACATAATATTAGGCATGTTATAATTTAATTAGAGTAAAATCTCAATAATTCCTCTTTAAGTGGTTTGATCAACAGATTTACCATTTTCTTCAAGATCTAACTTAAAAGTAGTGCTCATTGAAGTATCACTACTTTTAGTACTATCCAAACTAAAATTTTTTAGAAGATCTTTACTATATTTACTTTTATTTAATATAATAACTTATTTATTTTAAAATATTTGAAGTAAAATAAATAATTTTATTTTACCCATCAAACTCATTTCAAATTCATTTTTCATTATCTTTGAAAAAAACATCTAAAGAATTTTTTGAAGATACAAAAATAATATCATCAACATAGATTTAAACAACTAAAAAATCTTTAGAAATTAATTTTATAAAGAGAGTATTACTATCTATACCATTGGTAAAACATTTAGAAATAATAAAGATACTTACTCTATCATACCAAGCTCTTGGAGCTTGTTTTAAACCATATAAATCTTTTGTTAATTTAAAAACAGGATTTGGAAAATGAGGGTTTGTAAAATCAGGGGGTTTTAAACAGAACATTTTCAACTATATAACCATTTAGAAATGCAATCTTAACATCCAGTTGATGTAGTTTTAAATTTAGATGTGTTGTATATGAAAAAAAATATTCTAATGGCTTCAATTCTAGCAACTAGTGAAAAATTTCTTCATAGTCAATTCCTTCTTCTTAATTATAACCTTGTGAAACTAATCTAGATTTGTTTCTTAAAATATTACCAACTTCATCTAATTTATTCCCAAATGCCCATTTAGTTCCTATAGTCAAGGTGATTTTATGTCTATCCACTAGTTTCCAGACTTTATTTCTTTCAAACTAGTTTAACTCTTCTTGCATGGCCATCACCCAAAATTCATCATTGATTGCCTCATTGTTGTTTTTAGGTTCAAGATGTGACAAAAAAGCTTTATGTTCAACCTAATTTATTAAAGAATATCTAGTTTGAGTTCCTTTATCTAAGTCTCCAACAACAGCATCTAAATAATGGTTTTTAAGGGTTCTAACAGATCTAGAAAACGAAGGGCTAGTAATTTCAGCATCTTCAATAGGTTCAATTTCATCATGACTATAGTTTAGAGAATTTCGAGAACTGATTTATTTTCAGATTCCATAATATTAGGGTTGAAAGATTATTCCTTTATATCCATATTTGACACATCATCCTCAAAATTTTATAGGGAGTTATTAGGTTTATGTGGATCTGTTTCATCAAATTTGAAATGTATAGACTCCTCCACAAATTTGGTTATTTTATTATAGAATTTATAGGATTTTCTAGAGATTGAATAACCTATAAATATTCCTTCATCACTTTTGGTTGAAAATTTGTCAACATTTTCCTTAGTATTAAGGATAAATAATTTGCAACCAAATACTTTGAAGTAACTAGCTTTGGGTTTTCTATTTTTCCACAACTCATAAAAAATTTTCTTGAAAATTAGTCTGATTAAGAATATAAATTATTTAACATGTTCTATTGACAGATTTAGACCAAATGTATATTGGTAGGTCATATTCATTAAACATGGTTCTTACTATTTCTTATAAGGTCCTATTTCTTCTTTCTACAACACCATTTTGTTGAGGTGTCCTAGGGGTAGAGAAGTTATAACTATATCCATTTTTTGAGAAAAAAGATTCAAACTCTTGGTTTTCAAACTCATGATCATGGTCACTTCTTAGAGATTTAATTCTAAGACCACTTAGGTTATCTAATTTTCTAGAATACTTGGTTAAATGAAAACAAGCTTCACTTTTATGAGCTAATAAAATGGTACAAGTATATCTAGAATAGTCATCTACAAGAATATAGACATAGTGCTTCCCATTAAGGCTTAAAACTTTAGATGTTCCAAACAATTCCATGTGAGCCAACTAAAGATGTTGAGAAGTTTAAACTTATTTCTTTATTTTAAAATAGATTTTGTGTTGTTTACTCTTTTGACAAGGATTATAGACTTTTTCATTTGAAAACTCAATCTTAGGTAAATCATTGACGAAAACTTTCCTAGTAATCTTTCTAAGAGAGTGAATATTACAATTTTCTAGTCTCCTATGCCAAATACAAGACTCTTTGTGAAAGATAGTTAAACAATACACATTTTTAGAAACTACAGAATCTAAGTTAACATCATAAAAAAATTTATTTCTGAAATCAGAAAATACTAATTCATTTTTAGAATTTAAAACATTTCAAGCATCATTTTCAAGTTTAACATTAGAACCATCATCACATAACTCGAAGATACTAAGTATATTGTACTTTTATCCATAAAAAAAGTACTTTAAAAATTAAAATGGAATTAGAGTTACCAATCTATCCAAGGACAATTATTTTTCCTTTAGCATTGTCCCCAAAAGTGACATGTCCATCATAAATCTTTATCAAATTCTTGAAGCATGAGTAATCTCCTATCATGTTCCTTGAACATCCACTATCCAGGTACCATAGAATTTTCTAGGAGCTCTTCCCACAGTTTTCCTACAAAAACAGATTAGGTAAGAAAATATTTTGATTCCCAGATTTTTTTGGGTCCATAAATATTATTAATAAGAACTTTGGGAACCCATATTTGTTTCATAGGTTTATGATACAGAGTCTGTAAATTATTGGAAAAATGAACTTTATTTGGGTTAGAAAAATTTGAAACAGAAGATGTTTGTAACAACCCCAGTCTTTATTACACATTTACACATTCTTTATTATATAAACGTGCACTTAATATAACCCATAAGATCAAGATTTCTAGTGTATTTGGGTATTCAGAACATTACATGAAAACTTAAGACATAAAATACGACATCTTTATAGAAAACTTCTTTTACTTGACCACAATATTCCTTAATAATTAACATTTCATGGGATAACCTGAGGACATGCCTAAAAAAGGGTGAGCTATAAATCCCAGTAAGAGAGTAAACAAGAAATAAAATGAATAATAAAATACATGTTAGGAAATATGAATATCAATAGAGCACAATAGAAACATGAACATAAAGGAATTATATATCATGATTATCATAACGTGGAAATGTGGCAACAACATCTAATATGATATTAGCACGAGCTAAGGGTCATTTCACATGGATTATCATGAGTAAAACCTCATTGAACTTGAATTAGAATTATTAATCCCTCATTGAACATGAATTAACATCATTAAACCCTCATTGCACCTGGAGTATCGTGATATTAAACATTACTCAAGGCATTGGAGCGCTATCATGGTGCACCCTTTATAATCCTTACAATCTCGTATTTAAGTGTGTCGCATAAATCATGGATTCATTCAATGTCATAATTTATTCTATGATCATACATGTAAGTACCATTAAATAAGTATATGTTCATAAATATGAATACCCTTGATAGAGAAATGGGTTTGGTATTCCCTACACAATGATTTTGGCTTGGAAAATCATAGTGTAATTTCTGCAGCATAATAGCATCATATGAAAATTTATAAATTTGTTTGATGACAGAGAAAGTGATATCTCGTAAATTATACATGAAATATAAATTAAGGGGATCATCGAACATAATATCCCAATATATGAAATATAATTTAGATGCATAATATGGGAGAAATACTTTATTGGAAATAAGAAGAGAGAAGTAACTTATGGAATTTTGGCATGGTAACAGGTGTACACAGAAGGAATTAATGAGAGAGAAAGTGGTATCTCATCATTCAAACATAATGAGGTAAGTTTTGCGGAGGTGTGAAATCATACCCCAATAATTTTATTTGAAAATAAAAGGGTATGACAACAAAAATAAACTTGGATAAAATGATAAGGGAAGGAAAGTAAGTATCCCTTACAGAAATTTGGCATGGTAACAGTTGTACATAAGGGTTAATAAGAGGGATAAATGAGAGTAAAAGGGGATATCATCATTCATACATAAAATGGGTATTAATAAGGATATTTAATAACATATATGAAGTTCCAAGTATCAAATAACAACTGATAAGGGGGGTTGAATTATTTATTCACTTTTTATAAGTTTCAAAACATTAAGAATCTTAACCCATGAAACCTGTTAAGATTTATTTTCTTGTAAACCTTTAACAAATACTTAATAATACAATAATAGTAAAGCAATTAAGGCACACATGATTTACATGTTTTGGTCTCAATGTGAGAACCAACATCCTTTCCATAGCCACTCTCGTGGGTCTATGGAAATCCACTATAATGAAAAAATGAATAAAACTTGTGTAAACTCCTATTAGAAACCTTTTATCTCCCAATAGGAAGGATTATACTAACTCCTATCAGTCTATAATGTTTTCTTAAAGAACAATTGATCCAAACACAAGATTATAAACATTGTTTAATATGCTCCACAAGTGCTTAGTATGAATCCTCTATCCTATTTGGCTAAGTTCGATATTCTCAGTACGGTAATAATGGTTATGATTTTTCCTTTCCTTAAACACTCAAAGAAAAATTATTCAATCTGGTTGGAACCTTTCACTTTGAATTCTCCAGTGCACCACATTTTTTCACGTGTATAAAATTTTTAAATGAGCGAATGATATAATCACATATTTATAGCAAATTCAGAAAACATGGGTGGGAAACTTGAAAGTATTTCCCTCTTCCTTGAATCTCAAAAACTCTAAAAATATCTCACATTTAATCTTTAATATTTGACTTCTTCAAACCTCCTTAAATTTCTCTGAGATTTAAAAAAAGTTTAAATTTGGGTTTGATAATACTGAATCGTGATTTTTATCTTTATAGAAGCATGCTTATAAATGTGGTTTTGATTTCCTTAGAGACATGATCAGAAAAGTGGTTCAGTTTCTCTCAAAAAAATTCTTAGAAATATGGTTCAATTTTTCTCAAAAACATACTCAGAAATGTGGTTCAGGTTTTCTCAGAAACATACTCAGAAATATGGTTCATTTTTTCTTAGAAACATACTCAGAAATGTGGTTCAGTTTTACTCATAAACATGCTTAGAAATTAGGTTCTAAATTGTTTAGAAATAAGGTTCTAAATTTTTCAGAATTCAGGTTTAGAATTGTTCAGAAATCAGATTCCGAATTGATCAGAAATCAGGTTCTAAATTATACAGAATTCAGGTTCAAATATTTTAGAAATCAGGTTCCTAATTTCTCAGAAATCAGGTTCGATATTGTTCAGAAATTAGGTTCTGAATTGTTCAAAAATAAGGTTTTGAATTGTTTATAAATTAGGTTCTGAATTGTTTAGAAATAATGTTTCAAATCACTTATAAATAAAGTTTTAATTTTTTTAGAAATCATGTTCCCAACCATATAGAATTTAGGTTCTGAATTGTTTAGAAATTAGGTGTTGAATTTCTCAGAAATAAGGTTCTAAATTGCGAAAAATTCAGGTTCTATTTTTCTCATAATGTTGCTCATAATTCTGGATCTGATTTTCCTCAGAATGTTGCTCAGAATTCTGGATCATATTTTTCCAATATTTTTTCTCACTTAAAGTCTTAAAACCTCTTCACCATTTCCTAAATATCTTTTATCATGAAACATTTCATGATTTCTGAGAACATTAAGATAATAAAATCATCATCTAATTTTGGTTATAAAGTTTGAGAAACTTTTTGACTTCTGCCTCTTCAAAAACATCCTTTTTCAAGATTCTTTTAGTAACAAAAAGTAATTTAGCAACATATTTCAAACTCAACAATTTCTTTCAAACATAGAAACTTCCTTAAAGCTCAGAAACTTCTTTAAACTCAAAAACTTCTTTCCTTCTTAGTAACAGAGACAAAATTCTGCAAACCACCCACCTCATATTCCTATATATCAAAAACATTCTTCAAAAAAAAAAGGATAGTTGTCAAAAGATAAAAAACATTGTTAAAACAAAACACCCCAAAGGTTCTTCAATCTCCCCATTTGGATTTTTTTACAATAACTTTTCCAACTCTCATAATTTTTCATCAACTGAAGTTTTTATTTTAATAAACCATAGCATTTATCAAAAGAGAGTGTCCTGAAACCACACTACTAGATAAAGTAATGTTTTTTAAGGATTTCCATCCCTTGGTGGCAATATATTTTTATTGCCATGTAAATATAAACTCTCCATTACTCAAACTCTCCCTTTACTTTTAGCTTTATCTTTCTAACTTTTCTTTTTCTCTCCCCCATTATATGATAATAACAACTTCATATTCATAAAATGAAGCTAAGTAAAAACTTATTACAAAGTAAAATGTTTTCTCTTACTCTCCCCCATTTTCAATATAATCCAAAGTAAAGTGGGGGACCTCCTTAAAAGGTTTAAGAATAATTGGGAGGAGGATGAACATAGAGTTGTAGCCTCAATTCGACAAACATTTCCTTATAAATTGATTTTATAAAGATAACAACAATTAGTTACTTTTTTGATGTGTATTCTAGCAAAACATCTTCAGCAGCAACTTTCTCTTTTATGAAGTTAAATTTTATATCAATGTGTTTTGATATTAAGTTTTGTATAGGATTATTAGAAAGATCAATTGCACTCTGATTGTCCCAAAGTATTTTCAGTGGTTTAGAAACTTTTACTTTCAAATATTCCAACTGAACTTTCATCCATATCATTTGAGTAAAATCTTGAGTAGCTGCAACATATTCGGATTTGGTTGTGCTCAAAGTTTTTGAACTTTTTTTCTTACTATACCAACTCAAACAACATTCACCTAAGAAAAATATTCCTGCTAAAGTTAATTTTCTATCTTTACAATAATCATCCCAATCAGCATCAATGTAACCATGAAACATTAACTCACTATTTAACTTATATAACAACCCATATAAAGTTTTTCCTTTAACATATCTCATAATTTTCTTTGTTTCCAACATATGTTATTCTTTTAGATTACTTTGATACCTGGAACATAAATTCATAGTATAAACAATATCAGGACATGAAGCTATAAGGTAAAGAAGACTTCCTATCAGCTTCTGAAAATCTTTCTCATTCACACTTATTCTAGATTCATCTTGGTTCAACTTGTTTTTCACTGAAATAAGAGGTGAAAAAACTTTTTATTCTTCCATTCCAAAATTATTTAACAATTCCTTGGAATAATTTTTTGGAGATAAGAAAATGTATCTTCCATTTTGTTGGACATGTAATCCAAGGAAGAAAGATTATTCTCTCAATGTTTACATTTAAAAGTTCTTCTTTAACTCTTCATAAAACTCTTCACAAACCTTTTATTCATCTCCATAAAAAATTATATCATCCACATAAACAATCAAAATTAATGTTCTGGAGTAAAACAATTTCACATAAAAGTTGCTATAAACTTTTCCATTAGAAAAGTTCATCTTACTCAAAAAAAATCAAACTTTAAAGACCAAACATGTGGATCTTGCTTCATCCAATACAAATATTTCTTCAATTTACAAAATTTGGTTTCATCCTCATCAAGTATAAAGCCACAAAGTTTTTCAATGAAAACATCTTCCTTAATCTCACAATTTATAAAAGTTTAATTTACATCAATCTGATAAACTTTGTAATTCTGATGGGTAGCCACTACAAGAAACATTTGAATAGTTTATAGCCTTGCTATAGGGGAAAAGGTTTCATCAAAATCCACACCTTCCACCTATGCATATCATTTAAAAAAGTCTTTATCTTTTTCTTAAAACTCCACCATGTCCATTCAATTTATTTCTGTAAACCCATTTAGTTCTAATAACATTTTTATTTTTGGACTTGGAACAAGATCCCATGTTTCATTATTCTAAATCTAATCCAACACTTCATTCATAGAATTCACGCATTATTTATGTTGAATAGCCACTGAAACTGATTTTGTCTCAACTTTTGAGATAAGTGAAGTCTGATTTTCTAATCTCAAATTATTTTCTAAACTGGAGCCTTTTGATTCCCAATAATATTTTCAGATTCAAATTGCTTTTGTAAGGTAGGAAATCTCACGGTTTTTCCCCCAGAACCACTTTCTTCACCACATGACTCATATAAATCATGATGAGGTTGTTTTGGATAACATTCACTATTATTAGATTACTCCAATGTTTCATCCTCTGCATTCTCAAAAAAATTTGTTAAGGAATTTTGATTTTCAATTACCTTCACATAATATGAGTCTACCAATTTTTTTAAACATTTGTTCCAAAATTTGTAACTTCTTCCATTTGGTGAATAACCCGTGACAGTTCCTTCCTCATCTTTCTCATCAAAATTTCCCAAATTCGTATTTTTTACTTTAAGAAGACATGGAATTCCAAAGACTTTGAAGTATTTCCTTGAGGGATTTTTTATACCACATTTTATAAGGAGTAATATTGGTTTCTAGTCTTAATAAGAATCTATTTTGAACATGTAAAATAGCGCAAACATCTTCTCTTCAAAAGAATTTTGAAAGTTTTTATTCAACTAACATACTTCTTCCCATTTCCTCTAAATTCATATTATTCCTTTATAATACTCCATTTTTTTGTGGAGTCACTACTACAAATATGGATTATAATAGCGCTAAAAACGACCTTTAACAGCTCTAAAAAAGCGTTGTTAATCTCGGTGAAGATAAAGGGGGGGTCCCCTTTATCAGCGCTAAGAAAGCGCTGATAAAGGTAGTATTTATCAGCTCTATTTTCAGTGCTGATAAATGAATAATATATCAGCGCTATTTTGAGCGCTGATAAAAACTACCTTTATTAGCGCTCAAAATAGCACTGATATATTATCCATTTATCAGCGCTTAACTAGCATTGATAAAGGCCAAAGATCCTGTGCAAAACTAGAACCTGCACAGAACCTTCCCAGCACCTGCACACATTACAACACCTGCACAGAGCACAAACAACACCTGCACACAGCACAAACAACACCCACACACAAAGCATAGAAGAACAAAAATGATACATACATTTACTTGAAATCATGAATACCAAACAAAAAACTTATATATACATTTCAAACAATGTTTAATTTGGTTACAATTACATTTATCCAACAAACAGTTAAAAAACAATTATGTTCCATCCTTTTTGCATCCATTCGCTCTAAAAAATTGTCTTCCATGGCGGCAGTTTCTGAACAAAGCATTCGAACTAAGGAAAAATATTTCACCTACATAATAAAACAAATATTATGTTAGTAATATAATAATGAAATAAATAATGGGGTTGCTAAATGGAATTATACTAGTGAGGCACAAAACATAAAATAACCAATTAACGAAATTGGAGCATGGTCAGGGCTAATCATCTATAATAATCAAATGTCCCAATGTTTAGTAGAACATGGGATATTTAATGATTCGAGGGGGAATAGATAAAACTACATTTTGGTTCTAAGGTTATGATGGTCTCACATTTATGGTTAATAGTTTGTCAAATAATGTGATGAACTTGTGTAAGGTATGAGTTTTTGGGGAATTATCTCTATATGGTTTAATAATGGATTGCAAGCCACTCAATGAAACTATACGGATTAGAAGTGTGTGTATATTGATTCCCACATTGTTGGAAAATGAATTATTTTACCCTTAGGCCTAATAATTCACCTAATTAATGAGTAGAATTAACAAATTTTCACTATCAACCATTAAAGAGGGTTACCCTCGTATATCCCTCATTCCACTCAACAAAATCCTTTACACGCACTCTCCTCTATATTATTCTCCTTCTTCCCCTATCTTTGGTTTCAACTATTAGGGATTTTGGTCTCCATTCCGTAGCATCATGATGTTATTGGATACCAATGATGGGACTTTTTCAACGACATTAAACCTTGGCTATATACCTATAGCCATGGTTTAATACCATGGCTATATGTCCCCCCATTCCATAAAAAAGAAGCACCCCTTACCCCTTCCCCAGCACACCCCCTACAAACTGCCCACCCCCGAGCACACCCCCTACCCCTGCACACTCCCTACCCCCTGAACACCCCCTACCCCCTTCCCCAGCACACCCTTGCCCACTGCACTTCCCCCCAGCCCATTGCACACCCCCCTGCCCACCCCCTACATATTTCAAAAGAACCCAGCACACCCCCTACCCCTTTTCCCTACCACTTTTCCCCCTTCCCCCTCCCCTAGAAAACCACCCCTACCCTCTCAACCTATCCCCTGCACATCATAAAGAAAATACCTTGTATGGAAATTATGCTCAATTTACATTATACACATCATATATATCAAAACATTCTCATGTACTTTCATTCAATGTAAATACACATATATATACTCTCTACATCTCATAATAAAACCCTCTTTAAAATTCACAAACACATTAAATCCATTTGAAAACACCCATCACACCACTTTCTCATTTCTTCAAATACATTTAAAGGAATTAAGCATGAAAATCCACAAGAAATACAACTGCATTCATTTTAAAAATAACTTTCAAGTCTATACACACCCCAAATTCCCTTGATAACACATTTTTAACCACACAAACATTTCATATAGTACACTTAGCAAGAAAATACATCATAATAAAATCATCATATAATGTAAAAGCATGGAATAACCTACATAAAGCTTGGAATATTCCTAAATCTGCTGGAAAACATAAAACCACACCTCCACAATACCTTAATAAGGACTGGTTGAACATTAATATTGAATATATTAATGGGAACCCATGTTTAACTTTTGGTATTCCATGAGTTTAACATCCCACAAGGATAGAGGATCATGATTTAATGTATTACAGAGATATAAGACCTGGGTGGATCAAAACAGTTATAAAGGTGGATCAGGTAGGTACATCTCTAGGAGGGAGCACCTGCAATGTTTACCTGATAGATGGATCAAAACGCCCAATGAGGTCTGACCCAAGTGTGGTGCATCCCATAAAGGTAAGGTTTCTCATTTTTAAGACTTATTCGGATGCCACTAAGGTAAATACAAGAGGAAAAATAAGCAAAGGTGTACCCCAGTGAGGGGGTCACCATGGTTTACCATTGGTTGGGATTTAACCTCATGGAGTCTTCCTACATACCCTATTTAGAATATAAGGATCATAACCCATATATTTGAGGTATGTTGTGGGTATTACCCATGGTTAGCTTCCCTTCACACTATGAATACTCTTGGTTGGATGAGTATGGGTTTTGTGGGGCTTATGCATTGTCAAACTCTCAGGTTCTTCCAAGAGTAGCAATGAGATGAATGGGACATACATGCTAAGATGGACCATGTGAATGGCGTGATCCTTGTAAAGAGGCACGAGGCACAAAAAACCTATGGATCTGTCTTTAAAAATTATTTATGGTGGCCATGGGGATCATCAGACTCCCTATACCTTCCATAAACACCTCAAAACATCACGAGGACTAGATTCTACATGATGGTGCATCACAAGGTTGATTATTTTGATGATGTACTGGTCGTTTGAGCATGGATTTCATCTCAACCAGCCTTTACCTTACTTAAATTATCCTGGGAAACATATTTTGGTTCCAAAAAATCCCTCAACGATGCCGATTATCTCATGCATCTACCTAGAAATAATTGTGCAAGTCAAACAACAACACATGTTCTCAGATACAAGTTCAAACAAATGAGATACAGAAAATGGATTTTTTTGATCCTCGGTGGTTTCTTCGTTCACCCCATACGCACTGCACACCATCATGCCTTACTTCAATATTGATTTGTTCAAAGATCAATAATATGAATCCGGGGATAGAAAAAATTGAGTAATAAATTAAGATTTCAATACATCGAAGCATTCTCAATTCACCAAAGAAGGTTGGAGGATAATAAATGATCATATATAGATAACATAAGTAGTAGGAATTCACCTTCATCCTATTTGTGTACAATCTTCCATCAGGTATGTTGCCCATTCGTTTCTAAACACATGTATATCATCTTCTGAATATGAGTTTTTGTGACAGTCAAGGTAGTACTGAAAAAATATAAATACACAAAGGATTAATAAATATTTTAAATGAACTCATAATTATTTTTGAAAATACCTCATCAGGGATGCTAGTTTGTTGATGAAATACTATCTCTTTCACAAATTTACAAACATAATAACCATAGTATTTTCCGTTTGTTTGTTTTGGACACTACAAAAACATCGAAAACAATAATTAATTTGTTTTGATATGTGTTTGGATAGTGAAATGTTATTATATATACCAGGATACATTTCCAGTTGTAGATCTTGTAGGCATGCTCATCCTTATGCCCTAGATTCATTCCATGCATTAGACGATATTGATACACCGCCCAATCATAATATAATCCTCATTAAAAGATAACATAAATTATATAACTAGATGTTTAGTTTTAAAATGTTGGATTTAGTGTATTACAAATTAACAAAAGCCATCATGTGTGGTCGGTTTGTTGGATATCCATGCGTTGAATCCAGAAAATAAATCTTTGGAGTATCCAAATTGACTACAATCCGCATTCAATGCTCCCTAAAAATACAAAAAGGAATAAGTAAATAAACAAATGAAAATATAGTTGATATGATTAAATTGTAGAGTTTTACCCCTGAATCGTTGGTATTAAAAAGAGTCTGCCATCCATAATTTTGTTTTCAAACAATTTGAGCAAGGATGACATTATTGCAGCCTTTTTGTTAGAATCTATTTCATCTTTTGAAGAGGTGGTGTGAGGACTAACGAGTCCAAATTTTTGTTCATGGGGAAATACCTTAAATTTTTTTTCATATATACATCTGCGACAAATAAAAAATGTATTTAGTCAAAATTATCAGAGTATATAAGCTTTTGTAAAATCAAATCATGAAAACTTACCTCATGTATACATTTACAACTTAGGCGCCCAACCATTCATACTTGAGGAGTTCATTTACATTTTTAGCACTAATGAAATCTGATATTTCCTCTACATACATATCTTTTTTGAAATAAACTATGTGAGTACTATCGTCTTTCAACTTTGTATCCACATGAGCCTGCAATGATATTAACTGTGGATATAGAACGGGCGGGGTGAAGGTGCTCTCAGTAGACCGTTTTAATCAGTTGGTTGATCCTTGAGATAGTTTTGAGCTGATATTTCGTTTCACCCCACAGTCTTTGTCATTCTGTAATAAATTTCATCGGTTCAGACCTTTTTTTATTAAATGTTAAAGGTCCAGCTTGAAAAATAAATTGGAAATGAATACCTTTTTGTCGACATGTTTTTTTACAAGAACTGTCGGCCATGCAATGAATGTTCCAACATCTTGTTCAACTGTATGAATGTCGTCATCGTCATTTGGAACAGGTATCTCGACACTCAGCTTATTAGCTACATTAATTGACACTCTAAGATGATATTTTGGAAGTTGTCTATTGTATAGCATGTTGTTTTGCGTATTGAACATCGTAGCCCTCGCTATAAGGAGATAGGTGGGAGTTGATAAATATGAATCATAGTCATTTTCACCCTATGGAATATTAGTACAGGAAAGGTATCAGTGTCTATGTAAATCAAATTTCACAGAAACAATTATTAAAACATTTATTACCTCATCTAAGTAAGGTTTTTTAGGGGAATGGATCGCCTTAAAGCTGGTGGGGGTGGTGTGAGATCGTCATGTATGGGTTATTGTTGAGGTTTTTCTTCTCTTCACCTATCCCCCCATCAATTTTTCTATCATCTCTCTCTGGTATTGTAATTCTTCTTGAAAAATAGATAATTGTTCTTGCAGCTTTTCCATTTTTTCATTTTGCTCCCCCGCTTGTTTTTGTTTTTGAAAATATGTTCAGGGTGTCACCCCAAAACCCGCACCTCTGATGTGGCCATACTTTTATGGCTTCTTCAAGGATACTAAAAGTATGTCTGCATCTGGTGTGGTTGTTTTTGATTCTTGTGACTATTCCAGATAGAAAATATAGAAAAATAAGTAGTTATTGTAATGTAATTGCGATTTAAATAAAATCAAATTTATATTATGTCATTCTTACACATGTTTCCTACACTTTTGGTGTGTTTTCATCTATCAATATCCCCTCTTTATTTACACGATCCTCCTTCCATAACACATGGAATAGGATGGATATGGATTTCGATTTCGATTCATCAATCTGCATATAAACAGTGAAACATGGTTATAGTGTTGTTTTATGTCACACACTAGTAGTAGGGTAGATTTAAAAGATGTACCAATTTTTTCTCAAGTTCCGCGTACCCCATCCTTGCTTTACGGTAAGGGTATGCTGGTTCTATTGCAATTTTTTTATTTTCATCACTCAGTAGCTATTTCATAAATAAAAAACTGTCAATCAAAGTGATGAATACAAGAAAACGTCAAACAACGTATTACCCCACACAATGTACCGGAAAAGCATGCTCCCCGCGATGGATGCTAAATGCATCCCACGCTCCTTGGGATATCAAGTGTGCGTAAAGAGGAGGTTGGTGTGGCTTGATTTTACCTTCTGAATCTTTAAGATGATATTTCATTAAAATTGTGTGGAAACCTCTATGAATCCTTCCTGAAACTCTTAATACATATTCCTTGTGTGAGGCATCTACTATAAATGCACTCTGCAATGTATGATGAAGAGTAAGTCAATGTTTTGGTATTTTATTTTATTTTAATAAATTAAAAAAATGATATCATAATGTTACCGTAATATCTTCCCACATTAGTGTCTTCAGCCCGGTGACAACATGGTGCCACAATTGTACATCAATCAGCACACGTTGCTGAGTGACGATTCCAATGTAGCTACTAAAGATGGCTTTTTTGGGGTTAACACGTTGGCCTCGCTTATTCTATCCCACCTCAAATTTGATTCCTTTTGCTTTTTCCTTAAGGATTTTGGCTAACACTGTCAAACTAAGACACTCTTTTTTTTTGCACCTTTAGGGTTTCATTTCCTACCATTTCCTCAGAAGTAGTATCAATATCTTCCCCCGGAGCGCTAGCATCGGCAATGGGACCAGCAGAAACAGGTTGAGAAACCTGTTGTGCCTCAGCACTAGGACCAGCAAAAACAGGTTGAGAAACCTATTGTTGCTCTACACTAGGACCACCAGCATCTGGTTGAGACACATGTTGTTGCTCTGCAGTGGGACCACCGGCTACTTGTTCAGAGACATTTTGTGCCTCGAGATTGGGCGCATCAGTAGGTGCATAAGTCATTATCTGCAGAAGTGGTTTAATATTTAATTTAGATTACATGAAAATAGCAGTGAATATATAATAACATAACTTAACACAATGTATGTTACAATAAACAAATAACCTGATTATTGTACATGCTTTTTTTCTTTAAAGGCTGAAGAGATTTTACTCCTCTATCAACTATGTAAATTCCTTCATTGTGGTATTCTCTGACATACAAAAAGCCATCTATATTGGGACCATTGAGAAATGATTGTGAAGTCCCTATAAAAGGGTCAACCTTCGTTGAACTTTCATCTGACCCTTTAGTTGTTTTGGTCAATAACCGAACAATTGACCAATTTTGGTTTGTGGGGTCTGGAACATAAAATACTTGTACTGCCTGTGATGCCATTATAAATGGTTCTTCTTTCTCCCCTTACTAAAATCAACTTTCACGAATCCTAATTCATCTATTTTAACAGCACTCCTGTTATCAACCCACTTGAATTGAAAAATCGGCACTTTTAATTTCGTATAATCCAACTCCCATATTCGTCTGATGATGCCAAAGTAAGACATATTCACATAAATTTTATTTTTCTCCTTATCATCGGAAACATGCATCGCCTTAGCCACAAGTGTAACCCTACTATTCTGTATTGTACTATCTTTATCATTTTCATTAGTATAGAATGTATAACTGTTAACTACATAAGCATTGTAAGATAATACATACACACATTCTCCTCCGGCCATCCATCGAATTCGTTCTGGAATTGAGTCTGGATTTTCATCTAACAGCTTAGAAATATGGTCTCGAAACCATCCTATAAACTGTTGATTATGTGTATCTGATATACATTTTTCATCCCTAGAAGGATTCAAATGCCTAAGAATTTCTTTGTGGGTTTGAACATATGGGTCAATGTCGAAACTGTTATGAAAAAAGTAAAGGTGGGCCTGCTCCCGATCTGTAATATTGATTGTGACAACCTTTCTTCCAGAAATTCCTTCACCCTTAAGCCGCTCAGTGTGACAAGATTTTGGTAGGCCAACTATTTCTACACCAGACAGGTATTCGGTACAAAATTCAACAGCTTCCTCAACAATATATTTCTCCGTAATACAACCCTCTGGCCGACTTCGGTTTTTAACATACCCTTTCCAAATCTTCATATATCGTTCAATGGGGTACATCCAACTATAATGTACATGACCACATAGTCGAATCTCTCTCACCAAATGAACCATCATATCGAAAAATGTCGATGGGAAGAACATTTTCAATTCACATAATATGACGGCAATTTCTCTTTCCATAGTTGGAAATTTTGTCGGGTCTATAACTTTGCTGCATATAGCTTTGAAGAAGAAACAGAGCTTTGTTAATGTATGGTAGACATTCTTGGTCAAAATGCAACGTAAAGCTATAGGAATTAGATCTTTCATCAAAACATGGCAGTCATGTGATTTCAGACCCTTTAATTTTAAATCACCCACTGACACAATGTTCTTGATATTTGATAAAAACCCCTATGGAACCTTTACGTCATTCAAGAAGTTTCAAAACTGATATCTCTCCTTCTTGGAAAGAGTGTAAGAAGTAGGAGGAAGAAATGTTCGTTTTTCACCCTTCACTGGTGCCAACTCTTCTCGTATTCCCATATCAACCATGTCCAATATAGACTTAATTCCATCCTTTGTTTTTCTGGTTGCATTTAGAAACGTGCCGATGACACTATCACATACATTTTTTTCAATAAGCATAACATCAAGAAAATGTCTGATATACAGACAATTCCAGTATGGTAATTAAAAAAAACTGATCTCTTTTTCCAACTAGTTTTCGTAAGGTTTTTCAAAAATGGTTTACCAAAAGTAGTGTCCAAATATTTTACTTCCTCAAACAATTGATCACCTGTTAGTGGAGATGGTTCTGTATGTTCCTCTGAACTTCCGTCGAATGATTTCGTCCAAGATCGGTACTTATGTTGTTGGGGAAGAAATCTGTGATGTCCTAGAAACCCGGTTTTCGATGAATGTTTCAACCTAATTGATTGTGTACCTTTTTCACAAACGGGACATCCTTGGGTTCCTTTAATACTATATCCTGAAAAATTTCTATAAGCAGGAAAGTCATTTATCATCCCGTACAACATGTCTTTCAAAGTGAATTGTTCATTTTTGTAAGCATCATACAACGTAACACCTAAATCCCACAATATTTTCAAATCCTTGATCAATGGGGCCAAATAAACATCAATATCATTACCCGATTGTTTTGTTCCTGATATAAGCATAGATAACATGATGTATTTTTGTTTCATGCATAACCAAGGTGGTAAGTTATAATTTACCAACATAATTGGCCATGTACTGTGACTGCTGCTTTGAAAACCAAAAGGATTCACCCCATCTGTAGATAACGCTAGATGAAGGTTTCTCGGCTTGTTCCCAAATTCAGGATACTCGTGATCAATTCTCTTCCACTGAGGAGAGTCTGCCGGGTGACGTAGTTTCCCATATTTAATTCTTGTATCTGCATGACAGGTCAATTGTCCTACAGTCTCCTCACTTCTATATAGGCGTCTAAACCTAGGAATGATTGGAAAGTACCATACAACTTTCGTAGGACTATAATCATCTTTCTTGTATCAGGAAGCACCACGATTTGGGAATTCTTTAAGTGACTTTTAGTCCTTGAGAAACAATATACAGTCATTCGGGCAAGCATCTATTCTTTCAGAGATCATACCCATCGATCGTAGAATTCGTTTGGCATCGTATGTTCAGCTTGGGAGTTCATTATCTTCTGGGAGCATGTTATTCAGGAGAGCAAGTAGTTCCATAAAACTGGCGTCACTCCACCCATTGCCTGCTTTCAAATTATACAGCTTCAATACGGCTGACAATGCTGTATATTTAGTGAAACCAGCATACAATAGCGTTTTTTCACAACTCTTTAACTTCTCAAACAATTTTGGGCAATCATGAAGTTCATCTTCAATTTTCCTTGTCATTTCCTCAATACGATCTTCATCATCGTTCACATCTGTAATCACACCGTTCATACGATCATCTTCACTTTTCACGCTTCTAATCATATCATATGATCTATAAAATGTCATGTTCTCTGAGTCACTACCTACATTGGTTTTTTCCCCGTGTTTATTCCAACATGTATAACTTCGATCTATTCTGTGACAGATCAGGTGTTCTTCCAACTCCTCTGGACTAATTTGTCTTGAATAACAACAGCGTAAACACGGACAAAGGATTTGAGAATGGTCACATGCATGATCTTCTGCAAACTTGATAAACTCTTTCACGCCATCTTCATACTCTTTTGTCAATCGATTGGGATTCATCCATTCTTTATTCATACTCATTGTCTTTATGGGTTAGATCTTGAGAACTTTCCTAATATTATGTTTTAATTAATTAGGTAGCATTGTTTGGGATTTATAAAAACAAATCATGGTAAAAATTCCTTTAAACACATGTGAAATCAATATACATGGTGTGTCTAGTAGGGTGAACATCATGTATGTATAAGATACCTAATTTAATCTGACATATATCAAATTTATTCCAAGTTAGTCTTACAAATACTGAATGATGCCTTTGAAAATACATGACATTTAGAACAACTTGAGCTAAAGGTGTGTACTTTAGATACATATTGAGTCACCTCACCAGCTATACATCACATTTTTGTGGAATACACGGTGTGTAGTCCTTACATGACTATAGAGACCTGAAGCTTGATGTACATGAACATTACATTACTTTTGCGAAATACTTAATACATAACAAAAACAGACACACAAGGACTGTAATAGTTTAGTGTCTTTGGAAACTTGGAACGCAATCTTCTAATCGTGGTGAAAGATCTTCAACATCTCCCATAAAGATCTTCCCCTTTTTTTCTTACCTAAAACCTTTCTTTATATCCTGGGGAAAATAAAACATAAAAAGGGTGAGCTCAAATGCTCAGTAAGGGTAATCATGGATAAAATAAAACATACCATATACATTTGAACTTAAAAACATGAACATAATGTTTAAACATCAAAAGCTTGAGCAATGACATAAAACATGGAAGTACGTATGACATAGATCATAAAGAAACATTAAGAATGATAAAATATAATGGGAATAAAACATGTAATTGTGGAAACCATTAAGCAAATGATATGATTTCCATTTTATCCAAGGCATTTCTGCCAAGACCATCTTAGTGGACAAAGTCCCTTTCTGAATCGAGTTCACTCCTCGTTCCAGCCCTGTATTACTGAAACGGTTTAACTTGAAATTCCATCCATGTCTATCTCATGAGATATAAATCTTTACCCAATTCATTGTAGGGAGATATAGGTCCCACCCATCTCATAATGAAATCATTCTTACTTGTGCCACAAAATAAACATACATCATTCATAAAAACCCAATAAATAAAATGGGTTTCATAAACATCATCCCATAATCACATAATCCATATAAAAGAAATGGATATCATTTCATAATCAGAAAAGTGAAACCATGTAAATCATATAGAAATTATAAATGAAACATACACATATGAAATAATGTCATCTTAGATGGAAAATGGTTTTGATAAAACACTTGAAATGAATTCTTGAGGAAAATATCCTTTCTTATTCAAAATCATTTTCTTTTCACAAAATTTCATGAAATTTTAAAAGAATAGGATTTTGTTTAAAATATTCATGAAATATTTTGGAGGAAGCTTCATGAAAATAAGGCTTTATAAAACCATAAAAATCTGTTCACGCTGTATAAGTTAAAAATAACATTCTCCTCGTACTTTTGTTGGAAAAGTCAAAAAAGTACCTCGTAACGTAAATAAAAGAAAGATTCCATACATACCATGTAGTAAAACTCAAAAATGGGTAAAAAGGAATTTAAACATACATTAATACACTTTTATAAAACATGGACATGTATGATAGTAATAACCCCAGAAATACTTACGAATAAGCAATCTCGAATAAAAATGAGATTTGCAAAATTATCCCTTACCTTAGGTCCGATATGCTTCGTACGTATCCAAACATCCTGTATAATGATTTAAATAATGTAATTGACTTATTAAAGAATCATATTCATTGTTATTATATCATATATGGTTCACTTATGACTTTACATTACCGTTTCTTTTGTAAATTCATGTTAAAGTAGCATTTTGGGTAAAATCGTTTCATTTGTCGTTCGTGTTTTAACTTGTAATTATTCATATGATTACATAGATCATGATAAAATACATCCAGAATGTAAAACATGATTTATATATAATATATATTTAGAATATACATATATATAATGGATCGATAAATGGAAAGAAATACACCGTTCATGGAGACGGTAGGCCGTACGTACGCATGAACGTTGTTTTTGTTTCCTTATTGAATTGAATGGAATTAAGTAGATGAAATAAAAATATATATACATAAATAGAGTAGCATTATTATGTCATATATTTCATGATTACTTATTATATATACTTTATAATCATTCTTGAATGGTTATCATGGAGAGTGAATCTCATCGCGTCGTGGAGACGGTATTCCGTACGTACGCACAAGCGATGATATCATTCCCATGATCGTGGAATTGTATTAAAGTGTATGTATAATATTACAGAATCAATATCACTTTACAATAATCATATATATTCATTACTTTCACCATTATACCCATCCATGTAAGGTGGTGGTGGGAAATAGACTACACCACGGCGTGGAGACGGTATTCTGTACGTACACACACGTGGTGATTTCGTTTTCCGTAGGATGGATAGATGGTAAAATAGGGTTGTTTCATAATTATAATAGCATATCAGTATATGAGTGATACTGATGTATTACTTCATAATGAAACAACTAAAGAAGAATAAGTGGAAGAATAAATAAATTTGAAAGAATCGGTAACGGACATTACCTCTTCCTTGAAGCGCCTCTTTGAAACCTACTCTTAGGGCACTAAATTTGGTCTTTGAAGAATACCAGGACCTCTAGGATGTTTCTCGGGAAGTGGAGAAGATAATATTTCAGGGGTTGGCCGATCTTTAAGGCTCAATGTGGTGTGAGGAAGATAGGGAGGAGGTTCCCTTTTATAAGGGAGGAGAGGGGCACCTTTGGAAATATAAAAAATATTAGTTTATATTAAATCCCAAACCCACTTAAAAACTTCCAAAATGACTCATATCAAAATATTAAATGATATAGGGTTGTAATATCATCAACCAATAAAATTTAGACATGTTAGGAATTTATTTTAAACATTATCAACTTGATTTATCCTTATTTAATCAATTTAATTTTATTTGTGGTAATAACATTCTAAATTTTAAATTATAACAAATAATTACTTATTTGTTGTGAATTGTCCATAATTGGATAATTTATAACATTTTAGACAATATAAATTTAAATTTATAATTTTTAAATATTTTTGTGATTTTTAAACAATTTTATAATATGTTATTTTTATAAAATAACAATAGTGTCAATTTTGACACTATTCATTTACATGAATTTAAATAAACTATATACAGAATATATGTTCTAAATAAAAGCTTTAATAGATTCATAAAAGGTCATATGTATCTATAAAATTAGTGGAGCACATTAAATAGTTCATATAATATTTATTTTATTATTTTTAACACCATTTATTTGGTTTATCTCTTAATAAAATAATTATTACAATATTTTTGTATAGTTATTTAATATACTTATTTGTTGCATAAAAATTAAAAATAAAATCCTATGATAAATATATATCTATTACCTTTCACAATAATACTTTTACTCAAATTTATCATCTAAAAATAACAATATTTAAATTTTTATATTTATTAAATTATGAAGATGACAACTTTGGAATCATTTAAAATAAAATAATATAAGTGTCATAATCGATTTTATAAGGCTCCAAATGGTCAAATATTCGACCACTGGATGATTATGGTTTACATTTACATTACCAATAAGTTTTGGTCAGGGTTCTGTGCATTTTATGTCACTATTAGTTTAATAAAAACTATATTCTTAATTTTTCACTAGATAAACAATTTCTGCATCACTATTTTGTCACAATTAATGATAATTATTTAATCCCTAAAAATTATAAATAAATTCGTATAATGTAGATAAATTTATTATCTTTCTTGAGACTATTCATTTTCTAAGTTTCATGAAGTTTATCACTAAATTAAAATTGTTATACTTATAAGATTTAAGAGAGTGACATGTGGTCACTTTCTTTGGTTTTAATAATAATTAACTTATTTTCATGGTCAAAAGTCCATAAAATGAATCTAATCTGACCCTTAGGTTATATGGGTCGACTTTTAGCCATCCAATAGAATTTTGGCATGTGTTAAGGTAATTTTATAATATTATATTTACCCTTAATTACCCGATTTACCTTTAACTAAGGTAAATAAAATTTACCGTAGTTACTATTCATAATTCCCAAAAATAAAAAGTAGTCTATTAACATAATTTGGACCCACTGATTCCAAATATGGAATCCATTTTTTCAAATTCAATACACAGAAGTTGTAGAAATTAAATTAAAATTAATCCCGTTGTCGAATGAAAACGGGTTTTTGTTTAAAACTTTGCAAAAGATTGAATTGATTTAACCTACTAATTCAATGTAAAATCAATGCTAATGACATAAATTATATTAAATGGTAAAAATATATTCTATTTATACTTTAAAACCATTAAATATTATAATTTAACCATATAAATTATTATGATGAAAAAAGTTGTTTTTAATTAAAATATAGCGTGTTTTTACTATTTATTAAAATATGAAAGTTATCAGAAAAATATCAAAACATTATCCAATGTAAATTTTTATATCCTGATTCCAAATAAGAATTTTATTTTGTCAAATTTAACTTATAAACATGTCAACAACTAGATTTAATGTGGGTGCGCCATCAAAAGGAGGCAAAACTCCATTTTTTGAAAAATACATATTTTACCCGAAAACTTTATTTTGTTCTTATACCATGTTCTTGAAAATTTGTAAGATGAATAATAATGTTATAAAATTCAAAATTTAGTTAATATTATTCATAACGGATAGTTCATAATAATATTATAATAATATATCGTTGTTTAGTAAAACTCGGTATTGCGTACAACACACGCTATCGAGGAAGGTCGTGATTGCGTGTAATACAAGCCAAGTTATGGTTGCATGTTGTGAAAGAATTATTCATTGTTTCATATAACAGAATCCAACCATATTTAATTTATACATTGAATATATATATATATACACACTCAATGTTGCGTAGAATGACTATTATAAAACGAACTTGAAATTGTGTGTAACACAATATAAGAATAGTGTTGTGTATACTTCAAGCTAATACAGTGTGGCGTATAGCACAAGATAATATTGTTGTATCGTACAACAGAATATATGAAAGAAATTAAAAAGAATATATCTTATAAAATCTCGGGTTATTACATTCTACCCCCCTTAAAATGAATTTCGCCCTCGAAATTCGTCGGGGTTATAAATGGTTTTCTACTTGAAAGTTTCTTTAATTGAAACCCACATCGTAAAAAGGAATACCAAAAACTATCTTTATAAACTAAAGTATGAAACGTAATAGTTACCCAAATAAACTAATCGTTGGGTTTCCACATAGGATAACATAGGTGAAAATATGGATATGGAATAAAAATCTAACCATCATGTTCTGATAGAGAGTGGTAGAGAACATGGGTATGAAAAAAGCCAACAATCACAAAGCCATAGATTTTTGATGATCTAAGGTACCATCTGATTCATCGGATATAAGGTCACTAAGACAACATTTTTTGTTTTCAAGATCATTTCCCTAAAGTTGATGAAATTGGAATAAGAAGAAATACTTTCATGATTTTGGTATAGTCTCACCGTTGTTCATTCTTTGGACAATTTCTACTTCATCTCTTAAAGAAATGAAGTTGAATTTTTCATTAGTGAAGTGTTAGCAGATCATGTGATAGAATGATGGGTCATTCCATCTGTCTCAAACAAAAGGTTATAAAAGTTATCAAAAATACATAAGTCCATAGCCTTGTCCGACGCGATGGGATGTCGCCTGTCCTGCAGATTGTCCTTTTTCTAAAACTACATTATTATAACATCCCATAAATAATTTTGAAAAAAAAACTTCTATCCTTAAAAAATACTAACTTATGTCCAACATAATCCATTTCAATCTTTAGGCTTATCCATAATACTGCAGTCCACTCTCATATTATAGTGAAAATGATTACCAGATATTTCATATAACAAGCATGTTAATTCCATCGTTGATCCCCATATATCATAAGATATGTCTTGTTGGTCACATTACAAACATTCGAAGGCCTTAATCATGTATTCTCTTAAAAAGTGAATACCCATTGAATCTTAGTGAAAACATGAATGCTGTCAAAAGTTAACTCTTTCCACATACCAAAATCCAAAAATTCTATATACTCAACCCATGATATAACCTTCTCCTTATATCAGTCATGAGCTCATGAATACTATTAAACATTTAATTTTCTTCTTATCCCTTCATTAAGCGCATATCATCTACTTTCCAAAAATATCTGAATAACCTTTCATGATTAATAGTACCATTAATCATACACTTTCAAAACATAGGAAAGACAACAGTGTAACAATCCTTAGATGTCTCTTTATTCCATGGTACCATGATATTACTTATACAACATTACACCTGATAAACATGTAATCATTCCACTACCTTCTTTAACCATTGACCGAGCTTCAACAATTATTTCATCTCACATATCATTTGTAGTCTCTTCATCATCATCAACATAAATACTACCCATACGACCGTATTGATTCTCATCATGAGACTTTCTCTTAGGGCATTGGTTTGCATAATGCTCATACATTCCACATTTAAAACATTTAACCATTGATGATGTCGTAGCAATACCATTATCCTCATCCATGGTGTTAACTGAACCTTTTCCTTTGCACTTACTGGATTTGTGTCCTTCTTTTCCACACCCAAAGAATATTCTAGTTCCTTTGAAACAATATCCCCGATGCCTCTTCCCACATGATTTACATGAGGGAAATTAAACTTTCTTTCCTCTATGATCATCATGAAAGTCCATCTTTCTCTTATTATCTGAGTCGGGAAACTTACCAAAGTTGAGATTATTGATCATATTATGAGATTGCTGATTAGGCATAATAACGATGTTTGGACTTCCAAATCCCGTTTCATTTGGTTTCTTATGAATAATATCATTCCATTGTCCGTCATATCCTCCATTATCATGAATCTTCCTGTTTCCATCCATTTTCTAAAACCCAAAAAGAATAGTGTGAGAGGCAAAAATCATGATAGGGAAAACAACATAGTAAAGGGGGATCACCCTCCATATCTAACATCTTAGGTTAAATTCTAAGATCGTTACCATAGTTCTAGGACTATATCCTATACGTATACTTATCCTTAGGGACATCCCTAGACATACCTTAGAAATATCTCTAGGGATATCACTAACATTTTCGCATCCTAGTTTCCAAAGGTTGACTAAACCTTTCCTCTGATACCAAATATAGAGACCCGAAGCTTGATGTACATGAACATTACATTACTTTTGCGTAATACTTAATACATAACAAAAATAGACACATAAGGACCATAATAGTTTAGTGTCTTTGTAAACTTGGAACGCAATATTCTAATCATGGTGAAAGATATTCAACATCTCCCATAAAGATCTTCCCCTTTTTTTCTTACCTAAAACCTTTCTTTATATCCTGGGGAAAATAAAACATAAAAAGGGTGAGCTCAAATTCTCAGTAAGGGTAAGCATGGATAAAATAAAACACACCATATACATTTGAACTTAAAAACATGAACATAATGTTTAAACATCAAAATCTTGAGCAATGACATAAAACATGGAAGTACGTATGACATAGATCATAAAGAAACATTAAGAATGATAAAATAGCATGGGAATAAAACATGTAATTGTGGAAACCATTAATCACATGATATGATTTCCATATTATCCAAGGCATTGCTTCCAAGACCATCTTAGTGGACAAAGTCCCTTTCTGAATCGAGTTCACTCCTCGTTCCAGTCCTGTATTTCTGAACCGGTTTAACTTGTCGTTCCAGACATATCTATCTCATGAGATATAAATCTTTACCCAATGCATTGGAGGGAGATATATGTCTCACCCATCTCATAATGAGATCATTATTACTTTTGCCACAAAATAAACATACATCATATATAAAAACCCAATAAATAAAATGGGTTTCATAAACATCATCCCATAATCACATAATCCATATAAAAGAGATGGATATCATTTCATAATCAGAAAAGTGAAACCATGTAAATCATAGAGACATTATAAATGAAACATATACATATGAAATAATTTCATCTTAGATGGAAAATGGTTTTGATAAAACACTTGAAATGAATTCTTGAGGAAAATATCCTTTCTTATTCAAAATCATTTTCTTTTCACAAAATGTCATGAAATTTTAAAAAAATAGGATTTTGTTTAAAATATTCATGAAATATTTGGGAGTAATCTTCATGAAAATAAGGCTTTATAAAACCGTAAAAATCCGTTCACGCCGTATAAGTTAAAAGTAACATTATCCTCGTACTTTTGTCGGAAAAGTCAAAAAAGTACCTCGTAACGTAAATAAAAGAAAGATTCCATACATACCATGTAGTAAAAATCAAAAATGGGTAAAATTTACTTTAAACAAATATTAATACACTTTTATAAAACATGTACATGGATGATAGCAATAACCCCAGTAAATACTTACGAATAAGCAATCTCGAATAAAAATGAGATTTGAAAAATTATCCCTTACCTTAGGTCCGATATGATTCGTACGTATCCAAACCTCCTATATAATGATTTAAATAATGTCATTGACTTATTAAAGAATCATATTCATTATTATTATATCATATATGGTTCACTTATGACTTTACATTACCGGTTCTTTTGTAAATTCATGTTAAAGTAGCGTTTTGGGTAAAATCGTTTCATTTGTCATTCGTGTTTTAACTTGTAATTATTCATATGATTACTTAAATCATGATTACATACATCCAGAATGTAAAACATGATTTATATATAATATATATTTAGAATATACATATATATAATGGATCGATAAATGGAAAGAAATACATCGTTCATGGAGACGGTAGGTCGTACGTACGCATGAACGCTGTTTTCATTTCCTTATTTAATTGAATGGAATTAAGTAGATGAAATAAATATATATATATATACATAAATCCAGTAGCATTATTATGTCATATATTTCTTGATTACCTACTATATATACTTTATAATCATTCTTGAATGGTTATCATGGAGAGTGAATCTCATTGCGTCGTGGAGACGGTATTCCGTACGTACGCACAAGCGATAATATCATTCCCATGATCGTGGAATTGTATTAAAGTTTATGTATAATATTACAGAATCAATATAAATTTACAATAATCATATATATTCATTACTTTCACCATTATACCCATCCATGTAAGGTGGTGGTGGAAAATAGATTACACCACGGTGTGGAGACGGTATTCCGTACGTACGCACGCGTGGTGATTTCATTTTCCGTAGGATGGATAGATGGTAAAATAGTTTTTTCATAATTATAATAACATATCATTATATGAGTGATACTTATGTTATTACTTCATAATAAAACAACTAAATAAGAAGAAGTGGAAGAATAAATAAACTTGAAAGAATTGGTAACGGACATTACCTCTTCCTTGAAGCGCCTCTTTGAAACCTACTCTTAGGGAACTAAATTTGGTCTTTTAAGAATACCAAGACCTCTAGGATGTTTCTAGGGAAGTGGAGAAGAGAATTTTTCAGGGGTTTTCTGAGCTTGAAGGCTCAATGTGGTGTGAGGAAGAGAGGGAGGAGGTTCCCTTTTATAAGGGAGGAGAGGGGCACCTTTGGAAATATAAAAAATATTAGATTATATAAAATCTCAACCCCACTTAAAAACTTCCAAAATGACTCATATCCGAAGATTAGATGATATAGGGTTGTAATATCATCAACCAATAAAATTTATACATGTTAGGAATTTATTTTAAACATTATCAACTTGATTTATCCTTATTTAATCAATTTAATTTTATTTGTGGTAATAACATTCTAAATTTTAAATTATAACAAATAATTACTTATTTGAATTGAATTGAACATAATTGGATACTTGCTAACATTTTAGACCATATAAATTTAAATTTATAATTTTTAAATATTTTTGTGATTTTTAAACAATTTTATAATAGGTTATTTTTATAAAATAACAATAGTGTCAATTTTGACAATATTCATTTACATGAATTTAAATAAAATATATACAGAAGATATGTTCGAACTAAGAGCTTTAATAGATTCATAAAAGGTCATATGTATCTAAAAAATTAGTGGATAACATTAAATAGTTTATATAATATTTATTTTATTATTTTTAACACCATTTATTTGGTTTATCTCTTAATAAAATAATTACTACAACATTTTTGTATAGTTATTTAATATAATTATTTTTTTCATAAAAATTAAAAATAAAATCCTATGATAAATATAAATCTATTAACTTTAACAATAATACTTTTACTCTAATTTATCATCTAAAAATCACAATATTTTAATTGTTATATTTATTAAATTATGAAGATGACAACTTTGGCATCATTTAAAATAAAATAATATAAGTATCATAATCGCTTTTATAAGGATCCAAATGGTCAAATATTAGACCAATGGATGATTATGGTTTACATTTACATTACCAATAAGTTTTGGTCAGGGTTCTGTGCATTGTATGGTCACTATTAGTTTAATAAAAACTATATTCTTGATTTTTCACTAGATAAACAATTTCTGCATCACTATTGTGTCACAATTAATGATAATTATTTAATCCCTAAAAATTATAAATAAATTCATATAATGTATATAATTTTATTATCTTTCTTTAGACTATTAATTTTTGAAGTTTCATGAAGTTTATCACTAAATTAAAATTATTATACTTATAAGATTTAAGAGAGTGACATGTTGTCACTTTCTTTGGTTTTAATAATAATTAACTTATTTTCATGGTCAAAAGTCAATAAAATGAATCTAATCCGACTCTTAGGTGATATGGGCCGACTTTTAGCCATCCAATATAATTTTTTCATGTGTTAGGGTAATTTTATAATATTATATTTACCCTTAATTATCCGATTTACCTTTAACTATGGTAAATAAAATTTACCGTAGTTACTATTCATAATTCCCAAAAATAAAAAGTAGTCTATTAACATAATTCAGACCCACTGATTCCAAATATGGAATCCATTTTTTCAAATTCAATACACAGAAGTTTCAGAAATTAAATTAAAATTAATCTCATTGTCGAATGAAAACGGGTTTTTGTTTAAAACATTGCAAAAGATTGAATTGATTTAACCTACGAATTCAATGTAAAATCAATGCTAATGACATAAATTATATTAAATGGTAAAAATATATTCTATTTATAATTTAAAACCATTCAATATTATTATTTAACAATATAAATTATTACGATGAAAAAAGTTCTTTTTAATTAAAATATAGCGTGTTTTTACTATTCATTAAAATATGAAAGTTATCAAAAAAATATCAAAACATTATCCAATGTAAATTTTTATATCCTGATTCCAAATAAGAATTTTATTTTGTCAAATTGAACTTATAATCATGTCAACAACTAGATTTAAAGTGGGTGTGCCATCAAAGGGTGGCAAAAATGCATTTTTTGAAAAATACATATTTTACCCGAGAAATTTATTTTGTTCTTATACCATGTTCTAGAAAATGTGTAAGATGAATAATAATGTTATAAAATTCAAAATTTAGTTAATACTATTCATAACGGCTAGTTCATAATAATATTATAATAATATATCGTTGTTTAGTAAAACCCGGTATTGCGTACAACACACGCTATCGAGGAAGGTCGTGATTGCGTGTAATGCAAGCCAAGTTATGGTTGCCTGTTGTGAAAGAATTATTCGTTGTTTCATATAACAGAATCCAACCATATTTCATTTATACATTGAATATATATATATATACACACTCAATGTTGCGTAGAATGACTATTATAAAACGAACTTGAAATTGTGTGTAACACAATCTAAGAATAGTGTTGTGTATACTTTAAACTAATACAGTGTGGCGTATAGAACAAGAAAATATTTTTGTATCGTACAACAGAAGATATGAAAGAAATTAAAAAGAATATATCTTATAAAATCTCGGGTTATTATAATGACCACTAGGGGTGTATAGTCTATACACATCAAGTCTCTATGGTATCTATACATGGTGTGAGTGAAGTAAAACACAAGTCATCTTGGGGTGTTCATTCATAAGTAAAGTATACATAAACTACCAATTTATATATTCCAATGTTCAACAAGAACCAACCAACATTCAATTAATTTAGTGTGCGAACAAGGACCACCAACGGCCACGATTTTCAGTGGGGAATTTCGCCCGTACATTTCACATTATAACCATAAATATCAAACAGTAATAACATGAGAACAAGAGGAAACCAATGAGTAACATGATAAAACAGTAATAAATATGATGTTATCTCAATGTACTCAAGTTGATGATAAGATGTTGGTCAAGATCAACTATGGGTTGGGAGTACACTAATATTTAATTGAAAAAAAACTACTAAAAACTGATCCAGAAAAGGATGAAATATCATATTCATCAAGTCCATTAATACAACCAATGCATTAGTTAAACCAAATATCATCGCTAAAAAATCATACAGGCCATAACTACTCCTAAAAGCAGTCCATGGTAGGTACATAGATGTCTAACTCATCTAATGGTATCCTAATGTCAAGTCTATCTTGGAGAAGATCATAGAACCTTATAGATGATCAATGTGACTATCAATGCGTGGATGAGGATACATATTCATGACTCTCATCAGGTTCAATCTCCAATAGTCCAACAAAAGAATAAATACCAATCAACCATCTATTTTAGAGAACTATAAAACCCCATGGAAAAGTACTATGCCATATGAAACCATTATATTCTATATCATCAAATTTTAATTCAAACAAATGATGCTCTTTTGGTGTTATTTTAGAAATTGTGATAGAAACAGAATTTTCTCCCAAAACTAACTAGATTATAAAGTTTATCTCTTTATTAAGAAGTAAATTTTATACCTCATTAGTGAAAACATCCTAAATATGTACTACCATTGGGGAAAAATAATCCTACAGTATTCTAGCAACATCTACAATATGCCTGACTATTTGAACCATGAGAAAATACAATATAGATTGAATTGGTTCTACATGACCTGATAGAAGATTCCTCTCATCCAAGTGAAAATAACTCTGTCTATTTTGGATATAAAAAGGTAACTCTCATCTAGGAACAAATGATTTTGGATTGTTATAAAACAAAATAATCCATAATAAAACTAAAATAAAATATTATCACATAAAGCATGGGTGGTTCACAAAATAAATGATAACCACCAATATCTAGAGATCATTCCTTGCAACATGTTATATTCTTGGACTATAATACCAATAGTGTGTCGATGGTGATAACACTATCCAATCTTTACACCTCCATGAATAAAACATTTACAAAAAGAGTGAAAAAAAGGAATGTGATTCTCTTTTATAAAAAATAAAATAAAGGGTAGATGATATAGGAATTGTACCATTGACAGTAGATGATCAAGAATCCACAATAGCCATAGTAGACTACATAACATGCATATTACCAGCCCCTAAACCCTAGGCTGGAGCCAGACTCCCTATGTTATATACTCTTCCTTATACTGTCATTCCGTCATGGTGGTACAACATCCCCTCCCTTGACCAAAACATCCAATGGGACTCTATCTACCTATTATCAGAAGAGTGTTTGAGTCCTTCCCAATATCTGGTTCCATTCATGTTCCCCTACAAAGGATCTATTTCTACATGCCCCTAGAAAACCACATTAGTTGGACAAATCTTTTATAAGCATGACACCTCAATCGCAACACCATACAAACCAAACAATCAAAATTTTAGATTTTACAAACCATACCTAATTCAATTTTTTTTGTTAATTAAGGGGTTATCACAGAAGTTGTATAATCCTGGGGTGTTCATTCATAAGTCAAGTATACGTATATTACCAATTTATATATTCCAATGCTCAACAAGAACCAACCAACATTCAATTCATTTAGTGCGCAAACAAGGACCACCAACGGCCATGATTTTCAGTGGGGTGTTTATCCCGTACATTTCACATTATAACCATCAATATCAACCAGTAATAACATGCGAACAAGAGGAAACCAATGAGTAATAGGAGAAAACTCGCCGTGAAGGTGTCGTTAAGCACACGGTAGAGGTGCGTACGTGGCAGAGGAGAGGCGCACAGTAGAGGATATTTCCAACTGAAAAAAAACATTAAATAGGGGAAACCCATGAGAATAAAATAATCTAAAACCGATTACACCATTTACCACATCCCACAAACCCCAAAATACAATGCATGCAAATAAATTTAAATTTATTGATAGAAATCACTATCTGATCACTAATTTTTATTCAAACAATTGGTGCAAACAAATCCAAATAGGAATCAGAAGGATCACATACCTCGAGAAAAGAAATCCAACCATAATAGTAATCAAGCATAGAACAATGTGAACTAGATGGAACTCAGGATGGGGAGTAATCCATCATGTAATAACTCTAAGAAATTGGTGTGGTGAAAAAATCCCAATATCCTATTAGTATTTGTTGTGCGATATGTTATACTCAACACCCGATGTAAGGGAGTGTGATTTTCCTATATTCTCAACAATTACCTTAACATCTTATGTTATCCTCTATAAAGGTGTATTTTAATTTTAACTGGAATGGGGAATTATCTCTCATCCATCAATTTAATTAGGACTATTTGTATAAGTAAGGCGTTATTCACATTCATATTTATATTACAAAACATGAAGAAAAACATCTCATATGTCCCATTATCCATCTACAATTTCATTTAATGAAATGAAATACATAATTATCATTCTATATAACATGCAGTAGGTGGTGTTCCCTTTCAACCCATTATAGATCATTTCAATTAATTTAATTAATTAATTAAAATAAAATAAATCCATCATGTAAAATTCCCTCCTCATTATTATTACACATTCAATTTTACCAAGAATGGAAAATTCACTAATAAGTCTCAAAGGGTCTTCAAAATGGGCCATAATCAACATGGAAATTTCCTACATGGTAAATTCCATTAAGAATCTAGGCCAAACACCTATAATGTGTCTTCAATTCCATTTATATAACCTAGTATCAAGGGAAACCTCATTTAAAAGCTTTGACATAAGCTAAATAGGTGTTCAGGGTAGTTAATAATTTGACATTAAAGGGATAATTTTACTTGGCACACTCAAGGGGTGTCCATAAAAGAGTTCAAGAACATCTAACCCATGAAACAAGATTCAATAGGTGTTTATTGAGGTGAAAGGATTAAATAAAGAACTCAATAATATCAATAATCCATTGAATCTTGCAATAACACCTTAAATCAGGATTTCACACATTCAATTAAAGCGGTAGAAAAAAAAATTTACCTGAAAATGAATATCAATAATGGTAGCAGCGGAGGCAGCGCCGGAGGCAGAGGCGGCGGCAGCGGCAGGCGGCGGTGGCGGCAGAGACGAAGGCGGCGGCGGCGGCAGAGGCGGTCGCGGCAGCGGGGGTGGAGGCAGCAGAGGTAGCGACGGTAACGGTAGCGGGGGCGGGGGATGAGGCAGTAGCGGTGGTGGAGAAGGAGGAGGATGAGGAGGAGGAAGGAGGAGGACGACGAGGAGGACGAGGTCGCGACGGCGAGGGGTCTGGTTCAGCTTCCGTGAGAGCTTGACCGCGTGCAAGCGAGGATGTCCTGTTAGGGTTATTAAATAAAAACCGACGAAACCTTTATCAGCACTCGTTAAAAGCGCTGATAAAGGTATGTTTTATCAGCGCTAAAATAAAAGTGCTGGTAAAACATTCATTTATCAGCACTTTTTTAGCATTAATAAAGAGATACCTTTATCGGTGATAAAAAAAGCACTGATAAATGTTACCTTTTATCGGTGCTAAAAAAAGCACTGGTAAAGGGGTAACCTATATCAGTGCTTTTAGATAGCGCTGATAAAGGCATACCCCTTTATCAGCGCCTTCGGTTTAGCGCTGATAAAGGGCAGCTCTTCCCTTTCCCTGTTTTGTGGTAGTGAGTATAGGGAGCACTATACTGATGTTTGATACCATTATTTCTTAGATAGGATTCAAAAGCTTTAGTTTTGAATTCAGTTACATTATCTGTTATCATATTCTTTATGGAAACCCCCAATTCTTTCCCAACATCTTTTATAAAGAATTTGAACATTTCAAGAACCACTGACTTATTTTTCATGAACATGATTTTTATCATCCGAGTGAAATCATCAATAAAAGTGATAAAATATAAATCCAATTTTGTTAATTGATGTCTCATCAGCTCATACAAATCAAAATGAATAAGCTCAAGTGGTTTTCTAGATTTAATCTCAACTCTTTTATGACTTTTTTAGTTATATTTCCTTTCTGGAAAGTAATACAAACAACATCATCCCTTATTTTCAATTATAGAAAATTATGAACAACATCTACTTTAGAAATCTTATTCATTTTCTTCTATTAAAGGTGTCCAAGTATTCAGTGTCACAAATTATTTTCATCTTCACCACTCGAATAACAAAAGTTATTGGATTCTAAAATTTGAAAGAGATTCTCACTGTTTTTTTCTCCTTTTGTAATTAATTTTTCATTTTTCACACTTTTTATGATATAGGAATGCTTTTTGAATATTACTTCTATGTAATCGTCACAAAGTTGACTTACCCTAAGTAAGTTATGTTTTAGACCATCAACAAGAAAGACTTTATTAGATTTTAGTTTCTAAGATTCAATATCTATTGTTCTAATTCCTTTAATTTTTATGGAACTATCATTACCAAAAGTAACCGCTCCTCCATCATGATTTTTAACATGTTACAAGATTTTTATATCACCTGTTATTTATGTAGAACAACCACTATCAATAATCCATGGTTGTCCCTCTTACTTGCTTTCAAATATGACTCAACAAAAAAATTCTCTCATAGACCTTCTTATTTTCAGTTTTCTTTTCTTTCTTTTCATAAGAAACTTATTCTGGGAGTCTCAAACATCCTTTGACACAATGAAGAGACCGATCACATCTTACCTAAACTTCATCCAAACATTCAAATTGATTCTTTGTTGGAATGTTTCTGACATCTTGAGAATTCACATTTTCAACTTTCTGTGAGTAAGGAAAGTTACTCATTCTTCTTCCACTTTGCTCAAACCTTCTTTCGAGTAGAAATAAATTGTGACAATAATTATAATATTTATGCCAATAGATTACACATAACTAGAAATAGCCCTCAAATATTTATTTTCTATTGAATAATGATATTTCTCTATAGAAACTTTGTTGAGGTTGGTAACTTCTTTTATCCCTAACATTCTCAAGTTATAGACCATCTTTTCCCTTAAGTGTGGTTTCAACTTTTGAACATTTAATAGGTTTCTCACAACATTTTTCCACCCAATATTTCCCAACACTTCCTCTAGAACATAAAATTTTATAATAATCATATGAAACATTATTTTTTGTAAGAGAATATTTCACTTGATTCTCGTAATGAGAATTCAAAACAATTTTAGAGGTCTCAGCTTTTACTTATTTAGCTTTATTAAAGTTTTAATTCATCTTCCTCAAGGTATTTTAGGACTAAATAAGTTTTGATTGCAACTTGTTAATTTCTTATTCCTTATATTTTATCTTCTTGCTATGATTTTCAATCACCTTTCCCTATTTAGAGTTTCTATGTTTATAGCTTAGAATATCCTAGAAGTATTCATCCTTCTTCTTGATGAAATATTTTCTTTCATCGCCAACATCTTCACGATATTTCTTCATTGCTATAATTTCTTTTTAGAGATATTGGTTTTTCTAAAGACTTGCAAGAAGTTTGGTTTTGAGGTGATACTATCTATAAGATTCATCACCATCTTCTTCACTCTCTAAGGATTATTGTTTTCTCAACTTTTGTAATGAAGGTTTTGAATTTTTATGAACCTTCATCTTTATAAGAAAAATTTTCAGTTGATTGTGATTCAACCTTCTTTATCAACATGGTTATCTTCTTTCTGAAATACTTCTTCTTGAATTTTTTCAAAGACTTATCTTCTCTATCATTTTTTTTTCACTTATTCTATCATAGTTTTTCATTAGAATCATCTCGATATTCTCCAACTTTATTCTTGGGGAAATTTATAGAAAATTTCCTGATTCCGCCACACTCAAAACATTTTAGAGGAAGTTTTCCTCCAAACATTCCTCTTCCTATTCAATAGTTTTTAGATATAAGATACATGATTTTTTCATTTAGCTTATAATCTTCCTTGTCATCAGATTCACAAGGATCCGCTTCATAAACTTTTTGTACTTTCATCATTCTCATGGCTTCAAAATCCATTTCATATTTTATTTTCTTATTAAATATTGCAGGTTTCTTCATTTCATAAGAAATATTAAAGTTATGAAATTCATCAAGAGTTAAATCATCCTTATCTTCTGAGGCATAAATTTTAGAATCGAACCTGTCTGGAATGTTTCTCATAAGTTTTTTCCCATTTATAGAATATTAAAAGACATCACTTAATCATTTGATGTTGCACACAATTTCATTAACTTTGGTGAAGTATTCATCAATTGTTTCATCCTCTCTCATTCTAATGTCTTCATACGTACTACCCCATATTTGTATCTTGGCCTCTTTGACTTTTGTATTTACTTTGAAAACGCTATCCAGCTTGTCCCACATGATTTTTAATGTTTTGAGACCCATAAACTTCTAATAAAAATTTTATAATAAGGACATGGGAATAGAATTTATAGCCTTTCTATCAACTTCTATATTTCTCTTATTAGTTAATGTCATAGGAGCATCTTTCTCAATAGGTGTAAAACTAATAGTTTCATCAACAACAACTTCGATGCCAAGAGATAGAAGATAAGGAATCATCCCATTTTCCATCCATAATAATTCTTGACAAAAAATGTAGTAATTCCTCTATTATTGACATAATTTATATTTTTCGTGATAAATATTAAACAAGGGAACCTCCCTCTAATACCACTTGATGTTCCAATGATTGAATAACAACTAAAAAGGGGGGGGGGTTGAATCAGTTTTTCAATTTTTTTAAGTTTAAAAACTATAAGAAACATAACCCCTGAAACCTGTTAAGATTTCTTTATTTATAAACCATTAACAAATAATTAAGCATGGAAGAATAGTAAATAAAGTAAGGCACACACTATTAATAAGGTTCAACCTCAATGTGGGAACCTACATCCTTTCCATAGCAACTCTCAAGGGTATATGTAAATACACTATAATCAAAAGTTAATACAACTTGTGCTAACTCTTATTAAACACCTTATATCTCACAATAGGAAATATTATACTAACTCCCATTAGTTTACAATGTTTTGTTAAAGAACAATTTACTCAAAAACAAGAATAAAAACATTGTTGAATTTGCACAAAAAATGCTCAGTATGAATCCTCTATCCGATTTGGATAAGTATGATCTTCTCAGTACAGTAAGGATGGTTCCAATTTTTCCTTCCCTTAAACACTCAAAGAAAACTTCTTCAATCTAGTGGGAACCTTTTACATTGAATTCTCTATCACTCCACCTTTTCTGTGTGTATAAAAGTTGCAAATGGGTGAATGATCTCTGCGCATATTTATAGGAAACTCAGAAAACAAGGGTGGGAAACTTGAAAATCATTATTTCTCCCTCAAATTTTAAAAACTTAAAAAATATCTTGCATTTAATATTAAATATTTGACTTCTTTAAACCTCATTAAATTTATCTGATATTTACGCAAAGTTGAAATTCGGGTTTGATAATAATGAATCTTGATTCTGATTTTTCTTGATTCTTACTAAGAAATGTGGTTCAAATTTTCTTATAAATATGCTCATAAATGTGGTTTATTTTTTCTAAAAAAACATGCTAAACAATGTGGTTCCATATTTCACAGAAAACTGCTCAGAAATGTGGTTTAGTTTTTCTTAGAAACATGCTTAGAAATGTAGTTTAGTTTTTCTTAGAAATAACCTCAGAAATGTGGTTCATTTTTTCTTAGAAACTTTCCCAGAAATTAGGTTCCTAATTTTTTAGAAATAAGGTTTGGAATTGTTCATAATTTAGGTTCTAAATTGTTAAGAAATGAGGTTCCAAATTTCTTATAAATCAGGTTCTGAATTGTTCAGAAAATAGTTTCTAAATGGCTCAGAAATCAGGTTCTGAATTGTGAATAATTCATGTCCCGAATTGTTCAGAAATTAGGTTCGAAATTTCTCATAAATAAGGTTCTAAATTGTTTATAAATTAGGTTTCAATTTATTTGAAATTAGGTTCTGAATTTTTAGTAAATTAGGTTTTGAATTTATTAGAAATTAAGTTCCAAAATTTGAAGAATTTAGGTTCCAAATTTTTCAGAAATCAGGTTCCGAATTGTTCAAAAATTAGGTTCTGAATTATGAAAAATTCAAGTTCCATTTTTCGTAGAATGTTTCTTAGAATTTTGGATCTAATTTTTCTCAGAATATTGCTCAGAATTCTCGATCTAATTTTTTCTAGAATTTTGCACAGAATTATGGATATGATTTTTTCTATAATGTTTCTCATTGAAAGTCTTAAAACCTCTTCAACATTTCCTCAACATATTTTTTCATGAATCTTTTCAAGATTTTTGAGAACTTTAAGATCAGCAGAGCATCATCTAATTTTAGAAACTTTCTTAATTATGACTCTTCAAACATCATTTTTCTAGATTCTTTCAGCAACAAAGAGGACATCAGAAACATCTTTCAAACTCAATAATTTTTTTAAAACATAGAAACTTTCTTAAATACCAGCAACTTCCTTAAACTCAAATTTTTTTTTCTTTCTCAGCAATAGACACAATCTTCCAGCAACCACTAACCTCATCTTCCAGTATACCAAAAACATTCTTCAACAAAAACGTTAGTTGTCAACAAATAAAAAACTTTGTTAAAACAAAACACCACAAAGGTTCTTCAATATCCCAACATAATAATAAAATAAATGAAAGGACATAACATGAAAATAATTATTGATGAAATAGAAGGGTGGAAGATCCCTTACATGGATTTGTGATCCCAAAGTCTTGGGAGAGGCTTCTTTAGAGATTAGGGGAGCCTTGAGAAGACTCTAGGGAGTATGGGACAGAGTATGGTTGAGCTCTAAAGGGTTTTAGTGAAGATTAATGGGAGATTGGGTGGGTTTATTTAGGAAAGAAGGAGGAACTCTTTATTATTTAGGTTTTGCACACTACGCATTAAAATATTCAAAATCAAAAATCATCCCATGGTTTTTTCCCATGATTTCATCCAAATAGGAGTGTTATATAATATTTTATAAGTAAAAGGACCAAAAATATTAAAATATTAGGCTTTCTTATGTGGATTTGAGCCACACTCTCAAGGAAATCATTTTAAAATGTTAAAATATTTTATAAGTCTTGGAGGGTCCACTAATGCATTATAAAATTAAACAAACAAAACTAAAATTACCTTATTTTATATTTAAAACAAATATTGGACGAATATACCTTTTATAGTATTTTATTACTTCACTATTGGGTCATTATTGTGTAATAAAACACATTATATATTTATACGATATTTAATTTTTACCCAAAACTTTGATTATCTTAGAAAATTATGAAAAATTCATTATTGGATAATTTTGACATCCTGATTCCAAAAATAATATTCATTTTATCTATATAATTTTCTAAAGATGTGAATTTTAAATTTTAAAATAAAAAATCATCATTTATTGAAAATTGACAGGTTTTGACAAAAATAGTTTCCAAAACTTAATAAAAGTTACATTTAACTTCATAAAAATTATATGATCATTTATATTTAATAAAAATTATATATTAATAATAATTTATTAAAAAAAATATTTATTCCAAAAAATCATTAATTCATCAAAATAAATTTTTATTTGAAAATAAAATTTCAGTTTTATCGTATAAAAATATAATTCTTATAAAACTGAATACTTAATTATTTATAGAGTAAAAAAAATAAGTTATATATATAATCATCACTTATAATTAAAAGGAGTGTTATTATAACACTATTATAATAACATTATTAATAAAACCTCAATTTAATATAATAATTTATACATTTCTAAAAAGTACCATTTCACCCGAAAAATCAATTTATCTAATTCATTATATTTTTAGGAAAAACTATTCTCATAATGGAATTGATAGAATAATACTTTTTTTTATAAAAAGGGATTACATAATAAGTAACTAATACCTTATTAAATAACCCCTTATAATACTCATGTAATACTTAAGAGTAAGGTGTGCAATGGTGATAGACTATTGGGTAGATCAGATAACATCACCCGGGTGGTAATTTCTATTAACTTGAACTTCTCCTGTAGGCAATTTCATTCAAGCTTAACCTATTGAACCTCATCTTGGGCATGGTTAGGAGTGAAGGCTAGTGATGCTACCTCTTTTCTGAGCTATGAAAAATGAGCTTCATATGGTTTGAGTCTACTAGATGAGTTCGTCAACTCCTTTGTCTGTGTCGAAAGGATTTGTTAAAAACTTATGTTTATATCAGTTGTGTGATCATTATAAAACATCTATATTATCAACAGTAATGATATTGAATGGTCATTTAAACCCAATAATAATAATAATAAGAGTTCATGTGTTTTTTATATCCCTAAGACATTAAAATAAAATAAATTTTGATTTTAAATGTTTTGGTCGTTACCACATTCCCCCCTTAAGAAATTTCACACTCAAAATTTCCTTTTCCCACACTAAAATAGATGATGGTAACTCTACCTCATCACTTCCTCTGGTTATCACATTGCTTCTTCAAATTTTTAGTTTCAATACAACACTTTGAAGAGGGTCATCATCTTATTTATTATACATTTTGTCTCTATGATCAAAGATATTCACTAAATTCTCTTCATAGGAGAGGTAATTCTCAAATCATACCACCTATAGATTGAGTACATGTGATTGGTTAGGTATATACATCCTCAAGAGTGATACATGGAATACATCATGTACTTGAGACAGGTTCGGTGGGAGTTCTAGTTGGTAGGCCACTTCTCCAATGCGATCAAGGATCTCAAAAGGGATGATGTACCTTGGACTAAGCTTTCCCTTCTTCCCAAATCTTATAACTCTATTCCATGGTGATATGAGAAGGAATACTATGTCTCTAACATCAAACTCTAGGTCTCATTGATGGTTTCCAGCATATCTCTTTTTTCAAATCTGAGTAGCTTTAAAGTATTGTGGATGGTCTTAACCTTCTCCACCATTTCATCAACCATTTCTAGACCTATAAGTTTTCTCTCCCCAGCATCATCCCAACATCCTTGTGTTCTATACCTCTTCCCATAAATGGTTTCATAAGGATCCATTTGGATTCTTGAGTATAAATTTTTGTTGTAAGATAAATCAACCCCAGGAAGATGTTGATCTCATCCTCTTTTGAAGTCTAGTGATCATTCTCTCAACATTTCCTCGAGTGTTTGGATAGTCCTCTTATATTGGCCGTCATTTTGAGGATGATAAGTCATACTAAATTTTATCTCAGTATTCAGAGCGTGTTGGAGACACTTCCATAACTTAGAGGTGAATCTTTGATCTTGATCAAACATAATCGATATTGGTACTCCATGAAACATTACCACTTCTATGATGCATATTCATGTAAGTTTATCCAATGAGTAATCCTCTCAAATTGAAATGAAATGTGCAGTCTTTGTAAGATGATCCACAACAACCCAGATAGCATTATTTCCTATAGATGTCTTTGGATGTCCGATGACAAAGTCTATGGTGATGTATTCCCATTTCCATATTGGTATGGGTAATGGTTGCATCATCCCCTTAAACTTCTGCCTATCAGACTTCACTTTCTGACATACTAGCCAAATTGATGTATATTTAGTGGTCTCCTTCTTCATTAACATTAAACTATGAGGATTTCCCTTTTTGATAGTTTCCACTTTCATCGAAATTCCCACATCATCCTTTTGATCATCCTTTAACCTTTCCAAAAGAGATGGTTGAGCAATAATTTGTGAAAGGATTTATTATTTTCCGTTCTTTATGATTCCCATTTCCATATCCATAAAATCTAAGAATAATAGATCCTTTTCAATTCTCATCAATGATATAATTGTTGGGTCATTTCTACTTAGAGCATCTTCCACCTTGTTCGCTTTCCGAGGGTGGTAAGGGATTGAGCATTCATACTCCTTGATGAGATATTACCATATTAATTGGAATATATTCATCATTTTCTATGTGAATGTATAATTTAGGATTTTTTGATCCGTATATATTTCACACTTCTCCCCAAAGAGATAATGTCGCCTGATTTTTAACGCAAAGATCACTGCCACCAACACCAAATCATGTGTGGGATAGTTTTTATAATGAATTTTCAATGAAATTGAGGTATAGGCGATGACTTTATCTATTTTCTTAATATTACATCAAAGGAAGACTTTTAAAATTTTCAAGAATAACATTCCCACAAACTTCAACATGTGATACAACACATATATAATCTTTTCCCTAATGATTTAATACCATTTTTGTTGGGGAATAAATGTTTTTAGAAAACATAAAATATATACATTATGATATAAACTACTTTGAAGTAGTGGATACATGTAATTTATTCATGATTTTCCATATTAGTATAGGACTTCTCATGATCCCTTAATCAAGGAGATTATTGATGCTCATCAGGCTTCTCAGCCCTTACAATAGAACAGTGTCTTGGGAAATGCTCGACTTCTCCATATTTATAGCATAGAAATTTATTTCATGCCTTAGATGGAAATATTTTTCCATCCATCACATTATATATTTTGACATGGAAATTGAATGCTTTGTACCCTTCCTTTCCATGTATAAAACATCTCCTAGTCCCTTTGTGACATTTTACTTGGTGCCTCTTTCTATACTTGCTTCATGAAAGAAATTGGGACTTCATTCCCTTATAACCTTTATTAGATGAAATTTTGTGAGATATATCCTTCCTAATACTAGATTTATTTGGGAATTCAACAAAGTTCCAATTGTTAATCATGGTTTTTGATAGATAATTTGGCATAATCATGATATTTCCTACTTAGGCTCTTATTTGATTGGGAATCTCATTGGGACACTCATAACGTTTCTATTTAATTTGGTTATTATCCAAATTCCTCATATTACTGGACATTGTCTAGAATAAACAAAAAATTAGGGATGAGTATCTTAAACATTTTAACACATAAAGGGGAATCCAATGAAATTAAACAGATAACTTATAAATTACATCTATCTCCTTAACTTGTAAATTTCTAGGCTTCAATCTATATCATCCATAATCTATCTCCTAACATATATTCTTATGGGATATTTTTTTCTCCCTTAATAATGGTTCATACTAGTATTATGAATTTAATGAGCCATATCCCCCAGGAGTGTCGAACCAAGAGTGAAGCAAGGCCCATTTTCGTGTACCAGTTCCCATTCGAGTCAACCTCAAAGCAGTGTTTTCAAGTTTTACCCCTAGATACATTTGTGTAAGAGCCACCTATACTTGTTTGTATCCCGATAAGGATGTATTTTCTTGATAAACCACTTAATAAATACCCTAAAAATTTTATTTATGTTTTCCTTATACTTAGTTGTATCCCTAAGGCTTTACTTAGGGTTTTTTAATCCTAATCCCAAAAATAACTAAACCTATACTTTGATACCAAATATAACAAATCTGGTCTTTATTACACATTTACACATGCTTTATTATATAAACTTGCACTTAATACAACCCATAAGATTGAGATTTCTAGTGTCTCTAGGGATTAATAACATTACATGACAACTTAAGACATAAAATACAACATCTTTATTGAAAAATTATTTTACATGACTACAACATTCCTTCGTACTTAGCATTTAATGGGATAACATGAGGAAATACATAAGAAAAGGGTGATCTATAAATCCTAGTAATAGTGTAAACAAGGAATAACATGAAGAGTAAAATAAATTATAGGAAACAGGAATATAAATGGAGCATAAGAGAAACATGAACATAAAGTCATGATATAGCATGATTATCATAACATGGAAATGTGGCAGCAACATGAAACATGATATTAGCATGAGCTAAGGATCATTGCACATTAATTAGCATGAGTAAACCCTTATTTTACATGAATTAGCATGATTAAACCCTCATTTAACATGAATTAGCATGATTAAACCCTCATTTAACATGAATTAGAATGAGTAAAACCTCATTTCACATGGTGTATCATAATACTAAAAATTACCCAATGAATTAGAGCACTATCAGGGTGCACCCTTCATAATCATTTCAATGTCATGTTTAAGTGTGCCACATAGATCATAGATTCATTAAAAATAATCATTTATTCCATGATAATTCAGGTAAGTGCCATTCAATAAGTATATGTTCATAAAGGTGAATATTATTGATAGAGAAATGGGTATGTTATTTACTACATGATGATTTGGGATTTGAAAATCGTGGTGTAATTTTTGCAGTATAATGGCGTCATATGAAAAATCATAAATTGGGTTGATGAGAGAGAAAGGGGTATGTCATCATTTATACATGAAATATACAGTAAGGGGATCATGGAACATAATATCACAACATATGAAATGGAATTTAGATGCTTAATATAGTAGAAAAACTTTAATGGAAATAAGAAGAGAGAAATCCCTTACAGAATTTTGGCATGGTAACAGGTATACATAGAAGGAATTAATGAGAGATAAAGTTGTATATCATCATTAAAAAATAAGTACGTAAGTATGGGGGAGGTGAAAAATCATACCCTATCATTTTTATTTGAAAATAAAAGGGTACAAAAACATAAAGAAACTTAGATAAAATGAGAAAGGAAGGAAAGTAAGGATCCCTTACAGAAATTTGGCATGGTAACGGGTGTATATAAAGGTTCATAAGAAGGGTAAATGAGAGTGAAAGGGGTTTTAATAATTTATACATCATATGGGAAGTAAGGATGATATTTAATAACATATCCTAACATAGTAATAAAATAAATTAAAAGACATAACATAAAAAATAATGCTTGATAAAAGGGGAGGGTGGGAAATCCCTTACTAGAATGTGTGAACCCAAAGGCTTAGGAGAGGCTTCTTGGGAGATTGGGAGAGCCTTGGGGGGACTCTAGGGAGTATGGTTCATAGGGTGGTCGAGCTCCAAATGGTTTGAGTGAAGTGTAATGGTATATTGGGTGGGTTTATATAGGAATGTAGAGGGAATTCTATATTATGTAGGTTTTGGACACTACACATTAAAATATTAAAAACCACAAACCAACCCATGGTTTTTTCCAAGGTTTTCTACCAAAGGGGGGTAGTATAAGACATTTTATAAGTACAGGGTCCGAACATATTAAAATATTAGTCTATCTTATGTGGAGTTGAATCACACTCTCAAGGAAATCATTATAAAATGTTAAAATATTTTATAAGTCTTAGAGGGTCCACTAAGGCATTATAAAATTAATCAAAAAATATAAAATAGAATTATTTTAAAGGTAAAACATATATTGTCTGAATATAAATTTTATTTTATTTTATTACATCACTATTTCATCATTATGATGTCATAAAACACATTATATATTTATACGGTATTTAATTATTTACCAAAAAGTTGACTGTCTCAGATGATTAAGAAAAATTTACGGTTGGATAATTTCGACATCCTGATTACAAAAATAGTATTAATTTTATCTAAATAATTTTTTAAAATTGTGAATTTTAAATTTTAAAATAAAAACCATCATCTATTGAAAATTGACTCGTTTTGAAAAAAATAGTTTCCAAACCGTAATAAAAGTTACATTTGACTTCATAAAAATTATATGATAATTTATATTTAATAAAAAATATTTAATAATAATATTTAATTAAAATAATATTTATTCCAAAAAATAATTAATTTATAAAAATAAATTCCTTAATTAAAAATACAATTTCAGTTTTATTGTATAAAAATATAATTATTATCAAACTCAATACTTAATCATTTATAGAGTAAAAAAATAAGGAATAAATATAATAATCACTTATAATTAAAATAATTGTTCTTATAACACTATTATAATCTCATTATAAATAAAACCTTATTTTAATATAATAATTTATATATTTCTAAAAAGTACTTTTACCATGAAAATCAATTTATCTAATTCATTATATTTTTAAGAAAAAAAATTATCATAATGGAATTGATGGAATAAGAATTTTATTTATAAAAAAAGGATTAAATAGTAAGTAACTAATACCTTATTACATAACCCCTTATAACACTTGCGTAAGACCTAAGGGTAAGGTGTGTGATGGTGACAGACTCTTGGGACAACTTAGATAACATCACCCGGGTGGTAATCTATATTAACTTGAACTTCTCCCAAAGTCAATTCCATTCAAAATTAACATGTTGAAGCTCATCTTGGGCTTGGTTAAGAGTTAAGAAAATTGATTATACCTCCTTTCTAAGCTTGGACCAATGAGATTTGTATGGTCTAAGTCTACTGGATGAGGCAATCCTCTCATTTGTCTATATCAAAAGGATTTCTTAAACCTTATGTTTATATTAGTTGTGTCATCACTATACAACAGCTATATTATCAATGGTAATGATACTGAATGGTCATTTAAACCCAATAATAATAATATTAGTGAATGTGTTTTCTATATCCCCAATACATTAAAATAAAGGTAATTTTATTCATAAATTTTTGGGTCATTACAATGTTTCATAGTGGGAACTTGCAGAATATTTTCTAGAACTAGGAATAAAATAGGATTTTCTAGATTTAAATTCAAAATTGGTTTTGACTAAATTTATTTTCCTAGGTTGATAGCCAATACCACTATTTTTTTTGGTGAAACTTTTTTACCAATCATTTGAACCAATATATATTTTTCATTGGTAAAAATTTCCAAATCCTTTTTCAATTTCTCATTTGACAATTTCATCTCATTATTTTATTTAATCAATTAATAATTGTTTTACTTTTATATGGTTAGATCAGATTCAATAGTATAGGTAAGAGAATGTTGTTTCTTTAAAGCTTTATATTTATCTTTTAATTCATTGAATGTATCTTAAATAATTTGGAAGTATTAAAAAATTCTTCAATAGTCATATTTTTAAAATTACTTTCATCTATAGAATAATAGGAATTTTATATTGGAGACTCAAGGGTTACCTCTGATGTGTTTGTCATGAAACATGTATTAGCCTTATCATCCTTTTCATCGGGTGATGATTCTGAGTCACATGAGCTATCCTCAGAATCACTCCATGTTGCTTCCATTGACTTTTTGTACTTTATATCTTTTTACTCATACTTATTTTTATACTTTAGCTTGGGACAGTCATCCTTTATATGTCTTTTTCTCTTACATTCATATCAAACTATTTAATTTGAGTTCTCATTCCTTTTCTAGTCCTTCTTATAGTTTCCATTATGATCAAACTTTCTTTTATAACTGGGATTCCTAAAGAATTTCTACCCCCAATAAAATGTCTTAAACCTTCTAGTTAATTAGGTCATTTCATCATCAATGTCTGACAATGAATCATCATTATGTGTACTATAAAAATGAGTTTATATCCTTTCCTTTTCTTTATTTTTTGTATTAGTGGTTTTGAAAGCCACTCAGTTTTTTTTTGGTTCATCCTCCTTTTCTTTGTTTACCTTTAAATATTCTTAATACATCATCAATTAACCTATCATCTTCTTGACTGGAAACTTGATGGTGTCATAGGATTCTCTAATAGATATTTAGGTTCCTCTCTATCTTTCTAGTAGACATCTGAGTAGCTGTATGATTTGTTCATTGGAACCCACTAGATTTCCAAGATATCTCATTGTATTGACTATTTCATTAAACCTGAGATACATATCAGAAATGAGTTCATAAGGATTCATCTTAAAGTTATCATACCTAATAGTATAGGTATTAAGCCTCATTTCTTTAACATTATTAGTTCCTTCATGTGAGACAGCTAAGGTATCCCAAATTTCATAGGAATATTTACAAGAAGAAATTATATTAAATTATTCATCCCCTAAAGCACAAAACAAGTCATTCATAGCTTTAATATTATTATTTTAAGAAGCTTTTGTAGCTTCACTCCATATATTTCCTTTAATTTTTGGTATTTTATATTTATCTTCTATTACTTTTCAAATACCAAAGCCCATACTTTCTAAGTGAATTTTCATTTTAATTTTCCACTGATCTTAACTTGTTCTATTAAAGTAGGGAGGTATGTTGGTAGTAGCACCTTCCTGTATATTATCTATAACAAAGATTAAGGGATATATTTTAAAGATCTATAAATTTAAAACTAAAAAATATTTAGATATCTTTAAAATACAACTAAAATCATAGTTTAAAAGATTTGGAAAAAAAATTGAAACCTTTGAAAATAATAGTTTACAAACCACCTCTAGTACCTAATTTTGGTCAAAGTAGGATACTCAAGATGGGGGTGAATTGACTTCCTATTAAAAATTTATGTTAAAAACTTTACTTGAACATCACTTAATTTAAAAACAAAACAGGACAGTTAATTAATGTAGTAAATTTATAATAGTCTGACATCTCAATTAATTTCTCAGAAGATTGATTAATTCTAAGTTAGAAAAATATGAGATATTGATATAACTTTTGAAACCAATTTACTAAACCAAAATATTTATAAATACTATCCCAGATCAACTATTAATGTGAAAATTAGTTTTCTAAAATATGAGTTAAAATAGAGTAAACTAAATTTGAAAACATAGTGGATTAAAACAAGTGGTTCAGTCTCAAGAGGAGACTTAATCCACTCTACTTTGTGATCACCTTCCACAAAGAAAAATATATAAATATTTTATCCACACGCTGGATAAGGGTATAAAAAATAGTACGCAATACTACCCAGGTCACTTGACCTCTTCCATAGTTATACGTGGGAAATATAACAACCAGGTCACACATGAACTCTTCCAAAATTATATGTGGGTGAAATAAGGTATAAAATTATGTTTGTGTAAGGATATTTTGTATCCTTCAATTCAGAGTAGGGGAAAGTGTGTGTTTTATATATATACTCACACACTGCTCGAAATATAGTAAAAATGAACACAATGGAGTAGGGAACAAAGATATAGAGTTTATAAGGCTATGTGTGTTGTGAAATGAAGATCCGGACTCTTAGGATGTATAAGATTTCAACTTTGATTCCTCTTATAAAAACAGACACTGAAAACATAGTATGTGAAGATTTGTGTTCTAGTTTCTAAGAAGATGAAGTTTTATTCCTTCAGTTTTTTTTACTGTAGGGGAGTTGGAACTTTGGTGCACAGCAAGATCCCCTTTGTGTTTAGTCAGAAAGAATGAGAATGCCTCATGTGTTCTTCTTCAATTTGTTCACAAGTTCAGTATGGGTTCTGGTGTGAGTCATCTTCTATATATCTATATCTAAATCTCTGTATCATCTTGCATGTTCTTTTTCTTTTATATTCTACTACTCGACAATATGAATGTGGAGGTACCTCATACTGTCCACTAATAAGGTCGTTAATGTTGTCCACAAAAGGAATTGTTGTAATTAGTGACCTTAAAACACTCAAATATGACTATTAGAGATAATTTAAAATAAAATAAAATTTAAATAATCTGTTAGTGACTCCTTATATCAGTGAGTCCTTCTGTTGGTATCAGTGACTCATTCTATCAGTGAGTCATTCTGTCATTACCTCTATGCGTCGGTGACACATTTTTTGTTATATCGGTATCTCTATGTGTTGGTGACTCATTTTTGTTTTCTCGGTGAGTCATTTATCGATGATTCAGTTCATACTATCAGTGAGACATTCCTTCTCTCAGTGTAAAACTTATTCTTTTGGTGTGACATTTGAACTGTCAGTGAGTTATTTACTCTATTGGTGAGATATTTTAACTGTCGGTGAGACATTTTCACTATCAGGGTCATAATTATTCATACTTAGCCAAATTCATATTTTTAACTCTCTTACTACATGAATATACATCGAGTTTTTTAAATACATATTTGATCATAGATAATAATAATTAAACATATTAAAAATTATGATTGAAATGATTTGACATGATTGGACATGATTTGTGAATATTAAAACCATTAAAACTAGAGAGGGCCTAACAGTCTCCTATGGGCCAACAATCACCTACAAAATTCCAATAAATTCATTCTGGTGTGAAGGTTATACTTCTCTGACATGGATTTTTGTGATATTTTTATGTTGTTTTATTTTCCATTTTCTATAAATTAAGAGCAGATAATTAGTACTTGTTTAGATTAAAAATAGATTAATAAATTTAGAATTTATTAAATTATTATTAATCTCTCATTATTTTTCATAACCAAATATCCCTTTTCATTAGTTTTAAAATATATTATTTCTAAGATATTCTAGTGGAAAGGATCCATATTCCCTTCTCATAACACATACTTGGGCCTGATAAGCTATTTTAAGGGTTTTATATAGGTATAAATTTCTAACTACATTAACTAATAGTTACTTGATTTGTTTATTGGAGTCCCCAACCATGAAATCGTGCTTTAAGATTTTCTCATCCTTTTCCTATTACTTATAATAATTCCTTCTTGGTTTGTCAACCCCTTGTGTAAACAAAGTTAATTCAACCCAAAAATTAAAGATAAAATTTCCACGATAATTGAAAGAATCCCATTTTGGGTCGGTCAAGTAATTTAAATTATAAGTTAGATACTAACTTAAGTAGTGGATGTATAAGATAACTTGATGTTTTAATTGATGAATTTTTATCATTATGCATAAATCCCATTTTATTATTTTACATCCCTTTTTAAAATTAAGTGAATTTTTGTTAAGTGATAACTGTCTCTGATAAAATATTTTTTTATAATTTGATTATATTTTATTCCATGTTTCAATCGTGTTAATTCATTTATTAGGTTATATCATTACATTCAAAAAAATAAGTAATTAACCATAAAAATAATAGAAATAAAATATAAGTGTAATGGTCATTAGATTATCTGAGGGTTATATTATCTAGAGAATGATAAACTAACCCTTGACCTTAGGGAAAACAACCTGAACCATAGATTGGTTCATATTGAGGTATCCCACCTTGGCACCTATTAATAGCCTCAATTGATTTCACCTAGAATCATTGACTCGGACCGCCTTCACTTTATTGGTAGATCTATCCTTACATATTTTTTACTTAGACATAGGTGATTCAATCAAATGGATTGGATAAAATGGGTTTACATAAAATAAACCATCACCACGTAGGACCTTACATGATAAGGAGGAGGGTATGACTCATAGTCCATAAATAATAATTTAACCATAATAAATTAAAATAAACCAATCACACACAAGGGTTGTTCTAATCTCATGATCATCCACACATTAAGAAATGAGTATGAATTTTCAATATTTTTATAAATTAATTTTATTTACTCTTTAATTAAGATAACGCAGTATGATTTAATCTAATTAATTAATTTATCTTAATTCCATCCAACCATCCAAAACTCACCCTCATCTAAATTTTTTTTAAAAAAATAATTTCATCTGAAATTAATCAAGAACAAAAATATTCATGGGGGAAACCTCTTGTGTTCGTAAAAATTTTAACATGTAAATTAATTTAATATATAATTGTAAATCATATGACATGGATCATATTATCAAATGAATGAAACATTGAACACATAATCATTATGTTTAATTATAAGTTTAATTCTCCATTCCATGAAAATTTTAGAACACTATCATAAGTAGACTACATGGTGTGTAAAAAAGTACATGGAATATACTTCCCTTTTGACCATGTTCACAGCACACAACATGGATCTAGTCATGTTCCCTATCATAAGGAACATAGAGGTACATAGTGTATAGTCTAACTTACATGGAATGTAACCTTAGAGTTTCACAGTATGTTTTTCCCATGTAATTTTTCTAATACATGGATATCTATGGAACCTCGTGTTCTCAGTCGTGAGAAGATAGGGACTACACATTGTGTAAGGTATTTATAGGGAATGTAGTTCTACATGTCATGTTATAATTTTTATGGATCCACATTCTGATTTTATTTTTTTAGATCTTAGATATGGTTAGATTGTATCTATCTGAATTTTTCATGTTATAAACATGTAAAACAATGACAAAGTATTTATACATGAATTACAGACCATGTACTCTGGTTTTATCTAGGTGGAACCTTTGGCACCTCCAGATGGTGTGAATTGAATAATTATTCATTTTTAATAATTAATTGATTACTAATTATGTTAATGAGAATGAAGTGAGGGAAGATATTATCATGGAATATGTTAAAACAATTTTATATAATTAAATGAAAACCAAGATGCATGAATTCAATCAATGAATAATAAATAATTTTAAATTAAACATGTGACTACTCCACTTCCACTTGTAGGTTTCAGGCGCAGTGGAAGTATCCTTTGATGGTATGACCAACTCAAATTTCTAATAATAAATCATATTTAATAATTCCTTTACATTCTAAAAAAATTAATATGCAATGAAAATATTAGATTACTTGACAAGATTAAAACATCCTAAAAAAATTACGGATCATTACATGTAATTTATATTAAATTTATGAGTGTATATAGAATTACCTCAACTTTTAATTCTACATTAGTAGACGATACATAGAAGAATATATTTTCATAACATAATTGAAAAATATGATCCAAGTGTATAATACCTCTAGCGGTGATCCACACATGCACCACAATCTCTGAACTATGTTATAGAATCGTTGGGTGTTAGAAAGGTCGATCTTGATCACTTGTGTTGTTCATATTTGATCGCAGAAAAATTATTCTCAAGTAATGAGGAAATATTGATGATATCTAAATATATTGAGAGATAATGGTAGGATACCACTCTATATCTCTTTATCTCTATCTAGGGATTTAAATAGTCTCACTCAATCTGTTATACACACTAATTGTGTTTTAGGAAAGAGATTGTAGCACCTTGGGATTTTTTGAAGTGTTATTTATTAACTAAATTTAATATTTTTGATATTTTATTTTACACACAGTAATAAGTTTATCATGAGTTACATGAAACAATGAGTTTATATTTTTTTACCCATAACATTGAGTACATATTGCATTACATGCATCACCATGTTTAATTGAAATGTGACATAATATTAAAATATGATTATTATTTATTATTTTAGTTATCACCTAGCCATTGGAATGATGGGTATTAATTGGATTAACTAAATTAAGAAAATATATTGTTTACTCATGTATATAAAATTAATTATTTGGTGAATAATTAATTATAAATGAAAATAAAAATCTTTTTAAAAATAATGGAAATATTTTTCTGACAAATGTATTATTATGCACAAAAATGTGTTTTAACTCAATAAATTAAACAAGTAACTTTTGGTGAATGATTTTAATGAAAATTATATATTATATATTTAATTAAAAAATTAACATTTATATTAATTTTTTCAAAATAATATATAATATTATAATAAATTTTCCGCTAAAAACTGTATTATTTTAAATAGTTTTATCACATTTTATGTGCTAATTTGAAACATAATTTTTTCCAGTTTTATAAAATTTATTTTCAAAAAGAAAATTCATTTCTTAAATAATCATGTAAAAATTATCTTAGGGTGAGTTTTGGATAATTTAAACTTTTATATGAATAGTTAAAAATAATTATTTTTATTAAGAGTGTTCATTTATTTTAAAACATTTAAAAACTTATAAATTATTTTAATATGGTTTTAAAGGTAAACATAGTTCAATTATATATCTATTAATCCAATTTATTACATTTTTATAAATTTTTCAATGAATTTTGATATAAAAACTTAATAAATATTTGAACATTTTCTCTTTGGAAAACTGCTTTCTCATTACATCTGTGGGATTAGTTTTAAATTAAATGTTTTTCACTTATTTGATTGTAATTTGAAAAAATATATTTAATATTTGGAAAAGGAATAATTTATATTAAATAATAATTTTAATATTATTTTTTTCGTAATGAATAATAAAAATAGTAAAAATTATATACCCTGGTTAAATTAAAAATGGGTTTAACAGGGTTTTAAACTAAAAAGATGAGGTTTAAATATAACCTAAAATTTATAAAAAAAACATTTTATGGATATATTTCAACATTATCTCATCTTCGATAGATAATGGAACATTTTAAATCTTTTTTTATGTGAAAAATTTGAGTACACCGTTTTCTTTTCAAAAATTACAAGTGTGTCACTCACCTCACTTTTAAAATTCCACCTACTCTCTTGTCTTCTTCACACTTAAAATGTAACACCCCATCCCTACCTCATTGGATTGAGGAGGTGGTGAGGGTTAATTGGCCTTAATCGACGTTCCCAAGGTGCCAAAGGCTAGCAATAAATGTCGACGGCTTCAAGAACAAATTGGGGAATGATTTTCCCTTAAGAAAAAACCAACCAAACCATCACTAACAACCACTATATGATGCATGTCAATAAACCATTTAAACATGTATTTCCAAAATACAATCAAGTTTTTCCAAAATACAATACAAAAACCAATAAAATCCAATTTGATATCAGAGTACTATGCGGAATACTAAACAACAAAACACCACGAGCCATGACCCCCACCATAGCTCCACACCAAGATCCAAGATTCAAGCTCCACCAACACATCATAAGAATCCCCATGCACCACTATCAATGAGATGCCTTACCTTTACCTGTATCCCGGTACACGACATCTGAAAAGACACAAAAGTGCCAAAGTATGGGGTTAGTTCAGCTAGTCAGTAGGTTTTCCCCAAATGACTTCCCTACACACGCCACTATGATAAAATCGTTAGCACATTTATATAAAACAGGTTATATAAAATAATCACAAGTGAAACCATTACCATAAGCCAAACACACCCTTACCAATCCATCACACCCAAACCAAGCAACCAAGGGAAATACAAACAAACATGTCACAATACATTTCATCATTTACACATTAACACAACAATTTCCATATTGCAAATCATTTCACAACAAATCAACCATAATGGTGGAGCTTCCATCCAACCCGTTCACCCATTCACAACTAGTGGTACTTCCCAACCACTTATCCTTTTATGGTGGCACTTTCATCCACTATACATCCTCTTTTTATAGTGGTACTTCCCACCCACTTCCACACAACATTCCAATAAATCCACAACCAAGCACATAACCCACCAAGGCCACAACAACATGCAATCAACCACTTCCATTACATGTCAACCACTTCAATAAATCACCCATTTATTGAACCCACACTTAAAACATTATCCATGCAATTAAAAATTTAAATAAAACAACATCTTTATTGAAAAAAAATTCATCAACCATTTTCACAAATCATTCACCGCAACCCATTTTAAAATCTTCATTTTGAAATCCACAACAAGAAACACTTCACCACAAAACCCACTTTTTCCCAAAAATCCCCAAAACATCACCCAAGGGATTTCTAACCAATTTCGCACATCAAAACACAATTAATTTCAATACATCCAAATTAATTGTAACCCAAAACCATTATCTCAAACCAATTAAATTCGAGAGAGAATCCACCTACCTTTAGGGTTCAGGCGAAATCGAACCACAAGCTACCGCACCACACAACCGATGAACGTACCACCAAAACCACTCTAGATATCCTTACCTAACTTCCACAAGCCTTAAAATAAACATCCAAAGAATCCACAACCCTATATATACATGCAAAGAATGTATATCTATAAAACTAAGGAAGTGGGAAGAGTAGATCTAGAGAGAAACCAAGAGAAACCAAGATGAAAGACTTGCCTGGGAGAAACCACCTTCAATCCACCAAGAAACCTCTTCAAAATGATTCCAAAATGAGTGGGAGATCATCCTCAACCTCTAAGAACCTAAAATCCCTAGTGAGTCTCGAGTGGGAGAGGATTTAAAGTGTTTTTGGTCCATCTCGAGGGAGCATGGGTTTTGAAACACCAACATTAAGTGGTCGCACGGTTAGTCCACACAGTTTGGAAAACCATGCGCTAACCATGTGAAAGCCACTATCTTGAGATAAAGGGTCCAGAAGGTTGCCTCGCACAGTTTGGAAAACTGTACGCAAGCCGTGCGAAGCCTACTCCCTCCCCCTACATGGTTTCCTAGATAAACTTCACGGTTTCCCCTAACCGTGCTTCCTAAGAAAAGCCTCCAAACTTATCCAAAACCATTCCAAACTCTCCCAACCTCTTCTCAACTCATCTCATGTACTTTAAACACATAAAAAGACATAAAAAGGATACATACCTCAAACAAGGGGTGATAATTTCTCCCCACCATTGGACTTTCCATCCTTGGAAAGTAGTGAACCCAACTTTTGTCGAAAGAGCTCCGGCCATTTCTTGAACATCTCTTTCTCCTGCTCTCAAGTCTTCCCTTGAATCTGACCATGCTGCCACAAAACCCAAACCAGACTGATGATTTTACCCTGCAAGACTTTCTCTAGCCTATCCACAACCCACACTGGCACGTGCACTAATGAAGCATTCGGCTCTAGCTCAATAGAATCCCATTGAATAACATGGCCCAAATCCGAATGATACTTTTTCAACTACGATACATGAAACACATTGTGCACCCTAATAAACCTAGGTGGGAAATACAAACGATAGTCCACCTCACCAACCCGCTCTAGAATATCAAAAGGTCCAATATACCTCAGAGATAACTTTCCCTACTTCCCAAACCTATGATGTCCCATCCTAGGAAAGATCCTTAAGAAAACATGATCACTCACCTCGAATGACAATGGTCGTCGATGATGATCCGCATACGATTTCTGACGATTCTGAGCCGTCTCCATTCTCTTCCTGATTAACTTGATCTTCTCCGTAGTCTCCTAGACAAGGCTCGGTCCAACCATTGATAACTCACCGATTTCCACCCAACATAGTGTAGAACGACGCGGCCACCCATACAATGATTCAAACAGAGCCATATGTATCGATTCTTGATGACTGTTATTGTAGGAGAACTCAACCAACGACAAGTTATCCTCCCACAAGCCACCAAAATCCATGAAACAATCCCGCAACATATCCTCCAAAGTTTGTATCGTCCTCTCAGATTGACCATCCATATAAGGGTGATACACTGTGCTCATAGTCAACTGTGTCCCAAGGGATTTCTGCAAGGATTTCCAAAAACGAGATGTGAACCTTGGATCTCTATCGGATAAGATCGAAACTGGAACTCCATGCCTATTTACCACCTCCCAGATATAGATTTTGGAAATATCCTCCACCGTATGAGATTCACGAATCGGGATGAAATGAGCCAACATCGTTAGTCGATCCACTATCACCCAAATAGAATCGTGCTTTCTGACCATTCTTGGGAGACTTGTGACAAAATCTATTGTTATTTGCTCCCACTTACAAATAGGGATTGGTAAAGACTGCAACATTCACTCTAGCCTATGATTCTCTTCCTTGACCTACTGGCATGTCAAGTATCTCAAAACAAACTCAGCCACTCTTCTTTTCATACCATCCCACCAAAACAGCGCTTTCAATGATTTATACATTTTCTGAATTCCAGGATAAACAACCCCTCTAGAATGATGATATGACCTAAGAAGATACTCCTGAAAAGAAACTGGTACAACCATCCGATTCCAAAAACACAAAATTGAATCTTCATTCAGTTTCCAACCCTCAATGGTCTCCCCACCATTGAGTTTCGACCTCATGGTCACACACTCAGAATCAGATATATGTGCCTATTTAACCAGGATAACCAAGTCATGAATCAACAAGACCGGAAATAATACCTCTCTATCACCCTGTTCCTCACATTCCAAACACATGTCAGCTATAACCGACATTAACTACCACTGGTCTGATGCCTTTTTCACCACCTGAGCATATGATTTTAAACTTAATGCATCTACCACCGAATTTCCCTTACCCAGTGTGTACATCAAGTCAAAATCAACATATGGAGATATTCCATCCATCTCCTTTTCCTCAAGTTCAAATCACTTTGTGAGAAAATGTGCTTCAAGATCTTATGATCTGTATATACCATGAATTTCTCACCGAAGATATAATGATGCCACACTTTCAAAGCATGTACCACTACTGACAATTCCAAATCATGTGTTGGGTAGTTATTCTCATGCACCCTCAACTTCCATGATCCATACACAAACACATGGTTCCCTTGCATGATAACTCACCCCAACCCTGATCCTGATGCATCGCAATACACCACGTACCCTTTTCCTGGTTCTGGAAAAACCAAGATTGGTGCTGATGTAAGGCGACCCTTTAGCTCTTCCAAACACTGTTTAAATTTTTCATTTTACTATAATGGAACATTCATTCTTGTCAAATCTGTCATCGGTGAATCCAAACATGAAAAATCACGAACAAAACGCCGATAATACCCAGCTAGGCCGAGGAAACTCCATAACTCAAACACATTCTTTGGCGGTTGCCACAAGATAATAGCCTCTATCTTTTCTGGATCCACTGAAACTCCCCTTTCAGAGATCACATGGCCAATAAAACAGAATTCTTATTTCCAAAAGTCACACTTTGACAATTTTGAATACAACCGGTGATCCCTTAAGATCCCTAGAATTGTCGCTAAGTGTTGCTCATGCTCCACCCTTGTCTTTGAATACACCAGAATATCATCCACAAACACCACCACAAATGAATCCAGATATCTCTGAAATATCTGATTCATCAATTCCATGAACACCACTGGAGCATTCGTTAGACCAAAGGGCATAACCACATATTCATAATGTCCATATCTACTTCTGAAATCTATTTTAGGGATATTGTCCTTCCTGACCTGCAATTGATGATATCCCAACCTCATATCGATCTTGGAGAACCATTGGGATCCCCTAAACTAGTCGAAAAATCATCAATTCGTGGAAGTGGATATATGTTCTTTATATTAACTTGGTTAAGTCAACGATAATCCACACAGAGCCTCAAAGTTCCATCCGCCTTTTTCACAAACAACACCGGCGCTTCCCACAGAGACGTGCTAGGCCGGATAAACCCTTTGTTTTCTAGCTCTTCCAACTGGACTTTCAATTCCCGAAATTTAGTAGGTTCCATCCAGTAAGGTGGAAGTTAGATAGTATTGGTCCCTAAAATGAGATCAATCATAAACTCCACTTCTCTTACGGGAGGTAACCCAGAGAATTATTCGGGAAAAACATCCACGAACTGATCCACCACTATTAGAAGAACACTTTGCTCAATACCCTCTACCGATTCCAAAGAAAACACCACCAACTGATATGATAAAGTGGTGACTATTGGGGCCATCAAACTTGTTTCACCCTTCCTTCAATTCCTCTCTCCTCTAAAGAGATTTCTAATGCCATTGTGTGTCGTAAAAGACACTTTTCTCGCATTACAGTCGATGTGGGCCTTAAACGCCACCAGCCAATCCATTCCCAGGATTACATCATACCCATCCATCTCAAGTGCTGAGAAATTACACATTAGCTAAACCTCATCCACAATAATACAACATGATCGGCACAAGAAGGCTCGACACTCTCTTCGACCGAGAGGAGTTTGAAGTTTCAAAACTGAAGGCATCATTTCTACACTTAAACCCAGCAACTCAACCACACATGCAGTAATAAAAGAGTGTGAATCACCCATATCAAACAACACTTTCATCAAGGTAGAATTTAAAATAATATTACCTCGCACCATGGATGGTCCCAACTAATCATCCACCACAACCTTCTCAGCTCCGAACAACACCTTGGTTTCCATAATCTGCTCTTTATTTCCTTACTGAGGAGTTGTGGTGTTCTGAGAATCATTATAACTAGATTTGCTCTGCTGACGAGGGGTATGTTGTTGTCCCTATCCCATAGATGCATACGATGTTTGCAATCCCTGAGGAGTGTCACATGCAACCGACCTTGGAGCTTTCTGATAATAATGCTGCAGATTCCCCATCTTCTTATAATTGTGACATGCTCGAGGTTGTGTCGTATAGTCTCTATTTATGTGTGCGGTATATCCACACAAAAAACATCATGTCTTGCTCTAGGGATTTGGAGGAATATTTACTTATCTTTTCATCGGATTATGTTACATACTCCCGCCCTAGGAATAAGTGTCCCTCCTCCACTTGAACCCAGCGTTAGAGTTCCCACTATTCCCCTAGGTACCACCATGATTCCTCCACCCAGAGCTCCCAATAGATCCTGCTCAGCCACCGATGCTCAATTCACCATCTCTATGTAATCACAAATACACAGCACTACTATTTTTGAATGGATATCTTTCATTAACCCCGCTTTGAAGATAATTTCCTTCAACGACGTGCTACCCGCCACCTCGGGTGAAAACCGCACTATGCTCATAAACTTAGCTGCATACTTAATCACAAACATATGCTCTTTCTTAAGACTGAAGAAATTAGTTGTGTTCTGAATTCTGAACGTATGTGGGTAGAATTGTTTATTAAACAATTCCTAAAATCCTTTCCATGTCATACCCTGGTCTATCCCTGCTTGTAATACTAACTCCCACCACTGAAGATCAAGATCCTCTAGCTTATATGTCACTAGCTTTACTTTCAGATCTATCGGCACCCCCAAGAATTCAAAAAATCTATTCATTCTAGACAGTCACTCCTCTTCCCTTTCTGGGTCCGAATCACCTCTAAAGACGGGTGGATCCTACCTTTGAAACTGATCCACATAATCAACATTCTTTGGCTCTTCCACTCTATTCACACTTCCCACATCTTGGAAAGCTTGCACTATGATCTGGACTAACTACTGGTTCACCTGGGGCTTAAGTGCAACCAAGTTCTCATCGGCCACTTCTGGTTGGTCTCTACGATGCCTACCTGGTGCCATTTCTATAAAAAAACAACCATGAGTCTCACTTTTGTAGACATCAATAATTCCCATTTCAAATTGCATTACACAACACTATCACAATGAGGCTTTCCACCTTTTTCACATTTTCCATGTTTCACCATTTTTTTGAAAATCAAACCATTTTCAAAATAAAACCATTTTTCATGTTTCAAATCCCTCCATTTTGAAACCCAATTTATATTTTTCAAAATCAAAAAATTCATATCACTACATAAATCATTATACCCCAATGAAATATGTATCTTAGCAGGAAGTCATTTCTACCATGCATGCCATGCTCATCTCATTGGATACACCCATGAGAATGAGATATCCAATGCCTATAAGTGTCTCCAATGACTTTTGTACCCAAATCCATGGTAACTTGAAGTTCATCATAAAAGGGATAGATATGTCCTTTTATGATATACATTCCAAGTTCTAAAATTCCTACGCCTTGCTACCATCCCGACTCAAGGAATATACCGCAACGAATGTCAACTCCAAATCTGAGAATCAACTCCAAAGGACCGAAGAAGCTGATACCACTTCTAAAACCCCGCCCCTACCTCATTGTCTTGAGGATTTGGTGAGGGTTACTTGGCCTTAAGTGACATTACCAAGGTGCCAAAGGCTAAAAATAAATTTCAAGGGCTTCAAGAACAAATTGAGGAACGATTTACCCTTAAGACAAAACCAACAAAACCATCACTAACAACCACTATATGATGCATGTAATTAAAACATTTAAACATGTATTTCTAAAAGAAAACCAAGTTTTTCCACAATACAACCCAAAATCCAATACAATTCAACACAATATTAGAGTACTATATGGAAGACTAAACAAAAAAACACCATCAACCATGACCCCCACCACAACTCCACACCAAGATCCATGCTCCAAGCTCCACCAACACATCACAAGCATCCCCATGCACCACTAGAAAAGAGATTCCTTACCATTACCTGTATCCAGGTACACGACATCTGCAAAGACACCAAAATGCCAAAGAAGGGGGTGAGTACAACTACTCAGTAGGTTTTCCCCAAATGACTTCCCTACACATGCCACTAGGATAAAACTGTTAGCACATTTATATAAAATAGTTTATATAAAATAATCACAAGTGCAACCATTACCATAAGCCAAAAACACCCTTACCAAGCCATCTCACCTAAACCAAGAAACCAAGGGAAAGCCAAACAATCATGCCACAAGCCATTTCATTATTTTTACATTATCACACCAATTTCCTTCTTGCAAAGTAATGCACAACAAAGAAACCATAATGGTTGAGCTTTCATCCAACCCGTTCACCCATTCACAACTAGCGGTACTTCTGGACCACTTATCCTTTGATGGTGGCCCTTCTATCCACTATCCACCCCCTTTTTATAGTTGTACTTCCCTCCCACTTCCACGCAACATTACAATCAAGACATAACCAAGCACATAACCCACCAAGGCCACAACAACATGCAATCAACCACTTCCATTACATGTCAACCACTCCATTACATGTCAACCACTTCAATAAATCACCCATTTATTGAAACCACCCTTAAATCATTTTACATGCAATTACACATTTCAATAAAACATCATCTTTATTGAAAACCATTTTCATCATAAATTTTAATCAACCATTTTCACAAATCATTCGCAAAAACACACTTTAAAATATTCATTTTAAAATCCACAACAAGAAACACTTCACCACAAAACCCACTTTTTCCCAAAAATCCCCAAAACATCACCCAAGGAATTTCTAACCAATTTCACACATCAAAAAACAATTAATTTCAAGCCAACCAAATTAATTGTAACCCAAAACCATTAGCTCTAACCAAGTGGAGTTGAGAGAGAATCCACCTACCTTTAGGGTTCTAGAAAAATCGACCCACAAGCTACCACACCACACAACCAGTGAACACACCACCGAAACCACTCGGGATCTCCTTCCCTAACATTCACAAGCCTTAAAATCAATATCCAAGGAAACCAAAACCCTATATATACATGAAACGAATGTAGATCTTGAAAAATAAATAATGGGGAAGATAATATCTAGAGATAAACCAAGAGAAACCAAGAGAATAGACTTACCCAGGAGAAACCACCTTCAATCCAACAAGAAACCTCTTCAAAATGATTCTAGAACGAGTGGGATATCACCCTCAACCCCTAAGAACCCGAAATCCAGAGTGAGGCTCGAGTGGGAGAGGATTTGGAGTGTTTTAGTTCAAGCCTGAGGGAGACCAGGTTTAAGAATTACAACTTTAAGCAGTCGCACAGTTAGTCCGCATGGTTTGTCAAACCGTGCGCTAACCATGACCAGGCCACTATCTCGAGAGAAAGGGTATGTACGGTTGCCTCACATGGTTTGTAAAACCATTCATAGGCCGTGCAAAGCCTACTGCCTCCCCATGCACGGTTTTCTGGAGAACCCGCACGGTTTCCCCTAACCGTGCTCAAACCGTGCTTCCTAATAAAAGCCTCCAAACTTATCCAAAACCATTCCAAACTCTCCTAACCTCTTCTCAACTCATCCCATGCACTTTAAACACATATAAATCCATAAACAAAGGTTGCATACCTCAAACTAGGGGTGCTACATAAAACCCCTATTTTTTAATCCAATACATACCCAAATATATTTCTTATTTTTCCTAATCACATTATAGAATCCTTATTTTAGTAATAAATCTAACCTAAGAATAATTGTACTGAAAACCAAAAAGAGACATCTGAAGAAGAGGTAACCCCCCTAACTGAGCGTTTAATTTTATTTCATACTCCACATACTTCAATTATAATTAAACCATGATAAAATAATAAAATAATTATCTTCCACATACTTATATTTTTTTATGTTAAGTTCATGACCAATAACCATCTCCTCTTCTATCAAATAGAATATCAAATCATCATTCATGTGTAAGGCTGACTACCGCCTGGCAAACTGATGTTATTTTTTCTATCACCACCTCTCACAACTAGATATAATGATGGGTTAAATTTTTATATATGATATTTATGATATTATTATACTTATTGAGTTATTATATCACATATACCTTCATATGTTTCATTTTTTGTGAATACAATAATGTCGCTCATGTGTACGGTGGACTACCACCTCATGAAGTGATGTGTTTCATTAACGCTTTATATGAAAGGTAATAAAGATGAATTTAATGAAAATATTATATATATATATATATAATATAATTTATTTTTTAATGATAATATATTTTTTACCTTTATTTATTTCAATCTGTTGAGAAAATGGAAACATTATTCATTTATATGTATGGCATACCGTCTCCATGAACTGTGTATTTCATTTTTTATATATAACTATTATGGATTAGTATAAAAACATATATACTAAATATATATGATATTTATATCATGTTTAAAATTATTTATATTATGTAACCATAATCAAAGAAATATTACCAAACATAAAAAATCAAAAGATACATGAAAAACAAAGCAGTTATTGCCTGAAATGTGACTTTAACATAGAATTTGTAACACACAGGGATTTTTAAGAGATATATTTTTTTATATCTTGTTTTTTATGCTACACCAAGATAACCTTTCACTATACGAATCACCAACTTAGCTTGCGGTATACGCAACACTATGCTTGTCTTGTGTTGAATGCAATTTAAAGTTATATTGATAGGATTAATTTCATGCTAGACCGAGTTTAAGTGAATAACTAAATATTATTATATTACCTTATGACATATTCATTATAATGAAGGGTATGAATAAAATTAACTTTTTTCTGAAGAACAATTTAAATAAAAATAGGTGAGTTTATAAAATAATAAAATCACTCTTAATAGATTTTATTAATTTATTATATATGTTATATATTAAATCTCATGTTTAAAAATCATCTTATAATTTTTCTAGACCTGATATAAGAATAAATTTGATTTTTTGGATAAAACAAGTATTTTCTCAAAAATGTACTTTTGCTAACTTTTGATGGCGCACCCTTTTTAAATCTAGTTTTTAAAACTTTTATATGTTATATTTAACTAAATAAACCTATTTTTTGTAAGTGGGATATAAAAATTTACTTATTAATTTTTAATGTTTTTCTAATAAGTTTTATATTTTGATGAATACTAAAATATACTAAATTTTAATTGAAAAAACTTTCCTATCAAAATAATTCATATGGATAAATTATATTATTGAGTGGCTTTCAAGTAAAAAATAGAATATATTTTTATTATTTAATATAATTTTGTTCATTTACATTAATTTTACCATGAATGTTTATGTAAAAACATTCCATTCTTTTGCAATGATTTAACTTTTTTAAACAAGTTTTTCATTCTAACAATAAGATTAATTTTAAATTAATTACTTCAGCTTATGTGTTTTGAATTTTTAAAAATTGATTCCATAATTTTAATCAGTAGGTCCAAATTATGTAAATAGCATTATTTTATTTTTTTGGGAATTATGAATAGTAAGTTCAGTAAATTTTATTAATGTGGTAAAAAGGTAAATCATGTAATTAAGGGTAAATATAATATTATAAAATTTTATTAACACTTTTTCTAACATTATTAGTAGATTTTTTTTCTACATAAACCATCTTTGGGTCTAAATAATACCCTTTGGAAGCCACTTGGATGATATTAGGACATGTAATATATTTTATTTAAATAAAAGTTAAATATTTCTTACACAAACTTTAACAACTTTATCATTTTTAAAATATGTTAATACAGAAGATAAATTTGATTATAAATACTCATTTAAAAGATAAAATGTCTTTATTTATCATGGTAATTTATTTTAAATTTTTAAGAAATTAATAATTACCTCAATGGTTTATATATTGATGATGCAGAAATTATTTAATTACTGAAAAATCAATAAACTAATTTTTATTAAAATTATAATAACCATTACAAGACACAAAAACTTGAACAAATATTATTTTTCTAGTATTTATCAACCATAATAATTCAAATTTTTAGTTATTTCCCATTTATATCCTTATAGAATAGATTATGCCACTTATATTATTTTATTTAAAGTGATGTTAAAATTGTCACATTCATGTTTTAATAAGTATAACATTTTTAATGATGGGTTTTCCAGAATATATATTTTAATAAGAGTATTTTTATGAAATATAGTAGATTTATATTCATAATATTATTTTTTTTTAATTTTTACCCAAAAAATAATTACATTAAATAGTTACACAAGTCTAAAGTTGTAATTATTTTATTAATGGAGATATCAAATTATTGTTATTGAAAACACCTGAATAAATATAATTTTCTATAATTAATATATCCAAAAAAATATAGATGACCTTGACCACTTATATTTATAATAAAATATTTGGATTGAAGTTAACATATTTTCTTGATATTTTTAAAAATTCATTAAATTAATAGTGTCAAAATTGACACTATTGATATTTTTGTCAAAATAATGTTTTATTAAGTTCTTTTAAAATCATAAAATATTTTAAAAAATATATAATAATTTATTTTTACTCTTAAATGTTCTATATTTTTCATTTATGTTCTAATTGACATCAAATATAAAAAAATTAAAATATTTTAATAATGAACAATGTGTTACCTTAGTTAAAATTAAAAAGGAATAATTTAGGGAAAAACAAAATGATAAGATTTAAAATGAAATAAAAACATATATAAAAATTATTTTTTGATGATATTACAACCTTATATTATCTAATATTCTAAATTAGGATATTTTTTAGGTTTTTTTATAGTTTTGATTTTATTATAAATTAATATTTTTTGGAGATCCCAATAGTGCATCTCACCTAAATTATAAAAGGGAACCTCCTCCCTCACCTCTTAACTTCACATTGAGCCTTAAATATAATCCATACACTAACCATTTCCCTTATAAAATTCCCTAATAATGTTATAGAGGTTTTGGTCTTCTCAAAATACCAACTCTAGTGCTTTAAGAGGATATCTAGAGGGAGCGCGTCGAAGAAGAGGTAATCTCCTCTACCGATTCTTTCAAATTATTTCTCCTTCTACTCAATCTTTATGAGTTGTTTCAATTATAAATTAATAAATATAGTATCACTTATATACTTATATGTTATTATAATTATTTAAAAACCATATTCTACCTTCTATCCGTCCTAAAAAAATGAAATCACTACACGTGTGTACATACAGCTTATCGTCTCCACACTGTGGTGTAATATGTTTTTCACTACCACTTTACTTGGATGGATATAATGATGGAAATAATAACTATATATGATTATTATAACCTGATATTTATTATGTAACAACATATATACCATCCACTTCCATACCATTTCCCAATTATTATAATGATATTGTCGCTCGTGCGTACGTGTGGCTTATCACCTCCATGATGCGATGTGATTCATTCTTTAAGATATCCAATAAATAATGATTATATAAATTTATAGAATGAATAAATATAGTATATATTATTTTAATATCATTTTTAAATTATATAACTATGAAATAATAAGGATATTTGGAACTTATTTGACAAAACATGCATAAGATCATTAAGCAGTTAATACCCGAATAATGAGTAATGATGAAATGTAACTAACAAAACACAGATAATATGATCATATATGATATCATAATAATGACTATGATTCTGGAATAAATCAAAAAAAATATTTAAATAATTTTTTATTATGATAAAATACATACAAATAATATCAAACCTAAGGTAAGGGATTATTTTGTCTCACTTTTATTTCTTTGGGACATATGACTTATACACCACCTACTTATTTTGAGTTGTGTTTATGATGAATATTAATGTTTTTAGGATTATTATTATTAAGTTTCTAATATGAATATAATTTTATTTATTTTACTAGGAATATGATTTGACTGATTATAAATTGGTAAGGGATAATTTTGAAATCTCATTTTTAAGTGAGATTGTTTATACATAAGTATTTATTGGGGTATATTTATCATACATATCCATGATTTATACCTATGTATTATAAAATATTCTTCATGTTCTTATACGATATTTTACATTCAATTTTACCCATTGGTTAATTTTGAAAAATGGTATGAAATGAATCTTTTGTCATTTTTGATACGATGTACTTTTTGTCTTTCTGACAAAATTATGAGAAGAATGTTTTCTTTTAACTTAAACAGTATGAATAGATTTTTATGAATTCATAATGGATTATTTACATGAATATTACTTTACAATATTTCAGGTTTATTTTCCAAGAAATTCATTTTTTTTCTTAAATTGCGTGTCATTTTGATAAAATAAATCATTTTTAAGAAGAAGTTATATGTTTCTCAAGAATTAATTTCAAGTGTTTTATCAAAATAATTTTTCAAATAAGATGAAATTATTTAATAGGGTTGTGTTTAAAGTATACTATACCTATTATTCCTTTGGTTTTATTGTGTTTATGATGGAATATTATTTATGAAATCCATTTGTTTTATATGGATTATGTTATAATGGAATGATGTTTAAGAAACCCATTTTATTATTTGGGTTATGCTATGATGAATGATTTATATTTTTGTGGAACACATAATAATGATTTAATTATGAGATGGGTGGGACCCATATCTCCCTCCAATTAATTGGGTAAAGATTTATATCTCATGAGATAAATATGACTGAAAATAGTTGTTTTTTTCTAAATACCTAAAAATATTCAACAATGGGAAGTCACTCTCGAGAAAAATAACCTCAAAAATAGATAAATAATGTATTATATTAAATATAAGGTTGATAAAACCTAAATCATTCAAAAAATCATTTTTAAAAATGAGATGTCCTTTGCCTCTAGGGTTACTAACTTTTACCATTTTAGCTTTCACAAAGGAAACTATTTTTTACCATTATAAATTATCTTTTTTTGCGAAATAATAAAATGAGAATTATTAGAAAATTTGGACCCAATAATTATAAATATTAAATAAAAATTATAAAATTAAAATACTATGTGTATAGATAATTAATTCTAAAATAAACAAATGTAACACAAAAACCCCAATTTAAAAAGAAACTTATTTTTAACCAATTAGATTCATTATTAGGGTGTAATTATCAATAAAATTTATTTAAATTAATATAAAATAATTATCATTATTCAAGAATTATTTATCTAATAATAAAATAAATCATTTCATCATTTTATAATTAATTAAATAAAATAGTAAACAAAAATAGTTTTCATGAAAAGGCTAAATAAATTCTAAAAATGTTGAGCATGTGTTGATAAATTCAAAATAGTTTTTTAAAATTATTTATTATAATTTAAAATATATAATTTAATACAAAAAAAAATTCAAAACCTTTCAATTTATTCATATAAGTTAATAATTTTATAAAAGTGACAACATTAGTAAAATCTGTATTTTCATTATTTTCCTGAAAATTAAATATTTCTAAAAAACCTCAAAAAATATTTAATTAATATAAATATGATAAATTAAAAAATGGGGTTAATTTTTTAAATTTAACATCTTAAATTTTATAAAATTAGTATTAAAAATAAAATCATAGAAAACCACTTTTTATAAGAAATCGTTTTTACATATTAACTATTCTTGTAAAATAAGTGTTAATAAAACTTAAAAAATATCTATTTTATAAAATTAATTATAAGAATAAGAAAATATTTTATTAGTGGCTTATTTTTTTTAATCATTTTGATATTTAAATTAAATTTTTTTTGTTTTTTTAATTATATATTTATTTATTTATATTTCATAATTTTGTTAATACTATGTATACCTTATAATTTTATGGATATTCTGTAATGGTCTATATTTTTTTAATGATTTTTTTGTTTGGATAATGTCATCAAACATTGTATTTAATTATAGAGGAAAAATATGGGTTGTTGCATTCTTCCCCCAATAAAATAATTTTTGAACTCAAAATTTTATTACATGAAAACAAAATAAGTGAGGGTAATTTTCTATCATCACATCCTTAGGTTCCCATATAGCCTCCTCAAACTTATTATTTCTCTATATAAATTTGAAAATATTATTCATCTTGTTCCATAGAACCATATCTATTTGATCTATAATTTCCATAATTGTTTCCTCAGATGAGAGATGATGTTTTGGTTTCATATATTCTAAGATTAGAACACGTTAAGGGTGTGGTATATAATTTCTCAAAATCAATACATAGAACACATAATAAACCTTGGAGAGCTATGGATGGAGTTATAAGTGATAGGATACTACCCTAACATGATCAAGGATTTATAAGAGATTGATGTATCTAGGGATCATCTTCCATTTTTTACCAAATCTTATAACTAGATTCCATAGAGATATTTGAAGAGCACCTTGTCACCAAATTAAAACTCTAGATCTCATCGACTATTATCATAAAAACTATTCTATTAAATTTTATCTACTTTTATATTTCACTGAATGGTTTGATCCTTCTATATCATTTTTAAGACAATGTCATGACATATCTGCTTCCTCACACCAACTTTATCCTAGCATATTGGTTTTCAGCATATCATCCCATACATAGCCTCATATGGTTCTATTTAAATTATAGAATGGAAACTATTGTTATATAAGAACTTTAACAATGGGAGTTTTTAATCCCAACATCCTGGTAAATCTATCAAATAAGATATCAGTATATCCTCTAGAATTTGAATTTTCCTCTCAAACTAACCATCTATCTAAGGATGATATGAAGTGATAAATCTATGCTTTATCTCAAAACATTTTTGAATAATTCTCCATAATATTGAGATAAACATTAGATCCTCATCAGATACTATATCCAATAGTACTCTATGCTACCACACCACTTCCCTTATGTATATATCAATGATTTCGTAAAGGGAAAAATATTATATGATTGAAATAAAGTGTGATGAATTTGTAAGAAGATAAACTAAAAACCAAATACCATTTTGGGTATTAGACATTTTAGGGACTCTTATGATGATTTACATCATGATATTTTCCCATTTCTATACTAGAAAGGGTAATAGTTAGAACATACCCTTAGACTTTTTTTATTCAGTCTTAACATTTTAATATACCAAGCATTAAGATGTGAATTTTTCAATCTATCTCTTTATACTATCCCACCATAAGTTTTGTTTTAGATCTATATAAATATTTATACTTATTGTAAATATAGAAAAGAATGAGTTATATGCATCATAAAAAAGTTATTTCATCAATTTTATCTTTTATGGGACACATATATGAGTTATAAACCTTAAAAATCCATCATTATAAAATTTGAACTCTAGAATATACAATACCGTTTTTTGTTCCTCTACATCATCTTTGTGGTCTTATTTTATCTTTATATTAATGAAATGTTGAGCATTCGGTTGTGTAAATCATGTAGGAAGTCATCACTGGTAATGGAAATCATGTAAGAAGTCATCACTCGTAATGGAAGATGATCAAACAAGACTCATGGGGTCCCAATAAATAATATATAACAAAACCGCTATGAATAAACCATTCTTATCCCTAAATATGAACCTCATAATCCCTCGGGTTTGCTGGGGAGGAAGAAATCAAAGGGGTAAGGTAAGAAGGGAGGAAAAGGGAAGAAAAATATGGATTTACCTTAAGATAATCACTTGAAATTGAATATTGTATGATCAAAAGAGGTAGAATAATGGAGGGATAGCTCCCTTAGTGCATGAACTGGACTTCTTGAATGAATTTTGGAGAAAGGAAATCCCTTATAACATTTAAAATGAAAGGTGGAAAACTAGAAAATAACTTTTAAGTGATTCTAGGAATCTCTCGTGATTAGATCGCATGGTATGGAAAATTGTGTGCCAACTATATAGTTGGGACTGCCTAATCCAAATTCACTTACAAAATTTATACTAAGAGACTCCACATATTTCTCCTAACCATGTGTAATCTATTTTCTAAGAAAAACTCATAGAAGGGTAAATCTGAATGGATTCTACTAGGATCCCTCCAAACCATGAACTGCCCATGCAGGTCATACTATGCATGTTCAAAATGAAATATGTAGATGGGTAACTAAAGTCTAGAATAAGTGTTTTTGTGTAGTTTCTTTTAATATATATGCCCTAAACTATGTGCATGAAATAATTTCTAGAAAAAATAAATATTCAAATACAAAACTTATAAAAAATTAAATTTCTATAAAATTAATTAAAATAATATAAAATAAATTCCCCTATAGTGACATGAAGTGTGACATGTAAGGTGAGACTCTCTGGACCCATAAACCTGGATCTCATGTTAAAAACATACTCATTACATATTGTATTTAATTCAAACTATAAAGGAATAAATTTTACCAAACATAATTACTATATCAAAAAAACAACATTTATTCACTTATATACCCAATACCTTTTAAGTTTATAGTTTTAAAAAAAGGAAAAATACTTAACTTATAAAAACTAAATCTTTCTCATACAATGGAAATTTTTTCATTATACTAAGAATTAATTATTCCAAAATAATTATTCGACATCTCCCACACAATTTCTTACACATGATTCTCTTCTAGATATATCTTACATAATATTACTCTCTATAACATCATGAAGTGGAAACATAATAAGTGTGAGCTAAAATTATTAGTAAGGGTAAACATGAGCATTCAAAATTGAAGATCACAAGTGATCATAAGATAAGAATATGGTTATAAGAACATAAATAAATAAATAATACATAATAAAATATAAACAATAAATTATGGTTCGCGAAATAAATATTTTTGAAAAAATAAGTCATGAATAATATAACAGAAATAATTAATAATCAAATATGTCATATAACAGATAACATGAGTATAACATACATAAATTATTTGTATCCTAGCATACCATCCATTAAATTTCCAATCCAATCTAGGACATACTTGATGTGTGTTACTGATCTCCCTAGGTTGGAAACTAGTTCAAGGGTCTCAGAATAAAATTATTTGGAATGATTTAACCATTGATATAACATGCATAAATTCGCAATTAGAGTAAGTAGTAGAATAAAAATGAGACATATATGAATAATCATCATCAAATAAACTATAAAATAAAATAAATAACTAAACAAGATCTGATCCATAAGTATATAAATATATATCCCAAAATAAAATGTAAAAGAAAACCCAAAAACCACTATCACCAATCTCCATGTGACCCATGGTAACTCTATATATCCCAATCCACTATTATGATCAAACTGAACGCCCTACCAGAGTAATACAATATCCAAGGAACTTTAAAGAAAACCATAATTAATGTATAAACTTAATGATGTATGAAAGGTGTGAGTGAATCCAAGATCAGTATATAAACACCATAGAGTGTGAAATACCTTATAAATGAAATTTCATTTTATGCTAGTTTGAAATAAAATTCAAAAATAGTATTTTCATTTCATATTCAAAATCAATATAATATACAACATATTTTATAAATTTTCCTTGTATTTTTCTAATTAAAAGAAAACAATCACTTGAAAAAACACATCCCAAGCCTCAGGCCCTTTTTATTCAAAAAAAACCATTTCAAACCCTCTTTTTAAGTTGCTATATGAAACACACCCTTTTCAAACATTTTTAAATAATTTTAAATATTATAATCTAGATATAAGAATAACATAGTAAAAAATATGGCATTTTGTCACAAAAAGGAATAGCGTAAGTAAAGAAAAGATATAGTTCCATATGTTCCAATCAAACCATGTAAAACAAGGAAGGGAAGATCCCCCAAAAGAATCATCAAGTAAAAATGGTAAATTCCTAAACATATCATGAATTGGTCCTAGACATACTCTAGTTGGAAACATTTTCATTCCTATAGATGCTTCCCTATGTTTTTAACCACCTGGATTATCTCAACTAGCCTTACTGGTAGCACACCCACTTATGGTTTCTGACACTATTTGGGATCTAGTCCATCTCATCATGGATATATGTAAATGCCTATCATTACATACTAATGTTACTAGGATTCCCTTATATTTCAATCAAAGGAGTTGAACAATCACATTAACCAATGAATTTAAAAGTAGGAAACCTCATCTCAACTCATGTTCCCTTGCAAGAAACAGCACCTTTCACAAATAAATCATATCATGTGAATTGAATATCAATATGCATGCACAAAGATCTATATTCAACATTTTATAAACAAACAACATCCTCCTCAGGTTCATAATTTAAAAAGGTGCTCAAGAGGGTCTCATATGCACCCACACCAATTAGAAAACATTTGAAATTCCAAAGAATACTTATATTAAAAAAGACTCTAGATTCCAAGTTATTCCTTAATGGTTTGAAATTACATTTCAAACCATTATTTAAAATCAAAATTTTAAAATACATTCCTAAACATTTTTCTAAAACTAATCCACTTTAAACCAATTGGAAATTAATTAATGAATTAGTACAGTTTTTATTAAAAATATAAAAAATATAAAATCACCACTTTATAATTGAATTCTTGACCCATACAGGGTCAAATAATTTTCGAACATCAAATTTTACATGAAATAAGTCATTAAACAACATTTAAATTCTTGGAATTTCAAGTACCACTTAGAATGCCAAGTATAACTCTTATGCAATTTGAAAAACATATTCCAGCCTTTATGAAATTTTCTTTAATTATCAAACATATGAATAAATTTATAAATAAATTATTTTAAAACATCAAGTATCTAATTATATTCCAATTTAAGGAATATATTAAAATCCCACCTTGGTTTAATAGAAATCATGTAGTAAGTCATCATTGGTAATGGAATATGCTCAAACAAGACTCATGGGGTCCCAATAAATCCATATATAACAAAACCACTATGAATAAACCATTCTTAACCCAAAATATGAACCTCATAATCCCTTGGGTTTGCTGGGGAGGAAGAAATCAAAGGGGTAAGGTAAGAAGGGAGGAAAAGGGAAGGAAAATATGGATTTAACTTAATATAATCACTTGAAATTGAATATTGAATGATCAAAATAGGTAGAAGAATGGAGGGAGAGCTCCCTTAGTGCATGAACTGGACTTCTTGAATGAATTTTGGAGGAATTAAATCCCTTATAACATTTAAAATCAAAGGTGGAAAACTACAAAGTCACTTTTAAGTGATTCTAGGAATCTCTCATGATTAGATCGCATGGTTTGGTAAATTGTGTGCCAACCATATAGTTGGGACTGCCTAAGCCAAATTAACTTACAAAATTTCTACTAAGAGACTCCACATATTTTTCCTAACCATGTGTAAGCTGTTTTCTAAGAAAAACTCATAGAAGGGTAAATCTGAATAGATTCTACTAGGATCCCTCCAAACCATGAACTAACCATGCAGGTTATACTATGCATGTTCAAAATGAACTATGTAGATGGGTAACTAAAGGCTAGAATAAGTGTTTTTGTGTAGTTTCTTCTAATATATGTGCCCTAAACTATGTGCATGAAATAATTTCTAGAAAAAATAAATATTCAAATACAAAACTTATAAAAAATTAAATTTCTATAAAATTAATTAAAATAATATAAAATAAATTCCCCTATAGTGACATGAAGTGTGACATGTAAGGTGAGACTCTCTGGACCCATAAACCTGGATCTCATGTTAAAAACATACTCATTACATATTGTATTTAATTTAAACTATAAAGGACTAAATTTTACCAAACATAATTACTATATCAAAAAAACAACATTTATTCACTTATATACCCAATACCTTTTAAGTTTATAGTTTTAAAAAAAGGAAAAATACTTAACTTATAAAAACTAAATCTTTCTCATACAATGGAAATTTTTTCATTATACGAAGAATTAATTATTCCAAAATAATTATTCGACATCTCCCACACAATTTCGTACACATGATTCTCTTCTAGATATATCTTACATAATATTATTCTCTATAACCTGGTGAAGTGGAAACACAATAAGTGTGAGATCAAATTCATAGTAAGGGTAAACATGAGCATTCAAAATTTAAGATCACAAGTGATCATAAGATAATAATATGGTTATAAGATCATAAATAAATAAATAATACATAATAAAATATAAACCATAAATTATGGTTCGTGAAATAAATATTTTGGAAAAAATAAGTCATGAATAATATAATAGAAACAATTAATAATCAAATATGTCATATAACAGATAACATGATTATAAAATATATTCATTCATAATATAACATAAATAATCACATGGGAAATGATGACTAATTTCTTAATGATATAATACATAATTATAGACATCATAATCTTACCATTGTGGGATTGACCATGAAATTTTTAATAAATTTTCAGGCATACACCATATGCCCAAATGATAAGTAAATCATATCAACCAGTTTATCGCATTTAACCTATCCAATTAATTTAGGGGATATATAATTTTGGGCCACAATAGTTACTAAACATGTCCAATTTATTCCTCATATAGTTAATGAACAATACATCACATAATCAATATGCCTTAGTAATCAATAAATATCAGTATTGAATCAAGTGTGGATAATGTTAATACTCCCCAAAAAATGGAATAGCTTTATTAGTAATATTCCTTCAAGAATAAAGATATATTAAAATGGGTATATGTTTAAGAAAATATAGATATGATATTGAATATATCTATGGTATTATTTAATAAATACATAAAGGATTAAAATAAATTCAAAAGAAATATAGAGAGTTATAGAGATCATAACTTCAAGGAAATGTATGAACTGATAACGAGCCTTATGAAAAAAATAAGGAACAAACCATGAATTAGTAATGGATTAAAGGGGAGCATAAATTCATCATAAATAAAGGTTTTTTAGTAAATATAAGTCTTTTTAGATATATATATATTAAAATTTGATCAAATATTTGGAAGGAATTTTTTTAAATCTTTTGGAACATAGTCGCAAAAAAAGTTAAAATTTACTTTTAAAAATATTTTCATGAGCTATCGATGATAATTTTAAAAAATTAAAATAATTTACAATAATTTAATCTTAAAAATAAATTATGCTTTAGTAAGAAAATTTTGAGTGGAAGATATAAAATATATATAAGTTAAATGAAATTCCTTTTCAAAACATTAAAGAAAATGATATCCTTTTCTCTTTGTGTAAACTGAAAATTCATAGAATAATTGGAATAGATATTAATTTGTAAAACCATGAAAACATGGAAAGTAAGATAAATAATAAATAATTTTAATGATAATATGAAAAATTTTTATGTAAAAACATTAAAAATAAATTCTTTTCAAACTTTACTAAAGAAAGTCAAAAATGATTTATATAGAAAATGTTAAAATTATTAATTTTAAAATTTTGAAAAGAATGTAACAGTTGGTAGAAATTAAACTTAAGAAATAATTTAATTATAGAAAAATAATTTTTAATGAAAAATAAAAAATATGGATATGGAATAGAAAAATTCCTAACTAAAAAAAAGTGAGATTAAAAAAGAAACACTTACAGATTTTGCAAATTTTTAATAAAAATACATTGTAAAAGATAACATGATATGGATTTTTAAATCCATTTAATTTCATGTTAAGTATGATAAAAATATATCCATGGGTTGTATATATGCCACATGAATGAAAAAAAGTTGTGAATATGAATCATATATCATTGAATGGAATATTGATATAAGAAACCATTACAAGGATCATAACTTGTGAAGTAAGAATATGTTAAGAAAGATGTTATGTGAAAGAAATGTAATTACACATAAAATAAGTGTAAATATATCATAGAACAATCTGAGGTCATAATTTAAATATTCTTGGCATAATATATCCAATAAATAAAGGATATAACCCAATTAAAGGAAATTGAGTTAATAATATCTATAACATGGATTCCCAATTAGATAGACTTTCTCTAACCTACTATATAATAAATTTATGATTATTATTCATATTAATAATAACTTTATTTATAGTTATTTTCATTTATACAATACATTTAAAATTCTTTGTTACCCATATATTAAATGCTTATGGTTAAAATTAACATTCAGGTGTTAACCATTTTATTTCCCTTACATACTCCAGTTTAGTGGTTCTGGTCTTTGAGTATTATTCATCGGTTTATCATATTAAAAATGTTAATTATAAGGTGATTCATGTTTTCCATATAGTTTTGGTGTCCCATGATCCTTTCCTAGAACATATGGTGTTGGTTCTCATAAAAAAACCTAAAAATTATTTTTTTAGTGATTATTGAATTAACAAAAGAAGTGAATTAATTGGTAAATATAATTTTGAATATTACCACTCCAAAATTATGAAAATATTTGAAATAAATAATTTTTAAATAATATCACCAATATTTAAATTTTATTATTCATTTATTTAATAAACATTATATCAAGTTTCATATAAGTTTTAAAACAAACAAAAAAAAGAACATCTTTTAACGATTGATTGAGTAAGAGAATATTTTTTTATAGTGATAATATCAATTTTATAAAACATTAATGATTTCAAAAAAAATATTAAATTGATAAATCAAATTCAATAAGAGTTAGATAAAGAAAATAAATTAAATATAATGGTAAGAAGTTATTATTTAAATAGTGTCTCAACATGCGTATTTTAAACTGTTATGTTTTATGATGGCCATTTATTGTTAATATTATTAATTTAATGTCCAAATTGTCTTTATATAATTTTTATAATGTTTTAAATATCATATTTATTCATTAAATTCATTGTTAGATACATTCGTGTAAGGTTATAATGAAAAAAATCAATCAATCAATCTTGGAGTCGATAGTTTGCACATAACATGAGTGATGTTCTCCTTTTTCAAATGGATGGAAGGAATGTGTAAAATGGATATTACATTAATATGATAACATTAAATATACTAATGATATTGATGTAGTTATTTTACTATGGGTAGAATAGATTTTTAGGAGTCGGAATAAGAATGAAACTTTAAAGTACTTGGTTAAAACAATTACCACTTGCATGGAGATCCACTTTTAGTCAACTCCTTAAGCCTTATTAGAAAGGTATTTTAGTGATAAACAACTACTAGTATATTTCTATGATTTTTTGGGATTTAATTGTGTAAATATTATTCAAACTAAAAGGCCTAAGGTGTGAAGATAAATGGGTGGTGAAGGTATCCCTTTATAAGTGAGAGGGGTGGTATTTTTATAAATAATAATTATTTTATATTTATAATTATCATAAAATTTAAAAGTATTTTATGGATTAATTTTATACTTAATCATGTGTATCTTGGTTTTTTGTCTTTTTAAGGTCTTCAAGAGTGTCTTGGTGGTCATTTTTGGGGAAAGGGTCTGAGCTAGCGGCTGGAAAGCTAAAACCAAAAGCATTCATGGTTTGAACATAGTGTTCCCAGCATAAATGTTTTAAAAAGAGATATATACCCCCCCCCCCACACACACACTATCTACGATAATTTATGTAATGAAGGCTATGTTAACACCATAACTAAACACCTATGTTGTTATTTTATAGATAAAATTTTAACTTTTCCAAAAAAAATATTCAAGTCTTCTTCCTCATCTCCCTCAACCCTCATCCAAGATTTTGGAGTATATAATCTTCTCCTTGTAGATTTTACATCAATTATTCTCATCTATTGGAAATTTTATGTTTTTTTATTTCAAATGATAATGTTTGGTGATTTTAAAATATTTTATCCCTAGATGCCTCTTTCTTTCATTATATTTTTTTATCTTGTTGAAAGCCCAAATTTGGGTGGTTTGTGGTTGATTTTAGGGATTTATAATGTTGACATTGATTTGAGTAGTGATTATTAGTGATCATCTTTACCACACTTGAGATAGGAAGTCCTTACCATGTTATAACTTTTTCATAATGTTGTAGGTATTTATTTTTATACAGGTGTGGGTATATCCATGTGATAAATCTATGTGCAGTATCAAAGTGATTTAGTAGGCCTTTATAGATGTGGTAGACCCCTTATAGGGGAATTCATGTGTTATGATCAAGTCAAAGTGGTAATTCCATATTAATTAATGCATGAAAATGGGATGTATGTCCAGGAAATTAGAGATTTTGAGGGTCATTTGGGCTTAGATAAGGAGAGAATGACGTAGTAAAATGATATAGGGATTTAGGTGGTGAATTCCTTTTATTTTTGTAGATTTTGGTATACATTATTTCTTATTTCTTGTTGCTCGATATTAATTCCCTTGAGTACATGGTGTTAGGTTATGTGCTTTATGTGACCTCCCTAGATTTTTTGGGGAAGGTTTAGTGTGGATGATGTGACCTCCCTATAGTATGTGGGGACGGTTCAATGTTAATTATATTACCTCCCTTGATTGTACGGGGATGGGTTAGTGTGATTGATGTGATCTCCCTAGAGTATGTAGGGATTGGTTAGTGTGATTGATGTGACTCCCATTGAGTGTTCAGGGATGGGCCAATGTACTTAATGAGGAAATAACCTGAGTGATAATGCATGATCTATGTGTTCTATGTTCTACGAAAGTTATAAAAGACATTCCTTCTAACATAGATATGAATCCATTATGATTAGGTATTCTTAAAGGCCTAGTTAGCACATGATAACCTTGTAGGTATTTTTATTTGTTTATTCATTTAGTTTTATCAATGAATCCATCTTTAATTTTTTGTTTTGTTTATGTCAAGATCCCATTGGTGGTGTCATACTTGGTTTATTTTCACATCCTATATGGGAATCTAGATTCATGTGAAAACTTCATGATTAGGGATCTATCAAAGGGTAATGGACCTATAACAAACTACGGAGTAGATGTTGGTGGATATGGATAGAGGTGATACTGGGACATGATCTAAGACCTTTTTCAATGATGCCACTTTTATTAAAAAAAATCTTTTCTCATTTTATGTATATTGATATGCCTCATATGGGGATCACTTTTAAATAATTTTATGACTTATTGTGTTCCATTTAATATAGCATGTGATGATGTTATTTTTTCTTCTATTATGTGATATTATACTATTTACTATGTTTATATTGATTTTATTATTGTAATGATCTAATGGTTACTAATAATAAGGTAATAATCTCACCATTATATTGTTTAGGCCCTCACCACTAGTCTGTAGCCTCTTACATATTGGAAGGCATGCATGAGATCGTGTAACCTTTCAATCCATATTCAGTGATTCAGTTCAGGGTGTTACAAAGTCATATTAGATCCCTTTTTTTACCAACTATTTAAAGCTAAATATAATGTAGATAGGATAGATGTGACTTAGATAGAGGAGAAATATTGTGGCTATCCAAAACTTGTGTGGTGGACCACTGAGTTACCAAGAAAGTGGGATTACATTATTGGTTGTGATATTATAGTTTCATATTGTTCTTGGGTGTTCTTGTGTTGTTATAATTTATGGGATTTTCTCTTGGCCAGATTGGAAATACTTTGTGAGTTCATGAATCATGGATAGGAATGTAGGTTCGCATGTCATGCATTTCTTTTCCTATGATTGATATTGGTTTAAATTAATTAAACACCATAAATAATATATTTGGTGTTTTCCCACAAACATCATTAGTGAAATTTAATTAATTTAACCTGATCTTGCCTATATTTTGTTATGTATATATGATAGTGAATAAAATTCATCTACCATGATGTGGGATTAGGCCTTGAGTTGGTTCTATTGAGATATTATTTGGGGGTCTGTAGAGATATAGGGTGTGTTTCCTAGGATCATCATGTGTGTGTGTGAATGCCTATTAATTTCTTAAGTATTTAAATATTTAAGATATTATGGGAATTTTTTCATATCTAAATCATAATTTTAGATAATTAAACCTTATCAATGTTTTATGGTACATCTAAGTTACTAGAGTTAGGATGCTCCTGAAATAGGGAATTTTCTTTTTGTTCCTCTTTATTTCGGAAGATTCAAGATGAACAAGTTATAAATTCTTCTCCTATAGTTTAGTTGGGAGGGCCTCTTTAGTGGGGTGTTTTATATATCATAATGGTGGAAGGTGGTGGTTCTAATCATAGAGGTTATATAATGGTGGACTTTTCTTGATACTTTCAACTACATCACCCTACATCCTTCTAGGGAATGGGCGATCTTCAGGATTTCAAATAATAGATCAATATAATTAAGGGAATATTTAAGCTTATAGAGATGCATTTTTATTTTTAGGTGAAGTTAGTAGCAATAATACTATATGGACCTTCTAGGATATCATGGATCTTGATGATCCAGTCTTAGATACATAAGGATATAATGTGAGAAGTATTCAAGGAACTATTTTTTAGAAAATTTTTCTAGATACACTGGGGTTGGATAGGGATTAGGAGTTCATGGAGCACTAGTGGGAGAAAATTTCTATAGCTAACTATGAAACCTATTTTGAAGAGTTACTTTTTTCCCACTCTTATCCAAAAATGAGACTTAAAAGTCCATAAACATTGAGATAGACCTTCATTATGAGGTGAGGTGATAATTCTAGAATTTTTAACTGTCATCATGTTAGGATATGGACCATAATGATCTCACCATTGGTAAGGGTTAAACAGAGGAAATTTAAATGGGGATTCATCCCTTCTTCGATGGTGGTCATTTGAGTAGTGTTTTGGGGACATATTAAAGTAGTAAGAAGAGGGGTTCTGAGGAGATGTGCAAGGGTAGTGATAGGAAGTCAAGGAATGGTAGGGGTTTGTATCTTCAAATTATAGTAGGGACTCCTATGTGTTTCGGTGTGAGAAGTCTAGGATGTATTGTGAGATTTATACCAATCAGATGCGAGAGTGTAATTATTTTAGAGGAGTGTGTTGTATTCAGTGATTTTGTTTGATTTTATACTAATAAAATGTTGGTATAGTTTATGGATAGACACAGGCCCTAAGATCTTAGTCATTTAAACTCTATTTAGGTAGCAATGTTATGTCTAATAGGTCTATTTAGGGAGCTAGTTAAGACCCTCAATAATTGTAGTAATATAAGCCTCAAGGTTTAGTTCTGCAGGAAAGTCAAGGATCATGGGGGTAGGGTCATGAGTCCAAGGAATGTTGGGTTTTTAAATTAAATTAGGTTACATGAGATATTTTAGAGTGTTTTTTGGTGGTTATAGGTATTTTTTTGATTATATCAATTCCCTCAACTAATTTTTTTTATACAGGAGTATCTCAATTGTTTATTTCTTCCCAAATTGTTTCTGGTTTTGAGTTTCTAGTGAATTAATCTCCTAGGTTGTTATTTATTGATACCCTTATTATTAAGAGTATATATCATATTATAAGTTATTAGAGTGTCTCATAGTGGTTATAGGCTACATACATAATTGTTATTTTATAATTTTAGAGATAACCAATTTTGATGTCATTTTTAGCATGGATTAATTGACGTGTTTCTAAGATCACTTCAATTTATATCATATGTGGGTAAATTTTACCTCCAATAATGGATATAATTAAGTTTTTATTGGATAATGGAATCCAAAGGCAAGTAAATTAGGTCCATAATTTAACAATATTAGGGTTATTATAGCACCAGTGGCAGACATGGTTCTCTCAATTGGCCAAGTGATAGTTCAAACCACTTTTCCTCATGTGGTGGATCATTACTATGATGTTTTTATTAAATATTTATTAATACTTCCCCATTATATGTGGATTAAGTTTGAAATTAAACTTGTGTTAGCTTCACATCCTATATCAATTCCCCATTATTGAATGGAACCAGCAGGGTTGAGAGAGATTAACATGAAATTTTATAACCTATATGTGAAGGTATTTATTTTCCTAAGCACTTATCCATGGGGTTATTTTGCCTTTTTTCTATGAAAATTATATAGAATCATAAAATTGTGTGTGGAAAAACAGAATTTAAATCAATTCATATTGAAAAATAGGTATTTGCTGCTAAGGATTGATGCTTTTTTTGACTAGTTGAGGGGAAACTGATGGTTATATAAGTTTGATCTTTTTTATAGCTACCATTAGTTATTCTTTAGGGATAAGGATAAACCAAAGGCAGTATTTAGGAGATGGTATGGGTAATAAGAGTACCTTGTGATACATTCAGTCTGATGAATGTTCTAGCAGTGTTCATGGATCTCATGAAAAATATTTTTAACCCTTACCAAAATACATCCATCATGGTATACATTGATGTTATTCTAGTGTATTTTCAACCCCAGAGTTACATACCAAGAATCTTGAGATAGTTTTGAGTAGACTCTAATCACATTGAATATATGCCAAGTTCTCTAAGTGTCACTTTCCAATAGGTATGTATTCTTGAGCATGTGATTTTTGATGTGGTAATCTCTATTGATCCTATGACGGTGTAGGTAGTTATACTGTGGGTGTAGCTTAGAAATTTGTTTGATGTTTGTAGATTTTTTGGGTTGTATGGGTATTACAGGCAGTTTATCCAAGACTTTTCCCTATATGAATTGATTATAAATGGGATTACCAAAGAGGTAGTTAAGTTCAATTAGATGAATCATTGTGATGAGGTCCTCCATAAGTTAAAGTGAAGGTTGATTTCAACTATGATTCTGATTCTTCCAAACCCAGGTATTGGTTATACAATCTATTTTGATACTTCAAGTGTTATTTTAGGGTGTCGTGATACATATGGATTGAGTATTCACTTTTCGTACTCACCATCTATGTCTCAACGAGTAAAAATACCCCACTCGTGACCTAGAGTTAGCTACAGTGATCCATGATTTAAAGTGTTGGCATAATTATATCTTTGGTGAGAAATTTTTCATCTACACTAACCACAAAATCTTATGATATATCTTTTCTCAATGATACCTGAACTTATAATGGAGATGTTGGGTCGATTATTACCAACATTCGATTTCAACGTGAAATATTCCCCAAGAAAGGGTAAAGTTATCATTTATTCTCTTCCTATAAAATTTCATGAACTATAAAAATAGATATCATAGGAAGAGTGGAAGACTGTGAGATTATTAGTTGGTGAGAAAGTTGTTATATCTTTGGATCAAGGGGTGGTGACCTGGTATCCCGTGATCATTACTTCTTTATTGTTGGATCTAGTAAATTCCAACTAATCATATAATTTATATTTTCTAGTAATGTGAGAGTGATTGATAGGAGATACTCCTATTACAAAATGGTATTTGTACAAGAATAGTATTTTACATATTCATGGAAGTGTGGTGGTTCCTACCTCCATGAGGGAGGAATTTATGAGATAATAATATGCCTCATAGTGGGTGGTATATCTAGAATCAACCAAGATTAATTGTGATATTAAAAATCATTTCTAGTGTCCAAGTGTGAAGAAATATGTTTTGGGTGTGTCACACATTGCCTTACTTTTCATAGGGTAAAGGTGGAGCACCAATCATTTGTCTTTGGGTTGGCTTGAGGAGGGTGAGTTAGTAGTGATCAAGTAGAGACTAGTACATGAGAATTAAAAGTGGGTGAAATTTATTTAGAATTGGTTGTTTACTTCTCAGAGTTGTCAGTTTTCATATATTGACTACATGCGATAATCCTTGGAGTTCACCACTGGATATTTTTTTGGGTATCACTTTAGTTAGGAAATTTACATTTTATAAATCAATGGAATCATGCATCATGGTATGTTAGTCCATTTGATATCATAAAATAGATTAGGATAGTGGATTGATAATTGCATCTTCCTCCATGACATTTAGGTATGCATGATGTGTTTCACATGTTTCATCTCTGAAACTATGAGATAGAACTTACACAAGTGATTGATGGTGACGATGTTGAGTTTGAGGTAGATTCTTCATTTGTGGAACATCTAATGCAGATAGTGCACCACAGTGAGAAGGTGATATCATAGAAGATAGTTCCTCTTGTTCCTATTTTTTGAGGTCATGTAAATATTTAAGAGAATACATGGGATTGGGAATCATATATTCAATCATAGTGGTCGGAGTTATTTGAAGGAGATCTCTAGAGATGCTTCTCTATGGAAATAAGTCCTTAAAATAGAAGTTTGTAACACACATAAAATTTTAAGTTTCTTTATAGTTTAATTTCCTTTATAATCATGCATATCTTGGTTATTTCTATTTATTTGGGGTTTCAAGAGTGGCTTGAGGATTGGTTTTGGGGAAAATTCTCAAGCTTACAACCAGAATGTTATATCAAGCAATATTAATAGAGTGAACATGATTTTTATACTGTGAATGTTTTTTAAAAATCTACAAACCTTTTATTTACAAAAAATCATAGCATAAAGTACATGATCATTCTATAAATGGAAAACTAGGAAAAAAATTAGGGATAAAATTATTATTTCCCCTAAACCCCATTTAAGACTTATCCCTTATCTCCCTTGACTCTCACTGAGGATTTTAGTGCATATCATCTCCTCTAAGGTGATTTTGTCTCCTCCCCTCTCATCTGCTAGGGTTTTAAAAAAAATTCATTCTGGTGGCTCTAATTTGGTGATTCTAACACCATATTAGACCTATATACCTATTACTTCTAATATGTTTTTTTAATATTGATTTAAACCTTAATTTGGGTGATTTTGGGGTTGATTTTAGGGATTTGGAACATTGATATTGATTTAAGTGGTGATTCTTGGAGATCAAGATTCAGTGAACTTGGGTTAATTAGTCCATACCATTTTATGACTTTTTTATAAAGTTGTATGTATTGATTTTCATGTGGTTGTATGTGTAGACCTTTTATAATTTTTTGTGAGGTATCAAAGTGACCTGGTGGGTCTGTATAGACATGGTGAACCCCTTAGAGGGGGATTTATGGATTATGAATCAATTGAATTTGGAATTACACTTCAATTCATAGGTGATATATGGGTTGTTATCCTAGGATATTAGGGCTTTTCAGATCTGTTCGGGCTCAATTTAGGCTAGAAAGATTTGTTAAAATGAAAAATGGATTTGGGTGGTGAATATCCTTGCTTGTAGTGGATTTTGGTGAACATTTTTTTCATGTTTTTTTATTTCTTGATGTGGCCTCCCTTTACTGTAAAGGGATGGGGCAGTGTGCTTGATGTTGTTTTTCTATAGTATGTGGGGATAAGTCATTTTTCTTTATGTGACCTCCCTTGATTATGTGGGGATTGGTTTGTGTACTTTATGTAACCTCCCTTTAGTGCATGGGGATGGGTCAGTGTGCTTGATATAACCTCCCTATAGTATGTGGGGATGGTTTGGTGTGCTTAATGTGACCTTACTTAAGTGTGTGTGGATGGGTTAGTTTTATTGATAAGGTAATCACCTGAGTGATAAGACATGGTCCATGTTTTTTATATTCTATTGATGTTCCGATAGAAATTCCTTTTGGCATGGAGCTGAAGTATGTGTGACTGGGGAGTCATGGTGTCCTAGTGTGCACACGATATCCTCATGGGTATTGTTATTTATTTATTCATTTAACTCTATTGACGCATCCAACTTTGTACACTTGTTTCGTTTATACTAAGGTTCTATTGGTGGAATCCAATTGGGTTTATTATCACACCCTACATGGTCATACTGATGTGTGTGCATACTTCATGATTAGGGATCTAGTTAAGGGAAAGTTCCCTATGATAGACTGTTGAGTAGATATTGGGGGGATAGGGATAGAGGTGATACAAGGATATTCTCAAGGATCTTTTTTAGTGATGCCTATTTATTTATATATATATTTTTGATCGTTGTATGTATATTTATCCACCATATATGGGGGGTCCCTTTTTACTACTTGTGTGACTTATTACATTCCATATGATATATCATGTGTTGAGGTTTTTTTGGTTCTAATGTTTTATCTTCCTTTATTTATCGTACTTATATTACTTTTGTTATTACGTTACTCAATTGGTTATATAATTTTAAAAGTGTAGTCCCCCCATGGTTCTTTTTATGCCCATTCTCTTAGTTGAAAACCCATAGCATATGGGGATGCACACATGAGGTCACGTGACCCTCTGGCTTAGAACGGATGATTTGGGTTGTGGTGTTAAAATAGTAAAGGGATGTCTCTTTCAAAGTAAATTGGCTTCAAAAGTGTAAAATAATGTATAGGGTATGTGTCTTGGTAAATCTACCTCTCATAAAAAAATATGGGACAAGTTTTGATATATTTTATACCTTTTACTATAATTTAACATTTTACCATAATTTCTTTTTATCATGATAACTCATTTTTTACCTCAGTGGCTTATTTTTATACCTAAAAATAAAATTAGCATTATAAGTTAATTTTAACATATTTATATAAAATATTAAAACCATTTTTCAAGATTAAATTCCTATAGATGGTAAATTTTGATTTTATACTTAATGTGAAAAAAATAGTTTTTAGAAAAATGTCTGTATAAGAATAAAAATAAATTTACACCAAAATCATGTATATTTTTTATTACCATAAAAAATATTTTCTTATAATTTAAAATACTAAGAGTTTTTTACTTTAAAATAAAGAATAAAGTGAATGTATCTTTGTGGATACTTAATTAAAGGAAAAGGTTTTATTAGAATAAAAACTTAACCTAGGTTCTAAAAGGAAAATAATAGATTTTTAAATTCAAAATACTAATTTTAAATTCATTTTTGGTAGATAAAAATATTTCATTTTTTTCATGATAGTGTTATAATGATTCCATAAAATATAAAGTATTTTTTAAAAAATTGATTTTCTCTATTCACTTAAAAATCAACTTTTTAAGAAAAAACATGAAAATTAATCCTAAGATAATTTATACAAGTTTAATCTAAAAATTAATATAATCTTATCAAATTCTCATTCTAAAATTTATAAATTTTACTTTTAAATAAGAATAAAAAATATATAAATAAATGTTTCTTTTATAGAAAATGGTTTTTTTTACTTTAAGTGTTATTTTTTTATCTCATATCAATTTATAATTAAATGAGTGTTAATATACTATTTTATACATTGAAACATCCATAATAATATTTCAAAAGTGGACAATTTAATTTATTAAGAAAAAAGACACACCACTTAAAAAATAGTTCTTTGAAAAATATTATTTTTTAATATTAAATTAATTTAGTCACAACCCATTAATTATTTATATTCTATCCCTTAAATTTTAATCAATTCATTTTTATTAGAATACATAAAATAATAATATATAATTAATTTATGTTTTTATAAAAAAAATAATTTATTATATTTTTATTTATTTTAGGTTTTACACTTCTTTTAATTTTCTTAATGATATTTCATATTGTATTCTCATAATTTATTAATGTTTATCTTACATTATAATATTTATTCTCAATAAAATAAATTGTGGTGTATTTTATTTTGGTTTTTCATGTGATACAATCTACTCAACAAGGTATTTATTTAAATAAAATACATTCAAAAATATATAGGTGTTACATTCTACATCCCTTAAATAAATTGTGTCCTTGAAATTTTAATTTCTCTTACCGATGAAAATAGATGAGGGTATTATCAATATTTTCATGACTTATGATATAATACATAAGAGTTTATAGAGACATACTTTTCCCAATTGTATTTTCATGATCTATTTCTGATCAAATACTAAAATTAAAAGGTTATGATGACAATTTATAAACACATTAGTATGGAAAATCAATCATAATATATCATATCTAATAACACCTTCATTTCAACCCATGATACAATGAGTTTAATTATGACTTGATAAATATTTTTCAGTTTCACTCATATTTACTTAAGTTTCATATTCTTAATATCAATAACCTACTCCCCAAAAATAAATAACCCAAAATTATCATGACTTTTCTTAACACATTATAAACCCAGAAATCATGGAAACATATTCTCCCAGAAATCAAGTTAAACTTTATCCCCAATAAACATTAATTTCGTACCAATAAACATACTCCCTAATAATAAATACTATAAAAATATATATTAATAATTTCCCAAAATAACCTGAATCATCTAATCACCAAAATCGTTTTGGCTCATTGTCACAATTTACCATAATTACGTCAATATCAAATCACATATCATCCCAAAGGGAAATCTATACCTAAATCAAGTATTATTCCTAAAACCCAATAAACATCCCTAAAATATCATTAATCACCTCAAAATCTTGTCACATAATACCTAAAAGGAGTATCTATTAATTTGAACCTATGGTCAACCTTAAACTTATTAACCCATAATGGTATCCAGAACTCTTTAAATATCCCCATCTTATAACATTTTGGCATCTAAAGTTATCTAAACCTATCTCATATGCCAACTGAGATTCCATAGACCTATACACTCATATCTTGTGTTAAAAATGTACTCTTTACATATTGGATTTGATTCCAACTGAAAAAACATAAATTTAACCATCCATAATTACAACATCAAAAACCAACATTGATTTACTTAGATACCCAATAAATTTTAGGTTTATAATTTTATAGAATTAAGAAAATATTTAACTAATAAAATATATATATTTATTATTAAATGGACATTTTTTCCAATTTAAAAATAATTGATTATTCCAAAATAAGTCTTCAAAATCTCCCACAAAATTCTCCACACATGACACTATTGTATACATATCTTACATAGTACCATTATTCATAACCTTAAGAAATTTAAACATAATCAGGGTGATTTTAAATGATCTATAATTGCAAACATAAGCATTCATAATCGAAGATCATAAGTAAGAATAATACTATCATATCAGTATGAGAACATAACATAAGAAAATGAAATACAATAGAATATACACCATAAATTATGGGTCATTAAATAAATATTTTTTCAAAAATATGGCATGAATAATATTAAAGTAATAAGTAATAATAAAATATTCCATATAACTGATAACATTAGTATGAAATATATCCATGGATAACATAACTGCATAAATAATCACATAGAAAATAATAACAGATTCCAAAAAATGATGAAATTCATAAATATAGGCATCCTAATCTTACCATCCTAGTATCGGCCAAGATATTTTCAATAAATGGTCCGGAATATACCATTTTCCCAAATAATAAGTAAGGAATGCCAACTAGTTTCTCTCATGATACCTACCCAATGTATTTAGGGGATATATAATATTGGACCCCACCTATATTAAATATTTAATGAATAATAAAACACATAATTAATATGCCTTGGTAATCAATAAATATCCATGCTAAATCAAGTACATGAAATTTCAATATTCCCCGGCCAATATAATAAATTTCATAGTAATATTACTTTACCTAACACCATATATATAAATAGTTATATGGTTAATAAAATAAAAATATGATATTGAATTCATACATGGTACTAGAGAACATGGATATAAAAAATAAAAATAAAGTAAAAATAAATATGGAGAGTGATAGAGAACATAACATCAAGGAAATGTATGAACTAAGAACAATCATTGTGTAAAAAATAAAGAAAAACCCATAAATTAGTATGGGATGAAAGGAGGCCACAAATTCATCTGATTAATTTTTTGTAGTAAAATTAATTATTTTTTAAATAGAGAGGAAAATGGAAGTGAAAATTTGAAAGGAACTTTCTTAAATATTTTATAACATTTTTTTTGATAAAGAAAATATTTTGTAACATAGTCACACAAAAAAGTTAAAAGTTACCTCCAAAAATCTGTTCAAGAGGATACGAGGATAATTTTAAAAAAAATCGTTAAATAATTTAAATTAGTGTAATATTGAAAATAAACTATTATTAAGTAATAAAATTTGTAGTGGAAAATAAAACTATACCTAAGTTAAATGAAATCCCTATTCAAAACTTAAAAAAATATCATTTTCCATTGGTATAAAAAGAAAAATTCAAATAATTTTAGGAATATATATTACATTTTAAAACTATAAAAATTTGTAAAGTAATATAAATAATCAAAAATGGTTAATATTATGGGAAAAGATATTTATACGGAAAAAATAAAAATATATTATCTTCATAATTTTTGAAAAAAAATGTTAAAAATAATTTGTATGGAAATTTTTAAAAATATTGCCTTTATAATTTTGAATAGAAAGTAAAATTTAATATAAATTTTCCTTAATAAATCATTTAATAATATGAAAGAATATTTTTAAATAAAAATAAATAATATGGATATGTTACAGAAATATTCTCAACCAAAAAGAAGTGAGAGTGGAAAAGAAACCCTTATGGATTTGGTAAATTTTGAATCAAAATACCTTAAAAAAGAGGAATTGAAATGGATTTTTAAATCCATTTAATTTCATGGGAATTATAATAAAAATACATTCATGGTTGTTATATACACTACATAAATGAAACAAATTGGTGAATATGAAGCATATCTCAATGAATAGAATATTGAGATTACAAACCCTTATAAAGATCATAACATGTGAAATTAGAATATGTCATGGAAGAGATAATGTAAATAAATTTAATAACATATAAAAAAGTGTAAATAAAACATAAAAAATTCATAGTTCATAATTCACATAATCTTGGCCCAACATAGTCAATGACGAAAGGATATAATCCAATAAAAGTAAATTCAGTTAAGAATTACCTTACCTTGGATTCCTTAGTAGTTTGACATGTTATAACCTCATTTGTAATAAATTTAGGTTTATTTTTAATATAAATAAAAACATTATTCACATTTATTTTACTTTATACCATTTTTTAATAATTCTTTATTACCCATATATTATTTTATTATTATTAAAATTAGCATTCAGGTGTTAACTATTTTTTTCCATTACATGATCTAGTTTGGTGGTTCTGGTCCTTGAGTATTGTTCATAATTTCAACATCTCAATAATTTTAATGATAATTTAATTCATGTTTTTTATGTAATTTTTGAGTCCCATAATCTTTTCATGGAACTTTTGGTGATGGTTCTCATAAAACAATAAAAAATCAATCTTTTGATAATTATTTAATTAACAAAAGAATTGAATAAATTGGTAAATATAATATTGAATATTACAACTCTATAATTATGAAAACATCTTAAATTAATCATTATTAAACCTTTTTTCCAGTATTTATGTTTTATTAGTCATTAAATAATAAACATTATAACAATTATTATGTAGGTGGTGAAACCATCCAAAATAAGAACAAATTATGATAGTTGAATGAGTAAGAACATGTTATTATATAATAATAATATCACTTTTAGATAATATTAATCATTTAAAAAAATATTAAATTTTTAAATCAAATTAAAGAATATTTATTTAAATAAAATAAATAAAAGGTAATGGTAAGAATTTGTTACTTACGAAGTGTCTTGGTTTTCTCATTTTAGGTAGTTATATTTTAAAATGACCAATCATTTATAATATTATTATTTAATACCCAAATTATCTTTAAAAACTTTAATAATTTTATAAATATCATATTTATTCATTAAATGCATTTTTAAAACCATACATGTAATTTGGTGATAAAAAAAATATGTTATGCATGGAGGTGGTAGTCTGCACATAATACGGGTGACGTTTACATTTTTTGATTGGTTAGAAGGAATGTAGAAAAATTTTGTTCTATTAAAATAATAGTATTTCAGTATATTGATGATAATAATGTAATTATTTTGTTGTGTTTATAATATATTTGGATGAGGTGGAAGAACTAAACATGAAATAAGTCGATTAAAATGATTACTTCTTCCTTGGATATACTCCTTTGTAGAATGGTCTTTTAGTGAGTAGAGAACCTATAATACATGTATGGGAGTATTGGGGATGTATTTGGGTAAATATTGGTTGAAATAATTGGCTTTAGGTGCAAGGATAAGTGTGTGGGGAAGGAATACTTTTATATGGATCCCCACTCCTCCGGTTGTTCTCTCACTCTCAGCATTACACTCTCCTATGGTTTCTGATGCGCTTCTTTGATGGTGAGCTCTCATGTTTCTCCAGACTCCCAAATTATTTTATCTTCACTCTTCCTCATATCTATTATGGGTTTTCCCCTTGTATCTCCTCCTCCTTTAGGGATTCTTTCTCCTTTTATCAAGACTTAAATCACAAACTATGACTACCCTACCTAACAGACCCGTCGTTCCTAGCCACACTTTTGGTCTTATATGATATTCTTCATGGTGTTTTGTGATGTTCTAGTAGTTTTAATTAGTTTCATATTTTTTTGAGGGTTTTATCATTGTTTTCGGGTGCTTTAGTTTTCTATTTGTGGTTGTTTCTCACTCTCGAGGCCTTTTTCAGATCAACCTCTACTCTTGAAACAAAATTTATTTCACTAAGATCCATTTTAGTACAATTTAGTGGTTTTCATGGGGGGTTTTGGATTTATTTATTCGTATTTAATTATTGTTTCATGAGTCATGACCCACATTGGTTCAAGTTCTTCATTTGGGATTTAATGTTCCTTTTTTGTTGGTGTTTTAGTTATTCTCTATTTTCTAGTGTCCATGTGATCGAGGTAGTTTGTTTTAGTCTCAAATAGCATTTGGCCTTAGGTTTTTTCAGATATTTTGGTATTTTATCTTTTTTTGTAATTAGTTTTTCTTATTTTCATGATTATTTAGTTTGGTGGTTTTTAGTATTTTATCCCCAATGGCAATGACAACATTTGGTAATGATGTTTCAACAGAATAATTCAGTGTTGGTATTTCAGGTTGATGACCATGGAGTTTTTATTTTTCTGGTTCTATTCTTGGTGTCATAAGTTTTTACATTATAAGGTGATGAGTTTTTTCTAGTGGAGAATGTGTTTTTGTGTTTTGGTTGTGGGTATGGAAGGTTGGAAAGAGATTATAGTTTCTTTGTTTCACTTGGTGATCAGTGTTAGTAAAGATGGTGACGATGAGCTTATTTAGGTAAGTATGTATCTTGGAGGTGGATATTTTGGGTCATAGTCAGCATAGATAGGCAGATGATGAAGGGATCAAGGTGATGAAGTTGATCAGCAATAGCATGGGCTCTATCTTCATGGCATCAATGCATTCCTTCTATATCGTCCATGTCTACATTTTGAAATTTGAATTTTTATGGATTTTTTTGTTATTGTTATTTATTTTTTATAGTTCCCACATATCCTTGTAAAAGTGGTTTATTTTTAAAATACCAAAAAAAGTTATATTGGTGGAAGGGATCTTTTTATAAGCGAGAGGGGTATAATTTTTATAAATACTTGTGAATTTTTATTTAATTCATGTCACTTTTAGTGGAAAGTGGATCTAATAGTGAACAAAAATAGATAAGGAATGATTCTTGGTCATGAATCCTCTCATTTACACTAATACGGAATAATTTTTTATATATTTTAGGCATTATCTCCTTAATTTAACTTTTTACCATAATTTACTTTTATCATGATAACTCGTTTTTTAACCTTGGTAACTTATTTTTATGCCTAAAAATACAATTACCCTTATAACATAATTTTAACATTATTATTTCAAATATGGAAATTATTTTTCAATATTAAAATCATATTTTTACTAAAAACTAATTTTAATAAGAGTATTCGTAATGGAATAAAGACAATTTTCAGAAAACAAATTATTTTAGTCAAAATCGATAATTAACATAAAAATCAAGTATAGTATTGATTCATATAACATTTAATGGTTTATTATTAAACAAATAAGTGTTTTATTAATTTAAAAGTAACACAAAATCAAATGTATCATTGTGAATACTTAATTAAAAGAAAAAAACCAAATAATTTTTTTTATTAGAATAAAACATAACTTAGGTTCACAAAAGTCTAGTATATATTTATAAATTCAATATATTAATTTTAAATGCATTATTTTCCTCCATAAATTTATTTTTGGTTGAGAAAACTTTTTCGTATATTTTTATATCATTCTTATATTGTAATGATATCATAAAATATGTGGTATTTATTAAAACAATAATTTCACTATTCACTTAAAAATCAATTTTTTATAAAAAAAACCCAAAAAATAATTCTAGGATAATTTTTAGATACTGAATCAAAAAATTATGTATATATTATCAAATTAAAATTCTAAAATTTATAAATTTATCTTAAAAAATAAAATACAAAATATAAAAAAGCTAATTTTATATAAAAATGAATTGTTTAAACTTTAAGTGTTATTAATATTATTTCGTATCAATTTCTAATTAAATGGGTGTTAATATATTAGTTTATAAATTAAAACATTACATATTATCATAATCATATTTTAAAAGTTATCAATTTAATTTATTAGAAAAAAATACATGTTGTCGGGACGTTAGTCAAGTGGTACACCTAGTTGGTACCAAATCACTACCTAAGGGAACTAGCATGAGCTCAAGTCTCTCTAGACTCAAAAATTGTTCATATTATAAATAGGGACATTCAAATCCAGTTTTTAGTGGGGGGAAAATTTGGTGTTCTTTGGGATTTTTTAGGGCCCCCTCTGGGAGACGAGCATTACCCTACACATGTTTTGTCATTGGGGTGTTGGTTGAGTGGTAAGTCAACCCCATAAGACTGTATGGGGTCAGGGTTTAAACCCCCAAATACCCCCAATTATATGGGTAATTTTTTAGGTGGTGATATAGGCTCTGATATAGGCAGGCAATGACATAAGCCGGTGACACAATAGTGATGTGGGCATGGGTGAAAACTCATGTAATGGCCTTTGATTCATAGGACATTAGGTCAATCAGTATAATGAGATTAATTTGGAGTGGTTTAACCCTTGTAGGGGGGTGTGCTCTATCCTTGTGAGCCCAAGGGTGCGTGTGTTTCTTCCTTTTCTTGCAACCACTCAGACCATAAATAAAAAATACACAATACTTTAAAATAATAGTTATTTTAAACATTTTCTTTTTTATTATTAAATGGGTTTAATCACGTCCCATTAATTATTTATCTTCTAACCATTAAATTTTAATAAAATCATTAGTATTATAATGTAAATAATAATATGTAGGTAATATATGTTTTTAAAATAAAACATTTACTATCTTTTTATTTACATGAGGTTTCATAGTTATTTTAATTTTCTTAATGATATTTCACATTGCATTCTCATAATTTATTAATTTTATCTTACATTGTAATATTTTATCTCAATAAAATATATTATGTTTCATTTTAGTTTGTAATTGTGTGTGATACAAGATAATCAATAAGATATTTATTAAAATGAAAATAAATTTTAAAATCCTTGGGTGTTGCATAAGGTTTTTAAATAATAAATTCTTGATGAGAATTGTCTCTAAAAAAGTTTAAAACTAAAGAAATATATATGAGGATAAATGATGTGTTGGTTGTTTAAGCACTTGGTCACAATTTACTCAATTTAATCCAATTATGTGACTCGAGGCATGAAATTAATTTTGAAAATAATACTTATACTGTCAAAGTAATATTTGGTTTAATTATGATGCAAGGTAAGAACACTAAGTAAAATATCTACCTTACTAATGAATAAGGATACATTTTCTATTTATCTATAGAGGATAAAAATATATTTTTGTAAAAAATAATTTTCTAATTGATCCAAAAATATATAAAAACATAAATATTTATAGAATGGTGAATTTGCATATGATATTACTAAGATTACACATTATCATACTCATACATGTTATTTTTTCAAAATGTAAGGATCATTCAGTAGGCATACAAGCTGAAAGACATAGAATCAATGAGGTTACTAGACTTTTTTCATATTGATGTCTGTAAGTCAATATCACAAAGGGTTATTAATGGAAAAGAGATACCAAAGACAATTTATTTATGACTATAGAAATATGGATTGGATTATGCTGATTACTCCAAAATCTGTGGTGTTTAATTATCTAACATGTTACCTAATAATAACAAACAAATATTCTTGAGAAAAAAACATGAAATTTTGAATTGATAATAGAATATAGTTTAAAAATGGATAAGTACGAGATAATATCAATAAACATGGGATAAATATATTATCAAGAAACATGGGATAAAAAATAAAGCCTTGGTAGTAATAAATTATCAACAAAATTGTGTGGTTGAGAGGAGAAAACAAATAATCAATAATAGGTATTGAAATTATGCTTGTTTAAAAAGTCATATAGAATAAATTTTTTAAATAAAAATTCTTTACATTGGTCTACATCAAAAATAGAGCCTTGTTATTCTTTGAAGTATGTTCATATATTTGAAAGTAAATTTTTTATTCATAATATAGAGAATATCCACCAGAAGATTGAATCTTATGGTGATGAGTAAATTTGACTTGGATACTCTTCAATGAGGAAAGCATAAAAAAAATTAATAAAAGGTTTAAAAAAATATTGAAATCCAAGATGTTTATATTATAAGGAATGATTGTATTTTAAAAAAATAGAGAAAAAATTCTATAATAAATAATTCTTGTGTTTAGTAGCGCAAGGGGAGAATAAGGTAAGTATTTTGATTCAGGAGAAAACATTAATGATGAGGATATTGAAACAAATTTTTCAATAGTGATATGATTAATAAATTTTTATAAAACTAATAAATGAAACATTATTAGTAATTATAACACCCCAATCTTCCACGGTTCGCTTCTCTTTCAATAATACAATAACGTGTGTTGTACGCAACACTGAGTTCAAGTGCACCACGACTTACCAAACTAGCCGTTCAAAAGCGGTTATGAATAATATTAACTGAATATTAAATTTTATATTATCCTTATAATTTTAGAATCCATATTATGAGTTTTTAAGACATAATTTAAAAACAAATTCATTTTTTCAGATAAAAGAAGTATTTTTCAAAAAATGAAATTTTATCGCCTTTTAATGGTGAAGCCTTTTTAAATACAATATTTGAAACTTTTATATATTCAATTTGACAAAATGAACTTCTTATTTAGAATCAGTACATAATAATTTAGTTTCAATAAAGTTTTGGTGTTTTTCTGATGACTTTCATATTTGGGTGAATAGTAAAAAATGCTATATTTTAACTGAAAACAACTTTTTTAATAAAAATAATGTATATGGTTAAATTATAAATTTTAATGGTTTTTAAGTATAAATAGATTATATTCTTACCATTTAATCTAATTATGGTCATTTTAAGTAATTTTTCTTTGAAATTGGACATAAACAAGTGTCAAACTTTTGATATTTATTATTTCTTAAAAATACGCCTTTTGGTTTCAATAGCGGGAATTAATTTTAAATTAATAAATTCAACTTTTATGTTTTGAATTTGGTAAAATATAATTCATTTTTGGATTCGGAATATCGAAATTATCTTAGGGTGGAATTTTGGTACTTTTCTGATAACTTTCATATTTTGATGAATAGTGAAAATTACTAAATTTTATTTAAAAACAACTTTTTTAATTGAAATAATTAATAGTGATAGATTATGAATTTGAGTGATTTTAAAGTATATTTATATTATAATTTTACCATTTAATCCAATTTTGGTCATTGTACATAATTTCATATTTAAACTGGACATAAGAAAGTGTCAATCTTTTGATAGTTATTATTTGTTAAAAACACACTTTTTGTTTCGACAGCGGAAATTAATTTTAAATTAATTTCTACCACTTATGTGTTTAGAATTTAGAAAAATGGATTCCATATTTAGAATCAGGAGGTCCAAATTATATAAATAGGTAACTTTTATTGTTAGACATTTTGAATAATTACTTCAGTAAATATTTTATTTACCATGGTTAAAGGGTAAATCCGATAAATAAGGGTAAAAAATAATATTATAATAATACTAAATTATCCTAAAACGTGTCCTAACCCTATTGGTTGATACATGTCAGACCACGGGCATATTTGGGTCGATTTTGGGACCCCATGGAGCCACTTTTAAGTGATAATGACACTTTATATTAATTAAGTTAAAGTAAATACAAAAATGACATAAACATATATCTTTTAGAAAAACAATTTTTACATATGGTTATATATGTTATCTTTTAGACTATAAATATTAATTATAAATATAAAAATATTTCCTACATCATGGTATTTTATTTATAATTTTTAGACATTGAATAATTAAATATATTTACGACACAATAATGATGCAGTATTTTTCTTATTAATGAAAGAATCAAATAATTGGTATTATAAATGTTAAAATAAATATAATTAGAACGTTTTTATGACATCCATGAATTTTATTAGTTAATGTGACATGTTAGTATTGCATAACTTTATTTTTTTCGAATTAATAAAGATGTTAAGACTTTAACAAAAATCAATTATTGAATAGTGTCAAAATTGACATAAATGAGTATTTAAAACAAATATTATATTATTAATTGATATTATATTACTATAAATATAATATTCTCCCAAATTACTTATATCATGATATTTTTATCATTAATGGACCACTTGGGGGTCTCTTGTATGTATATAGTAAGTTTATTAACTATATAATATAAAAATACAAAGTGACATGGTAAATGTCAAACTAATTAACTAAGAGTTAAAACTAAAAGATATGGTTAATATAATGACCCAAACCTGTCTAAAATATATTGGTTGAAATTATTTCGACCCATACCCACCTTAGACTTCGAATAATCCACTTTGTATCTATTAGAAACCGAATATGAATTTGTTATAAAATAATATTTCTAGCTTTCCCAAAGGTGCCCCTCACCCCTCTTATAAAAGGTCACTCCCCCTTCTCTCAATTTCACACCTTAAAATCCTTTTGTATCGGCCAAATTCTGCCCAAATATCCTCCCAAATTCCCTCAATACAACCTATAGGCCTTATTTTGATCATAAAGCCAACCTAAGGAGCCCTTTTTATCAAATCAAAAGGAAGAACCTGAAGAAGAGGTAATGATTTCACCACCCTCTTTCAAGTTCCTTTCTTCTTCAAATTCTAATTTCCTTGTTATTTCCATTATAAAATAATAACTAAAGTATATTCTATATACTGTGATGTTATTATAAATATGGTATGACAATATTCAGTATTCTATCCATCCTTTGAATAACATGTCACCATACGTGCGTACGTACAGCTTACCATCTCCACGTCGTGGTGTAATTGTTATTCAATACATTATTATTTGTATGGGTATAATAATGATATGAAATTAATGTAAATAATAAATATAACATGATAATATTTCTGTATATATGATATAACATCCAATTATATATTATTTTAATATCAAAAGATTGATATTGTCTCTCGTGCGTACATACGGACTACTGTCTCCACAAACGCGATGCGATTCATTCCCCATCGTATCCATTCAAGTATAATTGTCATTTGTTGATTAAAAATAATGTTTAAGGCCTTGATATCATTCTGTATATTAATAATATACAACCTATCCATAAAAACATGTCTTACGTAACAAAACATATAAAAGAAAACGAGTAAGTTAACACCCAAAACGATGATAATACTAAGATATTATTAACAAATCAATGTTAAAAGATCATATATGATATCATATTAATGTATATGATTATTTTATAATTTAATAACAATTATTTCACCATTATACAGGAGGTTAACCTACCCTAAACCAAGGAAAAGTACAAGGTAAGGGTTTATTTCACAATCTCTTCATTATCTGAGGTTGTTTATACGTAATTATCTATTGGGACCTCTTTATCATCCACATCCATGTTTCTTAAAAATGTATTTCAAATAATTTTTACTATTTTACATAATATGGGTTAAATTAATTTATACCCTTGTTTGACTTTTTATAAGAAGTTTATAAAGGAATCTTTCCATCTTTTTCCAAACAAGGTCCTTTTTAACCTTTTCGACAGAATTAAGGTAAGAATGTCTTTTTTAACTTATACGGCGGGTGCGGCTATTTTCCGCCTTTATAAAATCTTCGAAGCTTCCCTTAAAAGCTTATAGGGTTATTTTCAAAATAAATTTTTTATTTTATAATTATTTTACTTTTAAATTATTTAAAAAAAGAGATATTTCTCTCAAATAGTTTTGGTTTCATCTATGTCAACATCGTTTGATGGATTTTAAGATTATTTGAAGTTGATTTATTATGATACAAAACTTCCATATTATATTAAAGGTTTTGTGATTTGCTTTATTGTGGATGTGTTATTTTTATACCATTCATGGTTTATGGAGAAAGTATTGACATTTTTTATGCTAGTTTTAATACGAATGTTTAAGTTATGTTTAAACCTGTTCATATGAGGAATGCATTGGAATTAATAAGTGATGGGTGGAGCCCGTTATAGCTCATAGATGCATCGGTAGGTATCATGAGACAAACTAGTGTCTTGGAATGAGGCCTTGACAAAATCTTATTTGTAGTCTTGGCACGAGGCCTTGGCTACATGGTTATGATAGTCTGGCATTGTGCATTCCATCATTATGAAAGTGGTTATTGATATTTCATGTGATTATTAGATTAGTAGAATATCCATGTGAATAAGTAAATGGCATTATTTCATTTTATTTCTACCATATTATGCTGAAGTTCATGTTTAAAAGGATTTTGTTTTAGTTATACATTGCCTTAAATGTTTATACTTATTTATGAAAGTTTCCTCTATATTGTTATCTTTACTAGGCATTTGAGCTCACCCCTTTCTATTGTGATTGATATGCAGGGTTATGTCAAGGGAATAATTGCGTTCATAAAATATTATTTATGTTTATTTTTATGTTATAAAGTGTAATGTAACATTCATGTATGTAATCTATTTTCCAAGACTGCTAAACCGATCGGTCCTTCGGGACTAGATTCCTTGTAATTATGCCAATGTATTAAAATAATGCATCGACTCTGGGTAACTGAGGTCGGGGCGTTACAGTTGGTATCAGAGGAAGTTTAGTACAAACCTTGGAAGCTAGATTTAGATAAACTCTGATTAGAGCACATAGACCTAATATAGACATTGAGTATTAATATAGAAGAATTTCCCATAATTTTGGTAATGTAGATATTTTTTTGATTTTTTCGAGAAATACATCCCTGTATGGATACGAGCAGGTAGATTCGGCTCTAGCATAGATGTACCTAGGGGTAAAACCCAAAAACACCACTTTGAGCTAGACTCGAATGGGAACGGGTGCATGACAATGGGCCTTGCTGCACTCTTGGTTACGACACTCCTGGGGGATATGCTTAGGATAATTCTCATTTTCTTTACAAACCATTATGAAGGGTTTATGTGTATATAATTCCTCAAAGAAGAAATTTTTATGATTATGGATTATATCCATAAACTGTTTAATTTATGTTAAGGGTTTTACAATTTTTGGATTAGGTATTTCTATTTATAAACTAATCTAGTGTATTCCATTGTTTAGAAATGGTGTCAAGTAGAAGGAATGAGAACTCCATCAATACGCATGATCGAAATAATAAGAAGGATCATATCTTTCATGGTATTAAGCCAACATTTAGAAGGGAAATAATCTCCCATGTATTCTCAACATATGAAGAAATAGTATCATGTGTTAATAAGATAAGTAAATAATCCTCCGAGTCTTATGGATTTGAAGGGAAGTAAGAGAAGAAAAGTATGGAAGAAAGAAAGATGGATAAAGGGAAGATGGAAAAGAAGAATTTTCCCATATGTGATAACTGTGGGAAGAAACACCCTAGAACTTGCCTGAAAGTAATGGGAGTTTGTTATAAGTGTGGAGAAAAAGGAAACCATGTACGTGACTGCAAGGGTAAGAAAATGGTTTCAAATGTACAATGCTTCATCTACAAGGAGTTGGGACACTACGCGAACCAATTTCCAAATCATTAGAGTATGCCCCAAATGATGCTATTGGATAATAATCAAGTTATGATACTACCACAGATGAGGAGGAATGATTAGAGTTCATATGTTGTTATTAGAGAATTATGTCATTTGAGTGTTGTATCAACAATGTACTGGTTATAATAATTATGGAGTATATAAGGATTGTACTACAGTACTATTTCATTAAGGACTTGAGATTTTGTGGAACAAAGAAAAGTGACTCAATAGCAGGTTAAATTTTTGGAAAATATATGGTTGAGAGAAAGATAAACTATAATATGGTTCTGATACCGAGGTAGTGATTTTGGAATAATACATGATTGATTTGGATAAATTATATTGGATATTCTTGACTACCATGAAACTGATTAATGATTTGTATATTCCATCATTTTTGGAGTTTACAACATTTTTGGATAGAAGGAGTGTATCTAGTATTCTATAACTAATAAGGGATCATGAATGTAATCAATAAGGTTTTATGGTATTTTAGGATGTTGCAATGTTTTAAAAGAAAACATGATGAAGGTGTTCACATGCTATTACGTGGAAAAAAGGATCTTCATTGTGTTCACCTACCTTAAAAATTTTGGACTATGAGTTTGGACAGAAGTATTTTGGATAAATCTAGTTTGAGATTATTTTTAGATTTCCATAAAAAGGACAACCCGGAGGTCGGGCGGAAACTCGTCGCATCCAGCAAGGCTGCGAGACTTGAACCCACAATCGAAGGGCGACAAGGGTGTATCACCTACCATTGACCCACTTGATGTCCTGGATTAAATAATGTAGTTTTTTTAATGGTTATTCTATATGAATTATAAATTCATTTTATTTTTGAACCCTATACGAATAGGATAAATAGAATATTATTTTTAAGTTCTATTATCTTTTAGAGTGAAATATGAGTTTGTGGTAGAACATAGTTAAAGGATGGGACTCTACTTTTAAAGTATATATTTTTTTCTTCTCTTATTCATTGAATAAATTAATTCTTTTACTTAACTAAAGGGATCTTAAAACAAAAAATGTGTTATCCTAATATCATATGTTTTGTTGAACCAATGGTATTTTAAATCATCATAGATTGATAAATTTAAGGCCCTCAATTTTACACTTGTTTGTGATTGATGACCTCAATCACTACCTATAAATATTTATGTTTTCCTCCAATTATATGTCTCTAATTTCAACCAATGTTCTCCTAATAGATATCATAATTTGGTGGTCACCCTTTCATTTCCCTTTTCCTCTTATTAAGACTAAATTTTATTAACCTAATTTACGATGTGGGTTTTCCAAAAAGGTATTTTCTATTTTCAACCTTTTATTTTCAAAGAAAAATTTCAAATTGTGAGACGCAATTTATTGAAGGAGAGGAGAATGTAACACCCCAAGCTTCCACAGTTCACTTCTCTTTCAATAATACAATAGTGTGTGTTGTACGCAACACTGAGTTCAAGCGCACCACGACTTACCAAACTAGCCATTCAAAAGAGGTTATGAATAGTATTAACTGAATTTTAAATTTTATATTTTCCTTATAATTTTAGAATCCATATTATGAGTTTCTAAGACAAAATTTTAGATCAAATTCCTTTTTTTTCAAATAAAAGAAGTATTTTTTTAAAAATGCAATTTTACCACCTTTTAATGGAGAAGCCTTTTTAAATCCAATATTTGAAACTTTTATATATTCAATTTGACAAAATTAGCTTCTTATTTAGAATCGGGACATAATAATTTAGTTTCAATAAAGTTTTGGTGTTTTCTGATGACTTTCATATTTGGGTGAATAGTGAAAAATACTATATTTTAACTGAAAACAAATTTTTTAATAAAACAAATCATATGGTTAAATTATAAATTTTAATGGTTTGGAAGTATAAATAGATTATATTTTTACCATTTAATACAATTATGGTCATTTTAAGTAATTTCACTTTGAAATTGGACATAAACAAGTGTCAAACCTTTGATAGTTATTATTTCTTAAATATACGCCTTTTGGTTTTAATAGTGGGAATTAATTTTAAATTAATAAATGAAACTTTTATTTAATTAATTTGGTAAAATATACTTTATTTTTGGATTTTTAATATCGAAATTATCTTCAGGTGAAATTTTGGTACTTTTCTGATAACTTTCATATTTTGATGAATAGTGAAAATTACTAAATTTAAATTAAAAACAACTTTTTTAATCGAAATAATTAATAGTGATAGATTATGAATTTGAGTGATTTTAAAGTATATTTAGATTATAATTTTACCATTTAATCCAATTTTTTTCATTGTACATAATTTCATATTTAAAATGGACATAAGAAAGTGTCAATCTTTTGATAGTTATTATTTGTTAAAAACACGCTTTTTGTTTCGACAACAGGAATTAATTTTAAATTAATTTCTGCCAATTATGTGTTTTGAATTTAGAAAAATGGATTCCATATTTAGAATCAGGAGGTCCAAATTTTTTAAATAGGTAACTTTTATTTTTAGACATTTTGAATAATTACTTCAGTAAATATTTTATTTACTATGGTTAAAGGGTACATCCGGTAAATAAGGGTAAAAAATAATATTATAATAATACTAAATTACCCTAAAACGTTTCCTAACCCTATTTTTTGATACATGTACGACCATGGGAATCTTTGGGTCGATTTTGGGACCACATGAAGCCACTTGTAAGTGATAATGACACTTTATATTAATTAAGTTAAAGTAAATACAAAAATGACATAAGCATATATCTTTTAGAAAAACAATTTTTACATAGGGTTATATATGTTATCTTTTATACTATAAATATTCATTAGAAAGATAAAAATATTTCAAACATCATGGTATTTTATTTATTATTCTTAGACATTGAATAATTAAATATATTTATGACACAATAATGATGTAGTATTTTCTTTATTAATGAAAGAATCAAATAATTGGTATTATAAATGTAAAAATAAATATAATTTGAAAGTTTTGATGATATAAAAGAATTTTATTGATTAATATGACATGTTATAATTTCTTAAATGAATTTTTTTTTGAATTAATAAAGATGTTAAGACTTTAAAAAATCAATTATTGAATAGTGTCAAAATTGACATAAATGAGTTTTTAAAACAAATATTATATTATTAATTGATATTTTATTCCTAAAAATCTAATATTCGGCCAAAAGACTTATATCATGATATTTTTATCATTAATTTACCACTTTGGGGTATATTGGATGTATATAGTAAGTTTCTTAACTATATAATATAAAAATACAAAGTGACATGGTAAATGTCAAACTAATTAACAAAGAGTTAAAACTAAAATATAAGGTTAATATAATGCCCCAAAACTGTCTAAAATCTATTGGTTTAAAGTATTTCGACCCATCCTCACCTTAGACTTTGAATAATCTACTTTGGATCCATTAGAAACCTAATATTAATTTATTATAAAATAATATTTCTAGCTTTCCCAAAGGTGCCCCTCACCCCTCTTATAAAAGGGAACTCCCCCTTATCTCAATTTCACACCTTCAAATCCTTTTGTCTAGGAAAAACTCTGAAAACCTATCCTCCCAACATCCCTCACTACAACATAGAGGCCTTAGTTTGATCATAAATCCAACCTAAGGAGCCCTTTTGATCAAATCCAAAGGAAGAACCCAAAGAATAGGTAATGATTTCACCACCCTCTTTCAAGTTCCTTTCTTCTTCAACTTATTCTTTCCTTGTTATTTCCATTCTAAAATAATAACTATAGTATATTCTATATACTGTGATGTTATTATAAATATGGTACAACCATATTCAGTATTCTATCCATCCTTTGAATGACATGTCACCATACGTGTGTACGTACGGCTTATCGTCTCCACGTCATGGTGTAATTGTTATTCAATACATTATTATTTGGATAGGTATAATAATGATGTGAAATTCATTTAAATAATAAATATAACATGATAATGATTCTTTATATATGATATAACATCCAATTTTATATTATTTTAATATCAAAAGAGTGATATTTTTGTTCGTGTGTACGTACGGACTACCATCTCCACGAACGCGATGAGATTCATTACCCATCGTATCCATTCAAGTATAATTGTAATTTGTTGATTAAAAATAATGTTTAAGGACTTGATATAATTATTTATATTAATAAGATACAACTTATCAATAAAAAACATGGCTTACTTAACAAAACATATAAAAGAAAATGAGTAAGTTAACACCTGAAACGATGATAATACTAAGATATTATTAACAAATCAATGTTAAAATATCATATATGATATCATATTAATGTATATGATTCTTGTATAATTTAATAAAAATTATTTCACCATTATACAGTAGGTTAACCTACCCTCAACCAAGGAAAAGTACAAGGTAAGGGTTTTTTTACAATCTCTTCATTATCCAAGGTTGTTTATACATAATTATCTACTCGGACCTCTTTATCATACACATCCATGTTTCTTAAAAATGTATTTCAAATCATTCTTAATATTTTACAGAATATGGGTTAAATTCATTTATACCCTTGTTTTACTTTTTATAATAATTTTATAAAGGAATCTTTCCGTTGTTTTCCAAACAAGGTCCTTTTTAACCTTTTCGACGGAATTAAGGTAAGAATGTATTTTTTAACTTATACGGCAGGTGCGGATATTTCTTGCCGTTATAAAATCTTCAAAGCTTCATTTAAAAGATTATAAGGATATTTTAAAAGTAAATGTTTTATTTTATAATTATGTTACTTTTAAATGATTTCAAAAAAAAGATATATTTATCTCAAATAGTTTTGGTTTCATCTATGTCAACATCGTTTGATGGATTTTAAGCTTATTTGAATTTGATTTATTATGATACAAAACTTCCATATTGTATTGAAGGTTTTGTGATATGTTTTACTGTGGATGTGTTATTTTTATACCATTCGTGGTTTATGGAGAAAGTATTGACATTTCGTATGCTAGTTTTAATATGAATTTTTAAGTTATGTTTAAACATGTTCATATGAGGAATGCATTAGACTTAATAAGTGACGGGTGGAGCCTGCTATAGCTCCTCGATGCATCGGTAGGTCTCATGATAAAAACTAGTGTCTGGGCACAAGGCCATGAAAAAATCTTATTTGTATTCTTGGCATGAGTCATTGGCTACATGGTTATGATAGTCTGGTATTATTCATTCCATCATTATGAAAGTGGTTATTGATATTGCATGTGATTATTCGATTAGTAGAATATCCATGTGAATAAGTAAATGGAATTATTTCATTTTATTTCTTCCATATTATATTGAAGTTCAAGTTTAAAAGGCTTTTTTTTAGTTATACATTGCCTTAAATGTTTATGCTTATTTATGAAATTTTCTGCTATATTGTTATCCTTACTAGGCATTTGAGCTCACCCCTTTCTATGTTTTATTTTTCTGAGGATTTCAAGAAGTGTATTGTGATTGATATGCAGGGTTATGTTAAGGGAATAAGGGAGTTCATAAAAGATTATTTATGTTGTTTTGTATGTTATAAATTTTAATGTAACATTCATGTATGTAATCTATTTTACAAGACTCCTAAACCGATCGGTCCTTCAGGACTATATTCCTTGTAATTATGCTAAGGTATTAAAATAATGCACCGACTCTGGGTAACTAGGGTCGGGGCGTTACAGTAATGTTACATATTCAATGAAATAAAGGAGAATTAATACAATATATCAAAGATCACTCTTATCAAAATTAAATCCTAAAGGTTTTGATGAGGCTACTAAAGATAAAAAAATTAACCAATGCTATGAGAGAAGTGCTTGGTCAAATTGATAAAATTCAGGATTGGGATACTATTTCAAGGTGGAAGAAAATAATCTTATCATAATAAAGTGGGTTTTTCAAAAAAAAATAATGAATAAGGAAAATGGATTCAAACTAAAGAACTAATTTTCTAAAAATTTTATTCTCAATTTTAAGGAATTGATATAAATAAGACATTTTCTCTCTTGGATCGATTATAACCAATACATTTTTTCCATACTGGTGTAAAGTAAATTCAAGGTATTTAAAATGGATATCAAATTATCTTTTTTGAATGGAATAATAAAATAATAATTCTATATTGGATAGTTGTATATATTTCTTATTCCTGAAGATGGGGAAAAAGTGTGTCACCTGATAACACACTTTATGAGTTGAAGCAAGAATCAAGAGCTTGGTATTCAATTATTGATCAATATTGGAGAAGTATAAAATTAAAAAATGGAGGAGTTAATAATAATATCTATATAAAAAAGGTTGCTGGTAAAATAATAATGGTTTTTATGTATATGGTGAAGTTACCCTATCAGGATCCAAGTATCACTGAGAGGGGGAGGGGTGAATCAGTGATGTCATTTTTTTTATGTTTCTTTACTTATAAAACAAATTTCACCTCTTATTAAAGATTTCTTTCCCTTCTGAACACAATTCAATAACACAACCATAAGAACACAATAATTTACAAGGTTCACTACTCAACAAGAGTATATATGTTCTTGGTATGGTTTGGAAATAATCCAAAACCACACAATCCACTAGAAAATAATCATTTAGTGTGAAATAAAACGAGTAGTATGTTCTCTTACAGTCATATATCCCTATTAAAATAATTCAATAGTGTGTGTGCTTATTCTATCATAAAATGATGCAAATCAATATTTCAGTGCTTCTTGATAAGCTTTCACAAATTTGGTCTTCTAAAACAACTCTTCTTTTTCCTACCCAGAAGCTAGTAGGAACTTCCTTGAGTCCTTTATGAATAATACTTCTTAATTTGTGAACTTCTTGTATCCTCTAAGAATTGTGTTGCACTGCATATTGCAAGTTCTTCACAAACTACCTCTTCTCATGTGGACTTTCTCTACTTTGTGTACCACTGATGCTCTACATACCACAACCGTGAACCACTTCCATGTACCACTTCCACATCCCACTTCTGCGTACTACTTACGTGTGCCAACTCTGTGTACTACCTCATAGTCTGAGGAATTTCGTCTTCCATGGACTTCTTCTTACTATTATGTGAACTATTTCTTCTTATATTGATAACTTCATCCTTCACATAATCTTTCCTCTACGAACTGCTTCCCTTTGTGGAATTCTCCCTCACGAACTCTTTTGGAAATAGCCAAATTCTTCCTCAAATTGAATATGTGGACTTATGAAAATCAATCACACATAATGGTGGGATTAACACTCTTTATAAAGGAAAATAGATCCAAAAATTTCTCTAATCTGAATCTCTCAAATCTTCGATGTGGTACAACCTTCATCATGAATTGAGCTTCTCCTACAAACTGAAATCGTCTCATGAACCATTTTCATCTATGAATCGTGTCTCCCTTCACGGTCCATGTACTGCCTTTATTCATTCACAGTGTCCTAAATCACCACCTCCATTCTATGAATGACACTCTTTTTTATAAACTGTTGACCTACCTCAAATTGAAAACCTCCCTCAAACTATGATGCACCCACGAACCGTTTTTTCTATGCGGTCTGTGTACTATGCTTCACAGAATCCTTACTTTTCTGAATTTACTTCATCGCTATAAGAACCTCCTATGAATTATAAAAATTTTCCTTATTATTCCATGAACTTTTCTTTGTGTAAATTCTTCTTTTTCCAAAAAACATACCAAACTCCTGATTTTGAGGCCCAAAAATTTGGAAAACCCTAGGAAACGGTGCCATCTTAAAAACATGATTTAGTAAACTCCAACCATAATGATTCATGGACATATGAATTCATAAAAAAACTTCATCTATCATGAGTTTTATCTTGTGATCGATCATTTATAGCATCGTCAGATTTTATGAGGAAAGTATTAAAAATTCCCAATCTTCTAGCAACATATTTCTTACTAGTCAAACCTAAACAAGATTGGCATCACCGTTTCTCCCCCTTTCTTTCATAATTATATCATCACAAGTCCTCCAAACAACTTATGATATTTTTGAAATACAAATCATCAAAATATCATCATACTTTCAGGATTTTACAAAGTGAATTGATTTATCCTCTTTGACAACAAAAGACAACACTCTTCAAAAGAAAACTCTTCTTATATTCTTCCTCATTCATATTGGTCGCAACATATAGATGAAATAATCATTGGATGATCAAATAAATCTCAATGCATGGATTTTTCAGAATTCATGGGGAGTTATTTAAAAATTTCAATGATTAGTGAGTTGATGTTTTTCATTAGTTTTTCATTTTTTTTATGGAAGGAATGGAACTTTTATTTATCAATATAAATATATTAAATATATACTTAAAAAATTTCATAAAGGATAATAAATCATTGATAACATTGATTGATAACTAGATGAAGTTTTCAAAAGATTATAACTATAAAGTGGTCAATATTATGTATTATAGAAAAATATTTAAAATCATATTATACTCATAACTTCAAGGATTTTTTTTCAAGTCGAATAGTATAAAAGTTTTATTTAAAAAAATATTCTTATGGTGAAATTAATACTTTAATATATTAAAGTAATGGTGAATTTTTTATTTTTATATAAAATTGCATCATTTATTAAGTTATTATGATATAAAAATTCATATTTGCATAGTTTGTATGATGATAAAAATTATATATTAGGATTTTAATTTTATCTTAGATATTTTTTTATTTATTTGTTAATTATGAATAAATATTTCATTTCATTGAGTACTACATAAGTTGAATACATTATGGCTACTCAAGATTGCATGAAACTCCTATGGATAAAGAAAAAAATTGAATATATTGGAGTATAATAAAATTATCCTATCAAAATTAATTGAGATAACTCAAGTGTTATAAATATTATCAAAAAATAAGTTAATTATTCAAAGATAAATCATATTAAGATTAAATATCACTTTATCATGGTGAAGGTTGGGAAAGGGTTGGTGAAATCGCAATATGTGTCAGCATAAAGTCAAATTATAGAGATAGTGATAAAGGAAATTTTTAAATAATTATTTTTAAATAATTAGTTTGATCATATTTTTCAATCATCTATATCTAATTTAATGTCTTTAATAAGGAACCCTTGCTCCCATAAGGTAATTTTTGTTCTATATTTGGTACTCAGCAAGTAGTTCATGGAAATGAGTGTTTTTATATCATGTTTTGATTGAGTGAGTTACTAATACCCTCTTATAACCTTTAAATAGGTTCTATTTTGGTTCATTGATAATAGTTGGAGTTAATAAGTATCATTTTAATGGGTTAGTTTCCTCAGGAAAGGGTGAGATATAGTTTTCTCAAAGAGGGGGAATTTCTTTCCATGTTGTGTTTCAAGGAGGGATAATTTTATATGAAGAAGTATTAGGGGATATTGTATGAATGTTTAATCATGGATATGATATTGTAGTGCTTTATTTTCACAATAATTAATCTAAAATCACAACTGAAGTAATAAGGTGTTTTAAATTATAAGAATAATAATTTTTTTCTTTGATGAAATTTTTATTTAAACTTTTGTTTCACAGGATGAGCATTACTCATGTGGTCTTATATTGGAGGATAATTGAATCATTGATTAAACTATCTAGAGTATGTGTATGTAAATTAAAAATATAGTGTTTTTAATTATTATGTTGAAGTGTGAAGTGTTATAAACAAACCCAAAGTGAGATATTGTTAGAAAAAATACTTATAAGTGTTTTTAATGGGTGTTTTCTAATAAAGATAAAGTTTAATCCTTTGAAAGACTCAACAAATCATTTAAGACTCATCATTTAAATTATTATAAAACTTATAGGAATTTTTTGAACAATTTAGTTTATATTTGATTAGAAAACCAAAACCCTGTTGTGGTTCATGATTGTTATGTCATCATTTATACCAAGTTTTGATAAAATATCTAGAGATGTCCATCATTGTTCGATAGATGTGTTTTAGACACATAATTATTCATTATGAAATGTGATTACCATAAACTGGATCATTTGATTGTTAAGGCTATATAGAAAATAGGGAGATAAAGTGAAACACATTGAAATAGATATTTAGGTTTTTATAAATATTCTATAATTTAATGAAAAAAGATATGTATGATAAAAAATCATAGTTTAAGGTGTTATTCTAGAAATGGGATGATTGATCAAGGATTTTAACATTTTACAAATCATGGTTTGGAAAAAAAATTAAAATTCTCTATACTTAATGGGAAATTAAAAAAAATAACCATGGTATTCATCATTTTATAAAGAAAAATAGTGAAATACAAAGAGATTATGGGTTCTTTAGTTGGGTTTTTTATCTATATATGTGATTAAGACCAAAAATCATCAAGGTTTTTCCAACACCATGTTTTGTTTTAGTCCAAATATAAAGATTATAGTTTTATAAATAACTTGATTTTATATAGATAAAGGGTTTGTTGTTCATAGTTTTTGGATTGAATGGGTTTATTGAACTTTTTTTTGTCATAGTAATGTGAAAACACATTGTGGTGGGTCAATAACTATAAAAAATTTTATTGAAAATTCTTTATATAAAGGGGGATATTTTTATATTTCAATTGGAATATTTTTCTCTGGGTATTTGAAGACTTATATTAATTTTTATATTATTTTCAAAGAGGATTAAAGTATTTAATAAATATAAATGTAAATATTGTCTATTGTAATTAGATAAATAACTTCTCACATATAGAAGAGTGTGAGTTTGAGATATAAACATTATAACTAAAGGAAACTTTTGGAGATCATTCTAGAGTAAATTCTTGTTGAAAATCATTGGAGATCATTATTTTGATGATGATTAAATGTATTGCTACCTCCATAAAGGTGTAATATTTTATTATGAATTAATTTATTCATTAGTGAAAGAGAAGTTATTTATTATTTTTGTGAGTGGTTATAAACCAAGAGGAACATAGAGTATACTCCGAATTTTTAAACAAGCATGCACTTTTAATGGATTTTGGTACACCATCACATCATGATGTGTATACTCATTGAATGTAGCCTAGTGTGAGTGAATCAAGTAAAATTTATTATGTATCTTTATTCTTTATTTCTATTATATTTTGTTAAGGAATATATTTGATTTTCAAAAAACTATGAAACAATATTTTTGGAATGGGAAATTTGAAATTGACATACCTTGATTCACCCCCCCTAGTTTTGTTCCTTGTGTGGGACTAACAATTCACTTCAAATATTTTAATAAATTTAGATGAGGTGAATTCAACATGAATGTTCAATAATTTACAAGATGTGGAAAGAATGTTATATGAGTATTCTAGTACAAAAGTGAATAAAATGAAAAAAAATGTAACATCTTGTCCCTGCCTCATTATCATGAGGAGGTGGTGACATGATACTTGGCCTTAGGTGATGTTACCAAGGTGTAAAAGGCTAGAAATAAATTATGAGGGATTCAATAACAATTGGGGAACTATTTTTCCCTTAGAATAAAACCAATCAACTAAACAAGGAATAACCTAGAAACACTACATGATTCATGTCAACAATGTATTACAACTAAACAAGAACAAAAGACCAATACAACAACCACAATATCCACAATCAAAGTGCCAATAGGAAGACTCGATAATAGAACCTAAATGAAACCATGACATGCTCCATGGCCCCACACCAAATTCCTTGCTCCAAGCACCACCATACCGCCCAAGCATCGTGATAAATCACTAGAAAAATGAGATGATTTACTATTACCTATGTCTCAGAATACAACTTCTACAAAATAAAAAAAGTTCCAAAGTAGGGGTGAGTAACAATACTCAAAAGTATTTCCCCAAATTACTTCCCTACACACATCACTAGGAAAGAACTGTTACCACATTCATATAAAATAGTTTATATATAATGACAACTAGTTCAACAATTTCCACAAGCCAAACATACCCTTACCAATCCATGTCAAATAATGAAGAATCTAAACAATAATTCCATAAGCCATTTCATCATCACACATTAGCGCAACCATTTCTGTCTTTTGTAACAGCACACAAAAGGCAATTATACATTGAGAAACTTCCCAGAAAAGTCTATTTATTACATTCCCGATCAAGCAGTACTTCCCACCCACCTATCCTTGTTGTTGTCCCTTCCTTCCACTCTCCATCCTCTTTTTATAGTTTTACTTCCTGCCCACTTCACATCATTCCAATCACAAATATAACATGCACAATCCAATAACCAATAATATAACACACCACAGCCACAACAACATGATAATAACCATTTCATAATCAAACAATCCTTTTAAGCATCATCCATGCCATATCAAATTTCAATAAAGAAATCCTTTTTTATTGAAAACCATTTTATCAAACCATTTCCATAAAACAACCCATGTTACAGATTTTAAAATCAATATTTTAAAATCCAACAATAAGAACATTTCACTACAAAACCCCTTTTTACCCAGAAATCCATAAAACATTACCAAAGGTATTTATAACCAAATTTTTACATCAAAATCACCAATTAATTCAAGAAAAACCAAATAAATGGAAAAAGCCTTCTAGTTTTAACAAAGTGGATTCAAGATAAAAGTCACCTACCTTTAGGGTTCCGACAAAATTGACCCACGAGCAACTACACCACCAATCCAGACAAATTATCCACCAAAACCACTATAGATCTCTTTACCTAACATCAAAAATCCCTAAAATCAAAACTTTAGGCTACCAAAACCCAAGATCTAAATTCAACATATGTAGATCTAGAAAACCAAGAGAGAGGAGAGATAAGATTTAAAGGAAACCACAAAGAAACCAAAAGAGAAGACTTACCCGAGATAAACTGCCTTCAAAACACCAAGAAACCCATTTTATTTTCTTCCAAAATGGGTGGGAGAGTCCCTCTAGACCTTGATATAAAGGAATCATACATAGGGTTTGTATGGGAGAACAAATGGGTGAGTTAGTAAAAATCCCGACTAACCCCATTTAAAAAAAACATTTTTAATGGGCCTCATGGTTAGCTCACGTAGTATTTCAAATTGTGCACTAAACATGTGAATGTTATTATCTGAACAGTGGCATATCACATGGTTACCTGGTATTCTCCCATAGTTTCCCCGAACTATTCTCAAATTGTGAAGCCTTAAAAAGGCCTCCAAACCTTTCCAAAACCTTTCTAAATTCCACCAAATTCTCCGAAACATTACCCAACCACTTCATATGCATAAAAAGGTATAAACAAGGGTCACATACCTAAAACTGGGGGTAATAAATTCTCCTCACCATTGGACTTTCCATCCTTGGAAAGTAGAGAACCACCACTCTACTGAAAGAGCTCAGGAAATTTTAGGGCCATCTCTTTCTCCCACTCCCAAGTCTCCTTCTGAATCTGACCATGATACCACAAAACCCAAACTAAATTGATTATTTTACCATGAAAGGATTTCTCTTTCTTATACAAAATCTAAAATGGCATGTGAACCAAAGAAGTGTATGGTTCTAGCTCAACATGATCCCAACAAATCACATGGTCACGATACATTTGATACTTTTTCAATTGCGACGCATGAAACACATTGTGCACTACACTAAACTATGGTACCAAATAAAACTTATAAGAAACCTCTCCAATCCACTTAATTATCTCAAAAGGACCAATATACCATGAAGATAACTTACCTTACTTTCAAAACCGACGATGCCCCAACCTAGGGGAGATTCTCAAAAACAATCAAAACTGGAACACCATGCCTCTTTACCAATTTCTGAATATAGATTTTGGATTTATCCTCCACCGTATGATATTCACGAATCGGGGTAAAATGTGCCGAATTTGTGAGTTGATCCACAATCACCCATATGGAATCGTGTTTCCTAACCATTCTTTGGAGACCTATCAAAAAATCCATTGTTATTTATTCCCTCTTCCACACTGGAATAGTTAAAGATTACAACATTATTATCATCCACTGATGCTCTGCCTTGACTTGATGGGAAGTCAAGAATCTAAAAAAAACTTGGACACTTCCCTTTTCATTAGAGCCCACCAAAAATGCGCTTTAAAGGCCTTATACATCTTCTAAATTCCAGTATGTACAGCCCACCTAGAATGATGATAATACCTAAGAAGTTACTCCTAACTAACCGCCGGTACCAACATCTTATTCTAAAACCACAAAACTAAATTCCCATTCAGTTTCCAGTCCTCAATGGTATCCCCACCATTGATTTTTTACCTCATCACCATACACTCGGAATCAGATGACTATGCCTCTTTAACCAAACCAACCAAGTAAAGAATCAATGAAACCAGAAAGAATACCGCTCTATCACCCCTGTCCTTACATTCAAACTGTATGTAGTCTATGACCGACATTAACTTCCACTAATTTGATACTTGTTTCACCACTTAAGCATATGATTTTATAATTAATGCATCTTCCACTGAATTTTCCATACCCGATGTGTACAGTAAGTCAAAATCAAACATCTATAGGTACTTCATCCATCTCCTTTGCCTCAAGTTCAAATATCTTTATGAGAAAATATTCTTTAAACTTTTATGATCTGTAAAAACCATGAATTTCTCACCAAATAGATAATGATGACACATTTTCAAAGCATGAAACACTTCTGCCAATTCCAAATCATGTGTTGGATTGTTCTTCTCATTCAACCTTAACACCTGTGAGTCATATGCAACCATGGGATCCCCCTATATGAGAACACACCACAACCCTAATCTTGATGCGTCACAATACACCACTTACCCTTTCCCTGGATCTAGAAAAACCAAGATAGGTGCTGATTTTAGGTGTCCCTTTATCTCTTCAATGAATTTATGACACTGCTCATCCCATTGAAATGGGAAATCCTTCTTTGTAAAATATGTCATTAGTGATGCCAATCATGAGAAATAATGAACAAAATGTCGATAATAGCTAGCTAGACCAAGGAAGATCCATATCTTGAAAACATTATTTAGTAGTTGTTAGGAGATAATAGTCACTATCTTTTATGAATAAACTAAAACACCCTTCTCAGAAATAACATGTCCAAAAAAATGAACCTCCTATATAAAAACATCACACTTTGACAATTTGGAATACAACTGATGATCACTCAAGACCCCCCAACACTATCTCCAAGTGCTACTCATGCTCCACCCTTTTCCTTAAATACACCAATATATCATCAACAAATACTGACAAAAACGAATCCAGATATTCCTAAAATATCTGATTCATCAATTCCATGAACATTGTTGGTTCATTTGTTAGAACAAAGTTCATAACCACATACTCTTAATGATCATATCTACTTCTAAAACCTATTTTTGGAATACCCACTTTCCTCACCCACAATTGATGATATCATGACCTCAATTCAATCTTGAAGAACCATTGAGCTCCCCTCAACTGGTTAAACAATTCATCAATTCATGTAAGTGGATATCAGTTCTTTATTGTAACTTGATTAAGTCTATGATAATCAACATAGATCTGCAAATTTCCATCTACCTTTTTAACAAACAAAATGGGTTCTTCCCACAGAGACGTGATAGGTTGGATGATCCCTTTTTTTCTAGCTCCTATAACTTCACATTTAATTTCTGCAATTCTGTTGTTGAAATTTTAAACAGAAGTGAGTTAGGACTGGTACCCAGAAAGAGATCAATCATAAACTCCACTTCTCTCACGGGTGGAAACCCTGAGAATTATTTGGTAAGGACATCCATAAACTGATCCATAACTACTAGGAGAACACTCTTCTCAACTCCTTCCACTGATTCCAATGAAAAATATGCTAACTGATATGTCATTGTGCCAACAACTGGTGCCAAAAAAGGCATTCCACCCAGCTTTTCATTATTATCCCCTATAAAGAGGTGTTCAATTCCATCCTCCATCATAAAACAAACTATTAATTCATAGCAATCGATGTGGTCCTTAAACATCTCCAACCAATCTATTCCTAGTATTATATCATAAGCATCTATCTCAAACACTGATAAATCCCACATCAATTTAATGTCGTCCAAAACTAAGCAATACACTCTACATAGGAAATCTTGACACTCTCTTTGACCCAAAGGATTTTGAAGTTTTACAAATGAATTCATAATTTCTATAGTTAAACCCAAAAACTAACAGCATGAGAAGAAAGAAAAGAATGGGAATCACCTATATCAAACAAAGCTTGCATCAACATAGAATTCAAAATAAACATACCTCACACTGTGCATGGTCCTGAATGATCATCCATCACAACATATTTAGATTCGAACAACTTCTTTATTTCCACACTCTGTTATTTATTACCCTCCTGAGGTGTCATGGTATTTCTAGAATTTCAATGAATAACTCAGCTCTACTAATGAGGAGTATGGTGCTGCCCTTGTCCTATCGAGGCATATGAAGCATGTGACCCCTAAGGAGTATCACAAATACCCAACCTCAGAGCATTACGACAATACCGCTAAAGATGACCCATATTCTTACAGTTATGAAATGCTCTAGGTTGTGTCATACAATCTCTCTTGATGTGTCTCATAGAGCCACATGGAAAACATCTTGGATTACTCTGAGGATTCGAAGGAAGATTCACTGATCCTACCATCAGATTCTGATTCGTACTCCCACCCTGAAAATAAGTGTCTATCTTCATCTTAAACCTAGTGTTCGAGTTTCCACTATTCCCTATAGGTACCAAGATACTTACACCGCTTGTATCACTTAAAATATCTCAATCATCCACCATAGCACTATTCACCATTTCCGTGTAATCATATATACACAACACTGTTATCTTGGACTGAATTTCCTGCTTCAACCCACCTTCAAAAATTCATGCCTTCAACGACCTCAAGTGAAAATCTCCCCAAGTTCATAAAATTATCCAAATATTCCATTATTGAAATGTTCCCTTGCTTCAAGATGAATAAATCCATTGTGTGATGAATTTTTAATGTATTAGGGTAGAATTTTTTATTAAACAATTCCTCAAAACCCTCCCATGTCACACCATGGTTTGTCCCAGCTTGGACCACCAACTCTCACCACTAAAGAGAAAGATCTTCCAACATTTAAGTAGATAAATTCACTTTCAACTCTACTTATTTTCCTAAGAATTCAAATACCCTATTCATTCTATTTATCCACGCTTATTCCCTTTCTGGCTCCAAATCACCCCTAAAGACAGATGGATTCTGCTTTTGAAACTTAACTACATGATCCACATGATTTGGTTCAGTTGATTTATTCCCACTTTCCACATCTTGGAAATCTTTAAATATAATCTACACTAGTTGTTGGTTCACCTGGGGCTCAGGTGCAACCACATTTTCAGCAGCTTCCTCCGGTTGGTCTCTACGACACCTACTCAGTGTCATTTCTATCAATACAAAAACAATCATAAGTCTCACTCCCTTAACAATAAAAGGCATAAAATTTTCACATTAAATACATTGAAACTTTCATAATTAGGCTTTCCACAAGTTCCCATTTCCCATGTTTCAATATTCTAGAAAAAAAAAGAAAAATCCACCATGTTTTGAAAATCAACCCATTTCCAAAATACCCCAAGTTTCCATGTTTCAAATCCTTCCGTTTTGAAATAAAATTCAGATTTTTCAAAATACACACATTCATGTCAAACCATAAATCATTATACCTCAATGAAATATTAATCCTTGTAGGAATTCATTTCTACCATGCATGTCATGATCATCTCATTGGCTACACCCACGACAATGAGATTTCCATTTCCTATAAGTGTCTCCAAAACACTTATGTACCCAACTTCCTGGTAACTTGAAGTTCATCATAAAAGGGATAGCTATGTCATTTTATTCTATATATTACAAGTTCCAAAAATCATATGCCTTGTTACCATCTCTACTTAAGGAATAGGCCATGAATGAATGTCAACCCCAAGACCAACAATCAATACCAAAGGACAGAACAACTACTCTCACTTGAAATACAAGGACTGAACAAATTGATACCACTTATAACATCCCACCCCTACCTCATTATCTTGAGGAGGTGGTGAGATACTACTTTCCCTTAGGTGAAATTCCCAAGTGTCAAATGTTAGCAATAAATGTCGAGGGCTTCAAGAACAATTGGGGAACAGTTTTCCCATAGAATAAAACCAATAAAATAAACAAGAAATAACCTACCAACACTACATAATGCATATAAACAATGTATTACAACTCAACAAGACAAAATTACCAATAAAACAGCCACAATATCCACAATCAGAGTACTAAGAGTAAGACTCAATAAAAAAACCCAAATGAAACCATGACACACTTCATAACTCTGCACCATACTCCATACTCCAAGCACCACCATATCACCCAAGAATCATGATGAAATGATAGAAAAATGAGATGAATTACTCTTAATCGTGCCCTGGAATACAACATTTGAAAAAGAACCAAAGTTCAAAAGCATGGGTGAGTAATAATACTCAGTAGGATTTCCCCAAATGACTTCCCTGCACACACTACTAGGAAAGAACCATTAGCACATTCATATAAAGAATTTAATATGTAACAATAACTAGTTAAAAATTTTCCACAATCCAAACATACCCTTACCAATACATGTAAAATAAGGTAAAATACAAAAAACCATTCCATAAGCCATTTCATCATAACACATTACCACAACCATTTCCATCTTGCAGAACAACACACATAAGGTAACTATACATGGTGAAACTTCATGTAAGAGGTTGTTTATTACATTCCCAATCAAGTGGTACTTCCAGACTACCAATCCTTGATGGTGTCCCTTCAATCCAATTTCTATAATCTTTTTATAGTGTTACTCCCTTCCCACTTCACATCATTCTAATCACAAACATAATATGTTCAAGCCAATAACCAAGAATAAAACACACCAACGCTACAACAACATGATAATAACCATTTAATAATCAAACAATCCTTTTAAGAATCATCCATTCCATATCACATTTCAATAAATAAACCCCTTTTATTGAAAACCACTTCCATAAAACAACCCAAGTTACATATTTTAGAATCAACATTTTAAAATCCAACAACAAGAACATTTCACTGCAAACCCCTTTTCCCCCAAAAATCCATAAAACAGTACCAAAGGGATTTCTAACCAATTTCAAACATCAAAATCACCAATTAATTCAAAAAAAATATATTAATTGGATCAATACTTCTAGTTCTAACAAAGTGGAGTCTAAAGAGAAGTCACCTACCATTAGGGTTTAGGAAAAATCGATCCACAAGAAACTGGACCACCAATATAGAAAAACGCTCCACAAAAACTACTCTAGATCTCCTTCACTAACACCAAAATCCCTAAAATATTCACTTTGGGCTACCAAAACCCTAGATCAACATGAAATGGATGTATATCTATAAAATCAAGAGAGAAAAAAGAGAATATCTAGAGGAAAACACAAAAAACCAAAAGAGAAGACTTACCTGAGATGAACCCCCTTCAAACCACTGAGAAACCCCTTTGATTTGCTTCTAAAATGGGTGGGAGATCCCCTATAAACCTTGAGATCAAGGAATCCCATGTAGGGTTTGTATGGGAGAAAAAATGGGTGAGTTAGGTAAAATCCTAACTAACCCCATTTTAAAAAAACATTTTTAATGGGTTGCATAGTTAGTTTGCACGGTTTGAAAATCCCTAAACTAACCATACGGATGATACTATTCGAACAATGCCATATTACACGGTTACCTGGGATTCTCTCATGGTTCCCCCTAACCGTGCTCAAACTATGAAGCCATAAAAGGCCTCTAAACCCTTCCAAAACCTTTCCAAACTCCACCAAACTCTCCCAAACTTTACCAAACTACTTCATATGAATAAAAATGTATAAAAAAGGGTCGCATACCTCAAACTAGGTGTACTAAACAAAAATAATTTAAAAATATCAAAAAAAAAAGATAAAATATTAAAATATAAATGCACAAAATTCCTAACTAATTCCTAAAAATATCCACCCCTACCCCAAATGCACAAAAACACAAGAAATTTATATTGTCCTAACTATAATTAAAATAAAATAATATGTGATAATTGAGGATACAATCTAGTTAGTGTCATATAAAAAGTGATAATTGAAGGTGAAGATCCTCCATTGGGCATCCAAAAGAGTTTCATGGAAGTTATTTAGTTGCTTCCCATTGATAGTGAACATTTATAGGGTTTCTTTAATCCTAATCCACACAACCTTGAAAAAAATAGATATTACTATTTGTTTATGGGTTTAACTAGTGAAAAAAATATTAATAGAGTACAATGTAAACTTTTCATAATATAAAAGGACCTTCTCACTGATATAGAACTAATAGTAATGGATAAGGTATTCTTTGGTATCCTTAGGTATTTATTTTTAAATTATAGGAATTTTTATACAAATCCTATCATATTATTGAAGTTGGTTCCCTAGAACCATAATTTGTGTCATTTATGGTAACACTTATTAATTATTTTGAATATTAATAAACTCTTTATCATATTATGATTGTTCTTATGTGTGACATAGTATGTGATTATTTCCTAAGAGTATCTATCTTACTGAAAGCTTATAGTAGTTCCTCGCTATGATGAGAACCTAGAATTATCATGGTATTATTCTTAAATATGTGTTCTATAGATAGATGAAATCATTTGAGGAACACAAATGATATAGTCTATTATGGGTGGATACTTAATGTACTTTGAGGCATCTTCTCAAGGTGTATGCCCTTGGTAATTTGCATAGTAGGAAAGTGTAAGAATTGGAACCACCAGTACAAAATCTATATTTATATGTGTCATTGGATGTTCATATCTACACACATGTGTATTGGTCCCTATAATTTGATATAATTATTAATTTAGGTTATGGGTAATGTAATTTTTTATTGATGAAAACCATGACAACATATGTTCACGGTGAAGTAAGATATGTTCGGTGTGTTATGAGTAGTATTTCATTAATGAATAATGCGAGAAAGGATTTTCCTCATATATTCTTTAACGAAAGTTGATATCTTGAGAAATTTTATGAAAATGATATAGCCCAAATAAATCCATGTCTATGGTGTTATATAGGTAGGTTCAATTTCTAGAAATTCAAATAAAGAGACATCAAGCACATAGGTTGATGGCACCAGCATGAAACCTGGTTTATTAGACATATCAAGATAAAGGGATTATCTTACACAACAAGTGTCTGATTGTGATTTCATGTCATTTTGGCATTAACTTCTTTTTCTCTAGGTATCTTGGCATGTTTTTAGATTATAACCTTGGAAATTGGGTGATTTTTTCTAATTCCACTAAGAAATAGGCCTATAGGGTTTTCTAAATATCATATTAGTCATCGATTATGATAAAAAGCTGAGTTGGGCATGCCCCATCTAGTTCTTCCATTGTTCCTGAAACATTCACATATTTTCTCTAACTCCTAAATTTTAATTCTCCTTCTAGAACTTATACCTAAATTGCCATAGTTTAATTTTTTGATGGCCTAATAGGCCCTGGGTTCAATCTCAACTGGGAGGTGAAATATTTTTTGAAATACAATATGATAACATGATTGGCCATTAAAAATTTTAAAAGCATCATGGTAGGCCCACAGTGCATAATCAATCTCAAGAGTACAATATTTCCAACTATATTGGAATTTTTTTCAAAAAAAATACCACTATATTTGCTACCTTAGATTTTCTATTGGTTTTAGGGTGAAAAGTTATGTAAAGTCGATGTTTATCCTTATAACAAGGAAAGAGTTTTGGTAATGTATGGTTGTAGAAATTAGAACATTGATCACTAATGATGGAATTAGGAAATTCAAACCTATAAAATATTTGGGTTCTAAAAAATTCCATAACAAACATGGTGTCATAAATCCCTATGGATTGTGTTTTCACCCATTTAGGCTCATAATTGAAAATAAGAAAAATATAAAAAATTTAAAGGATCCAGGAAAATGGCTCATAAATTCAATGATCCAAACATTAAAAAAATGAAATAACAAGTATTTTATATTATTTAACTTCTTTTGGAAACATTCACTATTCTTTGATAATGAGAACATGCCTTGAAAAATTATATAAGAAAATTAAAATATGGTTGGTCAAAATACATATGAATTAGAACATTATGGGTAGTTTGTTGGGGACCAAAGTGAGCCTCACATGAAAGATTATGATAGAACCTGAGGATGGGTTGAAACTCAATATTTAGAACACAATACCCTAGTATGTGATCACACTACACCAAAAAATATAGTTTAGAGGTGTTTTTAGAGTTTAGTGGTGATTTAAACTTCATATAATTTATTTTTTGTGATTTTATAAAACTATCATGTTTACCTTTGTCGAGAACATTTCATAGTAATTTTAAGGATCACTATGAATAAATTAGTGTCCATTTTTTCATAGTGGTTATTATTTTAATATTTTTTAAAAAATAAAAAATAATCATCATTTTTTAAATAAACTTTATCCTGACCTAACCTAAAACATCCTGAACCGACTCACCTAGCCTGGCCAACATGACTATAAAAATCTTGAGTCATGCGTAGGATTCAAACCCCTAACCTCTTGATTCTTCTCTAGTGATTAAACCACTAGCCCAACAACTCACTACTTATACTTCATTTATTCTTATATATATAATTTTAAATATATAAATATATATTTAAATAAATTCTTATATGTAATTATATATATTAATGTATATAATTATATATATATATATACATATATATATATATATAATTGCATTGGTTCAAGGAGCGGGACAAATACAAATAAAATCTATCAACACCTACAGAGTATTCGGGGAGACTCGTCCTCGAGACCTCCCTGGGACCACTCAAAGGTGTAACCACTACACTACACCCCTAGGGGAATATATATACACACACACACACCCAATTAGTAATCATATGTAATTTTATAAATATATATGCACATACATATATTGATATATGAATGTATAAAAAATATTATGTGTGTGTGTGTTAAATTTAATATATTTCTAATACTATTTATTACAAATTATTAATCATTAATTTATGTGTGTATACATAAATACATATATACATATATAATTACTAATTACTAATATTATATATGTATGTATGTGTATATGTATATGTATATGTATATGTATATGTATATGTATATGTATATGTATATGTATATGTATATGTATATGTATATGTATATGTATATGTATATGTATATGTATATGTATATGTATATGTATATGTATATGTATATGTATATGTATATGTATATGTATTAATATATAAATGTATAAATAATATTATAAATATATATATATATATATATGCTTGTATAAATATATAAATACAAAAAAATAATATTACTTATCAATAATTAAAAATTAATTATTAATTATTAATTACTATATTTAAAATAATATTTATACTTATTATTAATTATTTATTAATTACAGTTATATTTTAACTTTTAATTAAAAATAGTTAAAAAATTTATTTAATATTAAATAATAAATAGTTGGTAACTTATACTTAATAATTAATGATCAATAATTATGAATTACTTTTTTAATGATTAATATTAATATTGTGTAATGTTATTATTAAATATTAATTTATTTTTAATATATATATAAAAATTTAATTGTAAATATATATATACACATATGTATGTATTTTAATATACATATATAAATGATATTATAAATATATATATATATATATATATATAAATATATAACTGCATAAAGCAATATTTCTAGTTAATAATTAATAATTAGTAATTAATTACTTATTATTGTGTATATATATATATATGATATTTTACATTTATACTTATTATTAATAAATTTTAAATTGTAATTTTTTAACTAGTTATTAATAATAGTTAATTTTTTTAAATTAATATTGAATATTAAACAACAAATAATTTATACTTAATAATTTATAACTAATAATTATGAATTATTATTATAATAATTAATATTTGTATTATTTAATAATATTATTAATTTTTAATTAATTATTAATATATATTATTCATAAATAAGTAACTATTTATTATTAAATATAAAACTGTAAAACCACCACTAAATGAAAAAAATCACCACTAAATAAAACAATTGGTGATGGTTTTCACAACCATCATGAAATGAGAACCCCCCCCCCCTCCCCCCACACGCTAAATAGTATAAATATCACTAAAATTCGTCACTTAAAAAGTGTCCTTAAATAATGATTTTAACAAACATTTAGTCATGGTTTTGGAATTCATTTCTAAAAAATCATCACTAAATCAATTCTTTTTTATAGTGTCACTACAAGTGTATAATCAGTAAGGATCATCCCTAATGTGCTGGGGTGAATTTTTTTTAAGAATATAATCTTGGTTTTTATTATAATCAATAAGAATGTAAGATAATTTCAAATAACTTACAATGTTTGGATAACATGGAATAGAATTTTACTCTTAATATAATTTCTCATCGGGAAAAATTTTATTTATGGGAATGAAAGAAAGGTTTCAATATCCAATGATTGAAGGATCCTATAGATATAGTTATTCACCACATTCTTCACTCTTTTCTTATCCCTAATTTTTAAATTAAATTCTATAATGATCCACATCTATAAATGAGATGTGGTTTGGATTTCAATTATTAAAGAAAGCTATATAGACCCTAAAAGGAAAGAATTAAATTGTCAAAATAGACAGACACATTGGGCCCTAAAAGGAAAGACCTTAATTTTTGTAAGGTAAACATAATTACAAGAAATTATTTTACAGTTGTGGTTTAGTTTTTCTATAAAGGGTATAATTTTCATGAGTCCTATAAAATAAAATATGGATCTCTATTAATACAATCAGATAAGACTGACTTAACTATATAGTTGGAAGAGTCGCACATGAGTTTAAATGGTAAATATCATTTGGGATCCTGGATTATTAGGGGTGACATGAGACTCCATTTTAATAAATTTAAACCAACCATAAAAATTTTATCAAATACAAATTCTATATCTTTTTTGAGTAATCAGGACAGGGGAAGTGAAACATTACTAAATTTATGAATCAAAAAGCAATAAAATACTCTATCTCTTTAGAAATACTTCACATATTGTATATTTTTGTGGAAAATTAGGGAATAAATGGTATCCAATTTGGATTTATATACTTGGATAACTTCCTATAAATGACATGTACAATTATTATCCACTATCATTCCATGAAATGATGTGTTTAGTAATTTAATTCAGGGTTCTTTTTAATAAAATTAATGAGGAATATACCTAAACTTTGTAAACACTCATCAAAATAAGACTCATAGATGGTGAAATTATCCATGAATACCACCATAAGATTCTCTAGGAAATCCATAAAAAATATAAATCATGTATCATTGGTAATTTCATTGAGTATTACACAAATAAATTGGCATCCTACTATATGAAAACTTATTAAAGGTGTTAGTTAATTTTATCTTTCACTGATTCTATGGGGAAATATGGATATCAAAATATCCAGAATACCAATCAAGGAAATGGCATTAAGTATTCCTTGTTATCCTCTCTAACATCTATTCAATTAATGGTAATATAAAGTTATCCTTACAAGTGTTCTAGTTTAGTCAATGATATTCTATACATTCATTCCAACCATTATACACATGGTTTGCTAACAATTAATTATTTCCATTTTTAATGATTGTTAGAACAATTTTCCCACACTGGTTTTACATCGTCAATGAGATTTGGGTTTAGTCATATTTTTTCCTATCTCACTAGATTAGAGTCATCATTTAATATTATATAATGCATGAATATTTATATTCTAATAGCTATAATTTCGATAACTATTTATCTTGATGATTTTTTATACTCTCTCAAAAGGTTAAACAATCATAATTCAGGCTATATGGGGAATAAACTAGACATAATGAGAGATAAAAATATTCTAAAGATATAAATATTTTAAATTTTAAGGTAATGGATTAAATTTAAATTTTAGTGGGTTTGGATTGATGTGAGAGAATGGAAAATATGGAGTTCCACAACCACATATATCTACTCAATAGTATCATCATCAGATGAATGGTTGGATTTTACAAGCTGATCAGAATCATCAATATTCATTGGATCCTCAATATATAAGAAATCTTTAGGATCATAAGATTTATATTAGATGGTTATACTTACAATAGGGGTGAATTATATTTTAAAAACTTAGTTTAAAATATTTAAACTAAAAACACAAAGCCTATTAAAGTAATTTTATCAGACTCATACTTAGTTCAATTATCAGAGTAGAAAAATTAGAATCGGACTGTGTCCGATTATATCAATGTAAAGATTGTAATCACGATGGATTAGATTAAATCAAAGTGTTTTTATCATAACTATAGTAACACTGATAAAACAAATTGTATATAAAGATAAGTATGATGACTAACTTTCTATTACATGCACGGTGGAATAAAAACTTATAAAAACAAGAAATATAATAGCTATGTAAAAGTAAGAGTGAATTACAACCTATATTGAAAATTTTAAATCTTTTCACCTTAAGAGTAAGGTAGTTAATAACCTTGACTAAAGGTATCCACTATTATATACTTACAGTAAAATTTTTATTTCATTACAAGGAAATCCCTCGATACGATGATGAGAATAGCTCAGTATTCCTATCCCTAGACGCCCTTGATATGATGATTGGTGTATGTCTTACTATCCCCAAAATACCTTGATCTGATGGATCGGATTTACCATATTCTTATCCATGAAATCCCTCAATCATAAAAACGATCAAACACAGAATAAAAATTCAATTGTTTATAAGGAAACAACCTAGATAAGGATTCATTAAAACTAAAACTCTCTAAATAATTGCAAAACTAAGAACGACCAGTTCACACTAAGTATTATTTATAAGACTTGAGAGAGACAACTTTCTAGCTCCAAACTCTTTAAATGACTTTCTATTTATAGGAAATACTCCACTGATTATATTTCCAAGTTTGTTACAATGGCCTCAGATAGCTAGCACTTGACAGCTCATATGTAACTGAATTCCTGAATTCATATTGATTAACACCATTACAGTGTTAAAGGTATTCATTATGATAAAATTATATTTATGTATTACAATTATAAACTTAGGTTAGTTTTATGGAATTACTTATAATTTTCAATACAATAATCCTTATGAGATTTATTCTAATGATTGGTACCATAATTAGTCTGATAGTCAAGACTTTTTTCAATACTATAGACTAGAAAACAATCTAAATTCAACTCTAATTAATGTTAAGTCTGATTTATTGAACACATGATCAATATGATAATCATAATAAAGAATAGTATGTTTATATTCATAATACTTTAGAATTTTCTATGTATGGTAAAAGATACTTTTTTTCTACAAAAACATACTAAATAAATTTGGATATATAAAGTTAGTAAACATTTTTTAATAAAGCTTTTTTGATTTCCAAAAATAAAGGAATAGAAAAGTAAAAATTTAATACTTTTGACACAATAATCTCCCCTTTTTTGAAATCACAAACCACAAACCTTAAATGGAAAAAATAACTTTAAAACTTATAGTCCTTTGTTATTTTAAGAACTACTTATTTAGAGTTATTATTTGATACTTAACTCCCCATGAGTTTATAACTCTTATGAATATGATGGAGAGTATTAAATATACCCCAAAATCCCAAGATCCAGTGAAAGTTGGCCCTAAAAATTTATTAGATAAAAAGGTAAATAGAATTCATGCAAACAAGGTATTCTTACAATAGTGGGAGTACATCTCACCACATCTATCAGCCTAAACCAATGAGTCACAGTAGTTCGGCATCACAAAAGACCACCTTTCGCCCATGTTAATGACTTCCTGTCTCGCTAGAGCATTCTCCACCTATTTGGACTCCTGGTAGTCATGCGAAAAAACTATATCAATTTGAGAAATTTTATCAAGGAAATCAACCCATTGAGGAAGCACTTCCCAGGGAACATGATGTGTACTCATTTGTAGCACATGTGCTGCTATTTCCAAGTCAGATTCCAGCCATATTCTGATCCAATTGTATTGTATTTTATACCTTATTACATAAATGATCTCACATAATTCTTCTTCGTATGCATTTCCAAATCCAACATAATGGAAGAAGCATCCTTTAACGAAGCCGCAACATGTGCGGAAAACTCCCCCGCAGCCCGATGGACCTGGTGCACCTGAGGCAACTCCTTCAATGTTAAATTTGATTCATGGTGCAATTGGAGGTATCCACTGGATAAACTTGAGAATCCAGGGCCATCACAGCTGCCCAGCAACTCCAAGTGATCTGAGAATTTTCAGGCTAGAAACATCATTAAACATCATACCTTCTTGGACAAGAGAAGCTGCATATACTTCACTGTGGATGGCCACCATTCCTCACTACACAACACTTTATTCCCTATCAAAGAGGGTTGAGTTTCAGGCTTCCCATAGAGATGAAAATATTGCAGCGATAGCCACAACCAGGAGTTTCTGGACGTGTTCACTACAGTGCACCATAGGCAGTACTGCCAGCAACTCAATAATAGAAGTGTATAGGCTCATATTAAAACCAAAAAAATATCCAATGTATGACCAAATCCGTTTGGATTGGTCCCATTCTAGAAAAATGGGTTGCATTTTCTCCTTTGCACACAAGCATAAAGGGAATTTTGAGGCCCGATAGAGGCCAGCTCGCTGGAGCTTTGCAGAGAGGGGGAGCCGGCCTTTCCAGATCCTCCATAGTACCATGAATCTGGAAGGCCAGATACATAGAATTATGAACCTCATCAGCTAGGAAGGTGGGTGGGAGGAACCCCCACATTCAAGCCAGTAATAGTCAAGATAGTTAAATAGCCCAGTTTTGTTGTGTTTCTATATCAAAGTATCATAGTCCATGAAGTTTTAGGATAATATTTCATTTTCTTCTTGGGAGGGAATTATAATTTCAGCAGATTGAAAACATAAGAGGAGCTCAGAAATGGAGAGTCATGCAATATCGGGCATTACATCGATGTCCTGAAGTGGATGCTCAAGCCAGTTCATATTCCAGCAATTAAGGGTGGATTTTCTACAAACCAACCATTTTTTATCATGAATTATCTTTGCGAAAGCATGTTTAAGGACTAGACAGATCGATGAAGCAAAGTAATATTTGTACCCATCATGTAGTCTTCTTGAAAATATTTGTACAAGAAATTAATTTTAACAATCCTAAAATAACAAACTCCATGTAAATTTACCAATCATGACATCATTGAAGGTTTTGAGTTCTTTGACACCAAGGCATCCCAGTTCAACCATCTTGATGCAATCTTTCCATGCAATGGTGATCAATTTATTCTCAAGAATTGACCCTGTCTAGATGAAGTTACGAATCATGCTTTGAATCTTTTTAATGGGGCCTCTGGGCCATCTGTACAAAGATAAGGAGTAGAAAAATTTAGAGGTGATCACTAAGTTGACCTGGAAAACCCTACCAGCCATAAACATGGCCTTTCCTTTCTAACTAGAAAGTTTACTGGTGATTCCCACATATATACTCTACAGGTATCTCCCCTTTACTTTTCCCTAGAACAAGGGAACACCAAGGAATTGAAATGGTAAGGAGCCCCACTTTACCCCAAGATAATTTATGATCATGTTTCTCTTCCTTTCCATAACTCCATTACCAAATACCATGAAGGATTAATCCCAACCAATTTCTTTTCCCGCCACCTCCTCATAGTGATTGAATAAGTCTTTAATTGAATATATAGTCTTCTTTGAGGCTTGACCAAACAGCAGGATTTCATCTGCATGCAAAAGGTGAGATGGAGCATGATAATTTATTCCAGCTTTAATTTTCTTGTAGAGGTCCATATGAGCAAGGTCATTGATTCATCTACTTAGATAGTCCTCTGCAATGGAAAAAATAATTCCCTAAAGTGGATCACCTTGCCTCACACCTCTCATTCAAGGAAAAAATCCTCTAGAAACATCATTGATGAGAATGAACAGCCTTGATGATTCAAGAATGGTGTTGATCATGTTGATGAAAGCTCAAGAGAAACCATATCTTCTAATCACATCAAGTTGAAAGCTCCATTTAAGAGTATCAAACTCCTTGGAGATGCAAATTTTGAGAGAAAAATTTCCCTCCTTTACATTCTTCCTCATTAGGTTGACACTTTTAGAGGCCACGAAAAGGCACCTTTGAATGCTTCTCCAATGTATAAAACCAAATTGATTTGCGGTGATCACACTATCCACCATTCTTCCCATCCTGTTCACTAGAATTTTACAGATAAGTTGGGGAATAGTATTCCCAAGATCAATTGGCCTGAAGTCTTTGATCTCAAGGTCATTTTCTTTCTTAAGGATGATATTGAGGAAACAAGAGTTCATGCCATGAGGAAAATAAGAGTGTGAGAAGAAATCCTTAATTTCTTGTGTGATTTCATCCTGCAAAATATCCCAATAGAACATGAAAATTTTATTAGTGAACCCATTCGGGCCAGGGGAACTCTCCAAATTAAGGGATAGGAGGTCATCACTGATTTCCTCCTTGCATGGAGAGGCAGTTAGTAATTGGTTTCTATGTGCATCAATGTAATTATTTATGTTGTCCACCATCTTGTGGGTATTATCCTACCCATCGTCAGTGTATATCCCTTTGAAGTTCTCAACAACAGCCTCTACAATCTCATTTTCAGAGGTGTACAAGTTTCCATTGATACTGATAACTTTTTCACCAGAACGTTACCTCTTCTCCTTATGCAATCTGTTGAAGAATTTAGAGTTCCCATATCTTTCCTTTAACCATATCATATTTAGCTGGTTTTTAACCAGCCTTCCCTTGATAATTAAAAGGTCATCCAGCTTGTTATGAGCCATGATTTTCTCCCTCGAAATGGTGGGCTAGTGCACATTTCTAATCTGTATATGGGAAAGTTCCCCCTTATAATAATATATTCCCCTTTCTATAAAAAATTTTACCTTTTAAATATATCCCCCCCCCATTAATATATTATTCCACCCTTATAAATATTTCTCCCTCTTGGTAAAATATTCTCCACCTTTTTTATTTACAAAAAATGTAAAAGAATATGATGTTTCCTAAAATGTTTGAAAATATAACATATAAAAAAATAATTGAACTAACTAATCATCCTTTAATAAAATGAAAGAATATATAACCAATCAGAATTATAAAACATTCAGGAAAATTAGATTTGGATGAAAAATAATTCATTCATTAAGTTAAAAAGTTTTATAAAAGGTACATTAATAGTTTAAATTAAAGAAAAAAATAAATCTTTCTATATCAAAGTTTTTTAAAAAATTATTCATCTTTTTCAACTTTTGGAGGTCATTCTCTATCTTCTCAATCCTTTCTTATTGATTCTAGTCTTTTGCCTTTAGTATTTTCACTTCTTCAGACAACTCATTATTTTAACACTTCAATACAATCACTTATTCTTCAGAAGATTAGAGTTTTCTCATCTCCAGTTTCATATCCCAAAACTTTATTTCAAAACATTTACCTCCTCAGTTCTTTCATCGGTAGCATCTCTAAATTACTCAAAAACATTACCCTATCAAACATGTCTAATTTTAACTTGTTGAAATAATCATCTGATTGTATCATAAGCTTCTTAACTTCATCAAACTTCTCATCACGCATTCAAATATAAAATTCAACATAGTTATACCACTTTACCATTTGATTACATGATCTTTTGTGAATCTGGGAATTTTATTTAAAATTCATTAATTCAACTTCAATATTAATCATTGACTCTATTAAAACATTTATTTATTTTGATTTCTCAATTAGACTATTCTAAATCAATTAGAACCTTGATTCAATATTTCTAAATTAAGGAATTATAACTTCTAACCTTCTCAAGTATTGAACAATAAAATCAAAACCTTTTTATGCTATTATATCCTCTGAATATGATGAGCCTAAGGATGATTTAGGAGGTATGATCTTGCTGGTTCCAGTGTCAAATTCCTTTCCATTATTTTTATCTTTATTTGAAATAACTTTTTCAACTTCCTTATAAGATTTTTTTTTCATATGATAATTCAACAATCTCCACATATTTATCTCTCTTAGATTTATCATCAACTTTTGTCTTAGAATTTTGGTCTTCTTATTCTTTATTTGATGATGATTGACCTTTATATTCTGATGATGATATTTTTTCTTGAGAACTTCTAGATGTTTCTTCTTTATCAATCTTGTAATTTAAACATTATGAGTACGAGGATGATTCTGATGAATCCTTGTCTGATTGTGTTTATTTATCATCATTCTCATCATTATTATTTTATTCCTCTCCATCTTCTTTTTCTTATACCTCTTATTCTATTTCTTATTTTTCTTCTTCATATTATTCTTCTTATTATTTCTATTCTCCTCATTCTTCTTCCTTTTATTTTCCTTCAACTTTATTATCAACTTCTTTTTCAAGTTCTTTTTCTAACTTTTTGGCTATTCTAAGAGCTCCCTTTTCTACTGATTATAGATCCAGTTGTCATCAATAATAATTTTCTCATTTCCCTTAACTTTAGTTGAAGTGATATCAACTGGTACAAAAAAAGTTTCTATAAACACTAATCCAACTTTTTGTATGATCTGATTGATGTGAGAATTGATAAGGATATGATTTTAAAAATATTTTTCTACACCTTTTAAAATAATTTCAACAATCCTATATTCTTGTAATATTTTCTTTTTCTTATTTTTATTTTATTATTCCTCTAACTTCTTTGTAGACAAAATCTTTAATTCCTTATATTTTGTGGGGTTGATTTTTAAATCCATATCCCCAAGATTCTTTTTATCCTTAAGTTTCATCATCTCATGAAAAATATCAGCAGGAGTCTTCTTTTCATTCTTTCTCTTTTTTGAAGGAGTGGTCTCTACCTTTTTTATTTTTTTCAACCTTCTCGTATTTTATTTATGGTTATGCCTCGGATGGAGCACCATCAAAATTTTCCAAAAAAAATAACTTAGAATCAAAACTAATCTCATTCTGGACATCGTATCATCACTGATAAAGGAAATATTTTCCCTCTTGGATACGATTTGTTTGAAACCTTGAAAATATCCATACATTTTTCAACCATATTACTAATGAAAGACATAAACATAATGATATTATACTTGATTTAGTTTTTTTTTATGTTTTCCAGTATGATAAAGAGGAAATTGACAAGTCTTATCTTCCTCATGTTTACCAAATAATCAATAACAAAAACATCAGATACTTTTAAAGTATCTCTATCTCCATTTCTCAGAATTAATCATCCTTGCATCCATAGGGAAAATACTCTATTATCAAAAGGTAGGTAAGAAGCCTTTATAACTTTTTTATTCTCTAAAAACAAAAATTCCTTATCTTTTTTTGTTAAAATTACAGATACTTTTAGGAAGTTTTTGCGAATATCAATACACTTATCCTTCTGAAGGTACTCCGAAAAAGTCAAAAAAATATGTATGAAAACTTATGCCTTTTTACATAAATTTTGAAAGTAAATTTTTCCTTATTTTCCTCTTTCAAAAACTATATAGAATAATAAAACTCATGAACAACCTCAAGATAATAAAGATCAAAATCTCTATTAGTATTTTCAACACATATCTATTCCTATCCTTGGAATGAAATAATTTTCTTCAGAGTAAAATCATATTTTTTAAACCACAATATCTTAAAAAACATTCCCTAAATATGAACCACTTGGGATAATATTACTTGGTCTCCATCGGATATGGATTCTAAAAATGGTGAATAGATGAAAAGGAAAACTTTCGGACTAGTAAATTTCAAGGTAGCAGCAACTCGGGAGCACAAAGCACTAAAGAACTGTTGTGGGACTCATGGTGTCCCACCCTTATATATGAATTAGAGGAGATGGTCCATCATCTATAGGATGTCTAATGTTTTATATTCAAACCCATTCCAATCTATCAACCAAGATTGATCCAAATATAGTTTTAAAATAATTTTGAACTCTCAAAGTTTTTAATACTTTTGTCAGATTGGGAATCATTCTAATTAGAAAAGGTTTTAATAAATTAAAAATATAAAAAAAATTATAAAACTGAAAGTATAAAAACAAAAATTATAAATTTAAGTAATGAATAATCAAAAAAATAAAATAATATAAGAGTACCTTTCATAGTAGAAAGATTTGTCAGTATGATTAACCTGTTATTCTCAATTTTTGTAAAATAAAAATATTATGATAGTTTTATAATAAAGAATGATTATGATATTTTCATTATGAAAACTAATTTTATTATTTTATATAGAAAAAATAAATATGATGGTTTTTAATGAAAATTTGATTATGAAAATATTTTAATTCAAAAAAAAATTAAGAAGTTTTGAGTCTGAAAATTTTATAACATTTTTAGAGTCCAGAAAATAATTTAGAAATTCTCACTCCAAAAATTTTTATAAAACTTTATGAGTCCTAAAAATTAATTATGATAAAAAAATTATAAATGCAAAAAAAATAGAAAACTATAAATTTTAATAAAATATAAAAGTTTTTGAAAAACATAAAACATATGTACTCACCCTATGAAAACGAGTATATTAATGTAAACAATAAGTATATATGAATGATTACTTTATATTGATCATTACTAGCTTATGTTTTATATATTTATATCTATTATAAATAAGGGTATTTTTAAAAATATCAGCAATATATAAACCCTAGACTTTTACACATATTATTAAATTATTTTAATCATATTTAACCATCAAATTACAATCCAAGGATTGTAAAGTCTAGTGTATATGAATGATTAGGTACTAAAACTGAAAACATAGAAATAGAATAAAAAATATTTATTCTAATCATCCAAAAAGAGAACCTAAATTCCATTGTTCTCTTATATCTATATATGATAACCTGTGAAATACATAAACAAATGGGATGAGCTAAAAATCCTAGTAAGGGTATAAACATAGGAATAAAACAAATAACATGGGTTAGAAGGAATAATATGATAACATAAAAAGGAATGGATCGATAATAAACATAATTAAGCATAACTTGTATAGCATGGGGACATGTAATCATGGAATCATAGGAATGTGGAAACAATACATAACATGACATAAGTATGAGTCAAGGATAACTGCCAAGACCATTTCACATGGAAGACAAAGTCCCATAAAGGAATCAGGTTGACTCCATATCCCAACATCACATCACATGAGACTAAAAATTACCCAATTCATTAGAGTTCTATTTGGGTGAACCCATTATAACATGTTCATGAATATGTGTTACACATGAATAATCAAGCATAAGGGTTACCCATGGAAAGAATTGGGTATCATAATTATGTCATAATGCATAACAAAAAGGAATATCATAATGGTGTCCATGAAAGAATGGATTTGAATCATACATGGAAATTCATAAAGTAAAATAGGCATAGATCATGATAAGTTATTTTAAATTGAAGTGAAAACATGTAAAAAGAGTGTTTAAGAGACATTAGATATGAAAAATTTTAGTGTGATTTAATGAAATTATTAAAGAGAGTTTAAAGATGAAAAGGAACATTTGTCTTCATAAAACAAGAAATGAACCAAGAAAATTTTTCATGATAAAATGAGTGGTTTTATAAAAAATATATTAACTTAAAATAGATTATGGATTGCACTTAAAATTGGGTAAGAAAATAGGAAGTCACCTTTAATTAGGCTTTCTTTTCAGGAACAATTAGGAATGGAACTTTTTTAAAACATGTATTTCCCAATTAAAGAAGGATGTATTGATATGGATATATGATTTTGGAACATATAAACAGAATTTAGAATAATTATATATAACTAAAGAATAGTTACATTGGGTAAAATAGAGAGAAATCATAACCTGAAGGAAAAAATGGAGGTTTGGAATGAATATCTTACCATATGTATAAAATGGTTCTCCACTTGATCTTAATGTCCTAGATAATTAAATTAAGTCTATTAATTAATTAATTAATAACCTTTTATACTTTTAATTGATTCAGTATAGTTTTATTAAGTTCATTTATTACCTTTTTTATTAGTTATAATATTCAATTTTATCATTCGAGAGCATTCATTTATTTGGTTTTCATGATTGGTTCACATGTATAAATGTATGAAAGATCATGTAAAATGGGAATAAATATATATAATTTAATGGGTTCCCTCTCTCCCATTTCTAAAAGAGGGTCTTCGTTTTTTATATTAAATAAAATGGGTCTGACCCTCAACCTTATTAAAAAAATATGGAATTGAATTTATATATTATTAATGAAAATATAGAATATTAAATGGATATATAAGTCATTTGTTATTTTAGTTGAGGATAAATCATTAGATAATATGTTAATGATAATCATTTAGATTATTTTGGTTGTTTTTTTATCATCACAAATTAGTTTTGTTTTATTATTCATTATTGTGTATAAAAGTTAGTTTCAGAACATAAAAAGGGTTATAACATACATTTTACAATCTATAACAACCATTATAATGGTTTTTTTCATCCTTGAAAGTGTTAAAGGAAAACGAAAACTTTTCATCCTTGAAAGTGATAAATCAACACCTCGAGGATGATATTTTCATTTTTAGAATAAAAGGAAGAGAATAAGAAACATGATGGTGAATTTTTCATTAACATAATAAAATTATAGTATATAAAAGATAATGTAGTTATCATACTTTATTGGATAGATGAGGTGAGTAGATTATAAGAAAAGAAAATAAAGTGAAAATAAAATAAACAAAGTGAAAGAGGATTTTACCTCTTGAATTCTTCTCCTTGAGAACCTCATTAGGGAAATTTGTTTTCGTATTTTTTTGAGACCAAAACCTCCAGGATGTGGGAAAGAGAATTCGTAAGAAGATTGAGAAGAATTTAGATAAGTCTCAAATCTAGAAAGGTATGAGGAGAAGGGGTGGTATTTATAGAGGAAAGGGGTGTTTTCTCACTATTTTATTCATTATTTTATTATTTTAGCTCAAGTATATCAATAGTTTGGTCTTTATCACTAAATATATTAAAATAATTAATGATAGTTTGATATTATGGGCTTACATCATCCATAAATCATCTATGACACAATAATTCATGTATTTGTTAAATAACATAAAATATTGTATTTCACTATTCACCTAAAATTTAACTATTTTAGAAAATTCCTAAAAATTCACCCTAACCATTTTTTGACATGAATAATTCAAAACTAAACTGAATTTTATGAAAATAATTTTATAAATATGAGAAATTTAATTTTTAATTAAAACCATCATTTATTCAAAAAATAATCATTTTAAAATTATAACTAATTTTATAACTCTTTAAAAAATTAATTAAGGTCTCATTAAATTATATTATACCCATAAGAAAATGAAATATTAATTTATGAATCTATTTTATGAGAATAAATTTTCTTTTAAATCATTATATTAATTATAAAATTGTAAATAAACATTTACGTTTTACAAAAATACCAAAACTTAGTTTATCATTTTCAAAACATTTATTTACTTATATTATAAAAAAATTGTATAATATTTTATTTTATAAGATACCTAAATTTTATTTATACTTTTATGGGTGAGGTTACTATTCTATTGGATGGTTTACTATTCATAAGGTTCATATTGTTATTCCAAAGGTCGAGTTACTATTCCATTGGTATAGGTTCCTTAATTTCTAGAAACCCCATATTATATCATTCATTATTCATTTATAAATCTTGTTTTGTATTTTTTTGTGATTTTATACTATATGACATAATTATAAGAAGGTAAATTTCATTGATAGAATTTTGGGTCATTATATTCTTCCCCCCTTATGAAATTTCACCCTCGAAATTTTGTTTTACAAACCATGGTGAAAAAAAGTGAGGGTAATTCTCCTTAATCACCTCCTCTAGTTACTATATTTCCTCTTCATACATATGATTTATATATAGTACTTTGACCAAGTGAGTAGTCTTGTTGCGTAGAACTTTATATCTATGGTCCAATATCTTCATCGGTTTCTCCTCGTAAGAGTGATCATTTTCCAATTGTACCACCTTTAGATTCAGTACATATGAGGGATCTGGTATGTACTTACTCAAGAAAGATACATGGAATACATCATGTACTTGAGACATGGTAGGAGTAAGTGCTAGTTGATAGGCCATAGATCCAATATGATCAAGAATCTCTAAGGGGGGAATATACCAAGGACTTAGCTTTCCCTTCTTCCCAAATCTCATGATCCTCTTCCACGGAGATACATAGAGGAATACCATATATCCAATCTTAAACTCTAGGTCTCATTAATTATTGTCATCATCTCTCTTCTATCAACTTTGGGATACTTTGATGTATTGTTGAATGGTTTTAACCATCTCTACTATTTATTTGACCATTTCAGGTCCAGGAAGCTTATGTTCACTGATTTCATCCCATAATATCAATGTTCTACATCTGTTCTCAGAAATGGATTTATATGGAGCCATTTGGATGCTTGAGTGGAAACTTTTTTTATAATAGAACTCGTCCAGAGGTAGATGTTTGTCTCATACTGTTTTTAAGTATATATAAAAAGCTCTTAACATGTCTTTGAGTGTATTAATAGTATCTTTTAATTGGACATCAGTTTGAGGATGATAAGACGTACTAAAGTTCACCTCAGTGTTTAGAGCATATTGGAGACTTTTCCATAACTTTTAGGTGAATCTCATATCTCGATCGGATACAATCAATAGCATTACTCTATGCAACCTTACCACTTCTCTGATGTATATCCATGAAATTTGATCCAGTGATAAGTCCTATTGAATTGTGATAAAGTGATTTTTCTTTGCAATATTATCCACAATGACCCATATAGCATTATTTTCTATGGAATTATTTGAAAGTTTGGTGAAAAATTTCATGGTGATGTTTTCCCACTTCCATGTTGGTATGGGTAATGGTTACATCATCCCCTTATTCTTTTTCCTTTCAACCTTCACTTATTAACACACTAGTCATTTTAATATATATTTAGTGATCTCCTTCCTCATATTTTCCCACCAATAGTGCTCTCAAATATCTCGATGCATCTTTGTGCTTCCATGGTGAATCGAGAAGGTTGAGCTATGTGAATCATTTAGAAGCTCTTTATTTATCTCCAGAACGAATGGTACACATAGTCATGAACTAGATATCATGAATCCTTCTTCATCCATTTTTAACTTTGATGATTTCCCATTTCTATTAGCTTCCACTTTTTTCTGAATTTCCTCATCATTTCTTTGATCATCCTTTATTTTCTCTATAAGGAATGGTTGAGGAATAATTTGAGAAATGTTCCTTAAAAATTCCCATTTCCATCCTTTTCTAGGCTAAGAATATTTGATCCTTCTCAATTCCCATCATTAATCAAGTTTTAAGATCCTTTCTTCTTAGATCATCCACCAATTTATTTACTTTATCATGATGATAGTGGATTGAGCAGTCATAATCCTTGATGATACATAACCATCTTCACTGGTGCATATTAATCTCCTTCTATGTTAATATATATTTGAGGTTTTTATTATTAGTATATATCACACACTTTTCCTCATAGAGTTAATTCTTATATATTTTCAACATGAAGATCACATCCACTAACTCTAGATCCTATGTAGGATAGTTTTTCTCATGAATTTTCCACTACCTTGTGGTATAGGATATCACTTTATTATTTTTCATTAGTAAATAGCATAATCCCTTCTTTGAAGCACCCCTGTATACCAAAAAGAGTTCCCCGCTTATTAGTAGTGTGAGTATTGGTGTAGTGATAAGCCTCCTTTTCATATCTTTGAATCAGTATTCACATTCACCGGTCCTGAAAAACATTACTCCCTTCCGATTCAACTTGGTTAGTGGGTTTAAAAATCTTGATAATTTCTTCACAAATAATCACTAATACCTGTCTAGACTAATGTAACTATGGATCACTATTACAGATGTTGGTCTGGCCACTCTTAAATTTTCTTTTATCTTAGAAGGATCCATATATATTCCTCTAATGGGGATTACATTCCCCATGAATGATATTTCCTCTATCTAGAACTCACATTTATTTTACTTTTCATAGATTTAATCCCTTCACAAATTCTTTAGCATAGTATTCAAATTCTCCTCATGCTTCTCCTTGCTCTTGGAGTATATTAGAATATCATCGATAAAGACTGTGAAATTTTTTTCATGGTAATCGTTAAATACTCTATTCATTAAATCCATGAAAAATTATGGAACATTGGTGAGTCTAAAGGTAATCACTATGAACTCATAGTGTCCATACCTATTTTGAAGGGAATTCTTGGGAATATCTTCCTTCTTCACCTTTAATTAGTGATATCTCAACCAAATTACCACCTTTGAGAAATACTTGGCCCCGTGTATTTGATCGAACAAGTCATCTATCAATGGAAGGGGATAATTTTTTTATTGTTATTTTTTTTGAGCTCATGATAATAAATTCATAGGAACATTGATCCATCCTTATTCTTAGAGAATAGGACTGGTTCACCCCATGGTAAAGTACCCATGCATATAAAACTCTTTTATAGATTCTCTTGTAACTACTTCTTCAGTTCCTTCAACTCAGTGGTGGTCATTCTATAAGGTGTATTGGATATATGAAAATATATAGGAATAATTTCAATTGATAATTCAACCTCTCGATCAATAGGAAGACTAGTAAATTCTTCAGGGAACATGTCATTGTAGTCCCTTATGATGGGAATGTCTTCAAACATGATTCTCTCCTTTGTATCAATAATTTGAGCTAGATATTATTTCGAATAATGCAATAATATCCACACTTAAGATGATGACTTTGAAGAAGATTCATCCTCAAACTTACAATTTTATATAATTGTAGGATGCTTTGTGATGTGATGAGTAATATCCCTTTCTCAATATTTGATGTTTTATTTGTATTAAGATAGATAATTCATGCCCAATATAGCATCAAACTCCATAAAATAAAGTAAGACAAGATTTTATAAAAGGTTTATTCTATAAAAATTAACCGGGGAGGAGTTAACTACATTGAACGCAGTAATTACCCCATTTCTTGTTCTCAAATATAAGTGAACCTCCATATTTTAAGGTGGTGTTTGAATAGTTATAATAAACTTGAAAATTATGAAAAAATTCATAGAACAATAATAAAATAATATGTTTAATATTCTTGAATGAATAACTAGCATACCTTTCACCACATCATTGTTAGGATCCACCTCAACAGTAGTGATTTCATATTCCCTTCCTTGTTTCCTTGGAGGTTGTTCTTGTTTATTTCTTCCAACAACCCTTGGATTAGGGTAATGGGTTACATAATTACCATTTTCCTTGTAATTTAAACACTTCACTATAGTCTGAGTGTTGATTAAAACCTTCCTTTCTTCTTCCACATTAGTGGGATTATTCATAGCCCTTCGGCAATTGTTATCCATATGCACCTCTCTTCTACATTTGAAGCATCTATTGGTTCCCTTTAAGTAGTTTAAATGATGCTTCTTCCCACACTTTTAACATGTGGGATATTATGTCTTATATCCATCATGGGATTTATCTTTTGATCCACCCATATTAACCTGTATTTTCCTCTTTTTGTTACCAGGACCTTGAGACCACTAAGAGTATTTGGTCTTAATTTCAACCTTAAGGGAACAATGTAAAATCTTCTCATAACTTTCAAAGTCTCAAATCTCCAACACTTTTCATATACTCAGATTTAGTTCTCTAAAGAAGCAATCCACCTTTATTTTGATGTTCATGACTAATCCAAAGGTGTATTATGCAAGACTTGTGTAGTTTTTCTCATATTATCTAATAGACTCATATTACTTTTTCTTTAGTCCAAGGAACTCCCTTTACATATTAAGATGAAGAGTTTTAGGAAAATATTTATTGAAAAATGTTTTGTTGAAATATTCTCATTCCAAGGAATCAATTTCCTCCTTGGACTTCATGTTATTGATCAGTTCCCACTATTGATCAGCTACCCCATCAAAACAATAGTCCGCCAACATAACTTTAACTTATTCAAAGAACTGAAGGATGGATAATATATTATCAATGGAGTTAATCCATTATTCTGTAAGGGATCAGAATATCCACTAAATATGGGAGGCCTTTTCTCATGAAGGATTCAACTGAAACTTGCTTTTTCTTCAGAGAATGAGGGATTTTTACATGATTCAAGTTATTATTCATAACTTGATCTGGTTGTTCTAGTAATATCTTTAATTTTTTAGCTATCTTTTCTATCAAATTTGTCATTTAATTAGGAAAATCATCTCATTTTCTATCACATTGATTGTTGGTACAGGTTATCCTATTTTCATCCATTAACTAATAAAAATAAATACAATTATGGGGATTGAATACTTAGCTAGTAATCATATAAAAAGAAAACTTTAGACATAGAAATATAAACATGTAAATGAAAAGTATATCCTAGCCTGTGATTCCCTGTGTTTCAATCTAGGTTATCCATCATAATAGAATAATCCCTAGGGTTATTACTAAATTTTTACAGTCCCAATCTATAAAATAACTAGACCTTACTCTGATACCAACTATAGATCCCCTATCCCTTTACATATATTATTACATGATTTTAATCATATTTAACCATCAAATTACAAGCCAAGGATCATAAATTCTAATGTCTTTTAATGATTAGGTACATAAAACTGAAAACATGTAAATAGAATAAAAAACTTTATTTTAATCATTCATAAAGTTATCCTAACTTCCATTGAGCTCATACATCTACATAAAATAACCTAGGGAATACCTGAAAAAACTAAATGCACTCAAAAACCTAGTAAGGGTATAAACATAGGAATAAAACAAATCACATGGGTTAGAAGGCATAACATGATGACATAAAAAGGCATGGATTAAGAATAAACATAAGTATTCATAACATGTAGAGCATGGGTACATGTAATCATGGAATCATAGGAATGTGGCAATAACACTCAACATGACATAAGAATGAGTCACGGCTAACTACCAAGTTCATTACATATAGAGAAAAAAGTCCCATAAAGGAATCAAGTTCACTCCCTATCCCAACATGAATTCTCATGAGACTAAACATTACCAAAGGAATTGGATATCTATCTAGGTACACCCATCATAACTTGTTTTTTCATATGTGTGACACATGAATAATCAAGCCTCAGGGTTACGTATGTAAAGAATTTGGTACCATAATCATGTCATAAGGCATAAAAATGGAATATAATAATGGTGTCCATGAAAAAAATTAATTTTAATAATACATTGGAATTAATGTATTAAGATAGTACTAGATAATGATAATTGATTTCAAATTTAAGTGAAAACACATAAAAATAGTGTTTAAGAGACATTAAAAATGAAAAAATTTAGTATGGTTTAAGGAAAATATTGTAGAGTGTATAAAGAAGAAAAGGAAAATTTTTTCATAAAAATGAAAAAAGATAGTTTTTCATGATAAGATGGGTGATTTTTGAAAAAATAAGATGGATTAAAATAGATTATGGAGTGAACTTAAAATTGGGTAAGAAAAGGGGAAGTTCCCTTTAATCAGGCTTGCTTTTTGGAAAGAATTGGGAAGGGAACCTTTTAAAAACAAGTATTTCTCCATAAAATAAGGATGTAATGATATGTATACATGATTTTTGAACATATAAAATGAATTTATAAGAATTATATATAAATAAATAAGATTTACAGTGGGTAAAAGATAGATAAATCATAACTCAAAGGAAAAAATGGAACTTCAAAAAGAATCCATTACCTTATGTCTGAAACTATTCTACACTTGATCTTAATGTCCTGGATAATCAAATAAAGTTCATTAATTAATTAATTAAAGAAAATTTTATACATCTATTTGATTTATTATAATTTTATTAAGTTCATTTATTTCCTTTTTTATTATAAATAAGATTCAATTTTACTGTTTGAGAGCATTCATTTCTTTGGTTTACATAGTTGGTATTCTTATATAAATATATGAAAATCATGTAAAATGGGAATATATATCTATAATTGAAGTTATATATTATTAATTAACATCCAAAAGATTAAATTTTTATATAATTAATTGGTTATTTGGGGCGATTACGAATCATTAGATAAGACGTTAGTGATAATCGTTTAAATTATTTTGGTGGTTTTTTTATCATCACAAACTAGTTTTGTTTCATTATTCATTATTGTGTATAAAAGTTAGTTTCAAAACATAAAAATGGTTATAAAATATGTTTTAAAATTTAAACCATTATAATGGTTTTGTGTCTATCCATGAAGGTAGTAAAGGAAAATGAAAACTTTTTATCCTTGAAGGAAAAAAATCAACACCTTACAGACGATATTTTCATTTTTAGAATAAAAGGAAAAGGATAAGAGACTTGATGGTGTATTTTACATTAACATAATAAAATTATAGTATATAAAAGATACTATAGTAATCATTCATGTTTATATATATTAGGTGATAATAGTATAAGAAAATAAAAGAAAGTGAAAAGAAAATAAAGCAAAAGAGGATTTTACCTCTTGAAATATTCTCCTTGAGAAACTCCTTAAGGAAATTTGTTTTGGACTTTTGTCAAGAAAAAAACCTCATATAAGTGAGGAAGAGACTTTGGAATAGTATTGGGTAGAATATTTACAAGACTCAAACCTTGAAAGGTGTGAGGAAAAGACATGGTGTAGGGTGGTATTTATAGGGAGGAGAGGGGTGTTTTCTCACTATATTATTCATTATTTTGTTATTTTGGTTCAATAATATCATTATTTTGAACCTTATCACTAAATATATTAAAATAATGGATGATAGTCAGATATTATAGGCTAACATCTTCCATACATCATCTATGACTCAATAATTCATGTATTTGTTAAATACTGTAAATTACTATATTTCACTATTCACCAAAAATTCAACTATTTTAGGAAAAATCCAAAAAATCACCCTAAATTTTTTTTATACATTTATAATTAAAAAATGATATCCATTTTATTAAAATAATTTTGTAAATATGATAATTTTATTTTTAATTAAAATCATCATTTATTCGAAAAATGCTTATTTTAAAATTATAACTGATTTTATAACACTTTGAAAAATAAATTAAGATCTAATAAAATTATATTATAATAATAAGAAAAAAAATATTATTTTATGAATATATTTTATGAAATTTAATTTTATTTTAAATCATTATATTAATTATAAAATTGTAAATAAAAATTTTATGTTTTACAAAAATACAAAAAATTAATTTTTCATTTTCAAAAAATATATTTTCTTGTACTATGATATAATTATATTATATTTTAATTTATTAGATACCTAAATTTTATTTATAATTTCATGGGTGATGTTACTATTCTATTTTCCATTTTACTATTTATAAGGGTCATATTACTATTCCAAAGGTCAAGTTACTATTCCATTATTATAGGTTCTTTAATTTCTAGAAAAATACTCTTATTTAATTAATTATTCATTTATAAAGATTTGTTTGTGTCCGTTATGTGATTTTATACTATATGACATAATTATGATAAGGGAAATTACATTTATATAATTCTAGATCATTACATTAGTCCCCCTTATAAAGTTTCTCCCTTCAAATTACATTTTACAGACTATGGTGAAAAACAAGTGAGCGTACTTCTCCTTCATCACTTCCTCTGGTTACCATGTTTCCTCTTTATACTTATGGTTTAGCCATAGTACTTTGACTAGGTGAGTAGTCTTGTTGTGTAGAAATTTATCTCTATGGTCCAAGATCTTCATCGAATTTTCCTCATAAAAGAGATCATTTTCCAACTATACCACCTTTGGATTCAGTACATGTGAGCGATCTGGTATGTACTTACTTTATAAGGATACATAGAATACATCATGTAATTAAGACATGGTAGGTGGTATTTCTAGTTGATAGGCCACAACTCCAACATGATCAAGAATCTTGAAGGGGTTGATTTACCTAGGACTTAGCTTTCCCTTCTTCCCAAATCTCATGATCCTCATCCATGGAGATACATGGTAAAATACTATGTATCCAACCTCAAATTATAGGTCTTTTGATGATTGTATGGATATCACTTCTTCCAAATTTGGGCTTCCTTGATGTGATACTGGATGGTTTTCACCTTATATACCATTTCCTTAAACATTTAAAGTCCTAACAGTTTATGTTCACCGACTTCATCCCAACATGCTTGTGTTCTATATCTTTTTCCATAAAGGGATTCATATAGAGCCATTTGGGTGCTTGAGTGGAAACTATTACTATAATACAAATCAGCTATAGGTATATGTTAGTCTCATCCTCCTGTGAAGTCTATATAACAAGATCTAAACATTTATTCTAGTCTTTGAATAATCTTCTCTGATTGGCCATTAGTTTTAGGATGACAAGTCATACTAAAGTTTAGATCAATGTTTAGAGCATGTTAGAGACATTTCTAGACCTTGGATGTGAATATCATATCTTGATCAGATACAATAGATAGCGGTAATCCATGATTCCTTACCAATTATATGATATATATCCATTAAATTCAATCTATTGAGAAGTCCTCTATAATTGTGATAATGTGATCTATCTTTGTAAGATGATCCACAATAACCCATATAGAGCTATTTTCTCTGGATGTCTTTGGAAGTCCAGTGAAAAAATCCTTGGTGATGTTTTCCCACTTCCAGGTTGGTATGGGTAATGTCTGCATCATTACCTTATACTTTTTACTTTAATCCTTCACATTTTGACACACCATTCATTTTTATATATATTTAGAAATCTCCTTCTTCATATTTTCCCACTAATAGTGCTCTCAGAGATCTCAATTCATCTTTGTGCTTCCTGGGTGAATCGAGAAGGTTGAGCTATGTGCATCATTTGGAATATCTTTCTTTATATATGTATTGGATGGTATACATATTCATGAACCAAATATCATGAATCTTTTCTCATCCATTTTGAACTTTGAGGATTTCCCATTTTTGATAGATTTCACTTTTTTCTAAATTTCCCCAACATTTCATTGAGAATTCTTTATTTTCTCCATAAGGTATGGTTGATAAATAATTTGAGAAAGGAATTATTATGATCCTTCTTTAATTATTCCTATGTCTATCCTTTTCACGTCTAAAAATATTGGATCCTTCTCAATTCTCATCATTGATAAAGTTGAAGGATCCTTTTTTCTTAGAAAATCCACCACTTTATTTTCTTTACTAGGAATATATAGGATTGAGAAGTTATAATTATTGATGAGATATAACCATCTTAATGGGATAATATTAATCACTTTTTTTGTGAATATATATTTAAGGTTTTTATGATCAATATATATCTCACACTTCCCCTCATAGAGATAATACCGCCATATTTTCAACGCAAATATCACATCCACCAACTCCATATCATGCATAGGATAGTTTTTCACATGAATTTTAAACTTTCTTGAGACATAGGCTATCACTTTATCATTTTTCATTATTACATAGCCTAATCCCTTATTTGAATAATCACTTTATACCGTAAAGAGTTCCCCACTTGTTGGTAGTGTGAGTAATGGCGTAGTGATAAACCTCTGTTTCTGCTCTTTGAAGCGGTCTTCACATTCACTGGTCCAAACAAACTTTACTTCAATTAGAGTCAGTTTGGTTAGTGTGTTTGACAATCTTGAGAATTTCTACACAAATCATCATTAATACCCATCTAAACCAAGGAAAATACAGATCTCTATTACACATGTTTCTATAGGCCACTCTTAAATTGGCTTTGTCATATAAGGGTCCATATATATTCCTATCCTAGTGATTACATGCCCCAAGAATGATACTTCCTCCATAAATAACTCATATTTACTATACATTTCATAGATTTTATCCCTTCATAAAGTCTTTTTCATAATATTCAAGTACTCCCCGTGATCCTCCTTTATTTTGGATTATATTATAATATCATCGATAAAGACTACCACAAATTTGTTTAAGTAATATATAAACAATATATTCATTAAATAAATGAAAATTTATAGAGAATTAGTGAGTATAAAGGGAATAATTATGAACTTATAGTGTCCATACCTCTTTTTAAAGGAAGTCTTGGGAATATCTTCCTTCTTCACCTTTAATTGGTGATATCCCAACAAAAGGTCTACCTTTGAGAAATACTTGGCCCCATATAGTTGATTTAAAAAGTCATATATCCATAGAAGGGGATACTTTTTATTTATTATTTTTTTTTTGAGATAATGTTAATCAATGCAGAGAAACATTGATCCATCATTCTTCTTGGTGAAGAGGACTGGCGCACCATATGGTGAAGTACTCAGGTGTATGAAACTTTTTTTTCAGATTCTCTTATAACTACTTCTTCAGTTCCTTCAACTCATAGGTGTCCATTATATAAGGTGTCTTGGATATAGTTATAGATCTAGGAATAAGTTCAATTGATAACTCAACCTCTTGATAAGTATAAAGATAAGGAAATTCTTCAGGGAACATGTCAGTGTAGTCCCTTACCATTGCATGTCTTCAAGCATGATTATCTCCTTTGTCTCAATAATTTGAGAAAGATAGGATTTCTCATAAGGAAATAATATCCACACATAATATGATAACTATAAATAAGATCCATACTCATACTTAAACTTTTATATAATTGGAGGATTCTTTGGTATATAAAGGATGATCTCCATTTCCCAATAGTTAATGTTGGATTTGTATAAATATAGTCAATACATGCCCAATATAGCATCAAACTCCACCAAATTAAGACAATATTTTATGGGAGGTTTAGTCCACAAACATTAACCAGGTAAGAGTTATATACTTTGGACACAGTAATTTCCCCATTTTTTATTCTCACAGATAACTCAACCTCCATATTTTGAGGTTGTGCTTGAATAGTTCTACTAAAAATAAAAGATATAAAAGAATGTGTAGAACTAGAATCAAATATTATGTTCACTATTATTTAATTAATAACTAGTATACATGTCACCACATCATTTTTAGGCTTCACCTTGGTAGCTATGATTGCATAGGCCCTTCTTTGTTGCCTTAGAGGTTGTTGTTGTTGATTACCTCAGACAACCCTTGGCTTAGGGAAATGGATTTCATAATGCCCATGTTCCTTGCAATTGAAAAACTAAAATACAAGCTGAGCATTGATCTGAACCTTTATTTCTTCTTCCATGTTATTAGTATTTTTCATATCCTTTCATCAATTATTATCCATATGCCCATCTCTTCCATATTTGAAGCATCACTTGGTTCCCTTTAAGCAATTTCCAAGATGCTTCTTCCCACAATTTTGACATGTGGGATGTTGGGTCTTCTTTCTATAATAGGATTTATCTTTTCATTCACCCATATTAAACTCCATTTTTCTTTTTTTCCACCAGGACCATGAGATCACTAAGAATATTCAATCTTCATTTCAGCCTTAAGGGAACAATGGATAATCTCCTCATAAATATTAAAGTCTCAAATCGCCAACTATTTTCATATATTATGATTTAGTCTAATAAATAATTGGTCCACCTTAAATTCATTTTTCATGAAAAATCCAGAGGTGTATCATGGAAGCCTTGTTATTTTTTTCTCATATTCTCCAATAGACTTGTCTTCCTTTCACTTTAGTCTAAGGAACTTCCTTTCCATATTAAGATTATTATTTTAGAGAAAATATTTATTGAAAAATATTTTCTTAAATTATTATAATTCCATTGAATCAATTTCTTCCTTGGAATTAGTGTTCTTAATCAGTGTTCACCATTGATCTACTACCCCATCAAAATGATAGACCTCCAACACAACTTTCTATTCTTCTAATCACTAGAGGACATAGAATATATTCTCAATGGACTTAATCAATTGTTTTTTTAGGAGGGGGTTGTAAGATACACTAAATATGGGAGTCCTTTTTCGCATGAAGGATTCAACTGCAACTTTCTATTTATGAGGATAAATTGGGGTTTCCACATTATTCAAGTTATTGTACATAACTTGAGATAGTTGTCTTGGTACTGTTATAAAGTTTTGATTTATCATTTCTATAAAATTTGGCATTTCATTAGATAAATCATCGCATTACCTACCACATTGATTGTCATAATGGGTTCTCCTATTTCCAGTCATTAATTAAGAAAAATAAATACAATTAGGGGGCATGAATACTTAGATAAAAAACATATCAAAAGGAAATTTTGGACATAGAAATATAAATATGGAAATGAAAAGTATATCCCAATTTATGATTCCATATGTTTCAATAATGGTTATCCATGGTGATTCAATAATCCCTTGGGTTCTTACTAAATTTTTCTAGTCCTCATATCCAAAAATAACTAGACCTTGATTTGATACCAACTATAAAGACCATATCCTTTTATACATATTATTACATGATTTTAAGTATATTTAACCATTAAATTATAATTCAAAGATCATAAAGTCTAGTGTCTTTGGATGATTATGTATATAAAATAGAAAACATGGAAATAAAATAAATATTATTTATTTTAATAATCCATGAAGAGATCCTAAATTTCATTGATCTCCAACATCTTTATAGGATAACCTAGGGAATACATAAACAGACTGGATGATCTAAAAAGCCCAGTAAGGGTATAAACATAGGAATAAAACAAAGCACATGGATTAGAATGCATAACATGATGACATAAAAAGGAATTAATCAAGAATAAAATAAGGAATAATAATATGTTGAGCATGGGGATTTTAAATCATTTCATCATATGAATGTGGAAACAATACACAACATGACATAAGCATGAGTCAGGGCTAACTACCAATACCATTGCACATGACGGACAAAGTCCCATAAAGGAATCAGGTTCACTCCCTATCCCAACATGAAATGTCATGAGACTAAATATTACCCAATTAATTTTATTTCTATTTGGTTTCACCCATCATAAAATTTTCATGAATATGTTTTCTATATTAATAATCAAGTATAAGGGTTACCTATGTAAATAATTGGGTACCATAATCATGTCATAAGGCATAACAAAAGGGAATATCATAATGGTGTCCATGAAACAACTGATTTGAATCATAAATGGGTATTAATAATGGAAAATATGCATATATCATGATAATTTATGTAAAATTGAAGTTAAATTACGTAAAAATAGTGTTTAAAAGACATTAAAAATGAAACATTTTAGTGTAATTTAAGGAAAATATTAAAGAGCATTTAAAGTGGAAAAGGTACATTTTTTCATAAAACCAGAAATTAACCAAGATAGTTCTTTATGATAAAATGAGATATTTTATAAAAAAATATTGTTTCTTAAAATATATTATGGTTTTCACTTAAAATTAGGTTTAAAAAAAGGAAGTTCTCTTTAATCGGGCTAGATTTTTGTAAATAATTGGGAGGGGAACTTTTTTGAAAAATGTATTTCCCCATAAAAAAGGATGTACTGGTCTGGATACATGATTTTTGAACATATACATTGAATTTATAAGAATTATATAAATAAATAAAATTTACATTGGGGAAAAGATGGATAAATTGTAACCCGAAGGAAAAAATGGAGGTTCAGAAAGAATCCCTTGCCTTATGTCCTAAATGGTTTTGTACTTGATCTTAATATCCTAGATAATATAATTAAGTCCATTAATTAATTAATTAATAACCTTTTATACTTGAATTTTATTTATTATAATTTTATTAAGTTAATTTATTTAATTTTATATGAGTTTTAAAATTCAAATTTATCATTTGAGAGTGTTCATTTCTTTGGTTTTCATGATTGGTTGACTTGTATAAATGTATGAAATATCATGTATAATGGGAATAGATATCTAGAATTGAATTTATATGTTATTAATGAAAATACATATTATTAAATTTTTATATAATTCATTCATTATTTGGGTTGAGGATGAATCATTAGTTAATATGTTAGTGATAATTGTTTAGATTGTTTTGGGGGGTTTTTTATCATAACAAACTAGTTTTGTTTCATTATTAATTATTGTCTATAAAAGTTAGTTTCAGAACATAAAAATTATTATAACATAAATTTTACAATCTATAAAAACCATTATAATGGTTTTTTCTATCCTTAAAGTATATGGAGGAAAATAAAAATTGTTCATCCTCAAAGGCAATAAATCAACACCTCGCAGATGATATTTTCATTTTTAGAATAAAAGGAAGAGGAGAAGAGTCTTAATGGTAGATTTTCCATTAACATAATAAAATTATAGTATATAAAATATAATAGAGTAATCATGAATTTCTTGATATAGGAGGTGATAATATTATAAGAAAATAAAAGAAAGTGAAAAGAAAAGAAAGCGAAAGAGGATTTTACCTCTTAAGTTCTTCTCCTTGAGAACCTCCTTAGGGAAATTTTTTTTGGTTTCTTTATTGAGAATATAAGAACCTGGATTTGGGGAAGAGAATTGGTAATATTATTGGGGATAATTTTGGCAAGGATAAAAGTTTGAAATGTGTGATGAGAAGAGGTGGTGAAGGGTGGTATTTATAGGGGAGGAGAGGGGTGTTTTCTCACTATTTTATTCATTATTTTGTTATTTTGAATCAAGACTATCAATTTTTTGAACTTTATAACTAAATATATTAAAATAATGACTGATAGTTTGATATTATGGGCTTTAATTATTCATACATCATCTATGACTCAATAATTCATGTATTTGTTAAATATCGTAAATTATCATTTTTCACTATTCACCAAAAAATCAACTATTTTAGAAAATTCCAAAAAAAATCACCCTATATATTTTCTCAACATATATAATTAAAAAATGAGCTCTATTTTATGAACATAATTTTCTAAATATGAGAAATTTAATTTTTAATTAAAACCATTATTTATTCAAAAAATACTAATTTTAAAATTATAATAGATTTTATAACACTTTGAAAAATTAATTAAGGACTCATAAAATTATCTTATAATAATAATAAAATAAAATATTAATTTATGAATCTATTTTATGAAAATAAATTTTTTTTAATCATTATATTAATTATAAAATTATAAATAAACATTTATGTTTCACAAAAATACCAAAAATTAATTTATCATTTTCAAAACATTTATTTTCTTACACTATGATATAATTATATAATATTTTCATTTATAAGATACCTAAATTTTAGTTATACTTTCATGGGTGAGGTTATTGTTCTATTGGCTAGTTTACTATTCATAAGGGTCATATTATAATTCTAAAGGTCAAGTTACTATTCTATTGGTATAGGTTCCTTAATTTCTAGAAAAAACCTCGTATTTAATTAATTCTTAATTTATAATGTTTTTTTGTGTTATTTATTTTATTTTATACTATATGGTATAATTATAATAAGGGAAATTTTATTGATATAATTTTGGGTCGTTACAAGTAAGTTGTTCTTGTATTCCGATGAATTGTAAAATTATATCTTCTTTAAGTGTGTGATCCTAAAGGAAATGTTATCTTATATTAATGTGAATATCATGTGAGTGATGTGTTGGGTTTTTACTTAAGTAAATTTCACTTATATTATCACAAAATATTTGACTTTTAGTAAAAATCTTTTCATATTCTATGAGTGTGTGTTTCATCCACAACACTTGAGCGCAACAACTTCCAACTGCCACACATTCAGCTTCAGTAGTGTAAAGTGCTACTGAGTTTTTTTTCTTACATGATCAAGAAACTAAATAATCTCCTAAGAGATGAAATGTTCCAAATTTACTTTTCCAATCCATTCTATAGACACCTAAGTCAGCATTCTAAAAAAAATTAGTTCAAAAAAAATTCTAGAAGAATAGAAATGGTCTAAATCCATAGTTCCCTTAAGATAATGAAAAATTAGTTTTATAGATTTAATATGGGATTATTTAGTATTTTCTTGATATATTTTACATAATCATACTTAAAACATTAAATATTTATTACTAGAAGTTAAGTAAACTAAACTTCCTACCATACCTCTAAAAATATTTTGATCAACTGGTTTTCTAGCCTCATAAAGATCTAAATTATTATAGGTAAAAATAGGAGTATTAATACTTTTATTATTGTCACATCTAAATTTCTTAATAATTTATTTTATATAATTTTTTGAGATATAAAATTTCCTTTTAGTTTTTGTAAAATTTGAAAACCAATAAAACATGTTAACTCACCAATCATACTCATTTTAAACTCAAACTTCATCAGATCTGCAAAATAATCTATTAAATATTTTTGAGTTGAACCAAATATAATGTCATAAGCATAAATTTTTACAATCATAATTTTTTTATTTACTTATTTTATAAAATAATTTGGATCTGCAACTCCCTTAGAAAAAAAAATTTGTAATAAAAATCTAATTAATCTATAATACAAAGATCTATGGAATCTTTAAGTACATATAAATATTTAGTAAGTTTATAAACATGTTCTGGATATTTTTTATTTTCAAAATTAGGGGTTTTTCAATATAAAACTCCTCCTGAACATATCCATTAAAAAATCACACTTCATATCCATTTGAAAAAATTTGAATTTAAAGAATGTTATAAAGGATATAAGTATTCAAATATATTCAATTATTTCTACTAGGGAATAGGTTTCTTCATAATAAATTCCCTATTATTTATTATATCCCATAGAATAAATTATATATTTATTTCTAACTATTATACCATTTTCATCGCATTTTTATGAAAATACCATTTTACTCCAACTATAGAAGTTTCTATAGGTCATTCAACTAAAGTTCATACTTTTTTCCTCTCAAAATCATTGAGTTCATATTGCATTACCTTAATCCAATAATCATAGCCTAAATCCTCATTAAGATTCTTAAGTTCAAATTAGGATAAGAAATATAGATGTTAAATTTCATTTCTTAAGGAACATCTAGTCCTAACTGGTTGATTTACATCACCAATGAACTTTCTATGGGATTATTTCTAAAAAACAATTGATTTCTTGGGTTCTAAAAAGTTTATTATTCAACAATAGGTAGAAAATATTGCTGAGGAATAACTTCAAAAACTAATTATTGAGTTATTTCTTTATGATAATAACTTTCTAACAAAGAATGAAAGTTAGTTTTATAAATAACATCTAAGGATGTAGGTTGAGGTTGTTTGAAAAAAAAGGATTAGTTTCATCAAACATAAAATGTAATTTTTCCTCAATAGTATAATAATTTTTATTAAAAACTCTATAAGCCTTGGAAGTAGGGTAATAACCTAAAAATATTCCTTCATCATATTTGGGTGAAAATTTATTTAAGTTATATTTCATATTTAGGATGAATACTTTGCAACCAAAAACTTTGAAGTAAGAAACTTTTGGTTTTCTTCTTATCCAAAACTAATAAATATTTTTATTAAGAAAGTGTCTAATAAAAACTTTATTTTTAGTATAGTATAGAATACTAACTGATTTATCCCAAAAAAAATTAGCAACTGAGCATTTATTCCGCATGGTTCTAGTTATTTCTTAAAGAATTCAATTTATTATTTCAACTACACCATTTTTTGGGGGGGTTCTGGGTGTTAAAAAGTTATGTTCTATACCTTTCTTACTAAAAAAGTTTCAAAATATGATTTTACAAATTCTCCACCATGATCGCTACAAATAGTTATCAAGGAGAGTTTTTTCTCATTTTTAATTTTGGCTACAAAATTTTTAAAATAAAAAAAGACTTTGGATTTTTTAGATAAAAAATAGATCCAGGTATATCTAGCGTAATCATCAAACAAAACATATACAAACTATTTTGTACCAATACTTATAGTTGTTGTAGGACCAAATAATTCCATGTGCACTAACTATAAATCATCAAGAGTTGAGACTTCACTAATAAATTTAAAACTTGACTTATGTTTCTTATTGTATTGAAAAGGGTCACAGACTTTTGAAGTATCAAAACTAAGTTCCAGTAGATCCTTAACAAGTCCTTTCTTATTCAACTTAGATAAGCTTATTAAGGTTACAATGTATTGACCTTATATTACATAACTAGTATTTATCTTTTATTGCACTAAATAAAGTTAAGTCTTGTCACCTAAGGTCATCTAAGTTAAGAGTGTGTACATTCTCATGTCTATTGATAGAAAGAATAAATTCATTCATGGAATTATCTACTAAACATTTATCATTCCTAAATCTCACAAGTTAACCTTCATCACATAATTGAATTTTTCTTATAAGGTTGTTCTTAAGACCTATAACAAATAAAACATTTGGAATAAGAGTTTATCTAAGAAGAATAATGTTACATATTCTGATAATATCCCCTTGATCATTATTTCTAAAAGTTACTTTTCTACCTTTCAACTTGATTATCTTCTTAAAGAAAAATGTATTTCTAGTCATTTTTCTAGAAAACCCACTATCCATGTACAAAATATTTTTTTTGGTACTATATTTGTTATCCGAAAAATAAAAATATGAGTTTTTTAGAACCCAAACCTTCTTGGGTGTGGTATTTTTAGAAAAAAAAATCATAGGTAACCAAATTTGTTTAGAAAAATAATATTTATGAAATCCAATAGATTTAACTTTGTATAGAGAATAATTTTTCCTCTAGTTCCCACCACTTTGGAACTTAGTGAAAAAAAATTCACTTTTTATAAAAAAATAATTGTTACTAAAAATAGGTTTTTTGTTTGTAAAACCCATTCTAGAACTATTACCAAGAGGTCTAATTTGTTTGTAATTTTTTTTCAAAGTTTTCTTTACCTATGGTAAACTTTGATATAAGTTATTTCAAACTAGATATTTCAGATTTTAGTTTGATAACTAAATTTTTATTCTCTTCAGTATTAGTTTTAGGTATACGTTTTGTTTGTAAAACATTTTTCTCATAAATAACTTTTTAAAAATCTTTTGAAATAGTTTCTTTTTTAGAAATAGTCTTATAAAGATCTTTAGAAATATCTGATATTTCATTTACTAAAAGATTTATTCTTGAATAATCTTTAAAAATTTTATATTGGTCATTATCATGTTTTTTACAAATCTTTCAATTTTTGTTTTCTAAATTTTTTTGAAAATATGGAAACCTTTTCATAACTAGTTAAAAAATTATCTTCTGCTGAGGAAGATTCTTCATTAGAAGATGTTGAATTTTTCTCATTAGGATAATTATCATTTAAATACATGTTAATAATATATTCATATATATGTACCTTATCCACAAAACATTGATTTTCCATGAGAACTTTAGAAAAAAGACCAATATTCCTATGTTCAGAACATTCATTCTTAGAAGAACGTTTAGAATAATCACCACCGCTGGCACTCCATGTGTAAAAAAATTTCAAAACTTTCTTTCCTCTAGACTTTTAATACTTCTTCTAATTTATTCTATGAATTATTTTTTTACTATCTTTCCACTTTATCTTTGTAAAATAATGTTTGATATTTCCATCGTTCTTACATTCATAGAAAGTGACTTTAGAATATTTCTTATCACTTTTATCCTTATGAATTTTCTTATTTCTGTATTGGAAATATTTTTCTCCAACAATATTTTTCATCCTTTTCTCTATATTATATAACTAACTATATGAATGTTCATATGTTTTAGACTTATATTGAACAAAAACTTTCTTCTTCCTTAAATATTTAACAAATTTCTCAACTAACTGAACTTTTGAACGAACAGTAGATATTGTAGAAAATGAAACACCTCCATTTTTATTTTTCTATATATAATCGTCTCTTTTAAGTCAACCATCATACTACATAAGGGTTCTATTCAAATCATATAGATTGAGATTAGTTAACTTCTTAATATCATCAATATCGGTTCTTTTTATTCCCACTTATTGGGAATAATATCAATAATATTTTCAATAAGAATCTCATAATCAAGCTCTTTTTCTCCAAGATATTGTAAAATAATTAGGATTTTCATAAATCTTTGATGTATCTTGGAAACATACTCTTCATGAATAAAATAAAAATCTTGATAATCAAGTCATAGAATAGATCTTCTAGTGTCTATAACTTTTTATGTACCAAAATGAGTAACTTCAAATTTACTCCAAATACTATTTAAAGCTTCACAAGAAGATATATGACTATAGAAATTCCTTATCATATAACACAACAAAGTAGTTATAACCTTATAATTCAATTTATAAACTTGTTTCTCAACATTATTAAAAGTATAAGCTTCCTTATTAGTAATCATATACTTTTCGGTTAGCATCAGAAATTTATCAACCCTAGTGTTGATTACAAAATTCTTCATTCTATCTCTCCAATATTCATAGTTATTACCATCAAAATTTAGTGGTTGACTATGATTCAAATTTTCAAGAGAACTGGCATTATTCATTCCATATTAAAACAATAGAAAATATTTTCTACAAGTAAATGTTAGTGTAATATGGTTTTATAAACAAAATATTTATATCAAAACATTAAACAACTTTCAATAGGTAAATAAAGTAAAAACTCATCAATCTATAGCAGTAGAAACCTCCTCAGATACCAACTGTAAGATCATAATATTTAGCTTAGATACTTTTAATAGGGTTGAATTGTAGTTTAAAATATTAGTTTAAAATATTTAAACTAAAAAAACCCAAATCCTATTAAAATAACTCTATTAGAGTTGGACTTAGTCTGATTTTCAGAGTAACAAAATCAAAATCAGACTACATCTGATTATATAAAAGTAAGGATCTTAATCACAATGGAACTGATTAAATCAAAGTATTTTTTTATCATAAACAGGGAAACACTAATAAAACCAATTTTATAGAAATCTAAGTATGATGATTAGCTTTGTAATACATTCATGGAAGAATAGAAACTTGTAAAAAAAGAAATATAATAGCTATATAAAAGTAAGAATGACTTACAGTCTATATTGAGAATTTTACCTCTTTTAACCTTAATAGTAAGGTATTAAATAAACTTTACTAAAGGTATACACTGTTTTATACTTATAGTAAAGTGTATCTTTACTTACCAGTAAATCCCTTGATACGATGATCATAATTGCTCTGTCTTCCTATCCCTGGAATCCCTCAATACGATGATTGGTGTAACACCCCGAGATTTTATGAAAAATATTCTTTTTAATTTCATTAATGTCTTGTTTTATATGCTACACCAAAATAAGCTTGAACAACATGCATCCTTGACTTGCCTTGCATTACACGCAAGTGCGACCTTCCGCGATAGCGTGTGTTGTACGCAATACCGAGTTTCACTAAACAATGATATGCTATTAAAATATTATTAAAACTAGCCATTATGAATAGTAATAACCACTTTTTGAAATTTTGTAAATTTTATTTTTCAAAATTTACTTCATTTTTGGATTCGGAATATCGAAATTAGCTTAGGGTAAAATTTTGGTACTTTTCAGATAACTTTTATTTTCTGATGAATAGTGAAAATTACTAAATTTTAATTAAAAACAACCTTTTTAATCGAAATAATTAATAGTGATAAATTATTAATTTTAGTGGTTTTAAAGTATATTTTGAATATATTTTTTCAATTTAATACAATGTTGGTCATTGGATGTAATTTCACATTTAAACCAGACATAAACAAATGTCAATCTTTTGATAGTTATTATCTCTTAAAAACACGCTATTTGTTTTGACGATGGAAATTAATTTTTAAATTAATTAATGCAACTGATATGTTTTTAATTTGGTAAAATAAAAATCATTTTTGAATTCATAATATCAAATATAGCTTAGACCTAATTTTTGGTATTTTTCTAGAAACTTTCATTTTTTGATGAATAGTGAAACCACTAAGTGGTAGCTAAAAAAATTGAATTTTTCATAAAACTTAATTTTACCACTTCTGTGAGTGGAATTTCAAAAATCCGAGACGCACGGTTGATGTCAGTAAGTAAAATGTGGTTCAATGAGATGAAAATAATTTTTGGTGAATAGTAACTTTTTACTTTTTTTTACCACGATTAAAAGTAAATAGGGTAATTAAGGGTAAAAATGATATTATTATTACCCTAACACATGTCCTAATTCTATTGGATAAGTTTAATTCAACCAAAAACAACCTTAGGAATAAAATATGACCATTTAGGCCCACTTGGATTAGATTAGGACATTTATTATTATTAAATTCAAAGAAGAGTTAAAAGAGTTAAAATCAAATTTTATTTACTACAACATTTTTAATATAGGGTTATACATAAGATAAATTCGATTGTAAATATTCATTAGAAAGATAATACGATTTACTACATAATTATATTTTATTTATAATTTTTAGACATTAAATAAATTAATTTATTTATGACACAATGATGATGCAGTAATTACCATAATAGTGAAAAATTAGAATAATTGATATTATAAATACCCAAATAAATATAATTTGAGACTTTTTATGAATTACACTAATTTTCTAGGTTAATATAACATGTTATTATGGATTTAATTAACTTTTTTTGAACTAATAATTCTGTTATGATTTTCACAAAAATAAATTACTAAATAGTGTCAAAATTGACATAAAATAGTTTTTAAAACAAATATTATATTAGTAATTGTTATTTTATTAATAAAAATATAATGTTCGGCCAAATGACTTATATAAGGTTATATATATTAATAATAAACAACTTGGGGTTATTTTGTCTGCTTATAGTAAGTTTATTAACCATATAGTATAAGAACACAAGAAGACGCGGTAAAAGTAAAATTATTTTACTTAATGTTAAATCTAAATGATAAGGTTAAAATAGGAACCTAAACTTGTCTAAATTCTATTGTATGAGAGGATTTAGACCCATACCCACCTTCGATTCTAAATAAATCACTTTGGAGCTATTTAAAACCGAATTTGTCTTTATAATAAAATAATATTTTTAGTTTTTCCAAAGGAGCCCCTCTCCTCCCGTATAAAAGGTCACCTCCTCCCTCTCTTCCTCACACCACTTTGAGCCTTCAAGCTCATCCAACCCCTGACAAATTCCATTCTCCACTTCCATAGCAACATCCTAGAGGTTATGGTCTTCCTCAAAGACCAATTTTAGTGCCCTAAAAGGAGATCTCAAAGAGGCGCTTCAAAGAAGAGGTAATGTCCGTTACCGATTCTTTCAACTTTATTTCTTCTTCCACTTCTTCTTCTTAGGTTGTTTCATTATGAAGTAATAACATCAGTATCACTCATATAATTATATGTTATTATAATTATGAAACAATCCTATTTCACCATCTATCCATCCTACGGAAAACGAAATCACTGCGCGTGCGTACGTACGGAATACCGTCTCCACGCCGTGGTGTAATCTATTTTCCACCACCACCTTACTTGGATGGGTATAATGGTGTACATAATAACTATATATGATTATTTCAAAGTTATATTGATTCTGATATAGTATACATACACTCCAATACAATTCCACGATCATGAAAACGATATCATCGCTCGTGCGTACGTACGGACTACCGTCTCCACGACGCGATGAGATACATTCTCCACGTTAACCATTCATGAATGATTATAAAGTATATATAATAAGTAATCATGAAATATATGACATAATAATGATATTGTATTTATGTTTATATATATTTATTTCATCTACTTAATTCCATTCAACTCAATAAGGAAACGAAAACAGCGTTCATGCGTACGTACGGCCTACCGTCTCCATGAACAGTGTATTTCTTTCCATTTACTAATCTATTATATATATGTATATTCTGAATATATATTATATATAAATAATGTTTTATATTCTGTAATTAATTAATCATGATCTAAGTAATCATATGAATAATTACAAGTCAAAACACGGATGAAAAATGAAACGATTTTACCCAAAACGCTCTTTAACATGGAATTTACAAAAGAACGGGTAATATAAAGTCATAAGTGAACCATATATGATATCATAACAATGAGTATGATTCTATAATAAGTCAATGACATTATTTAAATCATTATACAGGAGTTTCGGACACTTATGAAGCAAATCGGACCTAAGGTAAGGGAAATATCACAATCTCATTTTTATCCGAGATTGTTTATAATTTGGAATTTACTGGGGTATATTTTATCATCCACATCCATGTTTCCTCAATATGTAATATTTATATCCTTATAAAATAGTTTATATCCAATTTTACCCTTCGATTAGTTTTTTGTAAAAGATATGAAAGGAATCTTTTGTCGTTTTTCATATGAGGTACTTTTTGACTTTTCTGACAAAAGTACGAGAAGAATGTTTTCTTTTAACTTATACAGCATGAATGGATTTTTAAAACATTATTTCCAATAAGCTTACCTTACAAGTTTTCAAGTTTATTTTTAATCAACTTCTTTTAGTTTAGGATTGTATGACATGTTAAGAAAGGAAAAGTGTTTTTGAAGTAGAAAGGATATTTTCCTCAAGAATGGAGTTCAAGTGTTTTATCAAAATTATTTTCCATCTAAGATAATATAAAGTTATGTTTCTATCCCTATTATTATATTGATTTGATTATGTTGTGATGGAAATATATTTATGAATTCTTTTATCTTATATGAATTGTTTTATGATGTCACGATGTTTAAGATTCCCATTTTTATTACATGGGTTATGCTATGATGTATGGTTTATGATTTTGTGGCACACATAAGAATGGTATCATTATGAGATGGGTGGGACCTATATATCCCTCCAATGCATTCGGTAAAGATTTTATATCTCATGAGATAGACATGGCTGGAACGGCAGGTTAAACCGGTTCAGTGAAACAGGACTGAAACGAGGAGTGAACTCGGTTCAGAAATGGACTTTGTCCACTAAGATAGTCTTGGAAATGAGTCTTGACTAATAATAAATGATTCTCTATGATTATGTTTGTATACCACAAAGTTTCATGTTTTATGTTATGATTATTGGGATTACATTTCACTACTATGATTTATCCCATGTTATGATATTATGATCTGTTTTGCAGGTTAAGATTTCCAAAATGTTATGTTCTTATGAATATGATGTGATTGATATTTCTTTTGTTTACCTTTACTAAGCATTTGAGCTCACCATTTTATGTTTTCTTTTCCCCATGATATAAAGAAAGGTTTTAGGTACAAAAAAAAGGAAGATCTTTATGGGAGATGTTGAAGATCTTTCACCACGATTAGAAGATTATATTCTGAGTTTCCAAAGACACTAAACTATTACGGTCCTTGTGTGTGTGTTTTTGTTATGTACTAAGTATTCCGCAAAAGTAATGTAATTTCCATGTACGTTAAGCTTCGGGTCTCTACAGTTGGTATCAGAGGAAAGGTTTAATCAACCTTTGGAAACTAGGATGCGAGAACTTTAGTGAGATCCTTAGAGATATTTCTAAGGTATGTCTAGGGATGTCCCTAAGGATAAGTATACGTATAGTATATAGTCCTAGAACTATGGTAACGATATTAGATTAAACCAAAGATGTTAGATATTGAAGTTACTCCCCCTTTATTATGATTTTTACCTCTCACACTATTCTTTTTGGGTTTTAGACGATGGCTGGAACCCGAAGGAACCGTGTTGATCAATGTAATGGACAATGCAATGATTGTCCTCTTGAACAAACAAATGTTATGGGAGATGGAGTGCAAAATCTTATTGCTATACTTACACAAGCTATGAATCATTCTGGACTTCCAAATGAGTAGATAAGGGAATAATATTCTATTGAGTCCTTCATGAGGCAACGTCCACCTTCTTTCAGTGGGTCTTCTGATCCACTTGTTGCTGAACAATGGATCAGTACTACTGAAAAGATATTTTCAGTTCTTCAATGTTCTGAACATGATAAAGTCATCTTAGCAGTGTATCGTTTGGAAGGTGATGTTGATCAATGGTGGAATCTTATCAAGAATACGTGGCCAAGAGATGAAATTGAGTCCATGGAATGGGACGAGTTCAAGAACTTATTTTTCAATAAGTACTTCCCTCGTATTCTTCGAACAAATATGGAGAAGGAGTTTCATGAACTAAAGCAAAAGGATGATGAATCTGTTGGTATATACGAAGTGAATTTTACAAGGCTTGCAAGGTATGCATCTGGATTTATCATCCAACCTGAAAGTAAAGTTGATCGATTCTTCAGTGGCTTAAAACCAAATCTTCGAAGGGCATTAGCTATAAGAGACTTCAGTAGCTATGAAGAAATTGTGCATTGTTCTATCAAGGTAGAAATGGAAGTTGGTGTTACTTATCAATCTCATAGTTTTGACAAGAAATGAAAGATGGAGTTCAAGGAGAAATCTCAGAATAATGGTGAAAAGAAGATGAATGTTTTCTTATGCTCAAAGTGTGGAAAGAAGCATGGTGGAGATTGTCTTAAAGGGACTAGAAAATGTTTTAAGAAATGGAAAAAGGGTTTCTAATGATGTGAATAAAGAAAAGACTGCAGAGAACGCACCACTAACACTTCAATGCTTCAAGTGCAAGGAAATGGGGCATTATGCTAATAAATGCCCTAATCCAAGGGTTAGTGATGATCGACATGAGTAACCACTTAAGGCAAAGGACAAAGGGAAGTCACATGCGATCACTATTGGCGATGTTGAATATGACAACGATGTAGTGGAATGATTAAGTGTTTATGTAATGGGATTCCAAAATAATGTTGTATATAGTATCGTGGAATATTGGAATATTTATGTATTGGTCTATTGTGGTTTTCAATGGTACCGGTAACCATATAATGTGATTGAGATATTTTTGGAAAAAAAAGATGATATGCACATAATGAAAGGAAAATGAGAAAATGAAATGTTTGACCATATTCATGAGCTCATGACTGATATAAGGAGAAGGTTATATCATGGTTTGAGTATATAGAATTTTTGGATTTTGGTATGTGGAAAGAGTTAACTTTTGACTGCATTCATGTTTTCACTATGGTTGCATTAATGGGTATTCATTCTTCAAGATAATAAATGATTAAGGTATTCACATGTTTGTAATTTTACCAACAAGACATATCTTATGATATATGGGGGATAAATGATGGAATTCACGTGATTGTTATGTGACATTTCAAGTAATCATTTTCTTTATACTATGAGCTTGGACCGAAGTATTTTAGATAAGCCAAAAGATTGGAATGGATTATGTTGGACATAATTTAGGATAGAACTTTTTTCGATATTATTGATGGGATGTTATAGTAATATAGCATTAGAAAAAGGACAACCTGCAGGACGGGCGACAGCCCATCGCGTCGGACAAGGCTGTGGGAATCGAACCCACAACCAAAGTGCGACTGGCCTTTATCGCCTACCACTGGCCTACAGGAAGTCCCTGGTTAGTAGAAACTAGTTTTATTTTATTACGCGGTATGATATATGAAGTATAAGTTCATTTTTGGAATCGTATACGATTAACCTCACCATAGATGGACTTATGTATATTTGATAACTTTTGCTAACCTTTTTTTTGAAACAGATGGAATGACCCATCATTCTATCACATGATCTATTAACACTTCATGATTAACAAATTCAAATTCATTTCTTTAAGAGATGAAGTGGAAATTTTTCAAAGCATGAACAACAGTGAAATTTTACCAAAAATCATGTAAGTATTTCTTTTAATTCACCAACTTTAGGGAAATGATCTTGAAAATCAAAAATGTTGTCCTAGTGCCCTTATATCTGATGAATCAGATGGTACCTTAGATCATCGCAAATCTATGGCTTTGTTATTGTTGTATATTTCATAGCCATGTTCTCTACCACTCTCCATCAGAACTTGATGGTTAGATTTTTCTTCCATATCCATATTTTCACCTATGTTCTACTACGTGGAAACCCAGTGATGAGTTAATTTGGGTAACCATTACACTTCATACTTTAGTTTTTAAAGCCAATTTTGGGTATTCATTTTTACGATGTGTGTTTCTATTAAACAAACTTTCGAGTAGTAAACCATTTATAACCCCGATGAATTTCCAGGGCGAAATTCATTTTAAGGGGGGTAGAATGTAACACCCCGAGATTTTATGAAAAATATTCTTTTTAATTTCATTAATTTCTTGTGTTGTATGCTACACCAAAATAAGCTTTCACAACACGCATCCTTGAATTTCCTTGCATTACACGCAAGCGCGACCTTCCGCGATAGCGTGTGTTGTACGCAATACCGAGTTTCGCTAAATAATGATATGCTATTAAAATATTATTAAAACTAGCCGTTATGAATAGTAATAACCACTTTTTGAAATTTTGTAAATTTTATTTTTCAAAATGGACTTCATTTTTGGATTCGGAATATCGAAATTAGCTTAGGGTGAAATTTTGGTACTTTTCGGATAACTTTCATTTTCTGATGAATAGTGAAAATTACTAAATTTTAATTAAAAACAACCTTTTTAATCGAAATAATTAATAGTGATAAATTATTAATTTGAGTGGTTTTAAAGTAAATTTAGAAAATATTTTTACAATTTAATACAATTTTGGTCATTGGATGTAATTTCACATTTAAACCAGACATAAACAAATGTCAATCTTTTGATAGTTATTATCTCTTAAGAACACGCTATTTGTTTTGACGACGGGAATTAATTTTTAAATTAATTAATGAAACTGATATGTTTTGAATTTGGTAAAATAGACATCATTTTTGAATTCATAATATCAAATATAGCTTAGGCCTAATTTTTGGTATTTTTCTGGAAACTTTCATTTTTTGGTGAATAGTGAAACCACTAAGTGGTAGTTAAAAAAATGAATTTTTCATAAAACTTAATTTTACCGCTTCTGTGAGTGGAATTTCAAAAATCTGAGAGACGCGATTGATGTCAGTAAGTAAAATGTGGTTCAATGAGATGAAAATAATTTTTGGTGAATAGTAACTTTTTACTTTTTTTTACCACGGTTAAAAGTAAATAGGGTAATTAAGGGTAAAAATGATATTATTATTACCATAACACATGTCCTAATTCTATTGTATAAGTGTAATTCGACCAAAAACAACCTTAGTAATAAAATATGACCATTTAGGCCCACTTGAATTAGATTAGGACATTTATTATTATTTAATTCAAAGAAGAGTTAAAAGAGTTAAAATCAAATTTTATTTACTACAACATTTTTAATATAGGGTTATACATAATATAAATTAGATTGTAAATATTAATTAGAAATCTAATAATATTTCCTACATAATGATATTTTATTTATAATTTTTAGACATTAAATAAATTAATTTATTTATGACACAATGATGATGCAGTAATTACCATAATAGTGAAAAATTAGAATAATTGATATTATAAATACCCAAATAAATATAATTTGAGACTTTTTATGAATTACACTAATTTTCTAGGTTAATATAACATGTTAGTATAGATTTAATTAACTTTTTTCAAACTAATCATTCTGTTATAATTTTCACAAAAATCAATTACTAAATAGTGTCAAAATTGACATAAAATAGTTTTTAAAACAAATATTATATTAGTAATTGTTATTTTATTACTAAAAATTTAAGGTTCGGCCAAATGACTTAGATAAGGTTATATATATTAATAATAAACAACTTGGGGTTCGTTTGGCTGCTTATAGTAAGTTTATTAACCTTATAGTATAAGAACACAAGAAGACACGGTAAAAGTAAAATTATTTTACTTAATGTTAAATCTAAATGATAAGGTTAAAATAGGAACCTAAACTTGTCTAAATTATATTGTATGAGAGTATTTCGACCCATACCCACCTTATCTTAGAAATAAATTAATTTGGAGCTATTTAAAACCGAATTTGTCTTTATAATAAAATAATATTTTTAGTTTTTCCAAAGGAGCCCCTCTCCTCCCTTATAAAAGGGCACCTCCTCCCTCTCTTCCTCACACCACTTTGAGCCTTCAAGCTCAGCCAACCCCTGACAAATTCCATTCTACACTTCCATAGAAACATCCTAGAGGTTCTGGTCTTCCTCAAAGACTAATTTTAGTGCCCTAAAAGGAGATCTCAAAGAGGCGCTTCAAAGAAAAGGTAATGTCTGTTACCGATTCTTTCAACTTTATTTCTTCTTCCACTTCTTCTTCTTAGGTTTTTTCATTATGAAGTAATAACATCAGTATCACTCATATACTGATATGTTATTATAAGCATGAAACAACCCTATTTCGCCATCTATCCATCCTACGGAAAACGAAATCACCGCACGTGCGTACGTACGGAATACCATCTCCACGCCGTGGTGTAATCTATTTTCCACCATCACCTTACTTGGATGGGTATAATGGTGTAAATAATAACTATATATGATTATTGTAAAGTGATATTGATTCTGATATAGTATACATACACTCCAATACAATTCCACGATCATGAGAATGATATCATCGCTCGTGCGTACGTACGGACTACCGTCTCCACGACGCGATGAGATACATTCTCCACGTTAACCATTCATGAATGATTATAAAGTATATATAATAAGTAATAATGAAATATATGACATAATAATGATACTGTATTTATGTGTATATATATGTATGTCATCTACTTAATTCCATTCAACTCAATAAGGAAACGAAAACAGCGTTCATGCGTACGTACGGCCTACCGTCTCCATGAACAGTGTATTTCTTTCCATTTACTAATCTATTATATATATGAATATTCTGAATATATATTATATATAAATCATGTTTTATATTCTGTAATTAATTAATCATGATCTAAGTAATCATATGAGTAATTACAAGTCAAAACACGGACGAAAAATGAAGCGATTTTACCCAAAACGCTCTTTAACATGGAATTTACAAAAGAACGGGTAATATAAAGTCATAAGTGAACCATATATGATATCATAAAAATGAGTATGATTCTGGAATAAGTCAATGACATTATTTAAATCATTATACAGGAGGTTCGGACAGTTACGAAGAAAATCGGACCTAAGGTAAGGGAAATATCACAATCTCATTTTTATCCGAGATTGTTTATAATTTGGAATTTACTGGGGTGTATATTATCATCCACATCCGTGTTTCCTCAATATGTAATATTTATATCCTTATAAAATAGTTTATATCCAATTTTACCCTTCGGTGAGTTTTTTGTAAAAGATATGAATGGAATCTTTTGTCGTTTTTCGTACGAGGTACTTTTTGACTTTTCCGACAAAAGTACGAGAAGAATGTTTTCTTTTAACTTATACGGCATGAATGGATTTTTAAAACAATATTTCCAAGAAGCTTACCTTACAAGTTTTCAAGTTTATTTTTAATCAACTTCTTTTATTTTAGAATTGTATGACATGTTAAGAAAGGAAAAGTGTTTTTGAAGTAGAAAGGATATTTACCTCAAGAATGGAGTTCAAGTGTTTTATCAAAATTATTTTCCATCTAAGATAATATAAAGTTATGTTTCTATCCCTATTATTATATTGATTTGATTATGTTGTGATGGAAATATATTTATGAATTCTTTTATCTTATATGAATTGTTTTATGATGTCACTATGTTTAAGATTCCCATTTTTATTACATGGGTTATGCTATGATGTATGGTTTATGATTTTGTGGCACACATAAGAATGGTATAATTATGAGATGGGTGGGACCTATATCTCCCTACAATGCATTGGGTAAAGATTTTATATCTCATGAGATAGACATGGCTGGAACGGCAGGTTAAACCGGTTCAGTGAAACAGGACTGAAACAAGGAGTGAACTCGGTTCAAAAATGGACTTTGTCCACTAAGATAGTCTTGGCAATGAGTCTTGACTAATAAGAAATTATTCTATATGATTATGTGTGTATTCCACAATTTTTCATGTTTTATGTTATGATTATTAGGATTACATTTCACTACTATGATTTATCCCATGTTATGATATTATGATCTGCTTTGCAGGTTAAGATTTCCAAAATGTTATGTTCTTATGAATATGATGTGATTGATATTTCTTTTGTTTACCCTTACTGAGCATTTGAGCTCACCCTTTTATGTTTTCTTTTCCCCAGGATATAAATAAAGGTTTTAGGTAGAAAAAAAAGGAAGATCTTTATGGGATATTTTGAAGATCTTTCACCACGATTAGAAGATTATATTTCGAGTATCCAAAGACACTAAACTATTAAGGTCCTTGTGTGTGTGTTTTTGTTATGTACTAAGTATTCGGCAAAAGTAATTTAATGTACATGTACGTTAAGCTTCGGGTCTCTACAATTGGTGTCTATCTTCTTATCCTATAAATCCCTCAATCTAAAGGATCGTATTCACCATCTTCCTATCCCCAGAATCCCTTGATCATTACAATGATCAGATATAGAATAAAAATTCAATTGTTCATTAGAAAACAACCTGGATGGGTATTCTTTAAAACTACAAGACTCTAAATAATTACAAATACTAAGAATGAGCAGTTCACGCTAAGTAATATTTAGAAGACTTGAGAGTGAAAAAAAGGTATCTAGCTCTAAACTATAAAAATTAATTTCTATTTATAGGCAATGCTCCAATGGTAATATTTCCAATTTTTTTGAAATGTCCTTGGATAACTGGTGCTTGACAGATCTTCTGTAACTACATGACTGACATCGTATTTATTAACATCATTACAGTGTTAAAGGTTTTCCATATGATAAAATTAATTTTATGTATTCTGATTATGAATTTAAGTTATTCTAGTGGACTTCCTTATCGTTGTAAACATGATAATCCTTATGAGAGTAATTCCAATGATCGGTACCATAATCATTATAATAATCATGACTTTTTTTAGTATGATAGACAAGACAAAATTCTAAATTTTGTTCTGATTAAAGGTAAGTATGATTTATCAGACACATACTTAATCTGATAATTATAATGGAAAATAGTAAGTTTATATTCATAATACTTTATAATTTTTCTATGTATGGTAAAAGATAATGTTTTCTACAAAAACATACTAAAAAAATTGTACATAAAAATTTATTGAACATGTTTTAAGAAAGTTTTTGTGATTTACAAAACTAAAGGAATGGAAAAGTGAGAATTTAACACTTATAACTCAATAAAATAATCAATTAATTGACATGCATGAAATTTTTTTATTCCATTATAATATAAACCACATGAATCATTACCTAGCATGTATGTCAATAATAAAAACATCAAAAGGGGATTGTAGAAAATTATTAGTGTCTATGAGAATAGGAATTACTTTAGTGAAATTAATTTATTAAGATAAATATTCTTCTATGGGGTGATTTATGGAATCAAGGATGTTAAAGTGAACAATATCACCACTAATACCCACATATATTGTTCCATTATATATATTAACTTTAGTTTTTGTGGTTTTCAATAAAGGTATTCCTAATATGATTTAGTAATTTTCATTCATCCATTAATATTCTATTTTTAGCACATAAATATAAGATAGAAGAATTAAAATTTTCACTCTCATAAGAACATATTCTAATAGATTGATGAGGTTTATAGTGTTACAGTTTTCTTATTAAAAATTGTACTTAAATGATTCAACTCTCGATCCTAAAATGAATAAAATATTGAGTAAAAATTTACATTTATAAAGGTTCCCAAATAAATCATAGAATTAAAAATTAATAAATCCCCAATAGTATATGAAATTTAGAATTCTATAGGATAATTTCATTTGGTAATATATGTTGGTTAGGTCAATATAGAGACATCCTTCCCCATGATTACCCTTTTTATCTTAAATACACCATCAGTGGGTACATATATCTTTCAAGAACATGGAATATTGAGGAATAATCTTCATGGGATTGATTAATGAAATGTTATCCTATAAAAATTTTCTAACAATTTCTTATCATGATTACTTTATTTTGGATTATTTGATTGAGTATCCCTTTGGTAAAATGGTAGTGGAATAGTTGGACTAAAGGGTTTATAAATAAAAACTCTCTTGCATTTATTGGGTTATCCCCCCTTGTTAGAATTTTTAAAATTTATATTTTCATGCATGGTTAATAATGTGGAATCCTTTTAAAATAAATAATTGAGTGTAGTGACCTTAATGTTTTTAAATTGTGTACCCCTATTTATAGTGATATAACTAACATTTATTTAATCCCTTGGGTTTATTATAGGTTGAGAAGAAAGTTTAATTGACCCTTGACTTTGGATTTCCCCAACCATGTTAAATATTTATCCTTATTGAGTTATTAGGTCTTGTATGGTAGCTTGGGTAGTTTATTATAATTGAATGTTATTTATCTCCATTTTTTTATTAGTTATTATAATATGAAAATAGATTTTTTAGGGAGTGTTTGGAAAGACCTTGTTGGTGGTTGGGGACTTTTTGATAGTGGTGTAGGATGAATATCTAGACTTAATGGATACCATAACTATTATAGATAGATAGAATTACCCTTTACCAAAAGTCTTGATATTCCTTCCAACTAGAATAGGAAGGGTGGTAAATATCATTCCTAAAGGGTTGTTTGTATGGTTTTGCTAGACGGATTCTCTTAAAAATATTATAAGTATCACTCAATTGAGTGCATTATTTGGTATAATAAATGTTAGTATCATAGATACTTAAATTTATTATAGGATTAGGTTGTAATTTCCCATGGGAAATTTCAAGTTATCATAAAAAGGTACTTATCTCATTAAACTTGGTGTCTATATTTTTATCAAAATTAAAACCCCACACCTCATAGAATCCTATAATAGGGATACTATACCTTGAGACAAATAGTTAATTGTTTTGTGCCATGTTTTTAATGAGAAACCTCACCATGGTTTGAATCTTTTCCATTGGGGTATCACCTATAGTTGAATTAATCATATTATGATCCATAGGTATTATTCCTTCATAAAAATATTATATTAATAATTGATCACTTATTTGATGGTGTGGAAAATTTATATATAATATTTTAAACTATTATTAATATTTATGAAGTGTTTCACCTAGAAATTATGTTATTTAACTGATTTTATTTAACTGATTTATTTTATTATTATTGATTTTTAGGAGGATAAGATATATTTTTCTAAATATGAATTTCATGTCCACACATCCATTATTATGGTGTTTTAATAATAAATCCAATCCATTACAGTGACTTCTCAAGAAAAAAACTATTAATTTTACAATGTCTCCAACCACTCCCATGGGATTTAAATTTGAACATATAGTAAGAAATTATTTTAAGTGTTTATGTGGGTATACTTTAGAATGTCCATGAAATTTAGGTAATAAATTATTCAAAACATATTTTTGTTCAAAATTATATGTTTTTCTTGAAATATAAATGTAATATAGTTTTTAATCAGCATTGGGTGAAATAATAATTTCAACATATAACTATTTACAGACATGTTATATAAATTAATATGTTATTCAAGTTTTGTTATCAAAGTTATATGTGTTTCGATATTTTTATTGTTTTTGAATCCTCCTTCAAGTTTTTTATCCTATTATTATGAAATTATTGATGTGTAATCCTTTCTTATTCAAGTTTGAATAGTGGTAGTTATTATAGAGTATAAAACATCATACAAAAATCTTAATAACAAAATAAGTTAAAAAAAATTGATATAAAAAAATAAAATAAATATTTTAAAATATTACAAAATACGTATCTAAAACACATGATCTAAAGAGTGGTTCTCCCAGATAATGGTGCCAATATTTAATTATATTGTCATTAAATTTTAAATAAATAGGTCTAAATTAATGAATGTAATCTAGAGAATTTACTAGGTCATTTATAAAAAAATATTAAAGGTTAAAAGTGTGAATTTTAAATAACTTTAATAAAAGAAACTAAAAGAGGGGGCTTTGAAAATGTTTTAAAATTTAAAGAAATAAAATAAATAAAACATAACATGAGACATTTTTAAAATATAATGGGTTTCAGGAGAAATATGGGGAGGTGAAAATTATAATCCCACCATGTTTCTTTATAAGTTCCTCATTTTTATAAATTCAAAATATTTTTTACATTTTATTAGTTAAGGTTTAATTGAAATATTGATTATACTCTTTTGCATTAAATAATTTCACTTAGATAAAAACCTTAGTGTATTTATCATTTATCCAAGATCCAAAAAATGTAGATGGTTAAGGGGATTATAAAAAATATTAAAATATTATGTGTTTGAGAAATTATATGTTTTTTATATTTTCTAATTGAAATAAGATAATTTATCCATTTTAAAATCATATAACCATTCAATTAGGAAAAAAAGTGTTTCAAAAAAAGTAATAAAACATTTCACTAAAATCGGAAATATATCAATATAAAAATGAATGAAATATTTTAAAAACTTGAATACATTGAACTAGAAGTAACCTAAAGTGATTGAACTCTCTTTACATGTACATAACTCCCTCATAATGATTTTCCAATGCTTAGCTATCCATGGATATGAGGAAAAGTATTTAGTGTATATTCGTCTTCATAATTTCTCTCCCTATAAAGATAGGGGATTCTAGAATTTATAGGGTGATAATAGGACCCCTATGACTCTCTAAAATTGTATATTTTTACTCCCTTAACTAAAATCACAAATGAGGTACCCAAGGTGACAATTTATTTAAAACAAGAAAGGTAGTTTTAGAACATAATATTTACAATAACACATGATTCAATGTCTAGTTGAAGGACACAACCTTTTTTATTTATAAAAAACTAAAAAAAATCTCTACCAATTTAGTGTTACCAAAAAAAATTATGGAAATTGAAGGTCTATATAGATATATTTTCAAATTATAATCGTTATCTTCAATGTGAATAGTCAAGATTCTCCACAATGATTAAAAAATGTGGCTTATAAATAGATTAATTGTGCTTAGTGATATTATATAGAGTTTTACCTCACATAGTTATGGATCAAACCACCAAATTTCATCCCTATTATACTAATAGAATACTTGAAATATTATTTTTAGTTCACAAATGTGATTGGGATTTTATGCAGTTTGACCCATTTTTCTATAATTTTTAATGAGTTTTTCAAATAACCAAATCCTACAATGAAAAAAATAAAACAAGTAAATTTTAAATTTATAAAATTATTTAACATTAATTACAAGAAATAAATTTTATTTTAAATTGATTTTTATATAGGTAAATTAAAACCTAAAAGCAGCTAAAAACAGTGGTATATGGATTGAAACAAATAGTTAATCACAATGTGATCACACCCCCACACTTAAACTTATACACTCTTAAGAAAAATCACATTTCAATAATTCTATAAAATTATAATATATATATATACATGAATATATTACATGGTCTATGAATATTTTTCATCCTAATATGATTCAATTCATAGTAGTAATGTGAGCAAAGAAATAATCGTGTCAATGATTCAATTTCAGTAAGCATGGAAATAAATGTCTCATAAAGTTTTTCAAAATAAATTCAAGTAGGTTCATGATACTAATATTAGTGTTAAATTTATAGATTTAACCATGTGTGTGTGTATAAAAATAATTTAATGTTTATCTTTCCACTTTGTATTTGATATATGTAAGCAAATTTAAAATTATTCTTCTTAGTCAGTCCATTTCCAATAAACCTACTCTTAACCTTTATAACAAAATTTTCAAAAATCATTAACTTATACATTATTGAAAGTTAAAAATTTGGTCTTGACCTTTATATTTTTTGTAATATTTTCTTTCAAAAACAACTGTACGTATCAACCATTGGTCAATTCAGTACAGCTATAAAATTAATTTGATAAGAAATGAATGTATGGAAAAATATTTCTTGAAAGCCAAGTAAAATCAACTTGAATTACATTTAACTTCAATTATTTAGTAAATATTCACAATTCATGATTATCGTAAATATGCATGGAAATATTAAATGATATAATTTATTTATAAAAATATCACAAGAATGGTGTCACCATATCAAAGGGTTTATGAAGATAAAATCAATCATATCATTGATATACAACCAGATTAGCTAAAATAAACTGTAATAGTTTAATTATCACTCATAATCACATTCTAAAAATGAAATGTATTTACTTTTAATGTTTTAATATTTTTAGAAAGTTGAAAATAAACATTCATTTTTAATAATTTCTAAGATGAGATAGACAAGTTATATAAGTATTTTGGTTCAAAAGTGGTTGAAAATGACAAAAGAACACACCCAAAAAAACCAAAAGAGATAAAAAAAATGAACACAAAAAGGTCCTAACTAACTCATTAAAATACCCCACCCACAACTGCAATTTTTTAGTGTATTTAGTGTCATGAAAATAGTTTTATTAGTGTGAATAAAAATACAACTTGGTGATTTTCATGGATATATATCTTCATGAAGGTGAAGAACATCCATTAGGGAATCTAGAAAGTTTTTATATAATTTATTTAGTTACTACACATTCATGGTGAATATCGATTGTGTTTATTCATTCTTAACCTTCACAACCCCAAAAGGATAAAAATTAGGAATGTATATATTCAACCAGAGAGAATGAAGCTTACCATGGTTAAACTTCAAACTTGAATTATATAAAAGGAACTTCCCATTGATGTATAACTAATAGTTTATGATAATTAATTCTTGTACAACCATAGTTCTTTCCTTGTAGTTTTAAGATTTCTCATATGCATCCCATTGTATTTCCTCTAACTCTAGAATTTCCAATCCCCTTTTAGCACATGTACCAAGAATTATATTTTTTCATGGCCTAATAAGATTAGTACTTAATCTCAATAGGGATATGAAAACTCTTTCCATATACAAGTTGATAATTTGGCATGTCAATTATATTTTTAAAATTTTTATGGTGGAAACATAAATAATTATTTAATCTAAGGCTCAAAATGTTCCTATTGGTTGGAATATTTTTTCAAGTACTTGTTTTACCAATTTATTGGACTTCTTAACTTTCTCATGGGTATCGTATTAATAATCAGTGGAAAATAAATGTCTGGCCCAATATCGATGTAAGAGTGATTTCATTATACGATTGTAGAAATGAGAAACATGGTCACTAATTATGAATACAGGTAATATAAACCTAAAAGATATTTGAGTTTTTATAAATTCTATAACAACCCTAGATCCACTATTCCAAGTGTATTATGCTCCTAACCATTTTGAAAAATAATTGATAGAAAAAATAATATATACTTTTCCAAAGGAATATATAAATAGTTCTATGAAGTCAATACCACAAACATAAAAAAAATTCATCAGATAATAAGGATTTTTGTGATATTTCAATTCTTTTAGAGAAATTCAATATACTTTAACAATGAGTATATGACTTTCAAAAATCATGATCATACCAAAATAAAGTTTTCTAAAATAGATCATAATCAAGAACCTTGTGATTAGTTTATTTGAGACCAAAGTGACCCCCACTTGCAAGAGTGTGATAGAACCTAGGGATGGATTGAAAATCATTATCAATAACATTGATCATTATAAATTTATATCTACAAGTTCATAATAAGTAATAATCATATAAAATGTACCAATGGGACTCTTATTTAATATGTTGATCTTAGTTTTTTTATAATCAGTAGGAATAAAAGATGATTCTAAAAAATTTAAAATTTCTACATACCATGGAATAACATCTTTCCCATGGTATAATTGATCACCAATAAACTTGTCAATTTGTAGGAATATAAGGGGATGGTTTAATGGATATGGATGGAAAGATCCTACTGATATAGTTAGTATACAGATTATCATCTCCTTTCTTATCCCAAATTCCTAAATTGAATTACTCAGGGAGTATTATCTAGGGACTAAGATATCAATTGGATTCTAGTTTCTTAAAGTGATATTGGAGGGCCTTATGGTTAGAATAAAAATAACTTTGTAACCAAAAAGGTAATACCTTAATTTAACTAAGGAAAATATAATTTTATGAAATTATTTTTAAGTTTTTGTGTAGTTTTTCTTAGTAGTTTCCATTGATCATGAGGTATATTAATGACATGTGGATCACAATCAATGCATTGTGATAAAAAAAACCTCAATAAGATAGTTTCAAGTGTCACACATGATCTCAAATGATTGATCCCACATAGGTGTTTGGATTACCAAGGGTGACATGATACTCTGTTTTAATTAATTAAAAAAAACCTCATGATTTTTATTAATAAAAAAATTACACATATTTTTAGAGTAGTTGACAGAGTTTAAGTATATTATTTCTAAGTTCATGAATAAAACATTGATAGAATATTATTTTACCAAATAAAATCATCGTGTACCAAAAAAAATTGGGAAAGATGAGGAAGAAATGATATCCACTTTTAATTTATCCTCATGGATTCCTTCCCATGAAATGACATCTCTAAGTATTATCCCCTTTTGTGCCATGAAAAAAAATATCATAATTTAACACAAGATTATTTTCAATAAAATTGTGGAGGAGAACACCTAAACTATGTGATAACTCATTAAAAGAGATACTGTGGATATTGAAATCATCCATGAATTCTTTCATGTAATTATTCGTGTGATTTTAAAATAAAATATTAACTATTCATTTCTAGAAAGTATATGAAGTATTGCACTATCATGAACCATCCCCCAGGGCTCATGTTGTGACTACCCCAAACCCGCCTTCCATAGTCCAGTGGCTGGCGCCTACCACCTAATAGGTATATCCCAAAAAAAGAAGGCATTTTTCTTTAAACATGTACACACGCACAAACTCAAACTACAGAAATTAAACATGAAGTAAACCAAAACTATCACTGAGACAACTATAGAGAGTATAGTACAAACTAAAAGAACAAAGGGTCCAGAATACAAGCCCAAAACCACAAAGGAAAGTACAACTGCCATGGTCTATCTGCTCGAGACCCCACCTGAATGGGTAGGTGCAGGGTAGCTGCCAGTAGCCGTAGAAGTATTCTTGTAGGTCTCGTCTCACTAAGAACTACATGTTCCTAGACTACCAAGGTCTTAGTCAAATTACACATCCATCCTGTCTCACTGAGCACCACCTGGTCCCAAACCACCAAGGTCTTCATCGAAGCGTCGATCACCTGCACGGGACACGACAAGTGTGAGAAAAGACTGTTCAGTGGTGAGTAAAAAAATACTCAGTAGGGACTCTAAACCACCAAGTAAATACCACAAAGAAATCTAAAAAGCAAACCACAAATAATAATCGTGAAGAAAGATAGCTCACACAGTTATAATTCAAAGTACAGAAAGCAAGACTATCAACTGTAACACTGAACACCTTGGACTACTGGGGTACTCATCCCTGATGAGTACGATGGGTATGTTGGGTCACATAGAGTTTCTCCCCACCATAGGCCTTCCAGGTCACACATAGCTACTTCCTACCTTTGTCATTGTACTAACGTACTCATCCCAAATGAATATCATGGGTATGTCTAGTCAAACAGAGTCTCTCCCCATTGTGGGCCTGCTGGGTTACACATAGCCGCTTCCCACTAGCCATCATAGCTGATTCACATAGGGTCACTTGTAGCTGATCCACATAGGGTTTCTTTTCAGCAGTCTTTGGGTCTCAGTCAGTCATAGGATTCCCACACATTGTGCACTTGATTCTGGGAGAAACCGCTCCTCAATCCATTCATCACATTTCAACTTCCATGAATACCTCCTTAGATTATGCCAAAATAATCACCTTTTCGCAAAGGTTCCAACTCCAAAAATGGCTCATCAATTGAGTGCCTGGTCTGAAAGATATTGGCATTTTAGTCATCAGGGGCCAGTCGTGTCTGGGCCCGGTCTGACCCGATCGGTCCGACCTGACCAACCCAGCCCGGGGGCCCCACATGCTCCGATTCAATTCTACTGACACAACCCGACCCAATTTGGTTCTGGGACGGCCTAGTCTGGCTCATCCATTGGGCCTTGCTAGACCCGGCCCGATTCGATTGGGGTTCCATCCCACTGGGTCGCCCAACGACCCAGATTTATTCGGCTCGGCCTGCACTGGTGGTCCAGTTTTCCTTCCCAAACCAGGATTCCTAGTGGCCTGGATTTATCCCACCGGCCCCACCCATAAAAGTGGGATGTCTTAATTTCATCTTGGTCCACTCTACAGCCCGGTTCACGCCCCCCGGCCCAGCACACTGTGCAGGTCGGTCTTCTTCATCCCGAATGCCATGTGGCATCTGATTTGTGCCCATCACGGTCGGTAGAAGTCATCCTCCATTCCTCCCACACACGGTCCCTACTAAACCACATTCCAGAACACCACGACCCACGCGGTGTGGGCCGTCCTTCTGACATGGAAAAATGGTTGTGTCCCACCTCTGCTAGCCGTCGGCCCGAGCGCTGGCGGCTCCTACTACTCTGTTGCGGCCCGATCTAGCCGAGGCACTACCTCATCACGCCGCATCCTTCGGACCACCATGTCTGCTCCGGTGGTCCATTCCTTGTGCCATCTATGCCTCCAGATTCATTAGGATTCCACCTTCCTTGATAAGGCCTCAAAACCTCCTTACCACTATTTCAAAGGTGCGGCCACAAATAATGCACAAAGGAAGAGGGGATCAGGTCTTGTTCATGTCTCCCCATACCCTTCGTGTTAGCGGTTTTGAAACATGGGGAAATATTAAAACTTTATCAAATCTCTATCCAGATGCAAAATCCTGATGCAAAACACCCTCCTGCAAGAACAAGCGACCCGCAGATGAACATGTTCGTGGGTTGATCCACATTTTTTGTTTTATAAAGAAGAGCGGGGAAATAAAAATCAAGAGTAACCCCTACTTGGGATACATGGGTTGGTCAGGGAAGAGATGTGTCACGCACCTTTGTTATCTGTTCTTGATCTTCCACCCACATTGCTAGTGATCCTTCGAATGGTGGAAGGAGGATGTGTTTGTCTCTCTCTAGTCCTGTTCTTCAAGGTGAATCGTTGTCACTCATGATTCACCGGCGTTCTTCATTAGAGAGAATTTATTCACTTTCTTACAGAGAAATTCTAGCTCTGATTATTCAACTTTTTTTCTCATTAAAAGACAAACGCATTGTACCATTTCTGTTACATTGCATCGTCACATTGTTACATTGTTTCATTTATGAAATAGAGTATCTGTTACACTTCATTTAAAGATTCATTATGTTGTTTCGTTTATTTAATGAAACAATCGGCTCATCACTGCATTGCAGTGAAACAATTTTTAAATAAAATAAAGTTTTTATTTTATTTTATTTTTCTTAAAACGGCTGAAAATTAACTTTTTTCCCTTGACCCGCATATATTGAAGTTAGGTTCATTCTTAGGTAATTTCATTGTTCTGAACACAAATTCCTAGATTTCCTAGAATGGTCCATAAAAAAATGTTAAACTTTAAATAGCACGCATGAGAATTTTTTCAAAAAAAGTGGAATAAATCTTATATAGGTTCCCAGATCAGAAATCTGAGGGGGATATTGCATTCAAGATGACATATTTACCCCAGGTGTGACTTATGTTTAGTCAGCATGGGCCTCCAGTGAGAATACCTGAAAATGGCATAACCATAAATAAAATAATTAAATAAAATTATTTTATTTTTCAAATCCTTATAACTCATGAAAGGTGATTCATATTGATAGGTGATTAACTAGTTCATCCAGTGATAGTTTATATAGACAGTCAAACTATTCTCACATGGTTTAGCACTAATTCATTATTCTCATTTTTTTAATGACCTTTAGATTAGTTTTATTTGAAACTTCATTTATTGAACTAGTTAATCACCTATCAAATATAGGGTAAATGATTCCAATAACCAATAATTTTATTACTATCTTTTTAAGATCATCAAAACGTTTTTTATTTTTTTTTTCATCATTATGTTTTTTGCATCATTTTTTCCACATCATTTAATAATAAAATATGTACAAAAATTGATGGGTTAATTCCAGAGATTTTAGAAATTATCCATCCCAATTCAAGATTATACTCTATAAAAATAACAAGAAATTATAATATATCATATAGATAGAGTGAACTATAAATGATGATAAAAAAATGTTTCCATTATAAATATATAAATATTTTAAATTTAGAGGTACTTGTTAAAGTTATAATTTTAGGGTATTTTAGATTGATGGGAGAGAATGAGAAATATATATGTCAAAAATAATATCTATTTTTTAAATGGTATCATCTTTGATTGAGGAATAAACTTTTAGAAGATTATTATAATCATCAATGTTCATTAGATCTGTAATACATAAGAAATCATTAATTAAGATACATGAATGTAATTTTCACAAACCTTTACAATTTTCACCATGTACATCATTACCTGTCATGTCTATAAATAATGAAAACTTGGATATAGTGTTAGGGTAAATAAATGAAATGTTAATGGGAATATTAATTTCATCAATGAAATTAACTAACAGAGATAAGTTTTCTTATAAAGGTTACTTCATGGTATCAAGAATGTTTAAGTGGAAAATACTATCACCAAAATCCATAGATAATGTTTCATTATGTAAATTAGTTTTTGTTTTAGGGATTTTAAAGAAATGTATATCTAATATGATTGGGTTGTCTCTATTTTAATATAGGGTTTTTTTGCAAACCACTATTCAATTAATTTCTTATTATCATAATAATGCACCATAGTGGAACACCCTAGGGTCGATCATAAGGAGGCCACTTACAACACATGATTTTTCTATTGTCACTTTTATAAAATAACTAATATAAAACTATAATACTAATATAAATGGGGGGTTTGAAATATTGAATAAAATGTAAATATAATATATATAAATAAAATGAAAAATTTAATGTTTTTATAAGAAGAAATGAAGGAAATTGTTCTTGGGAGGTTCAGGTGATTGATATCATTGTTTGAAATGAATCTTAATATGCAAATCAGTGAAGTGATCAAGACCTTTCACACCACACCTTCTCATTTGAATTGTCATCACCCTATATCAAGAACTCTCCATATAGGGAAATGATATTCCTTAAGTCATCTAGGATACCTATTTTTCAACCATCACTACCTAATCCATACTCCATTGTATGCATGAATTAGATATTTAAGGGAAGGATGATTGATAAACGAGAAGAAAAACTCAGTGGTAGAGAAAACGGGGTGACCGCTCACCATAATAGATTTATCCACCAGAAAAATTATTAGAAAAGAATAAAGAGATTATAAATTAAATAATATAAAACTCAATCAAAACACCATTCCCTCCCTCAAACAAGAGATTAGGTTAGTTCTTTATTTTTAGTTGAGTTGATAAGGGAACAATTGTAGTAGAACACATAAAAATAAAAAAGGAAGAAGAGAGGTATGAAGAATAAGACTAATATATTTAAATAAAACTAAAATTACAGAAATTAAATCAATTAAAACCTATAGAAAATGACCACATAGAATTTCCATCCTATTGAGATGGAAATGGGGTACATATTTATAGGTAAAATCAGTGAAATCTTGTCTCCAGAATCTTTCATCCATAATTTTGCGCATGGTTGACCCCTTTAATGGACTAATATGCAAGAGTGGTATTTTCAAAAGTTGTTCCAAATTAGCTTTTCCGTTTTACCCCAAAATTTTAGCTTCATTATCTTTTTGTAGAAAATTATATATTTCATTAACTTAGAAACATTAATTATGGTCGAATGTTTCCTAATTTTCCCCCAATTTTGAGCATCCAGTGGTTTTCTTAATGATATAATATCTCTATGATATTTATTGAAATAATTAACCATTGAATTATATTTCAAATACAGTTGTAATATAATTAATTTCAGGTGTTTACCCTGATTTATTCCAAATTTAATAAGGTTGGGTCTACACAGTCATCCAGAATGATTCTCTAACTTGATTGATTTTTTTGGGCCCTTATATGGAAGAATTATCTCCTTTTACAAAAGAAAAATATGGATAAAATAAATCAAGTAATACTAAAATAATAATCACATAAATTATATTTATAATATAAAAGTTATGATCGAATTACCAAAATGATTAAAATATGTTTAAATTTCATATTTAAGAAATTTTCCAATTTTACCCCAAAACACACCATAAATCCATTATTGATTCAAATAAACTCAAATTGATAAATTTTGAGGGTTAAAAACATTTAATCATAGAATAAATATACAAAATTATTAGCTTCATCACTCCCTCACACTTTAGCATTACTCTCCCAAACAATTATCATATATTCAAATCAAAATCCACACAACAATCGAAAATGGGAAAACATCCATGATCTTATCCAAAACAGAATTTAATCATGTATATTATATGAAAAACAATTCCCTATCATTTTAATTCATCACATATAAATTTTTTAAACCTCCAAAATTAATCTGTGTCACAATCACAAACTACCTCACATTGATTTTTATGTCACTCTTCACTCAATAGAAATTGAATATGGAGTTATGATCATACTTAGAAAGTGTGTGTATCACTATAGGCTTGTGACAATTCTCATATCTCCATAGTGTGAAACATGAAAATATTTTCAATCATGATTTATTTTTCTAGGTGATTTCTATGGCTTAGGGTTGGTGGGTAAATTAATTTAAAATTTTAAGGCAAGAAAGATGAGGCTGGACTCTTAAGTACAATGCATGAATAATTCAAGTGAAAACACAGAAAATTACTCACTCAACCCCCTTAAAAATGTGAAACACAAGACCACCCCATTTTTATGACATGGTAAATCATTCAATAAATAATTAAAAAGAATTATATCATCCAAGTTATCCTTTTTTTTCTTTTTTCTTTTTTCTTTTTTTTAAGCTCTAGAAAGGAATAGCTTTATTTTCTTTTTTTTTGATTTTTTTCATAGAGAATGAGCTAAAAATTGAATATAATGAATAAATAAAAATACTTCCCTTGATTTTAGAGAGGTAAATGAGCCATAAAATAAACTATAATGAGAAATTAAATCTCATCTACATTTTTTTATTTTTTTTATTTTTTTATTTTCTTTGAAAGAGAACCGGATGAAACAAATATAGAATAATTAAATGATGAATCAAGCCCAATTTTCTAATAATATATAGCCAAAAATTAGGAAACATACCTCAAACCATCCATAAATGATACATATCCCAAATAAATCACACAAAAGGTCTTTCCCCTATACTCAAACTTGAAATATCTATGCAAAAATATCAAGAGTGTGAGTAGGTAAGGAAAAATCAGCTTGTAATGTGGCTTAAACCTATAATAAAATTCATGGAATCTAAGGGCTAACAAAGGATATATGTAAAGGTGGGCCTCAGTTTAATATATTTATATCCAATTTAGTGCCTCAATCATATCAAAAAAAATCCATGAAATCCAAATATTTGAAAGAGAAATATCAAAAATTCGGGTTTTCACACAAAACCCAAGCATTCACAAGAAAGTGTGAGCATTAGAAAGAATGTTTCAAAGTGGTTCAGAACACCTCATAGGACTGGGAAAATATTTTTAGTCATTGTTTCATGGGAATGGATTTCATAAATCAATTAAACTCATAAAAATGATTGAAAATACAATTCAAGGAAAATGGTTTCACATCAATAATAATTTAAAATCCATTCTTTCAAATATCATTTCAATTTTATCAAAATCAATTGATGTGTGAAAAATGATCAAAATTTTCATTGAAACTCAAGGTTCCTAAAAAATGAAAAAAGAGAGAGAGAGAGAGATATATATATAATAAAATAAGAACAACTATGCAGTTTGATGCTCCCCCCTCCCCACACACATAGAATTAATTACCCCTTATTTCAGTTCAACAAAAAAAATTAACGGCAGAAAAACTAAAGAGAAGGAAAGGTATAGCCTGAATTTATTTTCTATTGGAAGCCTTGATTTAAGATCTTATTTGATACCACATTTAAACTAAAACAATTAAATGAGAAAACATGAGAAAAATAACTATAAATAAATAAAAATGGTAAATAAAGGGGATAATGCTTGGTTTTACCCCCAAGCAGGTGATAGGTTTTTACTACCCCTAGTCAGGCAGTCGTAGCAGTTTAACCCCATTTGAAGGTGGATGGGGTTTCTTTCTTAAAAACCACCACAATTTATTTCTCCTAATATCCATCAGTATATTCCAGGATTGAGTACCCACAAATAAAATAAAAATATCCCCAACCCCTAGAATATATGAAAGATAAAATATTAGATCAAGGGGGGGAGAGAAAATAATATAGGGGTGCTCCCTATTTTCTTCAGTTGGGGTAGTGGAATCCACTGGTAGTATATATGGTAGAAAAGGATGTGACTTATCACCTAGTTAAGTTTCATCAAATTATTCTATATATATTTCTTCTTTTTTGACATTATCCTAATATGGACCAATGTACAGCTCAACTAGCACCTCTATTTAATCCTCAATACAAGTATATTCTTCGTTTTCTTCAACCAGGGCCTGCAGTAATGGTACTAAATATACAATATCATAACTAAGGATATTATTTTTCAATTAATAATTAATAATATTTTAATGAAAAGAATTCATATAAATTAAATCTCCCTCAAAAAATTTAGTTTCAGACTCCTTTTTTTCAAGCATGGCAGCTACGAATGCATTTGTTAGAGAGGGAAGTAGATGTTTAAGTTTTTTTTCATCCTCACTAATTTCTTATTGAAATTTTGGTGTAACAATAGTTTAATTATCTATAGATTTTATTTTTTTATTCCATTCATAATACTTGAACTTCTTCAACTTCATTGGCTAGCAATGCTACCATCTTGCTTTCTCTTTCGACAACTTTGAAATTATATTGAAGCATCAAGGAATTTTGTTTCTTTTGGATATTAAATGTCTCTTCCCTAATAGGATCACCATAAAATTTTTAAATATTATAATAATTATAATAATCAAAATAAAAATCCATATTTTCCAAATAATTGAAAGATATAAAATTAAGCTCTCTTTTTTTGGTTTTTTTGATATTTTTTTATGAAAAACAGTGTGAAAAAGCACTTGATATCCCCAGAAATAGCACCAAATCAATGATAGTAATTTTTCATGAAACACTATTAATTTATTTCTTATTATCCTAAGAATACACCATACTTTCACACCCTAGTGTCGATCATAAGGAGGCCACTTATAACACACGGTTTTTATATTTTCACTATTATAAACTAACTAATATAAAACTGTAATACTAATATAAATGGGGTGTTTAAAATGATGCATAAAATATAAATATACTATATATAAATGAAATGAAAAAAAATATTAGAATAATAAATGAAGGTAATTATTCTTGGGATGTTCAGCTGATTTATGTCAATGTTCTAAATGAATCTTAATATGAAACTCAATGTGGTGATCAAGACCTGTCAAAACTCACATTCTCATTTTAATTGTCATTGCCCCATAATGAGACCTTTATATAAAGGTAAATTCACTTCTTAATTCAACTATGATACCTATTTTCCAACCATCAATACCCAATTCATACTCCACCATATACACGATTTAGATATTAAAGGGAAAGAGGATTGATAAATGAGAAAAAACTCTATGGTAGAGAAAATAGGACTCTATAGTAGAGAAAATAGGGAAACTTATCACCGTAATCAATTTAACCACCACCTAAATTCTTAGAATTGAATAAATAAATTATAAATTAAATCATATAAAAATAAATAAAAATAACATTCCCTCGGTCAAACAAGCTCTAAGGTTAGTTCTCTATTTTTAGTTGAGTTGAGAAAGGAACAATGGTGCGAGAACACATAAAAATAAAAAATGGAAGAGGAGATGTATCAATAAGAAGACTAATGTATTAAAAAAACTAAAATTACACAAATTAAATCAATAAAAAACTATAGAAAATTTCCACATATAATTTTCATCCTTTTGAGATAGATAGGGGCACATATTTATAGGTAAAAGTAGTGAAATATTGGATCTAGAATCTTTTATCCATAATTTTTAATGTGGTTGGCCCATTTAATGGATGAATACGATATAGTGGTATTCTGTAAAATTTTTCCAAATTATCTTTTCCATTTTACCCCAAAATTTAAGCTTCATTATCCTTTTTTAGAAAAATATGTGGTTCATTAACTAGGAAACATTAATTCTGGCCGAATATTTCCTAATTTTTTCCCGAATGTTGAGCATCAAATAGCTAAATTAATGATATAATATCCCCATGATATTTATTATAATAATAAAACATTGAATTATATTTAAAATACACTTATAATTTCCTTAATTGGAGGTTTTTACCCTGAGTTATTCTAAATTTACTGAGGTGGGGTCCACATAGTCATCTAGAAAGATTCTTCAACTTGATTTATTTTTTTGGGCCCTTATATGAAATAATTAGCTCCTATTACAAAATAAAATATTAATAAAACAAATCAAGTAATCTAGAAAAAAATAAAATCAATTATATTTATATTATAAAAGTTATGATCAAAATACCAAAGTGATTAAAATCTATTTAAATTCTAGATTTAAGCAATTTTCTAATTTTACCCCAAAACACACCATAAATACATAATTGATTCAAATAAGATAAAATTTATAAATTAGGAGGTTTTAAAACATTGAATTATATAATAGAATATTTTAAAATACTAGCTTCATCATTATTCAACCAGTCATATTCAATTTTTATCATATAAAAATCAATTTAAAAATTTAAATTATTGACCCTTGTAATAACATCCTATAACACAAAAATGGAGTTTGTAGTGTTTTGGGTCACCAAATTAATGAATATGAATTTAGGACTTTGGTAGTAGTAATATAAATAACAAAATATATATTCATTCATTACATTTATAAATTCACTCAAATCAAGCATAGGATCTAAAATAATACCTCTCATATTGTACACAGAATCCAAAACATTTTATGATCCTTGAATTTAGTAGAAAGTGTGAGTTAAATAAATATAGATACATTCCTTCCAAATCTTACCCAATCATACCCTATAATTCACTATCATTATGTACAAATCCCCTTTGGTAACTTATCATATCAATGAATTTTCTTCATTTTATCTATAAATAAAATGTTAACATGCACTTTTTAAAAAGTTTTTAATGTTTTTTATAAAGGTATGTTTATTTTGAATTAATTTTTTGGGAATACCATTGAGGAAATTTTATAGGAATTATTATACTAGGTGGTTAATAATTGAATATTTTTCCCCTTATTGGGATCCCTCTTCATGGTAAAATTTTTAGAATTTATATTTTTAGGGATGCTTAAGAAAATAGATTTCTAAGATGAATAAGAATCAAGTGTATTAGCCATAGGAAGTTGTAAATCACCTGATGTGATAGAAATTAAATTTATTTTATCCCTTTAGTTGACTATATATTGAGAAGGAAGTTTACTCAACCTTTAACTAAGGTATTTTATAAAATATTAGGTTGTTTTTTGTAATTAGATATTATTTTTCACCATTTGTTTCATTATCTCTTCTTAGATAGACTTGGGTTTTTTGAAGTCGTGATTAGAAAGACCTTGGTGGTATTTGAGTAGTTTTGGTTGGTGGTGGAGGATTATTTACCTACCTTAATGTATACCATGAATATTGTGGATGTGTATATTTTGGTATTTCCTAGAGGTTTGGTTTTCCTTCAAAGATGAATCTGAATAGAGGAAAGGTTCCTATCAATAGGTATAGTTATATTGTGGAACCATAAATATTCTTACATAACTCTAAAAGGGATCACTAAATTTGGATCATTTGTTAGTATAATGAGTGATGATGCTATAGATACTACAATGCCTCGGTGAAGGAGGTTTTGATTTCCCAAAGAAATGTGCAAGTTATCAAAGAATAGTGCTTAAATCCTCAAATTTGGTGTCCACCTTCTTCTCAAAATCAAAACTCAACACCTTAATGAGTCCTATGATGGGAACATTGGACTTTAAGCCAAATTATTAATTGTTTGGTATCATATTATCAAAGAGAACCCACATTGTGGTGGGAGTTGTTCCACTATGAAGTAGTTTCATAAAACATAATATGATCAATAAGTATTATTCCTTTATTAAAATATGGGATTAATAATTGATCTATTATTTAATATTGTGGATAACTTGCACATAATATTTTAAAGAATTTATAATATTCATGAAGTGTTTTAATATGAGATTTCTTATTCAAATATTTCTTTTCTTATTATTATATCTCAAAAGGTTAAGAAATATTTTTCTAAAAAGAGGAACTTTATGTCTTTACATTCTCTAATTGGGGTATTTATATTATAAAATTAGTTCTTTTATTATACTATAATGAAAAATGAAAAACTATTAATTTTATAATGTCTTTTCTCACCCCCATAGATTTCAAATTTGAAAATACAACATGGAAATCCATATGTTTTTGTATGGGTCCTCTATATAATATTTATGAAATTAGTCAAAAATAAATCAAAAAAAATGTTTGTTCAATACTATGTACTTATCTTGGGATTTGAATACAAACTAGTTGATAATATACATTAGACAATGTTTTTTTAATATATTAATTACATTTTTTCATGTTATATAAATTAATATCTATATTAGGTTCTTTTCCAAAATTATAAGTAACAAGAATATTTTTAATGGTTTATGCATCATTCTTCAAAGGTTTGATCTCATCGTTATAAGGTTACTGTTGTTGAATCCTTTCCGGTTTGGATTTGAAGAGTGGTAGTACTCCAATAATGGAATGCATTATACATAAATGAAAGAAACAAAATAAGTTAGAATATGACATGATGTACAAAAATAAATAAAATAAATAAAATAAAATAATTTTTTATAGAATTTATAGAAAAAACTTATCAAAAACTCACACTTTAAATTGTGTCAATCCGTGATAATGAGACCAAAATTTGACTTTATTTTAATTACATGTCAATTTAACTAATTTTAAATGAATAAATATAGAATATTTTAGACAATACATCATTTTAAAAGTAAAATTTATGGTTTATAGTGTGAGTTTTAATTAATTTTAATAAAAGAAATAAAAATATGGGGTGTTTGAAAGTGTTTTAAAGTTAAAATAAATAAAAAACTAAAACTTAACATGTGATATTTCTAAAATAGAATGGGGTTCAAAATATATATGGGTATGTGATCATTTAAAGATAAATATACACTTTGAAAAGTCATTTCTTCTTATAAATTCATTATATTTTGTGTATTTCCTCAGTTTAGCTTTGACCAATATCTTAATTATCCTATTTTCCTTTAAACTAGTACACTTAGATTAAAACCTTCGTGTAATTATATTTTTTCCATAATATATACCATGTGAATGGTTAGGATGATTCTAAGACACAATAAGATCCTATATGTTTAATAAAGTAAAGTATTTTGATTTTGTCCAATCAAAACAACACATGTCCCCCACTTGAAAATCACAAAACTATCCAGTTAAGAAAAAGAGTCCATTTCAATTTATGTTTAAAAACATAACTCTCCAATAAAAACTACATCAATATAAAAATTAAATAAATTTTTTAAAATTCAAATACACTAAATCAACAATCTCATGAAGTTTTGAAACTCCATTTTCATGTGTGTATCTCACTCCTAATGATTAATTAGTCCTTAAAATATCATGGAGAGGAAGAGGAGGCTCGAGTGGATCTATATATTCATTGATGGTATTCATAAGAGGGAAGGGGACTCCAGGATGTTGAGGGTGATAAGAGTAATTGTATGACTCTTCAAAATGGAAGAGTTTCACTCACATAGGTAAAACCTCAAATAAGGTACCCAAGGTTACCAATGTGTGGCCAAAGGGGGGGTAATTTTGGCACACAATATTTAAAATACCACTTAGATCAACATTTTTTGTCATAGAAATGTAATTATCTTGATTTAAATAAAACAATTAAGTTTTTTCCTACCTATTTTATGTCACTAAAAAAATATTACATATGGGGTTAACTATAAGAGATATGGCTAAATTATTGAAGTGTTCTATTAATTTTAAAAAGTTAATATTCTCTTAAATGATTCAACCATTTGAGTTTTAAATTGTTTAATTGGGATTATATAAATTATAGGGAGTATTATCCCAAATATTCAAGGATCCACCCACAAAATTTCAGCCCCATTAAATAGAAATAATTTTCATAGTATAAATTTTACTCCATTGTAATTTGTATTTTGCATAGTTTAACTCATTTTGATCGAATTTCTTCATGGGAATTATGAATTACCTTCACTTACAATGGAAACATTGAAATAAGAAAAACTATATTTTTTTGAAGTATTTAATATTACCCCATTAATTAAATAAGATATGAAATTTATTCCTGTGTTTGGAAATTAAAACACAAAAGCAATTCAAAAAAGTGATATAAGGGTGGAAAATAATAGTGAATTTCAATGCAGTCATTAGACCATATAGATTAATTCATCAAGATCTCCGTGGAGAAAATTTTTCTTTTCATGTATTTTTTCTAAATGTAAACTGTATATATCATACATTGATAAAACTACCGAAAAACCATAATCCTAATCATATGAGAAAATATTTTATTGAAGTTGATACTTTCCTTTTGAAAATGAACTTTGACCACTAGTTTTTCATGATATTATTCCATATTATTCTTTTCATCATCCTTGATCCTAATGAATCATTTTTTATCAATGGTTTTCCTTCTATTGGGTAATAGAATAATATATAGTGTAACATACCAAACATGGTTCACTTATAAATAACCAAACCCATTGGACATGTGGCCTTAATCATGCCTCCTTCTACACCATAGGCTACCAACTAGCAGTGAGGTTCCAAGGTGATATTGTGGGTAGACTATACCTTCATGATCAGAGTGAATAATAGTGGTGAAATATATGAATAAACTAGAAGAAGTGGTAATAAAGGAAATAGATAAAGAATTTGCAGAAAATAAATCATCCATATATAATAAATGGTAGAAGTAAACAGTATTCAAAATCATATACAAAATAATGATGTCATGATTATATACCAAAAGGGTGATACATGGAAAATAGAGCATCAGAAATATATTACATGCTATAAAAAAATAAAAAAAGGCCAAAAGCTATCACCAATATCATCATAAGTATATGCTCAGTCCTCTATTCCTATAGTATATATAATCAAGTATCCATAGATGGATGCTTCCCTTTGTCCCTACATGTATCCATGAAGTGTTTATGGGTATCAAATGGTGGCCCAAACTTGGTGTAAGTAAAACTTATTATCCACCACCAAAAATTTATAGCACTATCCAGACAATGAATATAGAATGAGTATTGTTATGGTATTATAAATGGAGGTGATGAATAAATAACCATGTCAGCCCACATTCCATGTGAAATGCCCATCTGATACTACCTGATTCGGCCTAATTCAGGAATACATCTAATCATTATACATTTTTAATTTATGGTAATAGATCTAGGACCTAAGGTAAACCACATGGTTGCCCATATATAGTGATAGTCATATAAGGTTCCATAATTTTCATGTTATTTAAAGCTTAATAAAGAAGTAAAACTGTTTCATAAATTATTTAAATCATAGAATGAATCCAAGTGTGTTATTTGACTTGATAAATGCATCAATTGCTTTAATTTTCATCCTTATCCCATCCAATACATTTCACATGGGGAACCCAGGTATCACTCTAGGTACACTATAAACCCATCACTCCACAATCCCATCCAATTAATTCCATGTAGGAACATAGGTATCGATCTAGGTATATCATAATGTCATTTTCCTCTGAGAACATCCAAGGTATTCAGTATAGGGAACCAGGTATCTCTCATGACATGGTATAATGGATTTCTTTCTAAGCCTATCCAGGGTATTCTACTTAGGTAACCAATTATATCTCATGGAATAATATAAAATTCATGCACCTGGTGGGCCCATACAAGGTATTATATATAAGAATACATGTATCGCCCCTGGTGTGAAATAATCGATTTATAATTCATTTAATTTACTATGTTTCGTGATCCCATCCAAGGTTTTCCAAGTTAGAACCCTTGTAATTCCCTTGGCATGACATTTTGGATGGTAATGGGATAGAGAAAATACTCATACCATTTAACAATTCACTTAATTCAATTTGTACAACTAATTCTTAAGGATAAATCATGCTATAATAAATAAGAAATAGGGTCCTAAAAATATAGGCTTATCATTCTTCCTTTGTTTAATTCAAATTACATTTCATTCATAATATCCAACTCATCACACCTTAAATGGTGGTTCGATTTCATTTCAAATCATAAATCTTGTGGTCCTTTAAAAGTGACTCACCCAAAAAGGGGTATCTCATGTCGAGGTAGAAATACTAGAATGATGAATTTAGGCTTCTAGGACTACTCTAAACATATTAATATCCATTCATTTAATTAACTAAACATTTAGGAAGCATCACACAGAAAGTCCATCACATGGAATGATAGAACATAATATAAACAGCATGACTTTAGGAGAAAATAAATAGGCCACCTATCATAGCTTGGTAGTTGACTCTTTTTCTAGTATTAGCTTTGAATTTGAGCTAGAATGGGAAAAATTATAGAAACAGACAAATACCTTGAAAATAGGGCATATTATCTTGGATGGATTTAGAATTCCATATGGTGAGTTAAATGAAGAAAAGAAGGAGCTCTCATGGTGGTAGGCTACTAGATAATAATGGAGGAAAATAAGAAATTTGAGTTTAAGATGTGGGAGGTAAAAATGATAGATTCACCCTCTATTTTAAGGGGCACGCTGTTTAGCCACATGATTCTCTAAATAGTGCACCAACCATGTTTCAAAACTATCCCATGGCACACACCCCTTGAATGGTTTGTGCATGGTTAGACAAACCATGTGCACACTATAAAGATCACCACTTCAACCCACCTGAATCAATTTTCATGGTTTTGTGACCTAGGGAGCATGGTTTTAAAAACTCTATGCCCCCCTCTAGGGACCACATGGTTGAGGTGCACAATTAACACTAACTATATTCTAGTCGTGAGCCTAGCCTATTTCTCCCAAAAATCAGAGCTATGGGAATTGAACAAACCTTGAACACCCCTGAACCCTTCCTTAAACTCTTAGAAACTTTTATTAGAGTAAAACAATAGGTTTAAATAGAGATTTAAAGGATATTAACCTATATGAAAATCTTGGACATTACAACCTCCCCTCCTTAAAATAACTCATTCCTAAGTTTCCCTTTTTAGGGTGGTTGATCAGCATCTGAAAGTAACTCTGGCCATTGGGAATGTATGTTAGCCTATTGGTCTTAGGTCTCATTCTATAAACGGATGTTCTTCCATATCACCTAAACCAAAGGGACTAGCCTTCCTCATAGAGCATTAATGTTATGATCAACTATATGAACTAGATATTCCTCAAAAAGAAATTTCAATATCTAATTCAACCTCATTAGGCTGACGAACATGAGATGGGTCTGAATAGTAATGATGAAGCTATGAAACATAGAATACGTTATGTATGAACTAGTACCTATAAGGTAACTATAGCTAATAGGCTACCAGCCTAGCCCCCTCTAAAAATTTAAAGGTTCCAATGAACCTAGGTGCTAGCTTCCCTTGCCTCTGAATTCATAGATGTCCTAATCTAAGTGAAACATGCAAGAATACCCAATCTACCACCTCAAACTCCAAAGGAAAGTGATAATGATAAAAAATAATACTTTTTTCTAAACTAAGTGATACCCTTACACTTTCTAATAAGTTGTACCTACTATGAGGTCTCCTAAACATGATAAGGTCCCAATAGTTCTAACCCTCCTATCTCTAACCAACACAGGGGTGAACAGAACAGCCTACCATATAGGGACTCATAGGAATACATTTTTATGGTCACTTGGAAGTTATTATTATAATAAAATTCCTCCAAAAGTATATCTTTCTACCAAAAACATCTAAAATCAAGGATTAATTCTCTAAGAATATCCTCCAACACATGTATAGTATGCTCGAACTAACCATTGATCTGGGGGTGGTATGTTGTACTCAAAAGTACCTATGAACCAGGATCCCTCTATAACCCTTTGTAGAATCATGATCTAAAATGAGAATCTCTATCCAAGATTATGGTATGTGAGAATACATTAAGGTGTATGATCTCCCTCACATATATCATTCCTATATCACCCACTGAGAATGTCTCCCTAATAAGAAAGAAGTGGGAAACATTATTCTATCTATCCAAGATAATCGATATGGTTTCACTTCCTCAAGGGGGTATCGGTAATCCCACTATAAAATCCATAGTGATGTCATCCCATTTAAAATCTAGAATGGGTAATGGTTTTAAAAGTTTTTAAATTTGCCGATGTTCTATATTTACCTAATGATAGGTGGAACATTGAGTAATGAAACCAGAAATATCCCTTTTCATCTCTAACCACCAATACTGGTGGCGTAAATCATGGTACATCTTTGTAAGATCAGGATGCACTACCCAAGAAGAGGAATGAGACTCTCGCATAAACTCATTTTTCATGTCTGTAAGAACCTATATGCTCCCATGAAAGTACAATATCTCATCCCCATCAATGAACCAACTAGGAAGTGGGTCCTTTTATGAAGCACTCTTCCATAGAACTAATCCATCAGGATAAGAAAACTGCCTCATTTTCACTTTTTCCAGAATTGAAGAGGTTACTGACAATGAAGCAAGTACAGGTTGTCCATAACAGTCCTGCACCTCTAAGTGAATCTTATAAAAAAATCTCATCAACTACCAATCACCACTAGCCTCTTGGATGGTCTGTATTTGAGTTTTTTGACTCATAACAACAACCACTACATTTCCCTTCCCGAATATATAAAAAAAATAAAAGTTTAATGACTATAGGTATTCAACCCATCAACACTATATAAGGATTAATATTTATTTAATATATATATTTGAGTATTTTTTGGTCTATGTATACCACAAACTTATCTCCTAGAAAGTAATGTCTCTATTAATTCAAGGCATGTACCATATCTTTCAAATTGAGATCATGTATCAGGTAATTTCACTTGTGAGTTCTCAACTGATGAGACTTGTATGCCATGACTCAGTCTCCCTACATTAGAACAGCTTCTAAATAGATGATTGAAGCATCTTATTAAACCATATAACTTCTTCTTGGCTCTATCATAGTCAATATAGATGATGAATCCAACCATCATTTCAAATATTGAGAGTATTTCTTTCTTGCTTCAGATCATAAATGTCACGCCCCGACCCCGAGCTACCCCGAATCTGGTGCGGAGCAGAAATAAAACATGGTGTGTAAATTTTTTTTTATAGAAAGGAATGTTTAAAACACACACACATGTTCCACTAGAGAGGTTAGTTTTAGTTTAGGTCCTAGAGAATCAGATAAAATTATTACAATTCCATCAAAACTGAACAAAAATGTCTTTATTAAGAAGCCACCAAATAGAGGGACTCAAACCTACTAAACCAATAAAATAAAATAGATTGAAAATGTAGGGTAAGTATACGAATTCCTAGTAAGGGATTTTAAAATAACATAAAATACCAATTATAACTTTTTGAAAACATTCCTTTAAAATTTTCTGTAAAAAATTTTCTTATGGAATGTTGTAACACATGTATCATAAAATAGCATTTAGTCTAAGAATTATAAGAGCACGTTTCATGGAATACTAACAAAATTATAAGGAAACATGATTCAATTATAAGAATCCTCATTTAGAATAATAAGTAAGAGACATTATAACTTCAATAGTCATGACATGTGAATATTCAAGGAAAAAATTAATAACTAAGAGTAATACACGTTTAGATTTGTGCATAAAATAATAACTTCAATTTCATCCTTGACTACTATAAAACATACACTGGATGACAAATCTCTGAGTTCTGAATAAATAATTAATCCATAAGCTTTTAATTTCTTTGATACTCATAGGAATAGTCTCTTTAAGCAAGAATATTCTCTAGTTGAATACACACTTGGTTAATAAAATTTTATAAATATCTTAATCAAGAATATTCTCCAGTTGAATACACACTTGATTAATTAAATTATGTATACAAAATGAGGGAATGTGTAATGCCAAACCCCATAGAGACCTCGTGTTAAGACCTAAAATGTCAACAGACATGTTCCATGACCTGGTTGTCTCGTGATAACTACCGATGCATCGAGTGGATTTCATTAACCGGTCCCCAACCCATTATACCGAGTCTAATACATTCCTCATATGTAAAATATGGTCGTATATTCAAAATGTCCCATACCACTTTGAATATTTAATTTCTCATTTCATATTATTCAAAGTGTACCATACCACTTTGAATAATTTAATACTTAATCCATAAAAGGTCATAAGAATTTAATTTCATTCTTTAGCATTTACATATATTTAGTAAATCAGGCATGTAAGTGTTAATTAAAAAACTATCAACTGTATGGCTATGTCATTAAATGGAAAGTATGATAAGAAGATTATAACATATGTGATGACAACTAATGCACTAAAATAAATACAAGTTTTTCCACATAAAATTATAACCTTAAATTCTAAAACCTTATTAATAAAATACATATTGTAATTTCATCTAGATTCATAATTAATTAAAAGATAAAGTAAATATTTCATGTGGGGTATTAAACACATATATTCCCAAACATTTATTACTATTATTCTTATGTATAGCATATCACAAGGGTATACATAATGTTAAAAATGAAAAGCATGATATTCAATCATAACTAATACCATTTAATATATATGAAAATAAGTGATTCATACATATGTATATAAGAGTAGAAAACCCCAAATATTATACTCATGAATTCTCCAGAATTACTAAATGCATCAAAATTATAATATTTGGAATATCCAAAATTAGGGTTTAGTGTTGTGTAAATCTGTTTATACACAGGGGTGTATATAAATAGTTGTATTTTTTAATAAAAACCACTCATACTTTGAAAAAAAACATGTTTTATTTTTTCTTAGAAATCCTTATAAAATTATAAATAAAATTGAGGATAAAATTTTATATATATACACATATATTCACTTAACCGAATATACATTATGTATTAAAGGGTTTAAACCAAAAATCCAATGACACCCATATGACTTTAATATATTAGTCACATTAATTAACAAGGGTCCCTAAAATTTTATAAAATTTAAAAGGTTTATTTATTAAACAGCTCATATATGTGTTTATGAAACATAGATATACATAGATTATTTATGTGTATAATTGATTATACATATATATATATATAATGGTATTAAACCAAGATTTATTAAAACTTAAGTGTTTTAAATTGTTAGGAACATTAATAAAAACAAGGGTTCATAAATTTCAAAATGTTCCATTAATTATAAAAAGTTTTGTTTATAAAATATGTATACATATATATATGCTTATGTTTATTTTAATTTGTATAGAATCACAAACCCTCATACATACTTTGCATAATAAAGAATTAAAGTTTACATGTAGGATTAAGGACTCACTAACTTAGAAGAAATCGACAGTCCTATACTCAACCATATACATATATAAAAGTGTATACATATATATGTATATATATATATATAAACCCAAACCGAATCAAACCAAGGAAACATAAAACCCTTACCTGTTTTAAGGAGGAGGAGAGGTTCGGAGGATCTTAAAGAATGAGCTAGATAAAAGAGAACCTGTAGGGTTCGAGTGACAAATGTGATATATTTATAAAATATAAATAATATATTTTTAATGATATTTGCATAGAAAAACTGAGCCTCATCAGTTTAAAATAAGACTGAGGTGTCGGTCTTGTGGAAAAAGCATGAAAGGAGGGGTCACTGAGGTCATGGGTGTGGAAGAAAAATGAAAATAAAGTAGCATGGGCTACTGGTTCAGCGCACGCGGGAGGTAGAAGAAGAAGGAAATGGGAAATAAAAACTGGAAAAGAATAGATGGCTCAAATTAAATCTTGCCCTGATCCAATAGTTGAGGCATGATTGTGGTTATAATAGGAATGATCTGTCAAGATTAAATATTGACTCGATCGAATGTCTATGGCACAATTCTGCGTTAAAAAAATTGAACGGTCACGATTAGATCGTGATCGATTGAACGGTGATTAAAAACACAGAGGATAAACTACGGCTGCTGGGGATCGAGTACTGAACCAAAATTGATGGCCTAGATCGCACGTAGTGAGATCTGACTGTCTAGATTGTGTTTTTATTTAAAAACCTTGTCCCGCATCGAAACTGGGAGAGTTCCACGGCTCCTTTATAAGCCTGGGGATCCCAATAGAGGCTCAAATTACTCCCTCCCCCCTTTAGGTACTGGCACGTACCGGGTTCCTCTGTGGGCGCGCTTCTGCGCCCACCCACGCCATCCTGCCACCCCACACGGTGGCGCGCTCTGGCCCACGCACACGCACCCATGCGCACTGAGGGAACTCTATTCTTCCCTTGTGTGCGACCAAGCACGCAACCTACGTGTGCACCGCCCCTGGGCCATAGCCAGGGGTTGTGGGTGAGATTCCCATCAAGTCTTAGAGGGCTTCCCAAGAGGTCTCCCTTGGCTAGGTGATGTACTCACCTAAATTTTAACATAGTAAAATTTTATTTTTTGTTAAATATAAAACTAGGTTTCCATATACATTTATATAGGTATTTTCAAAAAAAATATGAATTCTCTGTTATAACTAAACCAAGTCTTAAAACCAATATTTTCCTTGGTTTTATAAATGCTAAAGTTTTAAAACATAAAGTGATAAATCAAAGTTCAATACATCATTAAGAAAGTATTATATTAGTATTACAAAAATCAAAAACATATTCTTAGTTAAGACCTTGGTTTTATAAATCCGAGGGTAAACACATTTATAAAATCTTTTCATTACATTTAAAATATTTGAAAAGTATTTGAAATACATACCTCATTTTTCAATCATACTATATTAAATCATTATCCTTTTTAGATTTTATAAAAAATATTTTATATATTTAAAGTTATAATTTTAATACATAACTTAAATATTTTGGAAAACTTCTTATACTTAGATATTTTAAATTAAACCAATATAACAACCAATGACTATACTTATAGCCATTAGAAACTCAATGGTCACCTAAGGGGATATGGTCAAATTGAGACCTTATATAAACTTGTATTAGGGTGTTCCATATTCAATACAACTTAGTGAAAATGGTGCTCGTCATACCACTGATGCTCAGTACAGCTGTTGTGGTTCTAGCCATGATGTTTTTTATTCTGACTGACCTGAAGGATCTTCTCTATTTATTGGGTCTCATTGTTGTGTTAGGTGGTCTTCCAGTGGCTCTGATAGGGATTTTATTAGGTATTTTTGGTTATTTGGATTCTCTTTTTTTTTAATCAATGTAATCAATTCACTATTTAATAATAATGTATTGTGTTTATTTCATATATATTTTTTAGATAACATGAATATTAAATAGAATAAAACCATAATATAAATATTACATGAGAAATAATTTTTGGGGTGTCACATTATCCCCACCTTCAACAAATTATCTCCTCACAATTCTAAAATATTCTTACACAACCCACTATAAAAACTAGGCTCACATCACCTCTAAGATCCCTTTACTGAGAACACCATTGTGGGTAGGGTGCTGATGACCTCTGGTGAATTCCTAAGGTAGTATTCATCTCCTCAATTTTCTTGGCCCAAATACATTGTGAACAGCTCTGGTCGAACCTATTTCTAAAGCACTCAGCCTTCCACAGAGAGGCATGAGATGTGTGGAGGTCGGAGATTTCAAAGTGGACTAAATCCCTATAAATTCCACGCACCACATCATGCTTGAAAATATTGATTTTGTAGAGTTCCCCGTACATACTAAAACTTAGGACCTTAAATAGGTAGGAATCTCGATGGTCACCATCCAAAGTAGCTTCTAGAAACTTACCTACAGCTTGGTAGTTATCAGCCAAAGTGAAACATAGAAAAAGATCTTCATGATACTTTCCTCTTTGTCTATATTTTGAAAATTGTTAATTTTCAATACGGTAATAGGAAAGATTGTTTACTTGGTAAATATGGAGGATTTTTGGGTGGTTCAACACTCGATGGAGTTGTTTACAAGTCATACGTAAGTTTTCATAGGGCTGGTATTCTTTGGAGCATGTCTTGACAATTATAATCTCTAACAGTTTGGTAGGGAATGATAGAAGATTGGTTGGTAAACTCATGTCTTCTATCTAAAATTCAAGAGACATGTTTTATTCACCAAGGTATAACCATATCAAAATAGAGACTTTATTTAAATTATCAAAACACATAACATTATTCAGTTATAAAAAAGTTCATAAACCCAAGGTATTACATAACTACTTGCTCGCTCTGACAACACTAGTATGGATTTCCTAACGCCCTCCAAGATGGCACTTCACCAGATTCACCGGTGTTGGATAATCCCCCAATTTCTAGTCAAATGTATTCCCAAAGCGGTTCCAAACTCCTCAATCTCCTGGGTCTAGATGTAGCATGGGCAGTCCAGATTAATCAGATGTGGGAATCTAAAGTTACAACAAAGGAAATAATGAAGATTATGGAGTTCGGAGACATCTGCTTGAACTTGTTGTCTATAATGAAAATGGGTAGATTCGTCCTCAAGAATTTCAAAGTCCATGGACTAACCTCTAAGAACATAGGTTACGATTTGATAAAGGTATGTTTCCCGGAGGTCACCCTCTTTTGCAGCTTCCTAGAAGTTCATTAGTGAAAATAATTTGTCGGCCAAGGTCAAGTATTGGAATAAACCTTCATAATACCTTCCCATACGTGCATAAAAGGTAAGTTGGGCATGCATCATCAGAAAGTAATCAAAGACAGATCCTTGGTGAAGTTGGAGTATGCGAGGAGAATTGGACACATGATAGAGATATTGACATGATAAACGAAGGTTCTCAAAAGTTTCATATTCTTCTAAACATTCCCTATCCACTATGGTTTTTAATATTTCTGTCAAAAGGTATAGAAGGCATGATTCGTCATCCATCTAAAAAATTTTAAAGAAAAACTCTACTTAGTGGGACATAAACAAGTTTTTTTAGTATTGCTCTAATTTTCAATGGTTTTCTAAACCAATACTATGATACCAACTATAATGCCTCAGCCCCAAGCTGCCCCAAATTCAGTGAGGAGTGAAAACAAAACATGGTGTGTACAAAAAAATTATAAAAAGGAAAGTTGAAAACACACACACATGTTCCACTAGATAGGGTCGTTTTGGTTTAGGTCCTAGATAATCAGATACAATTATTATAATTACTTAAAAATTGAACAAAAATGTCTTCATTAAGCAGTCACCAAAAAGATGGACTCAAATCTACTAAACTTGTAAAAGAAAATAGATTGAAAACGTAGGGTGATCATACGAATGCCCAGTAAGGGGTTTTAAAATAACATAAAATACCAATTATAAATTTTTGAAAACATTACTTTAAAATTTTCCATAAAACATTTTCTTAAGGAATGTTGTGACATATGTATCATAAAATATCATTTAGTCTAAGAATTATAAAAGCACATTTCATGGAATACTAACAGAGTTATAAGAAAACATGATTAAATTATAAGCATGCTCATTCAGAATTATAAGTAAGAGACATTCTAACTTTAATAATCATGACATGTGAATATGAAAGTACAAAATTAATAACTAAGAGTAATACATGTTAAGAGTTGCGCATAAAATAATAACTTCAATTTCATCCTTGAAAACTATGAAACATACATTGGCTGATAAATCTCTAAGTGCTGAATAAATAATTAAGCCATAATCTTTTACTTTCTCAGATACTCATAGGTACAGGCTCTTTAACCAAGCATATTCTCTAGTTGAATACACACTTGGTTAATCAGATTCTATAAATATATTAATCAAGCATATTCTCTAGTTGAATATGCACTTGATTAATTAAATTATATAGACAAAATGAAGGAATGTATAATGCTAGGCCCCGTCAAGACCTCATGTCAAGACCTGAAATGTCAATGGCCTCTTGCCACAACCTGATTGTTTCATTAAAAACTAGTCCACAACCTGTTATACCGAGTCTAGTACATTCCTCATATGACAAATAGTGTCGTATATTCAAAATGTTCCATACCACTTTGAATATTTAATTTCTCATTTCATATTATTCAAAGTGTCCCATACCACTTTGAATAATTTAATTTATCATTTCATATTATTCAAACTGTCTCATACCACTTTGAATAATTTAATAATTAATCCATAAAATGTTATAAGAATTTGTTTCGTTCTTTAGAATTTACATATATTTAGTGATTCAGGAATATAAGTGTTAATTAAAAAATTATCAATTGTGTGTCTATGTCATTAAATGGAAATTATGATAAGAATATTATAGCATATGTGATGAAAACTAATTCACTAAAAGAAATACAAGTTTTTTCACAAAAAATGATAACCTTACATTCTAAAACCTTATTAATCAAATACATATTGGATTGGAATTTTATCTGGATGCATAATTAATTAAAAGATAAACCAAATATTTCATGTGGGGTATTAAACACATAGATTCCCAAACATTTATTATTGTTATGCTTATTTATAACATATCAAAAGGGTATACATAATGTTAAAAATGAAAAGCATGAAATTCAACCATAACTAATACCATTTAATATATATGAAAATAAGTGATTCATACATATGTATATAAGAGTAGCAAACCCCAAATATTATACTCATGAATTTTCCATAATTACTAAATGTATCAAAAGTATAATATTTGTAATATCCAAAATTAGGGTTTAGTGTTGCATAAATCCGTTTGTACATAGGGTTGTATATAAAGAGTTGTATTTTTTAAATAAAAATCACTCATACTTCAAAAACAACAAGTTTTATTCTTTCTTAGCAATCCTTTGAAAATTCTAAATAAAATTGAGGATCAAAGTTTATAGGTATACACATATATTCACATAACCGAATATACATTATGTATTAAAGGGTTTAAACCAAAAATCCAATGACACCCATATGACTTTAATATGTTAGTCACATTAATTAACAAGGGTCCCTAAAATTTTGTAAAATTTAAAAGGTTTATTTATTAAATAGCTCATATATGTGTTTATGAAAAATCGATATACATAGATTATTTATGTGTATAACCGATTATACATATATATATATATTTAATGTTCTTACACTGATATGTATTAACACTTACATGTTTTAAATTTTTAGGAACATTAGTAAAAACAAGGGTTCATAAATTTCAAAATGTGCCATTAATTATAAAAATATTTTTTTTATAAAATATATATACATATATATACTTATGTATATTTTAATTTGTATAGAATCACAGAGCCTCATACATACTTTTCATGATAAATAATTAAAGATTACATGTAGGATTAAGGACTTGGCAACTTAGAAGAAATCGGAAGTCCTATACTCAACCATATACATATATACAAGAGTATACATCTATATGTATATATATATATAACCAAACTGAATAAAAGTAAGGAAACATAAAACCCTTACCTATTTTGAGGAGGAGGAGAGGTTTAGAGGAGCTTGAAGGAGGCGCTGGAGAAAGGTGAACCGGTAGGGTTTGGGTGACAAATGTGATATATTTATAAAATATAAATAATATATTTTTAACGTTATTTACATGGAAAAACGAGCCTCTTCAATTAAAAATAAGACTGAGGTGTCGGTTTTTTGGAAAATTCGTGAAAGGAGGGGCCATCGGGGTCACAGGTGTGGAAGAAAAATGAAAAGAAAGTAGCATGGGCTATTGGTTCAGTTCATGCAGGAGGTAAAAGAAGAAGGCGAGGGGGAAGAAAAAACAAAAAAGAATGGATGGCTAAAATTAAATATTTCCCTAATCAAATGGTTGAGGTTCGATTGTGGTTATAAAAGGAATTATCAGTCGATATTAAATCTCGACTCGATCGAATGGCTACAGCGCGATGTCATGTTAAAAAAAATTGAACGGTCAAGATTAGATTTCGATCAATCAAACAGTGGTTAAAAACACAGAGGATAAACTGTAGCTACTGGGGATCGAGGACCGAACCGAAACAGACGGCCTAGACCACGTGCGGCAAGATCTGAGAGTCTATATTGTGTTTTGTCTTAAAAACCTCATCCCACATAAAAACAAGGAGAGTTTCACGACTCCTTTATAAGATCAGGGCTCCCAACTGAGGCTCAAATTACTCTCCCCCCCTCCTGGTACCACCCCGTACCAGGTTCTTCTACGAGTTCACTTCTGCGCCCACCCATGACATCGTGTCGCCCCACACATTGGTGTGCTCTGGACCATGCACACGCACCTGTGCGTGTTGAGGGAAAGCTATGCTTCCCTTGTGCGTGACCTAGAACGCACCATGTGCGCGCACCACCCCTAGGCCATAGCCAGGGGGTTTTGGGTGAGATTTCTATCAAGGATTAAAGGGCTACCCCCAAGCGGTGGCCCTCGGCTAGGTGGGTTACTCACCTAAATCTTAACATAGTAAAAGTTTATTTTTTATTAAATATAAAAGTAGGTTTCCATATACATTTATATAGGTGTTTTTAAACAAATATGAATTCTATTTTATAACTAAACCAAGTCCTAAAACCAATATTTTCCTTGGTTTTATAAATGATAATGTTTTAAAACATAAATTGATAAATCAAAGTTCAATACATCATTAAGAAAGTCTTATATTAGTATTACAAAAATCAAAAACATATTCTTAGTTAAGACCTTGGTTTTATACATCTGAGGGTAAGCACATTTATAAAAGCTTTTCATCACATTTGAAATATTTGAAAAGTATTTAAAATACATACCTCATTTTTCAATAATACTATATTAAATCATTATCCTTTTTAGAGTTTATAAAAAATGGTTTATATATTTAAAGTTATAATTTCAATACATAACTTAAATATTTTGGAAAACTTCTTATACTTTTATATTTTAAATTAAACCAACAGAATGACCAACGACTATACTTATAGTCGTTAGAAACTAAATAGTCACCTAAGGGGAAACGGCTGAATTGATGCCTTATATAAACTTGTATTAGGGTGTTCCATATTTAATACAACTTGGTGAAAATGGTGCTCTTTATACCATTGATGCTCAGTATATCTGTTGTGGTTATGGCCGTGATTTTTTTCATTCTGACTAACCCAAAGGATCTTCTCTATTTAACAGGTCTCATTGTTGCATTAAGTGGTCTCCCAGTGGCTCTTATAGGGATTTTAGTAGGTATTTTTGGTCAGTTGGATTCTCTTAGTTTTGAATCAATGTAATCAATTCAGTATTTAATAATAATGACTTGTGTTTATTTCATATGTTTTGTTCGGATAACATGAATATTAACCAGAATAAAACCATAATATTATTATTACATGAGAAATAAGTTTTGGGGCATCATAATAAAATTTTGATTCCCTTCTTGGTCAAGCACATGATAGTTACTAAAAGACATGATTAATCCTAAATAAAATTCCTATAATATCTAGTTATCCCCAAGAATATTCATATATAAAAATACGTTCTTTAATTTTTTTTTTCAATGAAAATATGGATCTCACCTTCTCTAGGTCAACAGATACTCCTAACTCTAAGATAATATGACCTAGGAAGTGAACTTTATCAATTCATAGCTGACATTTTGTGAGCCAAGTATAAAACATGTGCTCTCTTAGTATACTCAGAATGATATAAACATGTTTGGAATGATCATGTATATTTTGTGAGTACACCAAGATGTTGCCCATGAAAACTACCATAAAATAATCTAGATACTAGTGGAAAACCAAATTCATCAGAGCCATAAAAACTATCTATGTGTTTTTGATAATGAATGTCATAACCAAATACTCATACAATCCATATCTAATAAATAATTATATATGTGGTATATTTTAAGGTATGACTCATACCTAATAGTAACCCGACCTCAAATAAATTTTTGTAAAGACCCTAACACCTCAGAGCTAGTGGAAGAGGTCATATATAAGTAGTAGTGGATACCTATTCTTAACCATAATCTGGATCAATTTTCAATAATCCACATAAAGCCTAAGGTTCCCATCTACCTTCTTGGAAAAAAATCATGGGAAACCCCCATGGTAAATTACTAGTTCAGATATTTCATTTAGCTTCCAAATCCTCCAATTTTATTTTGAGATCCTACAACTCAATAGTGGCCATCATGTAAATAGGAATTGATACTGGTGATAATCCTATAACTATATCAATAGTAAACTCTACCTCTCTCTTAGGAGGTATCCTGCATAATTATTTTGGGAAGACATCCCTAAAATGATCCACTACATGAGGTAAATCTATATGTTGAATTCCTTGGTCATTGATAGAACAAATATTTTAAATTATTTTATTATTAATTTAAATGTTTTTAATCCCAAAAATTTATTATTTAAAGGGAAATTGTCACATTTTACATTTTAGGAGTATTTTTTAGCTTAATTGGAAAAATGGCTTATTTTGGATTTAAACAGTTTTCATTTATTATACTGTTTCGACCATAACTTTTTCTAAACTGATCCAAATTGAAAAAAAAATCTTTTATAGGTTTCTATGTTCGATGAGATTCATTTTATCCTTCTGGGCCTAAATCTCAATCAATCATTTGGAAGCTCAAATCCAGCTCAAAATCTAGGCCTCAAAAACTGTGCACAGAACTGCATAATTTTATTGTGGGGACCATATCTCATAAATTTCCAAACCATTGGAGATGAAATTTTACATGGAGATGAAAGACATACTGATTAATAACTTTAATTAATATGTCCGCGCATTATTCTTTCATTCTCAAGGCCATTAATACGTTGGAACTCGGTATATTAGAATACAAACAGTCTTCCTGGAAGAATTAAATACTATGAGTACGGCAGCCATAACTAATTCATTTCCTGACCAATAAATATTAAGTTTATTGGGTAGACATATGAGAAGTATTGGAACAACTTTCAAGAAGGACCAAGTCCCAAATTCTGTTATTAAAGAGTCCATCCACGCACCTACATTCGGAGATTATTTTTGGAGCCAAATTTTCACCCCCTCTCCCTATAAAAGAGTGTGTCTTTTTCATTTCAAAGGGTTGGAAACTTAGGAATAGCCTTTTTTGTCCATTATATGTTGTTTATTATTTTATTTTATTTTCATTCTGTAATTTCATTTCATGTTTTAATTTAAGTGTTCTCCTTTCTCCACTTTTCTATCTCTTTTTTGTTTTCTACCCCTGTTTTCTTTCCACTGTGAACTCTTATGCTCATGATCATGAGTAGCTAACCTGAGGATTTTCCCAGGGGAGTAATCCAGTGATTAACCCAAGTCCTTTAACATTAATTTCTTAATGTTTCTTATTTTCTTAGAGTTATACCAAGGGGGGTCTTAGTGGGCAAGGCGCCTTTGTGTCTCCACTTGCCACTCGAGGTTTAGCTTTCACTTCTGCAATATTTTCCCTCGATCAAGGAGGTGAATGTGTGGTATCTTGGAGATCGTTGGAAGTACCATATGTTCACAACCATATGTAGAGGAGGATGTTTCATGTATATTATGGAGCATGTTCATTAAGTAAATTCGAAATTAATAATGAGACGATGAAGGTTCACTCTGGGTGATGCTCTCGGGAATGTCTCCAATCTGTCTTAACATCATTTTGTCTGCATTCATTCTATTTCATTGCATCTGCATATTTACTTTTAGTATTTCATTATCATTTCTAAAATATCCTTTTCATTATTTTATTTCATATATATATATATATACATAGTGAATTATAAATAGTGAGTGACTGGCTGCAAAAGGCTCCTCAAGAGATCGACCTAGGTCAGCTACTGTGTTGCACTTAGTATAAATATTTTTGAGAGCGCGCACGACAACACTTCATCAAATTGGAATCATTGTCGGGGAACCAAGTTTTCCTCACTCATTATTTTTATTCACATATTGTAAATTATTTTTCTTACATTTATTTAAAAAAACAACAACAAAATCATAAATTTCAAAAACTAAAAAAATTTGTGTTCATGATGTATTTCAATGGTGATTATTATGCATGGACTAACCAATCACAGGTGCATGAAGAAGTTAAATATGATCCTGAATCCCAAATTCAAGAACTTAAAGAATAAATAAAAAAACTGAAGGTAAAAGCTGAAATAGTTGAAGAATATATTTGTTCAATGGTGCAACAACCTGAACCTGAACCTGAACCGGAACCTAAACCCAAACGAGTGGTGGAAGAGATTTCACCAATCATTTTTTACGTAAAAAAACCTGAGGAGGGTGAGAATGAGATTCTAAAAGATTTAATTATATCATCACAAACTCAACCATTTCTCAAGGAGGTCCCTGATGTACACATTTCAGCTGATGTACTTATGGGAGATCAACATTTTTTGAAAGAATCTTAGAATCAATTTATTGAAGATAACCTACAACTTGATCTTCCCATCCTTTCTAATGAACAATCAGAACCTTTTGACCTCACTCTTTCTTTGGATGATGAAGAATAATATTCACCTGCTGAGATGGAGTTGCCAATGGTCTTGCCTGAAGAGATCAATTTCCTAGCTGACATACTTGAAAGGGAAGATTTCTTAATTGATTCATCTTGTTTTAATCTTATTCAAACTAAATTGTTTTCTAACTTCTATTTTACTGAAATTTATGATACATTACAAATGGGTCATACCTTGGATGAAACAAAAGATACCATCGAAGTGGTGGTGATCAATGAAGAAGATACGGAGAATCTGGTGGTGGTGTGACTGCCTCCTCTACAACAAATTTCATACCATTTGGAGGAGGACACCACAGAAGTTCACAGGGAGCACCCCTATATTCTATTCCCTCCCACTCTGGATCTAAAGTTATATCTTTCTTATTTCTTTGGGGTTGGTAACTTTCTTATTTTCTTTGGGGTTCTCCAATCTCAGTGTCTACTGATGGACACTGGAAAAAGTCACATGTGGTGGTTTATCTCAAAGAAACCACATCCACCATCTGATTGGGGATAATCTGCTGCAACTACCTGACTAGGGGCAGTAAAAACCTAACATCCGCTTGGGGGTAAAACCAAGCATTATCCCTTTTATATCCCATTTCCTTTTTCATTTTTTTGGGGTGTTTTTAGGAATCTTGAGCTAGATCGAATACTTTGGGAAAATTCAAACCATCGTGGTATTTTTGGAACATTTCTTGATTTGAGTATTTGAGGATTTAAATGATTTATGAAGGGGTTTTGTTTCTGATTTCTAATATTTTCATTTGATGACGTTTGATTGATTGTGAACCTCATGTGCACTAGTGCTGTCCAAATTGAAAATCTTGCCCAACCTGAGAGGTTTCTAAACCTGTTTGAAATATTCTTACATTTATCTTTTTTTTGAGAGTCTTGAGACATGTTGTGTGATCCATAACGTTCTATTTTTCTCTTTTTCAAATCTGTTAGATTTCATGAAATGTGTCACGTATGATTGAGTCATCACTTTGAAAGCCCTTTTGCATTAAACTCTTATTTTGGCCTACCTTTACATCTGAACTTCTTTAATCCCCTAGTAGCCATGAAATACCTTGTTAGGCAGCCACATTACAAGCCATTTATCCCTTTAAAACCTTCTCTAGAAGTTAAATGCATGATTATTGTGGAACTCAAGTGTGGGGACGGGAGAAGATGGGTTGTATTTTTCTTTCCAGAAGATTATTTTTGAGCTGAATTGAAAGATTTACCATATTTATTACTACTTGGGTGGAATAAATGTCATGATGGAAATATGTATGGGTGTCCCAAAATATCATTACATATATGGGCCGGATGTTCACCAATATTTGAAGATCCAAAGCTACCTCTCTTTTCCTCAAAAACATGATTCTGACGAGAAATCCAAATCTGAATTCAAGCTGAAACAATGCTACAAATGGGGAAAAGAGGGATGAAAATCATTGACGCTGAAATTCTAAGTGTGAACTTCCCAAATGAAGAGGTTTTTTGTGGTGATTCATTTTTTAGATGATTGAGGAGCACACCATTCTTGAGAAAAACTGTTTTCATGCATTTACTTCACTTTAGAGCTTAACCCTCCTCATTTTGCCTCAGATGTTTACATTTTAAACCTGCCAACCCTAAGCCTCAGAAAAACCCATGAAAAAGACCTCATGATTGAAACATTTGTGACTCTTTTAAGTGGATATACTAGGAGGATAGCAAGCCTATGGAGATCACACATGTTTTGAGAATGAGAAAAACTCCACATTAAAAATCCTTGAGTGAAGAGAGAAATATTTTTCCGGGGAGTTAGGTACGACATGCATGTGAGGATTAACATGAGATTGAATGGATTCATATAATTTTTGAGGATTTATTAAATTCTTATCCATGTAGGAGGCATGATATTTTCTCTGATATGATAATTGAACTATGTTGTCATTTATGCTTTGAGAAGTTTGTTTTGACCATTGTATAAGATGATTTCCCGGGAGTGCAATGTTTAAGTGAGGGGGAATTGATAGAACAAATATTTTCAATTATTTTATTCTTAATTTAAATGTTTTTAATCCCAAAAATGTGTTATTTAAAGGGAAATTGTCACATTTTATGTTTTAGGAGTATTTTTTAGCTTAATTGGAAAAATGGCTTATTTTGGATTTAAACAGTTTTCATTTATTATAATGTTTTGACCATAACTTTTTCTAAACTGATCCAAATTGAAAAAATATTATTTTATATGTTTCTATATTCGATGATATTTATTTTATCATTCTGGACCTAAATCTCAATCAATCATTTGGAAGCTCAAATCCATCTCACAAACCAGGCCTAGAAAACTGTGCACAGAACTGCATAATTTTATTGTGGGGACCATATCTCATAAATGGATGAACCATTGGAGATTAAATTTTACATGGATATAAAATAAATACGGATGAAGAACTTTAATTAATATTTCCACGCATGATTCTTTCATTCTCAAGGCCATTAATGCGTTGTAACTCGGTATATTGGAATACGAACAGTCTACCTGGCAGAATTAAATACTCTGAGTTCGACGGCCATAAATAATTCATTTCCTGACCAATAAAGCTTAAATTTCGTGGGTAGACAGAGTAGAAGTATTGGCACAACTTTCAAGAAGGACCAAGTCCCAAATTATGTCATTAAAGAGGCCATCCACGCACCTACATTCTGAGATTATTTTTGGAGCCAAATTTTCACCCTCTCTCCCTATAAAAGAGTGTGTCTTTTTCATTTAAAAGGGTTGGAAACTTAGGAATAGCCTTTTTTGACCATTATATGTAGTTTAGTATTTTATTTTATTTTCATTCTGTAATTTAATTTCATTTTTTAATTTAAGTGTTCTCCTTTCTTCACTTTTCTATCTCTCTTTTGTTTTCTACCCCTGTTTTCTTTCCACTGTGAACTCTTATGCTCATGATCATGAGTAGCTAACCTGAGGATTTTCCCAGGGGAGTAATCTAGTGATGAACCCAAGTCCTTGAACATTAATGTCTTAATGTTTCTTATTTTCTTATATTTATACCGAGGGTGGTCTTAGTGGGCAAGGCACCTTTGTGTCTCCACTTTCCACCTGAGGTTTAGCTTTCACTTCTATAATATTTTCCCTCGATCGAGGAGGTGAATGTGTGGTCTCTCGGCGATCGTTGAAAGTACCATATGTTCACAACCATATGAATAAGAGGATGTTCATGCATACTATGGAGTATGTTCATTGAGTAAATTCGAAACTAATAATGAGACGATGAAGGTTCACTCTGGGTGATGCTCTCGAGAATGTCTCCTTTCTGTCTTAACATCATTTTGTCTACATTCATTTTGTTGCATTGCATCTACATATTTACTTTTAGTATTTCATTATCATTCCTAAAATATCCTTTTCATTATTTTATTTCATATATATATATATATACATAGTGAATTAGAAATAGTTAGTGACTGGCTGCAAAAGGCTCCTCAAGAGATCGACCTAGGTCAGCTATTGTGCTGCACTTAGTATAAATATTTTTGAGAGCTCACACGACAACGCTTCATCAGTCATCTATAAAGAGGATAGAAATCTAGGTCATCACTCCACCAGGACCATGATTCTTAGGTCTTTCTTGACTTTATTTTACATCCCATTTTCCTTTGTGAATATAGTTAACACCCTTAGGTAATGTGAAGGACACCCTCTAGTGATAAAAATCAACATGAGCATGATAGGGTGATAAATAGTCCATCCTAAGAATTATATTAAAGTAACGCATCTCAAGGATGAAATTGATCCACAGGAAATAATAACTGCTTATCTTGAGAGGGAACTCCCTACATTGGCGTACACTTTCTGATCAAATCCTCAATGGGGTATTGAGTTTCATTTCCCCATATAAATATTGGATTTTGGGCCCAAGGATTTCCAAAATTTCTATAGATATAAAAGAATACAAATTTCCAATTCTAAATAAAGTATACATTTAAGTAAAGGCTTCCATAATCATACCTTTTACTATAAAAGGTCCTATAATCTTCTCCTATAGTATAGGTTGTACTACATGTAGTTGTCCAGATCCATGACCCTAAGCTACAACCTGATTATCCTATGAAAGCACGCTCTATTGGAACTACATCTCAAAATACTAGCTTCTATGACCATGTCCACCTCCTTGGCCTGATCAGAAGATAATATTCTATCTTCCTTCTTGATGTGGATCTGTCAATCCTATTATCAAATGTGGAGTCGATGAAAATCCCTTATCACTAGTAACTGAATGAAAAGTTATGAAAAAAACATTAAATATGACCAATTTTTTTACAATATCAGCACTTAATTGGGTCCCATGTGCATTATGGTTTCATATATCACATCCTACCACACTAGAGACATACCACATAACTAAAAGTTTATTTCATCTGAAGACTGCTACCCCTGTGACCAGACTCAAGAAGATTCCTCCTACCACTAGACATATTGCTTCCATGTTTTGGTGTTGAACTGTCTTATCCCACACCACCAACTTCCCAAATATTTTTCTTAGTGATGAGGGACAAGTTCATTATTTTAGAAATGGTAGTCAACTGGAACACATTGACCAATGATTGGATTGAATACATGATACCATCCCCAAACCATCTTATTTTTTTCAAATCATCACTAGAAAGAGTTAGTGTGAAGCATTGGAGCTTAGTGAGATGATTTAAATAATCCATCACATACATAACACCCTATTTAAGATTTATAAACTCTCTAGAATAGTTATCTATTAGTGTCTATGAAAATAATTAATCATAAAATACTATCTATAAGTCCCTCTAGACCATATCTTGATGATGATCTTCCAAAGTAATAATGTGCCAAAAATTCTTGGAATAATCATGAAGCATATAGGTCATAATTTTGACCCTACTCTCCAGAAACATATCTAAATACTTGAAGATATATAACATAGCCTATAGTCATAACTCAATAGCTTGAGGTCCACCTTCCCCTGAAATGTGGGAGGTTTCTACTGCTTAAATTATCGCACAAACTCTACTATAGAAGGGTTAGGTCATGGGGATCCCTATATAGACTAAACTAGTCGCATGAAACCCTCTCAAAACAGATCATCGATTCCCATATCAGGAATACAAGGAGGTGTTGTAGGTGGAACTATAGGAGGTAACATGGGTGGATTAGGGCCCACCTTCTCTGTAGCATGGTCATCACCACCTTCCTGGGGTATAACTCAAGGCCATCATGCTGAAATATTTCTACAGTTCCAAATGAACACCTCATAACAGAACTTGATAACATAACAGATCTCAAAATAAAATAAAAGGATAGGTACATAGCCTTCCTATATAAGAGTAAAATCCATATTTTTATTCCTAAATTCAGTTCTAGGTGACATATATAATCATAAAGGGTCATGAGGTACACTCCCACCACCCACTACTAAGTTCGGGTCTAGGTCAAGGTCTCACATCAATTATCAAAGGTTCTGGTATATGGAGTGTCAATTAAAACTTATGGAGGAAAACACTCCTTAAGTTGTAATTGGCATAACCATTTAATAGTAACCATTTCATTTTAGAATATAAATTTATTCAATTTCATACTCATTTATATTATATATATCATGTTCTAGTTAGATGAGTCACTATTCCCAAGTTATAAAGGCATGATTTTATAAGTTTCAATTAGCACATCATGTAATTAAAACCAGACCCTTAAATATGGTATCTGGATGTAAAAAGTTGTATAAAATGATTTTATTATATAAATAACCATTTCAAAAGTATATAAGTACATTATTTATAAATTACAATTGGTATTCATGTAATATAAATCAACTAACATTTTAGCTCATGTAACCATGATTATATAGATCAAACATGTGATAATTGGTTAATTAAGGTGTCACTCTCAAGATATGTGGGAAAACACCATTTAGGTTGAGGAAAACACTTTAATAAAAAATTATTTATCCTCTTCCTACAAGAAATTTTATTAAAATTAAAATATATAAATTAAGGCACCTCAACATACTACAGGCAATGAATTCAATAAAGTAGACATGGCATATCATGTGCATGATATATAAATCCTTAGATTCCTATAATGATGCATGATCAAATAATTCATTTCCATACCAGTCCAAGGGTAAAAAGTGAATCTATAATATTAATAACAATAATAAATTCTACAAATCATGTGTGTCACCCATCGGTGAAATTAGTACAACTATAATAGGCATATTCTGAAATAACAAGTCTCATCCCAAGAAAATTGTCTTTTTTCCTATATGTGGGTTAGATGCTCCCAGGCATAGGATCATTACCAAATTATGAAACATTTCTATCTCCTATCTACCAACCCAAATAGTAGGAAAAAGTAAAAAAGGATCTGATTCCACTTATAATGTCTTCAGCCTAGTTCACTTATAAATAACTGAACCTAATTAGCCACATGGATCAAGTGAACCTCCCTATATACCAGAGTTTGTCAACTAGCAGTGAGGTTCCCAGGTGATACAGTGGGGAGACTATACCCTCATGATCAGAGTGGATCATAGTGGTAAAATATATTAATAAACTAGTGGAAGTAGTAATAAAGAAAATAGATAAATAAGTAATAGAAGATAAATTATCTAGATATAATAAATGACAGATGTAAATAGTATTAATTTGCATATATAAAATTATGAATTCTATGATGCAATAACAAAAGGGGGGATATATAGTAAATATAGTAGTAGGCATATACAACATGCTATATAAAAATGAAAAAAAATACCAAAATCTATCTCCAATAGCATCATGATCATACACTCGATCCTATAATCTCATACTCCATCCTAGTATATAAAATTAGGCATCCATAGTTAGACCCTTCCCTTTATCCCTACCTGTATCCATAAAGTATATTTGGGTACCAAATAGTGGATCAAATATGGTGTGGTTAAAACTTAATAGGACACCACCAACGGTGTCTAGAACTATTTAGCCTATAAATATACAATGAGTAGTGTGCGTGTATAATAAATAAATATGATAAATAATTAACCATGTCAGTCTAGGTTTCCCTTGTAAAACCTATTTGATACTACCTAATTCAACCTAATCCAATAATGTATCTGAGCTTTTTACAATTTAAATGTTTATTAATAAAGTTGGTGCCTAAGATAAACTACCTAGGCATCCGTATATGGTTATAGTCATATGAGATTCTATAATTTTCATTCCATTTAAAGTGTAATAGGAATGTAAAACTAGGCCATCAAGTATATAAAGTATATACTAAATCCAAGTGTGTTATTTGATATGGAAGACACATCAATTGCTTGAATTTTCATTTTGATCCCATCCAAGTAATTCCATATAGAGAACCCAGGTATCATTATAGGTATACTATAAACCCATCACTCTATATGCCTGAATAAGGATTTATACATAGGAACTTAGGTATCACTCTAGGTATTTTATAATGACATTTCTCTCTAATCCCATCCAAGGTATTTTTCATAGGGAACCAGGTATCGCTTGTGGCATGGTACAATGGAATTTCCCTCTGAGCCTGTTTAAGGTATTCCACTTAGGGAACCAAGTACCACTCATGGAATAATATAAAATTCATCTTCTTAGTGGGTCCTTCCAAGGTATTCTATATAATAATCTGTGTACCATCCCCGTCATTATATATTTAATTTAATTTACTATGCTCTATGAGACCTTCCAAGGAATTATGATTTGTAACCCATATATCTCCCTCATCATGAAATGTTGGATGGTAATGGGATATAGTTAATACCCATACCATTTAACAATTCACTTAATTCAATTTTCCAATTAATTCATAAAGATAAATCAAGTTATAAAAAAACAAGGGCCTAGGAACATGTTCTTACTATTATCCCTTTTTAATTTAAATTACATTTCATTCATAAGAGACAACTCATCACAGCTTAAATGGTGGTTATATTTCATTTAAAATCATAAATCTCATGAGAATTTAAATGTGACACGCCCAAAAAGGGGTATCTCTCATCAAAGTAGAAATCATCTCATGATGAATTTAGGTTTCTAAAACTACCCTAAACAAGGTGATATATTTTAATTTAATTAATTAAAAAGTTTGGAGTCATTATATAGAAATTATGATGCATGGAATGATAGTGCATAATATAAAGACCAATTATTTTTGGGAAAAATAACTAGACCACCTACCTTTACTTGTTAGATGACTCCTCATCCAATATCAACTTTAGATTCGAGCTAGATTGGGAGAAATCAAGGAAATATACAAATACCATGAAAATAGGTCATATTATCTCAAACATATTTAGCATTAAATATAGTGATTTAAATGAATAAAATAATTAATAAGATTGAATATCTTATCAATGGCTATCTAACATGATGAATGGCTAGTGACTCTAATGCCAAACAAAGAAAATGTCAAAAAGACTATAGGGAGAGAAGAAAGATCTCTCATAGTGGGAAGCTATTGGAGAATGAAAAGGTAAAATACGAAATTATAATTAAAAATTAATTATGGAAAATGGTAAATTTACACACTTTTTAAGGGGTTCACAGTTTGGCCGCACAGTTGGCCAAAATATGCACCAACCATTCCCCAACACTGTCCCATGGCACACACCCCTTGCACGGCTTTCGCATGATTATACAAATCATTCCCATTCCATGAAGATCACCACTACAACCCACCTACACCAATTTAAATGGTTGTGTGTCATGTGGTTCATGGTTTGACAAAAAATGTGACCATATCTAGGGCTTACACGATTGAGGTGCACAGTTAGCACTAACTGTGAGTTAACTATGTGTCTCACCTATTTCTTCCAAAAAAACTAGAGCTTTTGGATTTTAATAAGCCCTGAACGCCCCTAAAACCTTCCTTAAACTCTTAAGAACATTTATTATATTAAAAAAAGAGGTTTAAATAGTAATTTAAAGTATCCATGCTTCTATGAAAATCTAGGATGTTACATATAGTCTAGTTCTTATATTTAACTTCATGTTTCTCCTTTATCTCTTTCATATATAAGGATATGTCAAGATTATGAGTTTCCACTATAAATTAATTTGTTTATTCATCCTCTTGAAATGGGTAGTGTGTAATATTACTCTTAGTGACATAATTTGTGTGTCATATTGGTGATCATTTATCCTAATTTGACTACCATAGTCTAGACTCAATTGGTTATAGATCATCATGCTCTAAATGTTTTAAAGGAAATAATTTTTTCATTAAATTCATCCTCCACCTAGAGTGTAATAGTTCTTTATTTCATTTTTCATGTATCTATAAATTTTCATCTACGCCTTATATTCTATAAAAATGGGGTCTATATTAATGATAAATTTATGGGTAATGGGTTCCCATGAACGATACCCCATCACACCATTAGCATACCCTAATAAGATAAAATTTAAATATATTTAACATTTTTCTTTCCTATTAATTAAAAAATACATATACATAATTTATATAACCAAGAATAGTCAATGGGTTTACTATTCCTGATCTTCATTGATGTTTTTAGATCAATATCCACTAAAATTGATCAGTTGATCACATAATAGAAGGTCCTCACCACTTTTTCCCATATTTTTTTAATTATTCATGAAGTCCTAAACATCATCTTTGTTTTATTTTATAGATTTTTGTTTTCTGACTCTATCGATTAATTTTATTAGAGAGTGTATTCCACTATAAATTATCTCTTAATTTTTTTTTTATTAATAGAAATCATAAAACTCGTTGTTTATATATTCTTTATCATTTTAAGTCGTCAATGTTTTAATCTTATTTCTATATTTAGGTTTCTCCAGTGCTTTTAATGTTTTTAAGACTTCAAAAATATTTGTCTTACTCTCGATTGGGTATACCTAACATATATTACAATAGTTTTCAATAAACGATACAAATTATTTTTATCCCCCTAGAGATAAAAATGGTTCCTTCTTAACATAATGGATTAAGATTAAGATCTCCTTTTTTATTTTATTTTTTTTTCTAAACTTCATCTAGTTTTTATTTATCAAAACATAAATATTATAAAAGTTAAGTATATCATTTTATTATTAGATAAAAAATTATGATCAATGTGATTCTTTTAGAATCATTTATAGATATGGAATGTGTTTTATGACATAAGGTATTAATTTCTTACATTAAGGTAGTTAATGTGATAACTATCTTCACTTATATGTAAATTTTATCTATAATCACGTGTAAATTTTTTAAAATCTTCTCTGCATTTATTTTTATGATTTTTCTTTCCAAATTTTCATCACTCTTTATCTGTGTAAGTCATTCACACAATGTCATCATTTTTTATAAAGTAAATATGTTATTCTTCAAGACCTTCATGTGAAATAATCCTTGTATATTTTTTGTCAAAGAATTATACATCTTAATTTTGATGGTACCAAATCTAATGATCTTATAGGTGTGATTTTTTCTCATGTACACAATTCATTCAAGGATATATTCATATTGATCAAATCATTACCTTTGAGAAGTAATGTTTGATAATTATCCTAGTTTAATTATTTATTCATCATTGAGGTGTTTTCTACCTCTATGAAATACCATTTCTTTACAAAATAGTATATCTTTGTTGTTGAAAGTACTCACCATATTTACGTGTGAGTTATTTCTTCCACTATTCTTATTTTGTCACTCCTACTTGAAGGGTCACTTCTTGACACTATTTAAATATGTGACATGCTTATTATTTTTCAATGAATTATATCTACCATGATTCTAACTCTCAATATATCTATGATCCATCACTCTTCCTCTCTCCATCGATGAAGTCTTCACTTAATGTGAATATTTAAATCTATTTTCCTTGTTTTTGAATCAATTTTATTCTTCAAGAACCATAGTTTCAATTTTAATAGAGATTATAGTACCTATAATAATGTTACTTTTAATTAATATTATAATAATATCATAAAATTTTAGAAAACTTTTTAAAAAAAATTATATATGTCTAGTATCCCATATTTTGTAACATAGTGTAATTGGGAAAATATGGTATTCAATATATTGATCTATTCAGTCACTAATGATGAATACTCCATATAAATAATGTATAATTTGGTATTAAATAAAATCATTGTTTTAAAATTACTTGGTCTCATATCACTTCCTTATAGTAACTCAATTTTCCTTTGTTGTTCATTTTTCAAAATTCTTGACTAAAACTTATCTGTCAGAGGAAAATGGATGTTAACAATAGAATTAACATCCATGTCATGTAATGTCCTGTCACATTTTAGGTGTGTATTGAATTTAATTTTTTTGATTTTAAGTTTATTTTGGTGTAATTTTTATTGAATTTTGAGATATATAAGGAAGTGACAGAGGTTTTAAAGGATTAGATTTGCTGAGTGAACTTGTATTTCACTACAGTGGACCATTGAGACCCCAGTGTGTTCCACTAAGAGTCTAGTGGCCTATACTATGGAACATTGTCTCATAGGCTGCCACCAGGCGATCGATGGTCAACCATAAAGAACTTATTTATATTCTAGTAATCCAATTGTGGTCCACTAAGATCTTGATGGGTTATCCAAGACTAATTTTATTGAGGGATAATTGCATAAATTTCTTATTCAAATATTTTCATTAAACTTTGTATTATTTTTTCTGGGTGAAAAAATTATTTGGATTTAATTACTATAAATTATAACATTCCCACTTGATCTTATATAGGATATCTCTCTCTTGATCCTTGATGAAATTATGATCCACCAATTTGGTTGTGATCATAATGACAAGAGGGTCATTTTTCCTATGTATTTATTTAAAGTTGATATGGTTTTATTACTACCATGTTCTAATTCATTATTCTTCTTATTCTAGTTTAAAATAATTTATAATTTTTATTGATTGAACCAAATTAGATATTTATTCTTGGTGTGTATTACTAATTTATTAAAAGTTAGGTGATCTCAATCATTTTCTTTATATTTAATTTCCCTCGGGGTGCAACATCTTGTTACCTATATGACAGGTACATCTTTAACCTTATAATGGTTTTTCCTTTTCATTGACTGGGTAGGGTTGAGAATGAATTGGGAGGATACCTATAAAGGTGAATTTAGATATTTTTTGGACTCTCATATTTTATCATCCTTTTCTATAGGCTTTTAGAGTATTATACACAATGTAACTAGGTTACACGATGTGTAATCATTGCAAGGTGCATACCGTGAGAAGGTTCATGTCATAAGAAGATTCTCACTGTGAAATTTTACATGACTTAATGATCCTTTACATATTTTGATTCATTTAATTAATGGTTTTTAATTTTAAAATGATTCATTTTTTCAGTGGTTATGAATCTTAACTATTTCATGATGTTTAGTGGGATTATACGTCATATAATACCCCGACTCTGGTTTTTAAATGGGCATCATGAATGAGATCCTATTTTCCCCTCCTATACAATTTCATTTATCTTGATCCAAATCCTTCCCCAGGTGATCTTGGATCCCTCCAACACTTTTGGGTTCCATTGTTTGGCATTCAATCATCGTTGTTCTTGTGATATGGATTCTCAGGTAAGAATTCTCTTCATTATTTGTCTTTATCTCTTTATTTTCATTTAGAATTTTAATGGATCATCTTGAAATTGATGGATCTATTCTCTATACTATTGGATCTCGTTTCTAGGTTGAATTTAGAGGTCTTCTACACCTTCGTTCTTGTTGAAGAGTTCCATTGTGAGTGTTGATTTTCGAGAAAAAGGTAAGTGATTCTGTTCTGTTGGGCCAAATTGATTAACCTTGAATTGCATGATTTATATCAATTGTTTATTTAGATTCAATTGCTCAAACTTTTTTTCAATTGATTTTATAAAACCCAATTCTAATTAATTGTGATATTTGAAATAGTTTTGTCATGAAATTTGGTAAAACCCCCAATTCCATTAAATTGGGGAGAATTTGTGAAAATTAGTTGATTTAAATTATTTAATTTAAATTGTAAATTTGATGGAAGCAATTTCAATTAAATTGTTGAACTTAATTATGGAAATGGATTGTGAATTTGATGGAATTGGTTTTGAATTTATTTCAAACTTTTGATAATGTCTTAAAAATTTTTGATAGAAACCCAGTGGTTTTATCTTGTTAATGAGGCATGTTTTTTATTAAAACCTATTTTGGTTTTAAATAGAAAATTGGAATTTGAAATGCGGGAATGGGATTTAATTTAATTTTATGTAATATTAAAATAAATTTCTCATCATTTATTGTGTAACATCGCATGAAATTCTTAGGTAGTTTGTGATTTATTTTGACACACTCTACGCTTATACAACATTCTAAAATATAAATGCAGTAGGTCACATCCTTGATGAGATGGTGACGAATCACCTTTTTCCATTGTCATGGGGACATGTGTATACACATATTTTCATGATCACTTAGAGAGTATTGAGTCTTATAGCCTGGAACTTTCTTACCTATTTGGCAGATGACCATGTTTCTCTCTTGATTATATTTGAGATATAAATGTATAACAATGTTGTTAAACTACTTTACATGCCTTATGGATTTATATAAACAATTTTATAAAAAAATAGTTAATCCATTATTTTATAAATATTTTATCACTTTTAAAAATTTTTCTTAAAGTATTTTCCATCATTATAAATGTATATCATGATTTGTTTAAATATTCTTTAAAATGGAAAACCTATTTATTCTAAAATTGGAAGCATTACTTTGGTTAATCTATTGTTGGAATCTGATATGGAATCCTTGGTGAGACCCCATTGGGATTTTTATCTCACACCCTACTTGTGTCTTTGGGTATTTGTAGATTATCTCCTTCTAGGTTCGAGCAAGGGGAAAAGATATTTTGGAGGTTGATCCAGCTATTGAACCTTGGACATGGTGAGTTTTTTCCTTAGGTAATTGGGTGGTTTTTTCCTATTTTGGGACTTCAGTTTTAGTAATTTGGGATTTAATTCCTTGTTTACATCTGGTACATTACTCCCAGTGGAGTTTCTTTTGTATTCATATTAAATTGTTTGTCTTACTTTCGCTATGTTTTTTGGAAAATTCATTCCCACTTTTATGTTTTATGATGTCAGGTGTTAGTAGTTAACCCATGGGTATTGAAAATTCCCTTCGAGCTATGTCATGGATGGATCGATTATTGGGTTACCAGGGTACCTGGGCTGGTTCGTGACAAAATGGTATCAAAGGGAGGTTGTTCGGATTTTGTATTAAAGTTAGTATACATTTTTTAAATCTTGTCAGGAATTAGGAGGTAGTTGTGATTGAGTGCCTAGCCATCTATCACCACAATGAACCTTAAGTCTTTATGGATGGTTAGGGAAATAATTTTTGTAGATTATTTCTAGTCATTTCCCTAATTTTATTTGGATATATTTAAACCCAAATCTTTTTTATTCTACCAGTCGAGATTATGTTTCCCTTGTTTCTCTATTTGAGCATTATCTTATTTCTTCCTTGTAATATACTAATGTTGTGTAGTATAATGCCTTTAAGAAGACATATTAATCATATCCAGGATGAAGTAATTGTTGAACTACAATGAGAGAATCCTTAAGTGAACCAAAATCTAGTTGTGGTAATTGTGCATATTTTCCAAGATCTGGGACAAGAACAACCTCTAGTCCTCATTTAGGCTTCAGCTGTGGATCCTCAAGGGGATTATCTTCATAATATTTATCAAGAGTTCCTTTGCTAGAATCCACCAATTTTTAAAGGGCTCCACTAATCCTCAACATACCATGGAATGGTTGGGCAAGATAGAATGTTTGTTTGAGTTCTTGGAGACATTGTACGAGATCAAGGTGATGTGTGACAACTTCATGCTAGAGGGTCCGAGCAGGAGATAGTGGGACACGATGGTGATGGAAAATAAACATGAGGGGTTATCTTGGAAATAATTAAAGGTTATTTTCACCGACCAGTTCTATCTAGATTCAATGGTGTTGGCCAAGGATGTGTAGTTTTTTAATCTGGGGTAGGATGATAGAACCATGACTGAGTATTCAAATAAATTTTCTAAACTCGTGAAGTTTTCAAATGATATTGTATCTAATGAGAGGATGAAGGATCAATGGTTTGATTTGGGAATTAGATCAAATACTTTTTCTCATGTTTTCTTGCTAAATTTTTTCACTTATGTTGATGTTCTAGATAGGGTGATGATGGTTGAGATGGACCTGGCTGGAATGCCAAGGCTGATGGGATTTCATGTTTCTCCTAGTGGTATCATCAGTTCCTTCAAGGGAAAATAGAAACATGATGATTCTCATAGAAGTTCTAGACAGTAGGGTCATTATAGACCTCCTAAAATGATAGGATGAATTCATTTTACTTGATATCAGAGTGGAAATCTAGGAAATTCTAAGAGGGTTTGCACTGAGGCACCCAAGAACTGTAGCTCCTACGGATGTTCAGAACACTTAAATAGATTCTGCCATATCTTTTCTAATCTGCGTAGTGGAATAGGATCATCATCTTCTCTTAAAACTATGGTAAAATCATATGCTTCATGAATAAAAGGTTTCCATCCATAGGCATCTGTAATGAAGCTACTTCGCATAGTGGAAGAGTGTCTAGAGGAAGCGAATACAGGTCTAGAAACTGTGATAGGTGCCATTACTATAGCTTCATCATTAGTGACTGCTCTATTTGATATTGGTGCATCTCATTCATTAATTTCAACCTATATTGTTAATCTACTAAATCTTCTTATGGATCTTTTGTCTTGTGAAATTCATATTACTATACTCTTTAGAATGAAGAGATGGTATGGTCTCTATGGTCTTTCTTATGTCTTCTCTCTGTCAGATGTCAAGTTGGTTTCGAGTTTTCTGGTCCTTAACATGAAACCTCTTGACATCATTTTTAGAATGGATTATATCATTTCCAATAATTCATAGATTTATTTTTATTTTCAGAGGGTCCACCTTTCTACACCCATTGGTGTGTCTCTTGTCTTTCAAGGAGAATAGGACCCAAGGTTGAGTATATTTGTACCTTCTTATCCAAAGATAGGGAAATTGATATCATTGTTTTATTTTGATCTGTAATGGGAATCTTTGATCGGTGATCTCCCTATATTTGTCGTTGAGTTCTCCAATATGCTTCCTTCTGATTTCTCTGGGTTTCCACTGGTAAGGGAGGTTGATTTTTCATTGAATTAATTCCTAGTACTCAACCAGTTTCTATCCCCTATCCCCACATAGCTTGGTATAAATTAAATAGGTGAAGTTCCAGTTGGACGATATTCTTAAGAAAGGTTTTATATGACATAGTATGTAATCTTAGGTGATGATAGTTCTCTTCTCTAATAAGGATGGTATATCTCTTAATTTATGTGTTGATTACCAAAATCTCAATAAATTTATGGTAAAGAACAAGTATTTTTTGCCATGGATTGATGATCTTTTTTATTAGTTGAAAGGGGAAAAGTGGTTTTCAAAGATCTAACTTCGATTTGGTTACCATCGTATGAGGATAAAAGAATATTTCATTTAGAAAACCACCTTTTGGGTTCGGTACAGCTATTATGAGTACCTTGTTATTCCCTTTGTTATAACAAATGCTTATGTAGTTTTCATGGATTTCATGAAAAAGATTTTCCGTGAGTATTTGGATACCTTTGTGGTAGTATTTGTGGATGACATCCTCATTTACTCTAGGTCTGAGGAGGATCATATGCATCATTTTAGAATATTTCTGAGTCTTTTGAGAAATCACCTAATTTATGACAAGATTTAAAAATGTGATTTATGGATTCAAGAAGTGAAATTATTTGGATACATGGTGTTAGAATAAGGAATATTAGTTGATCCTGAGAAGGTGGAGACTGTTATGAATTGGGAGAAACCATGAAATATCTTTGAGATTTGGAGATTCTAGGGATTAGCTGGATATTATCACCAGTTTGTGAAGGAATTCTCAAAGTTGTCTTCTCTAATGATTTATCTAACTCATAATGGGTTGAAGTTTTCTTATAATGATAAATTTCAAAGTTATTTTTTTATTTGAAATGTATTTTGACAACTGCACTGAAGTTAACTCTTTTAGAGGTTGGGTAAGGCTATGTGGTCTTCTATGATTCATCACGTTCGGGCTTGGGTTCTGTTCTTATGAAAGGTGATCAAGTAGTTTCTTATGGATCTCATCATTTTAGGCAATATAAGAATAATTATCCTACCCATGAACTTGAACATGCAGTTGTGATGCACGTACTTAAGAGTTAGCATCACTACCTTTTTTGAGAAAGGTTTACTATGTATTCAAACCAAAAAATATTGAGTTATATCATCTCTCAAAAATATTTGAACCTCTACTAATGGTGTTGGGTGGAGTACCTACAATATTTATACTTTGACATAACCTACACCATGGGGTAAATGGAATGTCATTGCAGATGCATTGAGTAGAAAACTTCCAACCCAATAAGTGAAATAATCTTCAAAAGAGTGGAATTTGATGGCTCTCTTTGCACAGTTGCATATTGGAGTTTAGGAGAAAAGGGTTGAAGTTTCTTTAGCCAGCATTCAATTTAATTACACTCTTCTCTAAATGATTCTTCAAGATCAAGAGCATGATGATGATTTTTGTAGCATTAGATACTTTATTTATGGTGGGGATATAGTTTCCCAGTGGTCATTATCCAAAGAGGGTGTTCAGTACTATCGAGATCGCTTCATTATGCTGTTAGTATCAAAAAAGGATGGGATGGGGGATTTCATAATTCCCAGTGGGCAGTACACCTAGGAACCAGTAACATTTCTATGACATGTGGAGGCAGTTCTTTTGGCTAGGTATGAGACGATGCATTGCTGAGTTTGTTTCCCACTATCACACATGCTAGCAGGTGAAGGTCCTGCACCAAAAACCTTTAGGTTTACTTCAAACACTTTCAGTCCCTGCTTGGAAGTGGGATGAGATCTTTATGGACTTTGTGGTTTGTTTTCCTCATAACCTGGTAAATCATAATGTGATATGGGTTGTGATCGACAAGCTGACCAAGTTGACTCAGTTCATACCCATTCATAATTAATCCAAATTTGAGGAGTTTGGAAATATCTATGTGAAAGATATTGTTCTTTTTAATATAGTTCTATATTCTATAGTATCTAATAGGGATCCTCGGTTCACTTGTCAGTTTTGGAGAGGCCTTCAGGAGTCACTGGGATCTCAGGTTCATTTGCGCATGACCTACCATCCATAATCATATGTCCAGATAGAGAGAGTTATACATACTCTTGAGGATATGCTTCGTGTTTGTGTTCTTGACTTAAGTGGGGATTGGTATGATCACTTAGGGATAATTGAGTTTTCTTATAACAATAGTTACCAATCTATTATCAGAATGGATCATTTTTAGGGCTTGTATAGTTTTCCTTGTAAATCTCCATGGTGTTGGTCAGAGATTAGTGAAAGTTACTTGGTTGGACCAAGTTTGGTTCAAGAGATGATAGAAAATGTTTAGTGAATTTGTCATAGATTTTTGATTACACAGTAATGACATAAGTCTTATGATGATATTTTTCATAGACCTTTGGAATTACTAGTTGGTGAATAGGTGTTCTTTAAATTTTCACCCAAATTAGGTCATTGATGGCTTGGGAAGCAAGGTAAACTTGCTCCTCATTTTGTGGGCCTTTTGAGGTTGTTAAATAGGTGGGGAAAGCTGCATAGCATTTAGAACTTCCATCGCAGATGACGTCGATACATAACATATTCCATATATCTCAGCTGATAAAGTATTTAGCTAATCCATATCATGTTTTGAGATAGAGTGATCTTGAGATTGAACCGGATTTATCTTTGACTGGGCATCCAGTCATGATAGTTGATTCTGAGACCAATCTACTTTGTGGAAGGACAATAGCATCGGTTCATGTGCTATGGAATCATGGTTTTGATAATAATGAGACATGGGAACATGATGAACTGATGAGATAGTATTGGCCTCATCTTTTTGGCATAGAAGATTCTTTATAGGCTTTCTAGGGAAAAAAAATTTTATTTTGGGGAGATTGTAACATCTCATTACCAATCTGACAGGTACATCTTTAAACTTATCATGGATTTTCCTTATTGTTCACTAGGTAGGGTTGAGAATTAATTGGGATTATACCTATAAGGGTGAAGCTATATATTTTTTGTAATATCATCTTTAACCAAGATTTTCTATAGGCTTCCATAGGGTTACATGTCATGTAACTAGGTTATAAAACATGTAATGGTCACTATGTGCATACCGTGAGAAGGTTCGTGTCATGAGAAGATTCAAACTATGAAAGGTTACATGAAATGATGTGCATTTACACATCAATATTCATTTAGTTAATGGTTTTTCATTTTAAAGTGACATTTTTTTAGTGGTTATGAATCTTAACTATTTCACAACATGTAGTGGGATTACACACCGTGTAATACCCCAACTGTAATTTCTAGTCTAGAATCACAGCTAAGAACCTCTTTTTACCTCCTCTCAAGTTTCATTTCTCTCAACCCAAACCCTTCCCCATGTGATCTTGGAGCACTTCAACCCTTTCAGGTTCCTTCGTTTGGTGTTCGATCATCATTTCTCTTATGATGTGGATTCTTGGGTAAGAATTCTATTCATTATTCATCATTCTCTCTTTATACTCCTTTGGTATTTCAATTTATCATCTTCAAATTTATGGATCTATGCTCTGTACTATTGGATCTCATTTCTAGGTTGAGTTTTAAGGTCTTCTACACCTTCATTCTCATTGATGAGTTCCATTGTGATTGTTGGTTTTTGGGAAAAAGGTAGTTGATTCCATTATGTTGGTCCAAATGATTAAACTTGAATTGGTTGATTTATTTAAATGTTTTATTTAAATTCAATTGGTAAAACATTATTTCAATTGATTTGATAAAACCCAATTCTAGTTAATTATGATATTTTAAATGGTTTTGGCATTAAAATTGGGAAAACCCCCAATTCCATTGAATTGGGGATCATTTGCGGAAATTGGTTGATTTAAATTATTTAATTTAAAATTTAAAATTTAAAATTTATGGAAGTTATTTAAATTAAAATTTTTAATTTAATTATGGAAATATATTTTGAAATTAATGGAATTAGTTTTGAATTTATTTCAAACTTTTGAGAATGTCTTAAAAAAAAATGATAGAAACCCAATAGTTTAATCTTGTTATAGGCATGTTTTTTATTAAAACTTATTTTGGTTTTAAATGGAAAATTGGAATTTGAAATGGGGTAATGGGATTTAATTATATTTTAATTAGTCTTAAAATAAATTTTCCATCATTTATTGTGTAAGATCACATTCAAGTATTAGGTAGTGTGTGATTTATGTAGACACACTCTATTCTTATACAACATTCTAAAACAAAAATGTAGCAAGTCACATCCCCTTTGGGATGGTTAATAGTCAACTTTGGAAAGTTTCAGAGGTACATGTGTATAAACATATTTTCGTGATCACTTAGAGAGTATGGAGTCCTATAGTCGGGAGATTTTGTACCTATTTGGAAGATTACCATGTTGCTCGCTTGATTATATTTGAGATATAAATGTATGTGAATGTTGTTAAACTAATTTACATGCCTTTTGTATTTATATAAACTATTTTATAGAAATGTTTAATTTGATCCATTATTTTATAAATATTCTATCACTTCTAAAGTCATTTATTAAAGTATTTTCCATCATTTGAATTGTATATCATGATTTATTTAAATATAATTTAAAATACCAAACCTATTTATTCTTAAATAGAAAACATTCCTTTGGTTAATCTATTGTTGGAATCTGATATGGAATACTTGGTGAGAACCTATTGGGATTTTTATCTCACACCCTAATTGAGACTTCAGGTGTTTTTATATTATCTCCTTCTAGGTTTAGGTAAGGGGAAAAGATCTTTTGGAGGTGGATCCAGCTGTAGAACCTTGGATATGGTGAGTTCTATCCTTAGGGAATAGGGTTGTTTTTTCCTATTTTGGGACATGGGTTATAGTACTTTGGGATTTAATTACTTGTTGACTTCTAGTATATTACTCCCAATGGAGTTTCTTTTGTATGCATATTGACTTTCTTATCTTGATTTTACTGTGTTTTGTGGAAAATTCATTCCCACATTCATGTTGTATGATGTCAGGTGCTAGTTATCAACCCATGGGGATCAGGAATTCCCTTTGGGATATGTTAGGGATAGCGCAGTTATCAGGTTACTAGGGTACCTGGGATGATTTGTGACATGGGGTGTAAATGAGTTAGTTTCATCCATGCATGGTCTTAGTAAGGTCTCAATTTTGATTTGTGTTGAGTTATTTCTAATTAATAGTATAAGATTTTATTTATATTTGTATTCCAATTCCATAAAACATGTTTAATTAAATTTTTTCATGTGAATCATGTGAATTCTGTGTGTTATTTTAGCATCAATTGAGATAAATGGATTGAGATTGAAATTGATTAAATTATCGAATTAATTAAAAAATATAATTTTGAATTGAGTGATTTTTACATGGAAAACTATATTTAATGTGCTATAAATGAATGAGAAATTTAATTATTATTTTAATAAAATAATATGTAATAAAATGATTTTAATCATTTAATAGGAATTGATAAAATGATTGTGTGTCAGAAATTTTGGATTAACAATACAATGGTGTTTTTTGGAATAAATTAAATCATTTGTAGTTTAAAAAGATGGTGTGTGAATTTATATGGTTTATGAAGCATGTTAAGGAAAATTTTACAAGATATAACATGTTTTTGTGTAATATAAAATGAAATTTTTATATATTAATAAAATTAATTTGTGTTAAACTCATGGAATTGAGTTAGGGTATGTTTAAATATGAAATTATAATAATAAATGATAAATTATTAATTGATAATATTGATTTTAAATAGGAAGTTTTGATTTTTTTTCATGATAAACATTTCTTGATGTGTTTTAATTAGTGATTCAATTCATAATAAATATATTTTTGTGTTAATGGACCTTTTTTATTTAAAATGGTGGTTTATTAAATAATTTTGTTAATATAAACATGTAATGGTATTTTACATGATATCAATTGTTTAAAAAATGTAATTATCCTAAATGTGCATAAAAACGGGGGTATTGAATGATATAGTGGCATATAATTATTTGAAATGATAGATTATGAATTAAGATATTTGTATAGGATAAAAAGGGGTGTCAAGATTTCTAAAAACTTGTGTTTTGAAATAAATATAAAGCATTTAAGATTGAATAATTTCATATGGTGATTTTTTAGGTAAATAAAAGGGGATTATAGCATGAGTTTATAATCTGAAAACAAACTATGTAGATTAAATAATTATCATGTGTTCATAAAAAATGTTAATTTTTTTCAAAGGAACATTGGTTAATATGAATTGTTATAATGATTCATTGAGACCTGAATGGTATATTGAAATTGATGAATGAATAAATATTGAATCACTACAGAAGAATAGGCATCTAGCGGCGGATTTTTTTTCGTTTAGCGGTGGTTATAACCGCCAGTAAATAGTGTGGTGGTGGTTTCCAGAAACCGCTGCCTAATATGGCGTCGCCAATCTTTTTACGGCGGTTATTTTCATTTAGCGGCGGTTTTAGGGAAGCGTCGCAGCTGCCTCATTTCGCGGCAGTTTTAGCGGCGGTTATAACCGCCTCTAATAAATTCAAATCCAGCACCGTAAAACTGTCGCTAAATCCATAAGAACCGCTGCAGGATGAGACTACCATGATGCAACTATTTCGTGGCGGTTATAACCACCGCTAAACGTATATTTTATTTTAAGTTTAGCGGCAGTTTTGAACGTTTAGCGGCGGTTTAAACCGCCGCGAAATAGTCGCCAACTTTCATTTATTGGTGGTTTAAACCGCCGCTAAAAAGTTACCCATAAAAAAAATTATCTGATTCTGCTGCCCCACAGCCTGAAAACCAAACCAAAACACATATAACAGAGAGAACAAGTATAATACATGAAAACAATGTTAGGGAAAGAGGTGAATCTAGAGGTTTAAGTGAGTCAATGGGTAGGAGAAAAGATAGGGGACAGTTCAAGAAATATAGAATTTAATCTAGAAACATGGTAATCAAATGTTTTAAATGTAAACAACCTGGACAAGGGTGACTTTAAAGATAGTAATAATGACCATTCCCTATTAGTTGAACAAGACTTCGACACTACTAATGTGTTAAATGTCACTAATATAGCCATCTTATATGAATAGAACCAGGATTCATGATGCTCATTCCACATGTGCCCAAATAAGGAATTCTTTACTGAATTAAGGGAATTGAATAATGGTGAGGTATTTCTAGGGAATAATATGAGTGGTCACATCATGGGCATAGGCTCAATTTTACTAGATCTTTATGATGGGTCTGTTAAAACTCTTGAATAATTTAGGTGGGTACCTAAATTAAAAATAAACCTAATATCCCTAGGAACCCTTGACCAGAAAGGGCACGGCTTCAAGTTTGGATCTGGAAGCCTTAGAGTTTCCCAAGGATCCCTCACTATAATAAAGGGAACCGTTCGCAATGGTCTGTTTGTGTTAGATAGAAAAGTGTATAGAAATCAGTTGAATAGTTATTCTAGTTCATAATGTGATTCCACCACCTTATGGCATAGGATACTAGGGCATGTTAGTGCCATGGGTCTTAGTGAGCTTAAGAAACAGTGCCTTCTAAGTAATATCACTCCTAACAGTTTACCTTTTTGTGAAGACTGTGTATATGGGAATTCTAGGAGAATCAGCTTCAGTAGATCCATGTTTAAGGATAAGGAACCTCTTGAATGTGTAAATTCTAACTTGTGGGGTCCTTCTAGGGTTACCTCCCATGGTGGTGGTTTATAATTTCTAACCTTTATTAATGATTTCTCTTGGAGAGTGTGGATTTATATTATTAAGCACAAGTCAGATGCCTTTCAGAATTTTATGAAATGGAAAGTTGCAGTAGAGAGTGAGACTAATAAGAAACTTAAGGCCTTAAGAACTGATAATTGTTTAGAATATATATCCAATGAATTCATTGAATATTTTGAATTTGAAGGAATTAAGATATATCGGACTGTTTTGGAAACTTCATAACAGAATGGGTTAGCAGAGAGAATGAATGGGACTGTTCTTGAGAGGGTAAGGTGTATGTTATCCCACTCAAAACTCTCTAGGTCCTTCTAGGCCAAGGATGATTCAATAGCAGTGCACCTCATTAACTGTTGTCCATATTCTGCTAACTCCTTTATGACACCTGAATAAATTTCAAAGTTCACTCCCCCAAATCTATCTCACCTTAGGATATTTGGATCCATAGTTTACGTGAATTCATGTAATGATAAGCTAGCTGATAGGGCTATTAAATGAATATTCGTGGGATATCTAGAGGGTGTTAAAGGGTATTATTTATGGGTAGATAAACCAGGTTACTAGAAATGCATCGTTAGTCGTGATGTGGTCTTCCATGAATCTGGTGTGACCAGCGACAAAGTACTTGAACCTGTTGTAGCTCCTGATGAAGTTGCAGGACCCTTAGAGGTCCCAACACCTTTAGGTGTTGATGTTCCTTTAAGATTAGGTGACCAACCTTAGTTCATTTTTGGTCCTGCTCCTTTGGTTACCCAAGCCCAGCCTAAATCAGATCCCAATTTGGAATCCGAACCTGAGGACCAAGAACCTGTTATCCTGATCAATAATCATCTTACTTGAGATAAATAAAGAAGAGTTATTAAACCTCCAGCCCACTTCAACTAGTCATACATTGCTACCTATGCTTTCAATATATCTTAGTAATTGTTTAATGATGAGCCTAAAACTTTTAAGTAAGCTTTTAAGTCCAAAAAATATAGTAATTGACTGAGATCAATACAAAAAGAAATGAATTCCCTTCTTAAGAACAACACCTGGGTTGTTGTTCCGAAACCCAATAACCAGAAAGTTATAGGTTCAATATGGATTTATAAGAAGAAATAAAGCAATGTAGGAGAGTCTAAAATCAAATTCAAAGCATGCATGGTATCTAAAGGTTTTCTAAAATGTGAAGTCATTGATTATAGTGAAATATTCTCTCCTTTTTTAAGCATTCATCCATTAGAATTATGCTTTCATTTTCTGCCAAACTTGATTTGCATGTTGAACAACTCGATGTAAAAACCACTTTTTTACATGGTAGTCTTGATGAAAGCATTTATATGAATCCTCTAGAACGATTTTCAAAAAATTTCAAACCAAACCATGTTTTTATTTTACATAATTTCTTTCATGGGATTAAATAGTCTTCAAGACAATGGTATAAAAGGTTTGATTCCTTTATGATTGAGAATTAGTTTTCTATAAGTATATTTGATGCATGTGTGTATTTTAAAACTGTTAAACATGAGTCTTTTTACCTTTTATTATATGTTGATGACATGTTTTTAATATGTAAAAATATAAAGATCATAAATTCTGTTAAGCACCAGTTGAACTGTGTTTAGGGTGTGGATACTAACCACATACCGTATGAGAATGAAATGGAAGAATACCTTATCAAGGATTGGAAAAAGCTGTTGAAAGCATAGTAGTCATTATAATTAAAAAATGATAACAAAACTGACTATCAGGACACAGAAATGAGCAGATCAGATTGAAAAAACAAAACTTAGCCTGAAACTCATAATGTCGAATGAAAAAAATGTATAGGTCATAGTTAAGAGCATAAATCGTTCCATAATCATGCATGTATGATGCATTAAATTACCATTTCCGGATTGATGTACCCCATCAAGAATGAGAACTTCTTATTCTGTTTTTTTCAACTGATGTACCCCTGCAAACAGAAACAGTATAGTATGTTCATCTTCCTTTAACACACACCATATGCATCGTTGTATTGCCTACAGAAAGTATAAATCAAACCTTTTATGCATGGACCCGAATTGTGTGCTTTGCACTTGTTGAACGGTGCCGGTTCTTTTTCATCGTGTAGCAGGGATTCGTGGAAACACTTCTATACAGTGCTGTATTTTTTGGGCAATGACAGGACAGTTTTTAAATATTGAAACTATTCATAAACATAAAGACATATCAATCTATCATGAAATCCATTTCTAAGGAATTTGAAAATATAGAGTCATGAATAAAGGGATAGAAATCTGCTGGGAGGCTTAACGTTTGCATCTGTGTACTCCTATTTCCATAAAAATTCGATCTTCTATCATCTGGTTTCTCCATGAAACCATGTTACGACAACCTGAAATCATATTGAAACAAATTATTGATGCATAAAAAGGGAATATAAGTGGATAAAATATGAACACCATTAAAATACATGAAATCTGATTAATACCCTAATTGAATTGATTATTTAATCCGAATACATGTATAACCTGAATGTTGTTCATACGTTGACATCATCCTTGCCAAAGGGGACATCATATTATGCATTGCCTTGTGGTCTCTGAGTAATCTTGCTACATATCAAATTTACAACATCAGTATACAAGAAAGAAAGCAAAGAACAATGAACACCTTAATGCAAAGATCAAACATACTTCAAATAGGCTCACTTCTGGATAAGAGAGTCTTAAACTTCAATTGTAAAACAGAGTAGTCCGGTGCATGAAGTAAATCCAGATCCATGCATCAATCAAATCCGAATAGGTAGCAGTCCGAAAGCATCAAGTGAGATGGATTTGATCCATACTTGAAGCACTCAGGATCCTCAGCAAACCCGGACAGCCATGAATATAGCAAATTCAATGGGAAATGAGGCCGCAAAATCATCCAAATAGAGGAAACCCAAAACAGTCAGATATGTTCAAACAATAAACATGACAACTGAAAACTCAACTGACCGTAATCCAGGAAGATATAGAATAGGATGACAGCTTCAATCCAGATCAAATCGGTAATCAGCTTTATGTACATCCTTCTTCTCTATGTATAACTATCCTATGTGCGCATGACTTGTGTGACATTAATAATAGGTAAATCTTATATGTGTTAAATGGGCATGTCTCGTATACACTTTAAATATTAATATGTAAGACATCTAAAACATTGAAAATAATGAAGAAACATAGACCTGAATGTTTGTTTACATAGAAAACAGTAGTAGTATTCAATCCTGAATAGGTCCGTAAGCTGCTGGCCAGCTTATTCCTGCCCATAAAACACATATGATATTCTTATGAAATCTAGGATCATGATTTACTCAATTTGCAACATTTGTTTGGATAAAAAGGCACTACATATCATGTATTTTTTCACTACTCATTTGTAAGGTATGCTTAGGGCATTTTCTACAACTTGTATGAATTGGAGTACTTACCTAATGATGCACCTACCAATTTGCTGGATGTCTTCATGAAGAACCTTCTCTTAGTAGTCATATTGGTTGCTTCTATAAAATCTAGTCTTACTGGATATTATATTAGGGAGTTCATGGTCTTTGATAGGTTGGGTATCATTGGAAACTACATGAATTATAATGAATTTATTTCTATTGTTTGTAAATTCCCCTTAATAGGTTGGATTAAAATAGACACGGATGGAACTTCGAAAGGGAATATGGGTCCCTCAGGCTACATAGGTATATTTAAAAATTCATGTCATGGATTTATCTCTTTCTTCACAAAGGACTATGGGGTGGTGATGGATTATGAAGCGGATATGGAGGGAGTTATCATGGAGATTAAAATAGCCCATCACAATGCTTCAAAAAATATTTTGTTCAAACTATACTATTCTTGGTATATTCCATACCATCTTAGGAAAACTTCTCCTTCATGGAGACATTAGGTGATGTGGGAGGACTGCATGATCTATTGTGCAAAAATTTATTTTGTTGCATCTCAAGTTTTTAGGGAAGTTAATGTGGATGATGACACTCTCGTTAACCTTTGTGTTGGGTCAGGAGTTAAAAATGTTTATTGAATGCTTCAGAGTCTACTGAGGAGCTTTTATTCCTTGACATTCGTAAATATTTATCTCTTTTATTTAATTTTGAGCCCATTTTCTTGATGGAATCTCTTATTTTTATTAATATTATGTTAATTAAGACTAAGATTGATTTCTTAAAAAATGAATTGAGAATAAAACTATGTTCTAGGAAAAAAAGGCTACTAGATTAAAAAGAAACCCATGTTTTAATTTTTTGACCAAACCAAAAACAATTCATAAAACCAGGTTTGGATTTCGATGAACCTAAATCAGAACTTCATTATCTAATACTGTATGCATACAGTTTCAAACAAATCCCAATAAACATGGCATGGTGAACCCAGATTCTCCCACAACATTCAATCTATAAACCTGTAACCTAGAAGCCTAGAAACCTGTATACCAAAAAAAACCAAAATAACCAAAAAAACCTTTGAAATAATCATACATAAAAAACTAATCATGCGTACAAAAAAAACATGCATACCTGTAATCAAATGATTTATATACCTTCCAACTGAAAAACCAGAAAACATTTGAATCTGCATACCTTCCAACCTGCATGGAAATTTGTAATCAAACAATCTTCATACATTTGCAGGTTTACAATCAATTTGTAAACCTGTAATCTTATAAACTAAAAAAATTGAAATCTACAAACATGGAAACCTTTAAATCTCCATCATGCATACCTAAAAACCCATAAAAAAATTCATCATGTAAACCTAGCAGCAACTAAAACCCACAATCCTACAACCAAAAAACATAAAATTAGTAGCATGTAAACGTGTAATGCACAAACTATCAACTTATAACATCCAAACTGGATAGCCTACAATTCTTCAAACCTTCTAACCTATAAGCCCACAACCAGAAAACTTGAAAAAATGAAAACATTCAAATATGAAACTAGAAAAAATCATTATCTTATGAAAGTAAAAAAACACAAGACCTGTAAATATGAAAACATGAAACATTTATCCCCTACACCAGCCCCCCTCACCTCCCCCCAGCACCAACACCCCCTCCCCCCTGCTCCATCCCCCCTATCAACTTATAACATCCAAACCTGCTAGTTTACAGGCCTTCCAACCTATAAACGCACAACCAGAAAACTTGAAAAAATGAAAACATTAAAATATGAAACTAGAAAAAAATCATTGTCTCATGAAAATAAAAAAAACAAAAGACATGTAAATATGAAAACATGTATCCCCTGTACCCCCCCCCCCCCAACCCCTTGCATCAGACCCCCCCCCCCCCCCCCCCCGCACCATCCCCCCACCCCCAACCAAAAAATCATTGTCTCATGAAAATAAAAAAACAGTCTGGTGCATGCTGTAAATATAGAGAAATATAATATTATTCAGCCTCATGAAATATAATATTATTCATCCTCATGCAATATAATACTATCAAACTCTTATAAACATAGTTAGATAAAATCTACATGTATTTCAATGCCTCATGCAATATAATATTATTCATCCAAAGCAATATGATTTCCCAAGCATAATCACAAAAATGTTTCCACTTCACAGAGAATAATCTAAAAGCTCAATTTCAGTTTACACCATAACCAAATCATAGAAAGAAGAAAATAAATCTGCAAGGCACATACAATTCATAAAAATTCTCATAATAAGATTTACCTAGTGATTGAAGATTGGCCCTGAGTCTTCCCATGCTCCTAAACTGGAATCGGACAACAAACGTTTACCATCCAAACCATATATCACTCCGCTGTCATGCACAACATGTGTATAAAGCACTCCGCTATCTTTATTTAGTTTGTTCTTCTTTAAAGAGTGTTCCCCCATGTTCTCATTCCTCATAACCATGAGTAATAAAGTAGTCATAACCAAACACATAAAAATAATAATATAGAACCCTTGGAAAATTTATTAGTAGTCTAATCAAACAATTTATTCCTAAATGATGTATATCACACTCGAGAAATCAAGACATAAAAAGAAACATCAGAAATCAATAAAATGCATAAAAGGAAAATGAGAAATCAAGGAAATTTTAGGACATGAAAATGTATGGTGGCAACTATGTGCCACAAATGTTACATATACAAACCAAATGTTTTCATATTACAAATCAAAAATACAACTACTCAGGGTCTGATGATGCATCATCACCCTCTCCACCTTCATCTCCACTTTGTGATGTCACCTGTGAGAACATTATATTGAAAATTAAATACGATTTCATATTTATATTAAAACTTTAAACCAATGAAAGTTAGAAAACTAAATGATTTTGATTTTTTGAGATTTACCTGTATACCACCAGTCGATGCACTACCACCGGGGGCATATCTGCTCATCTGCTGACGTATTTTAATCAACTCTTTCTGTAATGAAGATATATGATCCCCCTACTGGTGAACTGTGTTTCGTAAAGAAACAATCTCTCTATTATCATCTCCGGGTATGGGATGACTAAAGTCAGGAGTAGATGCAGCTGCTATCCCCGATGGCCTGCTAAAAATCTCAAATGGTACGGGTCCCAAACCCATCCCGCGCACTCTCCCAGTATGCTCCTTCCCAAGGACCTTAGCAACCAGGTCATCCTGGGAGACTGAGTAGGACTGTGCAGGATTGGCATCCCATAGATCTTTAATTTTTACCTATAAATCAAATATCAAAATATATTAACACATTAAAAACTGATAATAAGTTATTATGATGAAAAATTGACTTTATACCCCAACTTCTTTATCAGGACCGTTAACAAAACTTCAATCTGATTTCTTATGAACATCCAACCACAGTTCATTCTTGGATGCTTCATGCCCTAAACTCTGTGACTGCATTAAACAAAGATAAATCAACAATTCAATATATTAAATAGATAATATTGTCTTATAAATATTTAAACTAATTAAAATATTACCAATGTCGTTCGTCTTCTAGAAAAACTTTTTGAGCTCGCAGTGTGCGGGATGACTTGCTTTGCCCGGTTTGATGCATTTTGTCTTGAAAGATCCTGAAATAAATAAAAGTCAATTTAATACTGATGTATTGAATTTCATTTCCTTTTCATATAAATGTATAAATGTAAAATGAGGATAATATAATAATATATATTTCAATACCATCCGCTTATGATCACGATGTCTGTCAACAAACACTTTCCACTGCTCTTTCGGTACCCCACTGGGTAGCTTCTCATACATTTGTTGTGTGGTCAACGAAGTATCATTGATATCACACCATAATCTCCATTTGAAATCTTTCCACTTCTTACCTAGATTTTTCAACGTCCACTTCCGTGCTATCACATCAGCAACGGTAAAGTGGAAGAACATCTATATACAGAAATTCATTTTGAACATATTAGTAACATGAAATTCAATTAAACCATAATGTAATAAATTTACCTTTATTTGAGAATCAAACACTTCATTTTTCCAGCTTAAAGGCATATGTCTCCAATCATCATATTAAATGGGAAGGGAAATGGGCTCTACTGCCAGTTGTCCTAGAATCTGGCCAAGTAACCCAACGGCATCATCCGTAGGGACCCCGTAAGAATCAAATGGCACAACAATATTCTCTCCATTCAGATTCCAAACAACTTAACTTTTTATATTTTTCTTCACGGTTGCATTTTTTCATCTTCAATGAGCAAACAATTAGTATAAACAAAATGTAATAAATTTATTTAATTAAAATTTGTACCTATGATAGTGACACTCCAGTGTGTCCGGGATGAACTGGAAGGGGCACAACGCTGCCCCACTGCTGAGCCTCCTGAAAGGGGATTCGACGACTCACCCTCTACTAGGATATCCACGGAAGGTGTGAGAAATGGTGTAGGGGGGGGATGGTGTAGGGGTGTCGGCACCTGGCATCTCAGATGTCGTGGGGAGGGAGACAAATGGATCGCCATCTGTCACGGAACTATATGAAACAATATACCGCTTCTTCCTTCGCATTCCTGTCATTTAATCAAATAAAATTAAGTTCAGAATATATATTTCAAAAAAATTATGCAGAAAAAAAATTAAAAATGATAATAGATGCCCAGTACTAACAAACAAAATATATATACCAATGATAATGAATGACTGCAGAAATAAAACAAGTGGTTGCTGAATAAATAAATAATTGTACATACAATCATTTTCTCCTTCAATCATGTCGTTTTCTTGCTCCATTGCTTCATCCACTTCATTCATCATTTCTAGACTAATATTTTCAATATCATGATCGACAACTAATTGTGCTTCCTGTTGCTGATTAAATTCAATTTCAGAGGTCAAATTTTCTACTTCATCACCCATATCATACAAATCTCTTTGTATTACATGAGAAACTATACTCCACCCTTCATCGGCAACATCATTCACATAATATACCATTTTTTCTTGTGATGCTAAGATATATGGATCATGCAGTTCACGATCACCAACATCCATCAAGCGAGAGAAGTTCACAGAAGTAAATTGCAAGGAATCTCTTTTAACACCTCTGATAATATCGACCCATTTTCATTTGAATAAAACAACCGAAAAATGTCTGTGGTAGTTTAATTCAATAATATCATACAGATTTCCATAGTATTCCACTTCAGCAAATGTAAATATACCACTGTTCTGTATTTTCAAACCCACTTCTTGATCAAATGTACGAAATCTAAATCCATTCACATTATAAGCGTCGAACTTTCTAACTTCTTTTAGAGGACCTCTAGCAAGACTTCAAATCTTCTGACACCTCTGCTCGAGTATCAGTATTCATGATCTGAAAAAAGAAATATACTTTATTAGATTCAAAAAATGTATGTGTCAAACTAATATTCATATTTATTCTAATATTTATGAACTTACACATCGTCCAAACCATTCTACAAGCTCTTTATTAAAAGCTTTCATTATATCTTTCTCATTTCGTGTTTGGCCTCTCATTCGTCTCTTTGTTTTTATCCTCAACTCTTCAATAAATGGATATGCAATGTCACTATTCAGCAGCACATATCTATGTGCTTGTAATAATTCCAATTCAGTCAGTGTCGCATTTGAGGTCCTCCCAACTGATCGGCCAATAGCAGGAAATATTTTGGATTTCTGATGTATTTGAGATTGAGTCGATGTGTCATCAACATTTCCAACTAGATTAAATCTTGTCTCAATATCATCCAAGTATTGAGAACAAAAGGTAAGACACTCCTCAGCCAAATAGCCTTCAGCAATTGAGCCTTCTGGTTGAGCTTTATTTCTCACGTATGATTTCAAATGTCCAAGATATCTGTGAAATAAAATAAACATAATCATGCATTTAATTAATTACTAAAAATTGTTTACTTAACTGGAAAACATATAAATAAAGTACCTCTCAATTGGATACATCCATCGATAATGAACGGGGCCTCCTAATTTAGCTTCCTCAACCAAATTCACAGTTAAATGCATCATTACAGTAAAAAAGGACGGAGGAAAGATCATCTCCATTGTTCAAAGGGTCAATACAAACCTCTTCTGGAGGTTCTCAAGCTGAAATGGATGTAGACATTTCTCACATAGTTGTCTGAAAAATGTGCAGAACTGCAGTACAACAGCAGTAATTTTTTCAGGTAATAATGTACGCAATGCCAATGGTAGTAACTGTTGTAACAAAATATGTGAATCATGACTTTTCAATCCATGTAACTTACGATTCTTCAAGTCAACACACCTCGAGATGTTACTTGAATACCCATTAGATACCTTAACATTCTTTAACATTCGAAGGAATGTATCTTTATCCCTATTTTTCATTGCAAAAATTGTCGGAGGATTCTTTTCATTCTCATCTGGCCAGAGATCGTGTTTTATGTTCATTGCTTGTAAGTCTTTGCGAGCATTGATATGATCCTTCAACTTTCCATGCTCATTAAGCAATGTGAAAATCAAATTGTCACAAACATTCTTCTCAATGTGTATCACATCAAGATTATGCCGCAACAAATTAAATTCCCAATACGGAAGTTTGAAGAATATACTTTTTTTCTTCCATTGTTGCGTTCTGGTTTTGCTTGACGATGCACTTCGGACCCGTTTTCCGCTATCATTCAAATGATGAACCTTCCCAAATTATGTTTCAACATTTTCATGCTGTTTCAATATTTCAAAACCATTTAACAACTTTGGAGGTGGTCTACGATCAATGGAACCATTAAATTTTGATCTGTTCAGCCGAAATCTATGAGATGCATTGAGAAATCTTTGATGACACAAGAAGCACCATTTTCTACTGTGAGGTAGCCGTTTGGGATCAAAATCAAAGTTACAAACGGGACAAGCCAAACCCGTGTAAGTGTTCCAACCAGATAAATTCCCAAGCCTAGGGAAGTCACTAATGGTCCACATTAAAGCAGCATGCATTGTGAACATTGTTTTAGAAGAAGCATCAAATGTCTCAACACCATTGCTCCATAACTCCTGTAATTCGTCAATAAAAGGCTGCAAGTATACATCAATATCATTTCCAGGCATTTGTTTTCCAGGAATAATCATCGAAAGGATAAAAGATGTTTGTTTCATACACATCCACGGAGGAAAATTATAAGGGATCAAAACAACTGGCCAAATGCTATAATTGGTACTAAAAGTCCCAAATGGGTTGAATCCATCAACATCCAATCCCAATCGAACATTCCTAGGATCAGCTGAGAAATCGAGATGTAATGAATCAAATGTATTCCACGATTTAGAATCTCGTGGATGTCTCATTAACTCATCATTGTTATTATCTACAGAATGCCACTTCATGTGTTCGGCGGTTTTTGATGACATGAATAATCTTTGAAATCGAGGCTTCAAAGGAAAGTAACGCAAAACCTTTGTAGGTGTGCTCCTTTTCTTCTTCTTCTCCATGAAATTATGTTCATTCATACTTCCAACATCACTCTTTTCCTGCCATCTAGAAGAAGAACATTTCTTGCAATTCTGTCTACTTGAATCCTCTCCCCAATAAAGCATACAATCATTAGGACACGCATGTATTTTTGTATAATTCAAACCAAGCTTGTTAACAACTTTTTTCATATCATAAAAAGATTCTGGGATTTTTGCTTCAGGAAATGCATCACGTATCAATTCCAATATCATGGACATTTCCTTATTTGTAATTCCACATAGACATTTTATGTGATACAACTTCAGCAGAAATGAAAGTTTTGAATATTTCAAACACCCACAATACAACTCTTGATTTCCATCATCAACTAAATCATGAAACGCATTTTCCTCAGTGAAATTTTCTCTTAAATTTGGCTCCACAGAATCAAGAGGAGGATCCAATGATATGTGACAATCTTGATCTGCCTGTGTTATAGTCTCAAAAACATCACTTGTCATGTTGCAATTTTCAGCACCCTCTTCTGGTTGTTCTGATATGTTTTGATACTGATAGTGGTGCCTTGCAGTGCTGAATGCATCATTTATTAGGTTTTGCATTTCATTTTCCATTGTTGATGAACTTGGGACCTCATTCTGCGGATTAACATCAGTGCTCAATATTTCTGTAATGTTCGATTCTCCATGCCAAATCCAACACAAATATTGATCAGGGAATTGATTCAGTATTAAATTTTCATAAACCTCATCTCTCTTTAACCATGTTCTAAATTTACATTTAGGACATGGACATTTTATTCTCCCTTCAACGGATCGATTAGAAATTGCAAAATCTAAAAACTCATTCAAACCCTTAACATACTGAGGTGTGTTCCTCGGTAATGTGATCCAACTTTTATCCATGTATATCACAATGTGCCTACACAATAAAAAAAAATTTAAAACACATAGTTACTACTAAATAGATAAAGAGATTCATATATACGATAGTATAAGATTATAGAAACATAATATAATAAAGATGATCCCCTGAGTTAGATATGAACCCTTAGTGTTTGGGATATGGGAAGTTTATTTGGTAAAGAGAAACAGTGTGCTAACAAAGTGGTAGCTACTTTACCATGAAAACCAAAACACATTGTTAATTTAGAATAACCCCAACCGAATTTCTCTATAGAGTCTTCATATAAAACTTTAATATCGAATAAATCTATTATAAATAATTTGTACTTTATATTTTCATTATTTATTTGTGAAATATTTAAATCTAATCCAATAGAATATCATTTAAATGATGCTAAAAATATTTTGAGATATTTAAAATGAACTATTTTCCTTTACCTAATTTTTTCAAAACCCTCTAATTTTAATTAAAATTTATATTTGGATACATATTTTGTTCGGTGTAGACTGGATAGAAAGATAATGTCAGGAACCAGTAAAATTCTTACTAAATCCTTAGTATCATGATATAGTAATGAAAAACACATTATATAACTATCTAATACTAAAGTTGAATATATTATAGCCATATGTTTCTATGCATAGGTGTTATGAATGAAACACACCCTAACTAATTTTGGATTCAATTTTAATCAGGTTTAAATCATATGAGACACAAAATTTAAATAAACATTTCAAAAAATATTGATAAACCATTATAGGATGAAACACATATATTTAACACATAATTTATTAATATATCATGTAGAAGAAGGTGATATATTTTTTGATTTTTTTTGCATAGACAATCAATTGTCATAAATTTTTACTGAACCACTTCCTAGTTATAGATTTAATTTTATCAAATCTAAATTAAGATTATTTAAAATTATTTAATATCATTTATATTTTACTAATTTTATATTGTGAATTTATTATTATTAAATATTTTATTTGATTTATTTCATTTGAGATTTAGCACCACCATTTTGAGTATTAGTCATATCTCAATAGGACTTGTATGTTTTTCTGACATGATTATCATGCATATCACTCTGAGCGACCCTTTGCTTACTATAAAACAAAATAAAATAAGTCGGTTATAGGTTCATTACCCTTAAAAACCTTTTAATATTAATAAAATAGTCATAAAAAAAATTCAAAATAGTTCAGTATTTTGAACCTCGTTCAACAATGTAAAATATAAGAAAATAAAGGGAGCTACCTCTAGTAGATTCATGTGCTCAAGGACCTTAGGAAAAGTGTTGAGTGTAAGATCCATCAATTTAAACTGGCTATATGCCATGAATATTTTTGTTAATAAATCTATAAATCATCAAGGATAGTAATTTGTGTTCGATGAAAAGACAAAACATTTATTCTATGATAAAGATATATGATATTTCTATAAAGCAGTTGTATTTAATTTTGGTGATAATAAGGATCTGTTTCCAACAATAGTAAACTAGAATAATTTTTTGATGTCATCTTTAATAATGGTTGAAGTCTTTGAATGTACTTATGATGGAATTTATGATTTCGACACTTCCTCAATGGAAATCAATTAAGTAAGCCCTACAGAAATAATTATGTCTTTTTTGAAAATCCAAAAGTGGTAGAGATGGTAGATTAGTGGGAGGAGTTTCAGTTAGTGGATGGTACTATGAGGTCCTTTAACCACAACCCCTAGGAGGCCCACGTCAGGCATAAAGAGCTGGGGGCTAGGGCAATGGACAACTTCATGCTTTGGATGTCTATGATCCAATGGCACACGAGATGATTTGAGTTATTATTTGTGTTTATTATGATCTTTCCTTAGTATTATGAAACATAGGTTCTACCCATTATTTTATCCCTCGACTCCTTGTGTGATAGTTAGAGATCCAAGTTGAGACATTATCAAAATAATGTCGTCTTGAGGTTCCTACCGGGAACACTTCATTTGAAATTTCATTTACTTGTAGTGAGAGGTATAAATTATCCCATAATGGTTAATGTGAGATCATTTAGTCATCACAATGGATCCCTATGATGTCATCATGGGCACATATTGGCTTTTCATGGTCCAGGAATAGATCGACTTTCACTATAGAATATTCAGATTCCTATAAACTAATTGGATGAGGTTCTCCTTTTATGTGATAGATATATCAAGGAAGTTTTGGTGGATGTTGTGAATAAGAGGTTTCAACCTATCACCCATCAGTTGGAAGGGGCATCCCTTGGATCCATAAGAAATTCAGGCATCTGGGTTCCTTCAATTCTGGTTGATTATTTGAAATTTTTTTCTGATGTTATTTCAGGAATACCTCCAAGATGGGAGATGGAGATTTTCAATTTATTGGATCATGGTATTTCCCTAATATTTTTTGTGGCATATCAGATGGTACCTACTGCGCTTCATGATCAATGGTTGCATTTTGAAGACCTTTGTGGGAATTGTTTCATCAGACCGAGTATTTCCCCCTAGTCAACTCCATTCATGTTCAAGAAAATGTTTGAAGAGATCATATGGCTTTGTGTGTATTGTCGTTTCCAGAACCCGAAAATGATAAACATGAATTACCCCTTTTCAAGGATTGATAAATTTTTTCACCAGTTTTGAAGCATGATATGGTTCTAGAATATTAATTTCAGTAACATCTATCACTATTAGAGGTTTTGTATGTCTGATATTCCAAAGTTTGAATTATGATGTCACTTCAAACACTTTGAGTTCCAATGATTCCATTTTCTGTGATGAATTACCACTATATGTTTATGTATTTGATGAACCAGTTTCTGTATCCATACATGGACCACTTCCATGATTTCTTTATCGACGACATACTTTTCTACTCTACGTTATTATAAGAGCATGTAGAGAACTAGAGGACAGTTAATTATTTTCTTTGAGACAACTAGATTTACATAAATCTCTCGAAGTGAATGTTCTAGATAAGTGATGTTCACTCTCTAGGGAATGTCATTTCTGAACGAGTTTTACCCATTAATCTAGAAGATATCAAATAAGTTCATTCGTAGGATCCATCCAAGGATGTGTCATAGTTAAAGAGTTTTCTTGTCTTGGCGGGGTACTATATCAAGTGTGTGGAAAACATCCCGAGAATCACAACCCATTTGACCACCTTGACACATAATTGGAATTTTTTTACCTGGTCTGAGTAATGCCACAGGTCCTTTGAGTAGTTGAGGTAGATGCTACTGAGCATTCCAATTTTGAGATTACCAGTGGAAGGTAGATGCTACAGAAATAATTATGAAACTAAAATGGTTGATGAATATCATAGTTTTGAAATGCAGCAAGACTTATTTTATTCTATTCGCTTGCACTAAACTAGTTCTAAAATCCTTACACATGAATTAGATTATTTGGATAAAATATCTTGAGAGAGTTTTTACAAGCTAATGAATAAAGTGTATTTTTTTAGGATAATTTATTTTAATTAATATTTGAAATAAGTAATATCTAATAAATAGAAGTTTCAAAGTTTGATATTGGTGAGTTTGATATTGGTGAGTTTAATTTGTTGTTTCAAAGTTTCAAAGTTTAATTTGCCGCTATAGATACAGTGACTAGTCTCATAAATAAATCAACTCCTCACACAAGCAAAGAGTTCCAGTTATCCAAGAAAGAATAATAAAAAAACTAATATCAAAACAAGTAAATAATTAGAAATCAAACCCTAGGGTTTGTATAGGTCGTCGGGGAAGTCGGGTCGCCGGGGTCGTGAGGGGCCAGGGTCGCCGAGGTCACGGGGTCGCCGGGGAAGCAGGGTCGCTGGGTTGTGGGGTCGTTGGTGTCACCTATGTCGTGGGGGGCCGGGGTCACAGGGAAAGTGTGGGGCTGGGGGAGCACGGGGTGAGAATGAGGGTCGGTGTGGGGGAAAGTTCAGGGCCATTAAAAAAAATGTTTTGCGGCGGTTTTTTTGTAGTGAATGATGTCCTAGAATTGATGATTGTTTAATCACTAGTTGGTGTGTTGAAATTGATAGTTGAAATATTGATGTTAGCATTGGTTGATATGCTAAATTAATTTTTATTGTATTATGATATGACATAGGTATTTGATCATACATTAAGGTATTGATATGATATGAGATATTAATAGGGTTGAACTTGTACTATGTTATGTCTTGATATTGACTATTTTCAAAGGTAATAATACAATATGATATATTATTAGGATCAAGCTTGTGTTATGTTATTCCTCAGTCTTAGTCATATTTTGAGGCATCGGTATGATATTAAAGTATAGATCATGAGACAAAGTTATGATCCATGATTTGATAAATACATTTTGATACATGTATTTTTATAAATCACATTAATAAATATAATGAGTATCCACTGAAACTATCTATAACAAGTACCCATGGTTTTGGGATGGCTTGGGTAGAACTCGATTGACACACCAAGGAGAGAGTGTAGCACCACTGAGAAAGGGGGTGAAACAGTGGTTAACCTAAAATTTCAACTCTTAAGAAAATATTTCCCATCACCGGTTAGTGTGTATATATCTCAATGATGAAGATGTTATGATGATAGAAACAGTGAGAAAAAACAAACCTGACATAAGGATGAATACAAGGTTCACTGAATCTTATTATTAAGTGGATAATCCCCAATGTGCAATGGTTTTTATCCCACTACCCACATTCTTATTTTGTTATCAAAAATAATAGGGATATACACCTAAACTCCCAAGTAAAATAAAGGATGAAAATCATCAAAAAGTCAGTAAATATACATTTTCCCAACCTCAAGTGCCTTTGAAGTTTAGATCTCAAGTGCACCATTATTCTTATTCTAAAATATCAACCAAACCATATTTGTAACTCTCCGTGGAATAAATATTTTTTTCATAATCATTCACATTTTATTCAAAAAAATACACCATTTATTATATATTAAACACAAATTGAAACATGATGTATAGATTTGATGGATATGAAAACTAAATCCAAAAGATCCATGGCCACCATTATAGCATGAAAACCTATATTTTGGAATGAGCACCATATCTATGCATATATAACTATATTTTTTGGATGAAATTCATGGTGTGACTAAAATTATTATGGTGAAATGATTTTTTTTCTTTATATCCAGTGAATCGCTGAATTTGCATGGCATGGAAACTATGATATGAACATACTCGTTTTGAAATGTGGAGTTGTATCACAATATGAGGACATTTAATTTACAAATAGTGAGTAGAAAAACTCATGAGCTCTTTATCATGGTTTAAAAACTCCCCAAAACTCCTCTACTGGATTTTTCATGGCCAATTCATTTCCTTACAATGTGGAACCTATACACCTTAACTCCTTCAAAATAAAATCCATCCCTTTTGTGAAGTGATTTCTTGTATCAAATTGAAATTATTTATCAGCAACACTTCTATCATAGAAAAACCATTATATTTTATTCCATGATGTACTTTGACTCAAAAAAACTCAATTCCTTCATATTTTCACTAAACACCAAAAGATTCTCCAACTCATCCATGAGCATGTTGTTAATAAATAAAACACATAAACACTTCCAATTACTATTAATGAATTTCCTTAAGAAACCAGTCATAGATTACCTCTAATATTAATTTTATCTTAAAAAAACATCATAGGATATAATATTTTTGTGAGAGTACTTCAAATCTTAGTATAAGATAAATTAAATTTTGACCATGTCTCAAATGATATAGACTCATAGCTCCCCGTTTTTTAATTCTTATCATGAGGGAGAATTTTCAAACTTAAACACTTATCAACTACCCCCAATATTCAAACTCTATAGGGATATTTAATATCCCCATTTATATTTTTTGGAAACATGTGAATGAATAAAAGAGATTTAAAATATTCATCTTCAACTACCAATACCTCAATTATCCCCCTTGATCATCATTTAAAAAAATAAACTAGAGTTTCTTTCCCTTTATAAGAAGAGATACTTTTGTATTCTCCCCCTTTATCGAATAATATAAAGGAATGAAATAGGGGAAACAACCAAGAACACTTATATGGATTTTGAAAGATAATTCACTTCCAAAAAAACTCTCAAGTATTAGAATGCACCATTCATTAAGGGATACGTCAAGATATATGCAACTTCTTCCCTAGTTGAAACATACTTTAATGAAATCTCACCATATTCCACCTTCTTCTTTATGAAGTGGTACTTGATGCCAATATTCTTTAACTTGGAACGTTGTATCATATTCTTTGAAAATTTTATTACACATTTATTATCACTCCCAATAATCAATGGTTATGATACATTCTCCTTCATATATTTGATCCATGACTTTATCCACATATTTTTTGTTGTGTATTGAGTTTTTGAAACATATTCATATTTCTTTATGCTCAATGTGATGTAATTTTTCTTCTTAGAGTACAAAGCAATGCATCTTCCTCTAATAAAGAATGCACCTTCTAATATAGACTTCTGATCACTCAAATATCCACCCAAATCAATATCAAAATAACTATAAAGTTGGAATAATGTGTTATTATCATACCTAAAACTGAAATAATTAGTCCCTTTGACATATTTAAAGATAATTTTCACCACTATAAGATACTACTCATTTGGATTTATTTATAATGATGCACAAAGTGGATACTAAAATACAATGTATGGTTTAGATGTTTTCAAGTAAATTAAGATACCAATAATTATCCAAAACTCTATATAATCCAAACTCATTCCTTATTAATTAATAAAAAACTTATCCCTATGTCCAATAGGATTAGATTCCTATATTAATTATTTCATACTAAACTCCTTAAATAACTCATGATAATATTTCTCTTGTAAGATATAGATAGAACCTATTGTATTTGTGACTTGAAAACCCAAAAATAATGTCATCTCACAAATCATAAACATCTAAAGGTTTATTCATATTTGGGTAGCAATAACCTCACTATTCTCCTCTTTATTTAAAGTAAAAAAAATCCATCGACATACATGATCACTATGAGTGAGTTTTTTTGTCTCTCTTGACATAAATATTTGAATCCACTTTTCCTTTCTTGAATTGCATACTTCTTAAGCATCTATCCAACATTGAATATCGCACTCAAGGTGATTTTTTGATCCCATATAATTCCTTATTTAACTTATAAAATTGAGAATGTCCATCATCAAGTATAAATCCTTATGGTATTTAAACCTCTTCCTTAAGTTCTCCATTTATAAACACTAAATACACATCCATTTAGAAAATTTTATAATTTATTTGAGCACAAATAATAAGAAATATCATTATAATTTCAATCCTTTTGACTAGATAAAATGACTCATAAAAATAAATACTATCAATTTTAGAGTAACCCTTGAAAATAATATGATATTTATTCCATGATAATTCTCCTTTCTTGTTAAGTTTATTCCAAAAAACCTAATTTATCAAGATCACATTCCTTTTTTTGGGATGTGTCACCAAATCCTAAGTGTCGTTCATTTTTATTTGATCTACCTCTTCATCCATTTCCATTATATAATCTTTATATTTCAAAACCTTTGCAACATTACTTGGTTAAACTTGTGAAAGAAATATATTATAATTATAATTTCTCAAAATACTCTAGGTTTAAACTCTTTTTTTGATATTTCCAAGTATTTTTCTAGATTCTACATGTTTCCTAAGTCTTAAAAACATAGTTTCACCTTTCTAGAGGAATTATTCATCAATTTAAATTTTAAAATCATCATGATAGTTATATAAATATGATTGTAAATTCGAAATACTCCCATGTTACCCAACATTTTCCCCAAGTGCTTCATCAACTAATTCAATAATATGAAGTTATGTATGTGAAGTATTTTGAATTTACAATATGATTAAATTAAATATTTCAATAGTTTTTCTCAAATTCTTGAATAACAATGATAAATCCTTCCATCGAGTGTGTATCCAGGAAGTATACTCTCTCATAAAACAACACTATACCAAAATCAGTGTTTAGAGGTGGTTTTTTAGAGGCGGTTTAGTAAACCACCGCTAAATTTTTTTTTAAATAATTTAGAGTTTCTTTATTAAAAACTGCCGATAAAAATTCTATTTTTTTTCAAAAACCTGACACTTCTCCCCTGAACCCCCCACTCCCTCAACCCCCATGACCCCCCAACCCCCTGACCCCCCGAAACCCTACCCTCGTTACGCCACACCATCAGTCCCGAGCCTTGCCTCCCCTCACCACACCTCGTTTCTTGTCTTGTGCCTTGCTGCTAGTATAGTATTGATGTTTCTTAATGTTTTGGTATTTTCTTGGATTTTGGAGTCATTCATTGTAAGTTTATTGTAAAATTTTGGATATTTATTAGTGTGATAGTTTTGGATGTTGAAGTTTTGGTGTTTTTAAAGATTTGGTTAGATTTGGGAGCTATGAATTAGACATGGGAAGGATGGATTGGGATATGGTTCGAGGTGTGTTTAAAATTATGTATAAGTTATATGATATTGGTTTAGTTATTTGGGTTCTAGATATGGTTAGTTTTGGATATTTGAGGTGATTTTCAAATATTATTATTATTTATATAATAGATTCCTCAGTTCATTTATTTCCAATATAGAGTCAATGATTCTTTAGATAGATGTTTCTTGAGACTTATCTATATTGAAAATTGTTTGTTCTTTTTCATTGTGGGTTTTATCAGTTTCTTCTAGTGTGTTTTGTGATCAAAGCCTCAGTATCCCTCCTCCTCTACTCTTTTAATCTTCCCTATCATGGCAGACCCCATATTAGTACAGTATGATGGATCTGATGACGGTTTGGGATGGTGATGGTGGAGCATTGGTTTGGGGCTTCTGTCATTTTGGTTTGGGGTTTTTTGTGTTGGGTGGGTTTTTCTCTTTTCGTCGCCACTACAGTCTCTACTACTCTCGCTCCTCCTCCGCCCTTGCTTTCTAACCCATACCGTTGGATTCCATTATGATATTTTGTGGTGGATCACTTGGTGGCTTGGGATTTTGTAGTGGGTGTGCTCGTTGGTGGCTCCTGTGTGCGCCTTTTGGTTTCTGTCTGTACATTTCTAGGTTTTTGTTTACAATGTTTTGTGATTCGATTCTAGTGTTCTTTTGTGTTTTGACAGTCTTTTTGATCAATTTTATGGTACTTTTACGACATCATGTGTTATGTTGGTGCATCGTAGGGCTCTATTGGCTGCTCCCACTCTGCTATAGATCCTAATTTCCATCACTCGCCCCAAGTGTGGTTTGGTGTGGTGGTTCTCTAAGTGGATTTGGGATGTGTTGTTCAAGCGGTCAGTCGTGATCCAGGAGGCTCAACCAGTGTGGCCGATAATGGTTTTTTTGACGGTGTTGGGTGTTTGAAATATATAATGATGTTTCTTTATCTTGTTTCTCTCTTAAAGAAGCTATAGTAATTTCGATTTTTGTTGGATTTGGTGTGGTTTTTTCTGGAATCCAGCAATGATCGGTTCAACGGCAATGACTGGTGTGGTACGGGGTTTTCATGATGTGAGGCTCAGTGTTCAAAATTCCTGTGTATTCTATGATGATGGTTTAATTCTTCAGGGATGATGGCCGATGGGTTCTCATTCCAGAAAAGTGGAGGTGACGATGGTGATTTTGACTATCAAGGGGTGCGGCTCGAGGTGCTTCGATAGGATGATGGATGAGAGCATGGATCAAGGATCTTGCAGAACAAGGTGATTAGGTCGTGCAGGGATCAATGCAGTATTTTAAAATTTTGAAATTGGAACTTTGGTGTCTATGTTTTTTGAATCCGGAATCTGGTTTTTTTTCAAGTATTTGTATGGTTTTTCATTTGGAATGTACAGTTACCATTTATCCTTAAAATGTAATTTTAGAAATACAAAAAATATAGATTTGAATTATCTTAATTTAAAAGTGATATTTTTGGGAGGATATAATGTTTTTACCTTATTACCTTGATTATGGTGTCATTAAGGTCTTATTTTGAAAATTTTAATGGAAAAAACATTCAATAGTTTCAATTTCTGATTCTGATTGAGGGTTATTTTTTTATAATGGATTCAAAATTGATTTAGGTTATTGATTTTACATTATAAGTTATTTTTTAATGATTTTTCTAGTTTGTTGTTTGAATTGAGGGTTTAGGGAACCTACAGTAGGTTTCCACATATATTTTACAATTACAAGTGACACTAGGTACCTGGTGGGACTTAAATAGTTAACGTTGGACTTGTAAGAGTCCTGGGTATCCTAAGAGTGAAACCAGGGACCCCATGTCCCCATAAAATGTACTTTATAAACTTTTAGTATGTGTGTGTGTGTGTTTAATGTGAGGTTTTTTGGCCAATTACCCCATCTTGATACTTTCCCCCTTTCTCCCTTAATCACACTCTTATCTAGCCACATAGAAGGCCCCTTTGAAATTTGGTATTGTGCATGCTAAAATATCATTTATATGTTTATATGATTGATTCATTTTTGTGCTTCATGTGGTCCCTATGGGGATTTTACCATTATTGGTGGTAATTGGGTTTGAGTTAGAGTGTGTTGTTCAGTGAAAAAATGTTTGGTTGGAATGAGATGTGATGTTGGATGATGTGTGATATATATGTGTGATGATCATGGTTGTGGTGATGATGTGTGATGCAGGAGCATGGAGTTGGTGTGTGAATTATGTATGGGGTTTTGTATTGGCTTGGTTGTTTCCTAGTAGTAATATATTGATTGAAAAGTATCATTCTCAAATTAAATAAACTTCACATGTATTAAGTTTATTGGGTATAGAAATAAATGGATGATAGAATCAATTATATTGTGCATGCTGAAGGTGCATTATTTTTTCCTCTAGAGAATGTTTATTTTTTTATATAAATAAATTATAATAATATATTGTTTTGATATTAAACATGTAAAATATTTAATATAGAGAATTTTTATTGTTTTGATATGAATCATGTCTATGGTTATGATGTAGAGAATGTTTAGTGTGTAAATATGGAAAAATTTGTGTTTCTCTATCATTAATTGATTTCATTGTGATTACCTTAGATTTCCTTATTTTAAATTTCACATGTATAACTTTGATTTTTTTATGAATATCATATGAAATAGTTAGGAATTATCTTATAGGTTTCATCTTGAAACTTGTCTACTAGAATCCATGTTGGGTCATTAGGTGCTAACCAAGTTACCCTAACACTTAACCTCACCTATTTCGATCAATTACAATGATACATCTATTGTATCTACAAGTCATTAGAGTTATATCAGAGAATGGAATTTCAATATCTAGTACTAACCATAATAAAAATCATAAGGGAAGTTCATTACAATATCATGTTATAATCATATAGAAAATCCATCACATTTAACATGATATTTAAGGATAGAATATAAATATCCAAACTCTATCACTAGTTGAATTTTTTGAATTATATGTTCTGAATTTAATTTTATTTGATTAAATGATAGGAATTCCAAGGAGGAAGTTCTATACTGTTCCATTGACAACACCGACAGATGATGATCCATCTGTATCCCTCCCTACAGTATCTGAGACACCATTTGTTTTCCCCCTGCACCATCTCTCACACCCTCTATGAGCATTCCATCAGCAACTTAGTTGATGCCTTCCCATTCAGCAACCTCAATAGTGAGGGAGCAGGGCGCCACTCCTAGTTTTTCACAGGGATACTGAAGAGTTACTTTTATGGTACAAATTTTAATATGAATAAATTTATTGCACTTTTTTATATAGATTTTTGTTCATAAAATATGGAAACAATGCAACTATGGAGAAAAATATGAAAATTTCATATGTATGGAATCTGACTGGACTAAATATAGTTGTCCCATTTGATTCCTATGGGGTCCCTATGGATGACGTCATAGGATTATTTGGACAGATTCTAGGTCATCTGGACACAGAGCCAGTTTCCCTTCTGATTGCATATGATGATTGAAGGCATATGCCTTCAACTTGAAAGAATAAAGTTTTTGATTCATAGATAAAGGTAATTGTAATACATCATGGTGTAATTGAATGTCAGTATGTTATTAAATTCTAATATTTTTTAAATTAATTTCTATATATAGATGTTTTTCCACTTTATGGTTGCTGATGTGCTAGCATGAAAGTGGACATTGAAAAATCTGGGCAATAAATGGAAAGACTTTAAATAGAGATTATGGGGAGATGTCAATAATACTTCATTGAGCACCCAAAAAATGTATGACAAGGTACCCAATGGGGTACCTAGAGATCAATGGAAGTTTTTTATTAATATACATTGTGATGAGAAGCACATGGTATTTAAATATATATTATTATATTAATCTAATTTTACATTTATACATGTATATGAAAAATTTATGAAATTACATACAATACTATTAAATTATATTTTATTTATTTCAGGATCTTTCAAGGAATAATGCATCAAGTCGGGATAAGAAAATCATCCCTCACAGTATGGGGTCAAAGAGTTTTTCTAGAATCCAATCAACTCTAGTAATCTTTTCATTAGTTTAAATATTTATAAGAAAATATTATCTATTTAATATATTAAATTATTGATTTATCTTTATTTAATATAGTCACAGAGTTTAGGGAACCAAGAATCCTGAACAGAAGTGTGGTTGGTTGTTCATAAAAAATATGATGGGAGTTTTCTTAATGAGTCTGACAAAGAAGTTGGGGTATGAATTAATTTTTCATTATAATAACTTATTATAAGTTGTCACTGTGTTAATATATATTGCTTCTAATATGACTGATATTTGATTTATAGGTAAAAATTAAAGAACTATGGGATGTCATTCCTATGCAGTCCTACTCAGTCTCCCAGGATGACCCATTTGGTAAAGTTCTTGGGAAGGAGCATCCTAATCGAGTGCACAAGATGGGTTTGAGAACCTTACCATCTGAGGTATTTAGCAGTCCATAGAGGATTGAAGTTTCATCTACTCCTGGTTGTAGTCAAGATACTCAGAGAGATTATATTTCTATAAAAAACACAATTTAGGAACATGGGGATTAGATATCCTCTTTGTAGAAAGTGTTGGTCGATTTATATCATAAGATGACTGGATCTATCTCTGGTTATATTGCATCGATGATAAGTGGTGATCAGGTAAATCAAACAACATCAAAATCATTTATTTTTCAAACATTTATTGGTTTTAAGTTTAAATATAAATATACAAAATTATTTAATTTTCAATATAATTGTCTTACACGTGCCAGTAGCAGGAAGTAGAGATGGAGGTGGAGAGGGTGACAAGCAGTGTTCATCATTGGATAGTGATTAGTGGTCTTGTTGATATTTTGGAAAAATATGGAAACATAGGGTTTTTTCATGTATCATGTATCATGTATCATGTATCTTGTATCATGTGTGGCATAGAGTAGTCACCTAACATTTTCATGACCTAACATTTCCATAGTTCCCCATGTTTGATAAAGGCATTTTAATTTGATATGTCTTGATGATTTAGTAAGGTAGTGAGTCTAGAATTGGTGAAGTATGAAGTTAGTGGAGTATGAAGTAAACTATGTTCCATATGTAATATGGATATATTTAATAGTTTCATTTGAGTTGTGTTAGGATGTGTATATTAGTATTTTGGACTAACTATTATATTGTTTATTTGATTCATTTTATTCATGTTAGAGACACAAGACCCACAGTCATGTCATTCAAGGATGGGTCCCATAAATGTTGGGTCAACCATTGACCACATTCAAAACATGGGAATGATCACTTCTCACAAGATATCATGAGAGGTGTGTTACCTATATGGTAGGTGAGCCTAATTTGGCCATGTGCCATCACTATAGGGGACAATAATACTTAGAGGATGATGAAGATCCAAATTGGGAGCTACACCACTAGGTGCTTGAGCACATTGAGTGAGCCTATATATAATAGAGATGATCATGTAATCATCCTATTATCAACTAGTATATAGATATATCTGTAATAAATTTTAATTTTTAATGGTCAATTCTGAGTTGTGGTACTCCCACTATCACAATTTTCTATTTATGCAAGACCTCAATGTCTTAACAGTGATCCCAACACATTTAATATGTTACTTAGGATAATATTACCCTTGGTCCTCAGTTTTTTTGAAATGGTTTAAATCTAATTGATCAAGATCATACATTCCACACTATATTTTCCTTTAAAATCTCTCCAAAACCATTAAAATGCACCTGTATCAACCCACCATGTGCCTGAAGTGGTTCCTCACTAACCACATAATATTTTTAGAAATTACTCATATTGAACTAATTTTGGTTGAGTATTTTTCGAGAACACTCAACTTTAATAGTCGGCATATCTAAATACATATTCTGACACCTTTTATCCAAGGTAACCCAATATCACTTTGATCATGCTCACAACTGCTTGTAACCAACTTTTGGTGATGTCTCTTGATCTTACCAAATCTTACTCGTTTATGTCACCATTCCAAAAAAACATTCTAGTGAATTTTCGATCCAACACACCTAGATAATCAAATGGTATCCCAAGCCTAATGCCTATACTCAATCTTCTCCCAAGTATGTATTTGAACCAATAGCTGGAATTCACTTTGGAATACAATAGTACCTGATTCCATTTATCAAGAAACTCAAAAACTAAAAAAATCATCCAATGACCATTCCAACACTCACATGAGTGTTACCCTCCAATATTTTAAATTTATGATCCATATATTAAGGATTTCTATAAATCAATCCTTGTGTAAAACTCCCATGGATTCCTTCCATCCAAACAAAAAGGAATTGGTTTTAATTATTTGTCTTGATATATAGACGCTCTCCCAACATACTTTGTATGGTGTCAATATATTGGGAAAGACTGAATCTGGAATAGGAGTACACCAAGTTGCTAAATATTACCCATTATTATTCCACAAATAAAAACATCCTAACATTTTTGAAAAATTATATTGATAGGCCTGTTTAGATCTTCTGATGCACGCTCCATCAAAAAATGTTATACTTTCCTTGAACCAACCCTTAATGCCACATCTCTTGATGATGTGTGACTAAGTAAAGCAATGGGTCAACCACCTCATCACACCCTAAAACCCTCATTATAATTCTATGGTATATCTTTAAAGGGTTACACCCCAAAAAAATCACATCATATTTAACATGATGCGTAGATGGAAGGCTCAACTCCCCGTCAAAATTTGATCACAGAAGCATAAATCAATCCACTTCGGAATTAATTGTTTAAGATATTCCCATATTAATATCTGGTGTTTCAATTAAGTTATTGATCATACAGCCTTAGATCCCAATGATACCATGTTATTTCATGCATAACCAAAAAATTCCAACAATAAATCTCATAATTCATCAATGGTTGGGCAATAAACCAACCACATTTCCATCATGTTTCCATGAATTCATAGACACACTACTAACTGATAAAACTCATGGATTGATTATTTATCTCGAGCATGAATCTATCATCCAGAATTAGTTTAAACTCAAACCTATGTTTTGAATTTCATCATCATGTTTGAGATATGAAATATTGAATATACCAACTCATCGGCTTCAAGAAGTCATTCTGAAAATTTCCAATTGGTCCATTACAGTTTTTTCTCTCTACATGAAAAGACACAGTTTCCATAATACTCATTATTCTCCCCAACTTAGGAATTTTATATGCAACATTTTATTGAAATAAAAATTTTTCCATGGAACATGCTTCATCCACTACTAAATGTGGTTCCAAAACTAGGAAAACATTATTATCTTAATCATAAAACTAAATTGAAAAAACACCATCCTCTTACATGTGTTATAGTATAGGTTTTATCATAGATGCATGTATAATTCTCTTACTGAGTCATGTTTAATCACTTCATCTATATCAAACATAAAGTCCAAACTAAAACTAATCAGTAGTGTTGTCAGACCCAATTATTTTTACAATGTTATCCTAAGCACTAGGATAAATCAACCTTATTAAGATGGATCAGGGATACATATTATAAGTTCATTCTATGTAGTTTGGATACTTACAGCTTAGAAGTTGGTTCTATATAGTTTAAAGTCTTATATTTAGATCGATGAAACGTTGTTAGATGGTTGAGATGCTATGGTTTAGATTATTCTGTTATATGTTCTATATACATGGTTTTTTTATGAAACATTGTTAGATTGTTGACTAATGAAAATTGTTAGATGGTTTATATTTTCAGCATACTGGTACTAGGACTACAGAATCTGCTGCATTTTTTTAATTGTAAATCTACATTTAGCAGCAGTTTAAACCGCCACTAACGAAATGGACCATATTTCGCAGTGGCTTAAACTGACACTGTAGTTTTATATTATCTAATCAGTGTTGTTTAAAACTACTGCTAAATAAATCCACATTATTATTTGGAAGTGGTTATGGTGTTTTAGTGGCGGTTTTAATGTAAAAAATGAAAAAAAATATTGGTGGTTTAAAATTATGCTATGAGGTGCTTTTCTTGTAGTGAAATCCCAAATTTTTCCTTTGTTCTTGATATAAAAAGGGATTATCAATACTTTCAAGATTCCCAGGTATATATTCTTACCAAACCATGACACATAAGTCATGTTGACTGAATATGGTAAGCATGAATTAGGAATGTAGATAACCACTATTGTGCTTGTCTTTAAAATAATTTTTAAGTATCTTACTCTTATAACATGGTTATCCCCATGTCCACTAAACCTCAATTATTCCACTCAACTACACCATTTTTTTGGGTGTGTATGGATTTCTATATTCATGCCTTATTCCATTATTATCAATAAATGAATCAAATTTTTATTTTTGTATTTGTATCCATTGTCAAATCTAAATATTTTAACAAATCCCGTTTGATTATCCAAATGTTTTTAAATAACTCGAGACCATATGATTTACTCTTCATAAAATATACATAAGTTATATGATTTAATTTTTAAAAAAAACATGAAATAACTATCTTTATTGGTTTAATTCAATCACAATTTTTCACACACATCTAGGTATACCAACTCAAGATGTTTCTTTGTTTTAATATACACTAACTTATGGATCATATTAACCATTTTTTCTTTATGAAATTTATTACAAGTTTTGATCCTTTCACAATTTAGCTTTGATATATTCCTCATAGTATCATATTTTATTAACTTATTCATGTTATTTTTAACCAAATAGTTAAGTCTTCTATGCCATAATTTATTTTCCTCCTTCATGTTCACACAACATATTCCTTTATCATTGGAAATTTAAAATAGATTACTCCTTTTTTATTATCCCTTAAATGATATTATGTCATCCTTAAAATTCCTTATTAAATTTCCATACTTATGAAATATAACCTCATCTATGTTATGAAAAATATGGGTAACACTCGAGAGATTTTTTTTCAACCCATTAAAAAAGAGAGCATCATTGGATTTATTCTTACCAATTTTGGTGAATCCAACTCCTTTAACATTGAGTGACATGTAATTTATGAAATTAATATCCCCTCTATCATACATTTGGATATTTTTTAAGATATTTTTTATCATGTGTGATGAGAAAACACTATTTAGTATCTAAGTATTATCACCTTTTCCAACTTAGTAAGCAACTAAAACCATCATTGTTTTCTCTTGTTTATTCCTACTATTAATAGATTTGGAATCCTCATTTTTCTTTATCTACTCTAATAAAATTGTGAGACACTTGTTGGTGGTGTATATGGGTTGATCATATCGCCCATAAGTTTCTTTAAGTTAATTTATAGAATTATTCAATTATAATTTATCACAGGGATGTTTTCTTGGCTACCCTCTAGAAACTCCAGGATGATTCCCCCTCTAGTTATAGGCTCTATTGAATTGGGTAAGTGATAAATTATACCAACACACGTATGAATTGTTCCCATAAACTCTTCAATATCAATATCTTCTTTTAGAGATAAATATTCTTGTATAATAGATATACTTTTCAAGAAAAGATTCCAAGTTACTCTCTGATTCAAAATATGCTACTTATCTACAATCCTATAATGCTTAAGATCTATATCCTTCACCTTGAAATTTCCTTTAGTATTGGCCTTGGTATTCTTATTCACTTATACCAAATTTATTTTGTAATTTTTATAGCCACGATTTATTTTAACAATGAGTTGTTCTTTCTTCTTAGGTGATGTAATAACTTTCTTCTTCCCTTGTCCCTACTAATACCATTTATATTTCTATCCCAAGTTTATAAACCAATGGTTAATCTTACCATGGTACAATATCTGAGTTTATTTTTTCATTATAAATCTTATCCACTTATTTAGATATTTCACTAATTTCATTGATTGAATTGTGATACACATTGGGAGTTCTCCTCAAGAAATTTTTAACATCAACAAACTTTTATAAAATATATTTTACTTATTCATTATTAGTAATGATATTTTATATAGTAATCTCAAAAATATTATCCTTGGATTCAAGGATTGAATTGAGATCTCCTATCTTTAAAGTGAATTCCACTTACATCACATCAGTTTCATTGGATTTTTATTTATCAAGAGATGTTCTCAATGAATCATTCTTTGATTTCAATGATCTATTTTCTATATCAGTATTGATATTTTCCTTCAAACATAAAAATAGATCTATTATTAATTTAAACTCCATTTATGTTTCACCATCATTGATTTTTTCCTCTTTATAACTCTCTAATTATGCTTCTTCATTTGATAGACCTTTGGGAAAATTTGATTTATCCATAAAGTTTGTTAGACCTTTATACAACAAGTACTCTTTCTCTCTTTCACTTTCATTATCACAAGATCTAGAATCATGTTTTGATAAATAAATTATTCTTCTTTATTGTATAGGTATTCCCTTTTCCTTTGAAAAACTTTACTCTGTTGCATCCAATAGACATATTTTTTCTTATTCTTGGTGATATTTTTATTTGATCATCATCATAATCTTCTTGATTATTATTATGGAAACTAGATGAAAATTTTCAAATATTTTCATAATTAAAACACTTATATTAAATATTTCCCTTATACTTTCCTTTTCCTCATTTCATTCCTTTTGAGAATAAATATTTTAATTCCTAAAAATACATGGAATCATATTCATATTTAGATTAATACTCATTATAATTATTTAGATCCAGTTATTTCATGCCTTTTTAGCTTTAAGTGATATCAATTTCTCAAATTTCCCATTTTTTATAAAGGTTGGCCCTATTCTCATCTCATGAGAAATCAAAATGTTGTTGATTTTATCGATGTTCCAAAAATCCAATTCTTGATATTCAAGGGAATAAATATTTGAATCAAATTTATTTCGGAGGATTCTCATTAATTTCTTCACCATGGTATATTTATTAAGAATTTCCCCATATATTCATATCGAGCTTATAATTTTGTTCATTTGAATGAAGAATTCATCAAACATTTTATCTTCTCTTATTTTTATATCTTTAAATTGAGCCTAGAAAGATTACAAGTATAACTCTTACACATTTTTTTCTCTCTTATAGATATCATTAAGTTTCCTATATATCATGTTTATTGATTTCTATCTCATCGATATCAATATTCTTCTTATCAAGTAGCATATAGGTTGTAACAACTTCAAGAAGATTTACACTATCATTGATGATGACAAGAAATCAGATATAATAGATAGATTATATAGAACTGTCATCTCTCTTCATTGATGGATTCCATTTTCCTCAAACATAGGAACTCCTTTGTTGTTTATTTTTTTCATTGAAACCATATATCTCTTCAATAAAAGAAATAATTAGTGAAAATAAAATTCGTATCTGTGGGGAAACCTAGAATTATTACATGAAACACATCAGAATATTACTGAACAATAGGTGAATTTTCAATATTGATTTTCTCTCTAACCATTTGAGATAAATATCCCTCATTAATAGGTATAAGAACCCATGTAATATAAGTAATTTCCATTGTGTGTTTAGGTTTATCCTCACAATGATAGATGATTGAAGGTTGATTCAGAATATCAAATGTAACTTCCCTTCCTTGAAAATTGATATGGGATATATATTGAGAGATCCAATCCATACCCAAAATTACATCAAATTCAAATAGATTAAGAATAAAAAAATTAATAGAAATAACTATCCACTAAAATTATATTATAGAGAATCTATAGACTTTAGATTCAGTCATCCTACCATTAGGATTTTTGACCACCGACTCAATATCTAATCGTTGAGTTGGTGATGTGATACCCTTAGAAAATTATTCAGATATAAAAGAGTAGGTAGAACCAAAATAAAATAAAACATTCACAATCTTGAAGTTTATGATTAGTGTATCTTTAACCATGTCTCTAGGAACTTCCACATTGGATATTGTAATTGCATAATATTATCCTTATCCCCTTTTCTTATTTTATGGTAATTTTCCTTGAAATTTGGAGCATTATTTGGAATAGTTCCAAATGTCCTTATAGTTAAATCACTATACTTTGATGGATTCTCCCTTACCCTTCCATTTATGAGCATGATGACCTTTTTATCCACACTTGAAGCAAAATAATTTTTTAATATATCTTTCTATTATTATCTTGATTTCCTTCGAATATATAAGACTAGGAGAATTCTTTCTCTATCTTGATAACACATAATATTATATCCTCATATGATGATAATATTTAAGAGACTAGTTCCCATAAAAGTATTGACTTAAGAACATTTATTAAATGGTCAATCTTTATATTTGGATTACGTACATAGTCCACAGCATGAATTTATAACCTTGTAAAGTTAACTTCATATTTATCTATATTTTCCTCTTCCTTTTGTCTCAGACTCAAAAAATTTATCTCTATATTTTCTCGTTGTTTGTGAGGAAAATATTTTTCCAATAAAATTTCATTAAAATACTTCCATTCCATGATCATGATTTCCTCCCCATACTTAGTGTTTTTAATCAATTACCACCATTGATATAAATCCCCTAGTATATTATAAACTATCATGAAAACCTTATCCCTTTCATTACTTACCAAAGTGAGAAATATATTCTCTAAGAATCTTATCTATTGCTCAGTTACAAATGGATTTGTAGTCCCATAGATTAATTGGGGTTTCTAATTCATGAAGTGACCTAACATTGTCACACCACATTGTAGATCTATAGGATAATACATAAGGTCAAGTTTATTGGTTATAATCTGAGTTAGATTCCCCAATATAGATATAATTTTTTCAACTCCAGCTTTATTATCTTCCTAGGAGGGAAATCACTACATGGATTATGTGCATTGATATGGTTTTTATTCCTTATTCTAGGGACCATTTTTAAATAGTTTCATACACTAGATTAGATCATAACATTATGAATAATAATGTATAATTTCAAAACTAGTGAAACACTAATCATAAATGTAAACTTTTATGCATATCTAATCTTATGATCATAATATTGGTTTATTTGGGAGTATTATAAAATCATAAAATTAGTTTCAAATGATTTATAATGGTTTTTTAAATAAAATTTGATTTAACCCAAGCATATCCCTAGGAAGTTTCAAACCAGGTGCACAGTAATAGAACACTCACTATGCACTAGAATGATGGATGATATATACTCTAACCAACTTTTTTGGGGTTATTACCCCTATATGAATATGTGGAAAAACAAAATACACTTTTAGTACGTATAAAGGGATGTATTTCTAGGAAAACCATAATATATATACCTTAACAAAACTTTGGGATGTTATCCTATACTTAGACTTACCCTTAAATTTAGTCATAGGATTATTATTTTTATAATCTATGTTTTCTTAAATCCAGTTTCCAAGGTTTATACTAAACTTGTCGTTGATATAAACTATAATGACCATGACCCCAGTATCCCATATTTAGTAGTTAATTTATTAGATTTGTACTAGAAACAAGTGATCATATCCCAAAGGATCAAATAGTTTAGTAGTCTTGGAAAACTAGATACATACTTGAATCTCACATCACATTTGAAAGCTTAAAATAAAACATAGTATTTTCTTTTAGAAAACCATTATTCCCTTTATCATATCCCTATATATCAATCATAATAAACTTCTTGGTTTCCTATGGAAAGGAAATACCAGAAATGGGTGAGCTTATATACTCAATAATGGTATTCTTACAATGGAATGTAATAAGACATGTATAATATGGTAGAAATAAATGATAATAAAATAATTCCATATAAATAATCACATAACTATTGAAATAATCATAAATAATGAAATAATCACATTTAAATCAATAACTTATTTCATAATGATGGAATACATAATATCATACATCTGAAACTTATTATTGAGGCCTCATGCCAAGGAATATTACATTAATGGGTAAGGCCTCTATCAAATACCCAATTTAGATTGTCTCATGAGACCTACCAATGAAACTAGAGGATATGTAACTCTAGTACCCACCCATCACTTAATAAGTCCAATTCATTCATCATATGAATAAATAATACAACTTAATCAACATTCCTTAAAATCAATAATCATCCATATTGGAAGAACTAGCATACAGAATATCAATACTTTCCCTAGTCAAACTAATCATAAACAATTCATATAAATATGTTTTATGGTATAATAAGAGTATATACTCAGCATAATATTCAACAAATTATTTTTACATATATGAAAATACATTAAAATCACTATAAATTTTATTGAGGAAAATAGCCTTTTACTTTGAAATCACTTATTTAAAGCCCAAAATATTTCCCAAATATTATGGAAAAAAATTTATTTGAAAGTAAAATTTTAAAATTTTAAATAAATATTCAAATAAATTAGTTTTCATGATGGTGGGAAATTCCATTCATGTTGTATAAGTTAAAAAAACATTCCTTTCCCATTTTTTTTAAAGTTTAAAAGTACCTTGTTCAGAAAATGATAAGAATGTTATTTTTAAACCATTTTTTAAAAATTAAAACATGGGTAAAAATGTATTCAATAAAAAAAATTATAACTTTAAAAACATTATTTTAGATATTTTAAGTAAAATATATACATGGAAGATAAATATTCCCAACCAAGTAGAAAATACATGGTCAATTTTCCTTAAAAATGTTATTTTCATATCTTGAGCACTTAAGGAGAGTAAAATTAAAAGAAAACTTGTAATTTATATAAATAACCAAAGTGAAATAAAATAATTTGTTTTTAAGATAGAAATATCAAATAATATTCTCAATGGATATATAAACATAAATAATCCTGAATAATGATGAGATTGTGAAATAAACCCTTACCTCGGGTCTGAATTCCTTCATACGTGTTTGAAACACCTATATAATATTTATATATTTATTATAAATATATTAAATAACTATAATAATATATATAATACCATATATTATTTACTTATAACCTTTTATCACCCATTTATTAATAATTCTTTATTAAAATTGATGTTCTGAGTGGTAACAGCTTCGTTTTTCATGTAAGTTTTGGTTCGGTAGTTTTGAAACTTGAAAATTGATCATGGTTACATCACTTATATAATTTTAATAATGATAAAAATATCATATATATTAATTATATACATATTTATAGTCATCCATAAAATTTAGAAAAAGAAAAATGAATTACATCATTTATAGAGACGGTAGGTCGTACATACGCATGAACGATGTTTTCATTTTTTGACGGATAGAAAAAAAAAGATAAAAAGTAAGTCACATTTTAAAAAAAAATTATATCATATATATTAATTAAATATATCCTTATTACCATCCATGTCAAAATAAAATTAAAAATGAATCATATCACTTTGTGGAGGTGGTAGTCCACATGTACGCATGAGCGGCGTTATCATTTTACAACAGATTGGAAGGTAAGAAGTTTGATGTGATATTATAATTAAAGAAGTATAAATATGTCATAAATATAATATATATATATATATATATCATTAAATCCATCATTATATCCATCTGTTAGAGGAAGTGATGGAAAATTAATTACATCGGTTTGCGAGGCGGTAGTCTGCTATACACACGATCGACAGTTTCCTTTATCATTTGATGGAAGAATAGATGGATATAGGTTATGAAACTAAAATAATAACATCTATGTATATATAATATATATTTTTTTATTATTTCATTATATTTTAATAATATTTTAATGAGTTATAAGAATAAATAAAATGAAAACACATGGTTAAAAACTATAACTCTTCTTTAGACAACCTCTTCAGGTTTATACCTAAAGCCTTCCTAGGATAGTTTTATGATAAAACTAGGGATTATATTTCATGGGGAGATATTTAAGAAATTTATTTGGGTAGTTATTTTTTTTACTAAAAGGCTCTTTAATTGCGGATAAGATAAGAGAGGGGTGTCCTTTTATAAGTTAGGGAGAGGACACACTTGGAATTTTTGAAAAATAATAAAATATATTAATGTAATATTCACACAAAATGGATCTAAAATAAAAAATTCCAAAATATTATATTATATAGGTCTATATATATCTATATTATATAATTTATAAATGTTTTTAGGTTATTTTAACCCATATATCTTTAGTTTAACCCCTAGTAAACATGTTTTAACCTTAACTATGGTAACAGATTTTTACTATTTTAACAATTCATTATGACCAGAGATTAAGTTGAGATTATTAATTAATATTAATTATTATTATTATAAATATGGAATCCATTTTATCAAATTCAATTCATAATTTTTTTATAATTTAATTTAAAATTAAAACTACAAATGCAATGAAAGGCGGTTTTCCAAAGAAAAAGTTTTCATAAGTATAAAAAGTTTTTATATCAAAATTAAAAATAAAATTGATTACAATAACTTAAATTATTTTATAATATAATTAAATTAATTTTACTTTTAAAACCATGTTATAAAAAGTGGAACTTTTAAATCTTTAAATGAAAATAATTTTTTTAATAAAAATCAGTATTTTTCACTATTTATCAAAAACAATTAACCTTTTAAAAAAATATCAAAAATTAACTCTAATATAATTTTGATATTTTTATTTAAAAAATGAAGTTTATTTTTTCAAATAAATTTTATAAAAGTGGAAAAAATATATTATTTTCTCACAAAAAGTAATAAAACACATTTTTAAAGAAAAAGTGTCCTTTTGAAACATATAAAGACTTTACTAAAAATATATTTGATTTATATAAAACCTATATAAATATTTTTAAAATATAGTTATTATTATTCATACCATCAATTTAATGGATACGTTATAATGGTATACTATATTAAAGTTCATTTAGACTGGGGATTTCATGTATCGCAAGCTATCAAATAGATTAAATTTATTTAAAAAGAAATATATCATAAAATCTCAGTGTGTTACATTTTACCCCCTTAAAATTAATTTTACCTTAGAAGTTATATCACTCTAATACAGAAAATTATGATATATCTATTTCATTACATCCTCAAGTTCCTGATTAGCTTCTTCAAATTTTTGATTCCTCTAAAAAACTTTTAACCAAGTGAGTAGTTTGTTCTGTAGAACTTTATATATGTGATACAAGATTGATAATGGTTGTTCTTAATAGGAAAGATCATAATTTATTGGAATGATATTTTAGTTCAATACCTTTAAAGGACCGGGTATATACTTCCTCGGGAGAGACACATGGATCGTGTCATTAACTTAAGAGAGGTTCGATGGAAGCGCCAAGAAATAAGCTATCATCCTTACTCAGTCAAGAATATTCAAGGGCCCAATATACCTAGGGATAAGATTTAATTTATTTCTTAATATCATAACCTTTATCTGTGGAGAAATTTATAGAAACACCTTCTCACCAACTTCAAACTCCAAATATCATCAATGATTATCAGCATAATTTTTCTGTTAACTTTGAGCTACATTAATGTGTTGTTGAATGGTTCTAAATTTATCTATTATTTCCTCAGATATCTTAGGTCCTAATATCTTAATTTCTCTAACCTCATCCTATCATGTAGGATTTCTTCACTTCATACCATAGATAGCCTCATAAATATCCATCAAATGATCAAGTGAAATCTATTTTTTGTGATAAAACTCAAATAGGTGAAGGTTTTGATCCAAACCACAACTGAAATCCATAAAGAAATCTCTCAAAATTACTTATAGATTTTGAATGGTCCTCTTAGACTAGCCATATATCTGGGGATGATAAGTGGTATTGAAACTCAACTTCATATCTAGAGCTCACTGAAGACTTCTCCAAAACTTCAAGGTTAACCTCAAATTTCGGTTAGATACAATAGTTTTTGGTACTCCATGAAACCTTACCACTTAATTAATGTATATTTTGGTAAGTTTTTTAAAAGAGAAATATTATCTAATAGTAATGAAGTGTTCTGACTTCATATGTCAACTGAATTCAACCCAAATAGCATTATGGACTTTTGACATTTTGGGGAGTCTGGTGACAAAATCCATGGTGATGTTTTCCCATTTCCAATATAGTATGGGTAATGGTTGTAACATACCATTATATTTCAGTCTCTCATCCTTAACTTACTAAAATATTATAAACAAATATACATACTCTATAATATCTCTCTTCAAGTTTTCCTTCCGAAAATACTCTTTCAGATCTCTATACATCTTTACACTTCCAGGACAAATAGAGAATGATGAACTATTATATTTGTCCAATAGTTAATTCTTAAAGTCTAGTATAGATGGGACACATACTCAATTATTAAACCTTATTATTCTATCATGATCATGTTTAAACTCAAAAACATTCTACACCTTCTTCTGTAATTCAACATCTTCCTTATGTGTCTTCTTAATCTTCTTGTGGGTGGATGGTTGAATATTCATTTTAGAAATATAATATCTTTCTCATTTCCTCTTGATTTCAATATCTATCTTCTGTAAATCCATAAATATTGGATCACTTTGAATCCACATAATGGAAAAACTAGTATGGTCTTTCCAAATTAGAGCATCACCCACCTTGTTTTTCTTCCCAGGGTGGTAATTTATTGAGAAATCATAATCTTTTATCAGATCCAAACATCTTCTTTATCACATATTAAACTCCTTATATGTAAATATATACTTCAAGATTTTATGATCAGTATATTTATATATATATATATATCACACTTTTTACTATAAAAATAATACATATGTATATTTAATGTGAAAATTACCACTTTCAATTCTGAATCATGAATTGGGTAATTTTTATCATGAATTTTAATTGGCGAGAGGGATATGTTATCACTGTGATGTTATGTATGAGGAAACATCCCAATCACTTATTTAATGCATCAATAAATATCACAAACCCTAATCCATTATAGGGTAGTGTAATAACAGGTGTGTTAACCAACCTTCTCTTCAATTATTTTAAACTCTCTTCACATTCATTTATCCATAAGAACTTAACCGCTCCTGAGTCAACTTGGTGATTGTATTAGATATTCATGATAAATCTCTCACAAATAATTGATAGTATCTAGACAACACAAGAAAACTAAGTATTTATATTACTATGGTCAGTCTAGTCCATTGCTAAATAACTTCTATCTTTGAAGGATCCATCAATATATAGCCTCACTTGAGATTATATGACTCAATAATGAAACTTTATGAAGCCAAAATTCACACTTGGTAAATTTAGGATACAAATTATCCTTCCCTGGGTTCTTTAGTACAATTTTTTGATATTATTCATTATCTTCCTTTCACATTTAATATATAATAATATCTTATATAAATACCACCACAAACTGATTATGATAATCTATAAACACACTATTCATTAAATCCATGAAGATGGTAGGAGAATTGGTAAGTCCAAATGGCATTACTATAAATTCATAATGACCATACCTTGTACAAAAGTATATCTTGGGTATATACTCCTAATCCTTAGTTGATGATACAAAATTGAGCATCAATCTTGGAAAAATATAGATCTCCTAAAAATTGATCAAAGTTATCATCAAAAATAGGAAAATGATACTTTTTTTAATATTGATCTTGTTAAGTTCTCAATAATAAATGAAAAGACACATTGACCCATATTTATTCTTAACAAAAAGAAGAGATTCACCCCATGGTGAATCACTAATCCAAATTAATCCCTTATCTAGATTATCCTATAGTTTCTTATTCAATTCCTACAACTCAATTGGTTACATTCTATATGGACTCTTTGAAATAGGTGTAGCACCCAGTATGAGTTATATTGAAAACTTAACTTCATGATTTGGGGGAAGACTAGGAAAGTCCTTAGAAAACACATTATAATATTCTTGAAAAATAGCCACATTTTCAATATTGAGTTTCTCCCCAACCATTTGAGATAAATATAACTCAGGAATAGTTATAAAAAATCATATGATAGAAGTAATTTACATTGGGTTTTTAGGTTCATCCTCACATTGATAGACGATTGAAGGTAGATTCAGAATATCAAATGTAACTTCTCTTCCTCGGAAATTGATATAGGATTTATATTGAGAGAGTCAATATATACCCAAAATTGCACCAAATTAAACTATAGTTATAATAACATCATTCGAAGGAAGAACCATCCCACAAAATTATATCATAGAGGATTTATATACTTGAGATGTGGTCATCCTACCATTAGAATTTTTCACCGCTGACTCAATATCTAATCGTTGAGGTGGTGATGTGATACCCTTAGAAAATTATTTAGATATCAAAGAGTGGGTAGAACCAGAATCAAATAAAAAAATTTTAATCCTAAATTAAATGATAAGTATACTTTTCACTACATTACTAGGAATATCCATTCTAGATATATTAATTGCATAAGCTTGGCCTTCTCACCTTGGATTCTTTTATGATAAGTTCCCTTGACATTTATAGAATTGGTTGGAATAGTGCCCCATGTCCTTATTTTTAAAAGACTATACTTTGATGGATTCTCCCTCACCCTTGAATTCATGAGCATGGTTACCTTTTATCCACACTTGAAGCAAACTCCTTTTCCTTTTAGGAATGTACCAAGGAGTTTCTTTCCAAAAGTATCATGTGTTGTAAAATTCTCCTTTCTGTTTTCCCCTTATCTATTTTTTTCTCTATATTCCTATACTTATATTTCTTACATTTGAATCCATAATTCTTGGATAATTATTTATCTATCTTGATATCAATGATATTATATCCTCATATGATGAGAAAGTTTAAGAAACTAGTTCTGTTTGAAGGACAGTATTAATCCCATAAATGAAATGGGAAATCATTATCTTTGGATCATGTATGTATTTTATAGCATACCTTGATAACTGTGTAAAGTTATATTCATATTTAAATACATTTTCCAATTCTTTTTTTCTCAGATTCAAGAATTTTCTCTCTATATCCACTCATTGTTCGTGAGGAAAATATTTTTCCAAGAAAAGTTCCTTAAAATCATTTCATTATATACTCATTATTTCTTCCTAATCCTTAGTGTTTTGAAACAATAACCTCCATTTATTTTCATCTAATTAGGGATGATAAACATCCATAAAGAAATTATCCATTTTATTACTTCCCAAAGTGAGAAATGTATTCTCTAAGGAACTTATCCATTGCTTAACTACAAATAGATTTTTTGACCCATTGAATGATCGAGTTTGCTGACACATGAAGTAGTCTAACATTTTTAAACTATATTGTGGATCTATAGGCTTCTCTATATGGGCAAGGTTATTGGTCATAACCTAAGTCATCTTCCCCTATAATTTGTTCATCTCCAGTTGTAGCTTCATCTCTAGATTAATTATCTTTCCCAGGAGGGAAATCCCTACATGGATTACATGAATTAATATAGTTTCCATTTCTTATGTTAGGAACCCTTTATAAAAAAAATCATATGCTAGATTAGATTATAACATTATGAATCATAATGTATAATTTCAAAACTAATGAAATACTTAACATAAATTGAAAATTTTATGCATAGATAATCTCATAATCATAAAATTGGTTTCTTTGGGAATATTATAAAATCATAAAATATTTTAAAATCCTTTATAATTATTTGTAAATAAAATTTTGATTAACCCAAAAAAATCCTGGGAGTTTTAAACTAGGTGTGCGGTAAGGGAATGTTCATCATGCACTAGAAAGATGGTCAAGATATACTCAAAGCAACTCTTTTGGGGGTTATTTCCCCTAGATGCATTTGTGCCAAAACAAAATCCACTTATCGTATCCATATAAGGATGTATTTCTAGGAAACCCCCATAATATATACCTTATCAAAACTTTAGGATGTTATCCTATACTTAGACTTACCATCAAAGTCATTCATAGGGATATATTATCTAATCTATGTTTTCTTAAATCTAGTTCCCAATGTTTATACTAAACTTTCCTATGATACAACTATAAAGACCCTAAAGTTAGTAACCTAAATTCAGTGGTTACTTTATTTCATTAGAACTAGATACAAGTGATTGTATCCTAGAGAATCGAATAGTTTAGTAGTCTTGGAAAACTAGATACATAATTGAATCTCACATTACATTTGAAATATTAAAATATAACATAGTATTTTCTTTGATAATGCGGTTATTCCCTTTATCATATCCCTATATACAAATCATAATACACTTCTTATCATCTTAGGGAAAGAAAACATAAGAAAGGTGTGAGATCAGATGCTCAATAAGGGAATACGTACAGCATAGGATAATAAGGCATGAATAATATAGTAGAAATAAATGATAAAAAAATAATTCCATATAAAAAATTACATTATATTGAAACTTATACATGGATATCATAACTAATCAAATAATCAAATAGAAATAAATAACCAAGTTCATAATAAAGGAATGCATAATGTCGAACATCTAAAACATACCATCGAGGAGTCATGCTAAGACATATTACATAAATGGGTAAGTAATTATCCAAATACCCAATCTAGTTTATCCTATGAGAACTATAAATTCATCAACGAGATATGTAATTATGTTCCCCACCCATCACTTAATGATTCCAATGCATTCATCATATTAATAGAAAATATAACTTAATCAACATACCTTAAAATAAATAACAGTTCACATGGGAAGAACCAATAAACAGAATATCAATACTTTACCCATTAAAAATGATAATAAACCATCCAAATATATAATTTGGATTGTATAATTAGAGTATATCCTCAATATAAGATTTAACAAAGGAAAAGATCACTGAAAATTTTCTTGAGGAAAATGCTTGTTTCACTTTGAAATCACTTATTTAAAGTCTGAAATATTTTCCAAATATTAAGGAAAAAAATCCTTTGAAAGTAACTATATAAAATTTTAAATTAAGCTTCAAATCAATAATTTTTAATGATGTAATGAAATTCCATTCATTCGGTATAAGTTAAAAAACATTTCTTTCACACTATTGTAAAAAGGTCAAAAGTAACTTGTTCGGAAAAATGACAAGAAGATTCATTTTAAACCATTTTTTAAAAAGTAAAACATGTGTAAAATTTTATTTAATAAATTGTTTCATAATGTTAGAAATATTATTTTATACATTTTAAGGAAAATATAGACATGTAATATAAATTTTTATGACCGAGTAGAAAATATAAGGTCGGTTTTCCTTAAAAACATCATTTTGGTATTTTGAGTACTTAAAGAGAGGAAAATGAAAGGAAAACATTTCATTTACATAAATAATCTTAGTATAAGAAAATAAATTGGTTTTAATATAGAAAGATCAAATAATACTCCCAACAAAGACTTAAACATAAACAATCCTGAATAATGATGAGATTGTTCCCTTACCTCAGGTCTGACTTCCATCATATGTGTTCAAACATCCTGTATAATAAATATAGATTTATTATATATATTATAGAATCATAATTATATATATATATATATATCATACCATATATTATTTACTTATAACCTTTTATCACCTGATTATTACTATCTCTTTATTAAAATCACTATTTATGGTGATAACTGCTTCGTTTATCGTGTATGTTTTGGTTTCGTGGTTTTGGTTCTTAAATTTTGATCAAGGTTATATTACCTCAATAATGTTAATAATGATATAAATTTTATATATATTTATTATTTTCATATTTATATTCATCCATAAAAGTTAGAGATAGAAAAATGAATTACATTATTCATGGAGACATTAGGTCATGCGTACGCATGGACGTTTTAATTTTTCGACAGATGGAAAAAAAAGAAAGTTAAATAGTAATTAACCTTTCCAAAATCATTATTATATCATATATATCATATATAGTCATTAAATATATCCTTATTACCATCTATTTCAAAATAAAATGAAAAAAGAATTGCATCACTTTGTAGACATGGTAGTCCACACATACGCATGAGTGACGCTATCATTTTCCAAAATATTAGAAGATAAGAAGGCATATGTGATATTATTATAAAAATTGGGCCCCAATAATAGCACAGACACCCACTTTAACATGTTCATCGGGTCTTGGCCCTCCAGGTACCACCGGTTGCCCGGCAGCCACATGGTCCCCTCCCTGGGGCCCACCCAAATGCTTGAACGGGTTAGCAGACTAATGATTGTCCCCATAGACCAACACATTTTATTTCTAGTGTTATTTTTCCTCACTCTCACACACCCTGGGAAACTTTCTCTAAGGTCACCAATCATGATCACTACTTCATTCCAAGAACTCTTAACTATGGAGTTCTAATCAGGTGGGATTCCAAAAAGAAATATGCACCTTGTTAACATGAGTCATATCATTTTATTAATTTAACCATTTATCATTCTGGGGTGAAACATTCACCCCCCCCCCCCCTTGGGTTGTTACATTCACCCCCCCCCCCCTTTAGAGCACAGCATCCTCATTGTGGACCCTATATCTCAACCCAGGTAGTGTCATCGCACTTAAGGTTGGGTTACTTCTTGGATACTAATGTAATAAATGGGCCCTACTAACATCATAGGCACCCCACCTTAACATGGTCATCAGGTCCTCGCCCACTAGGTACCACCAGTTGCCTCGCAGACACATGGTCCCCTCTCTGGGGCCCACCCAAGTACCCAAATGGGTCATCAGACTAATGATTGTCCCCACAGGCCAACACATGTTCTTTCCAGTGTGTTTTTTCCTCACTTACACACACCCTGGGAAACTTCCAAGAAGTTCACCCATCCTAATCACTACTCTAGGACAATCACGTTTAACTTATGGAGTTCTAATGGGGTGGGCTCCTGAAAAAAAAAAGTTGCACCTTATTGACATGAGTCGTATCATTTTATTCATTTAAAACTTTATCATTCTAGGGTGTTATAATTATAATTACATAATTATCATTATTTCATAAATATTATATATATATATACATTAAACACATCATTATATACAGTAATGAGTTGTGGTGATGGAAAACCAATTACATCGGTTCGCAAGGTGGTAGTCCATCGTACACATGATCGATGATTTTATTTCCCATTTGATGGAAGTGGATATGGATATAGGTTATGTAATTAACATAATAACATATCAGTATATGGAAGAAAATGGTGTTATTATTTCATCATATTTTAAGAATATTTGAAGGAGGTGTAATAAGAAATAAAATAAAAATTCATGGTTAAGAACTATATCTCTTCTTCAAACAACCTCTTTAGGTTTATACCTAAAACCTTCCTGGGATTATTTTTTGATCAATAAAAAACTCTATATCATGGAAGGATGTAATAAATGGATTTATTCAGGGCTTTTATGAACAAAAATTATCATTAAGTATAGAGAGGAGGTGAGAGGGGGTGTCCCTTTATGAGTGGGGGATAGGACACACTTGGAATTTTCAAAAATAATAAAATATATTAATGTCTTATTCACACTAAATGGATCCAAAATGGACCATTCCTGAATATTAGATGAGATAGATTTTAAAAATGAAAATAAAATAGATTTTAGATAATTTTTTAGGTTATTTTAACCCTTATCTCTTTAATTACCCCTGATAAACATGTTTTAACCTTAACTGTGGTAACAAATTTTTATTGATTTTACTATTCATTATGAAAAAAAATTAATTTGGAATTATTAAATAATATTAATTATTATTATTAAAAATATTTAATATATTTTATCAAATTCAATTCACAGAAGTTCCATAATTTAATTTAAACTTAAAACCACAAATATGATGAAAAATGGTTTTCCAAAGAAAAAGTTTTCTTAAGTATAGAAAGTTTTTGTATAAATATTTACATAAAATTCATTTCAATTACCTAAATTAGATTAAAAATAATATAATTGAACTAATTTTACTTTTAAAACCATTTTAAAACAAAATTTAACTTTGTAAATTCCTTAAATGAAAAAACAATTTTTAATAAAAAACAATATTTTCACTATTCATTATAAATTAATCTTTTCAAAAAATTATCAAAAATTCCCTATAAGATAATTTTGAAAAAAAATTAAAAAATGAAGTTAATTTTTTTAAATACATTTTATAAAAGTGGTAAAAAATTAATTGTATTATTTTTTCACAAAAAGAAATAAAAATATTTAATGAAAAAAAACTTTTTGAAACATATAAATACTTTACTAAAAATATATTTACTTTATATAAAACCGTTATATATATTTTTTTAAATATTTTTATTTCTATTCATACCACCAATTTAACTACTAGTTTATAATAGTATAATATATTATGGTTTATTTAGACTTGGGGTTACATGTATCGTAATCTATCGAAGAGATTAAATTTATTTAATTAGAAATATATCATAAAATATAAAGGTGTTATAATATGAAATTTCCATTTTATCCATGTATCAACTGATATCATCTCAAAAATACACCTTTTTCAATTCACGTTATGAGGGGGATTCTTCAAACTTTAACACTCATCAACTACCCCCGATCTTAAAACTCTTTAGATACCTTCATCGATGTTTTATGATGTGTATTTGTAAGAAACTAACCCAGAATACCATCTAAACTGGTACCTAAACTGATTATCCACTAACCTAAATGGTGTTCCTAATATCCATGGGCTAGCAACAAGAACCTGAGCATTAACAAATAAGTGTTGGGAACAATTTCTCCCTCAAGGTATTATAATAACAAAGTACAATATGGAAACATCATCGGATATATATATATATATATATATATATATCAAATAATACATATATATAATATTACAAAGAGACACTAAGAAAACTGAAAGTGGAACATAACAACTAAAACTTGTCTCTTGGTGGTCCATGACCACCCACCATCTCCAAAGTCACCCACCCTTGGTCACCCAAGAACGAACCCACAAAGGAAGAAGATAGCATGAACACCTTCTATAAGATAATAAAGTTATGTAAACACCAAAATGTACGATCGGGTTGTGAGATAAAGAGTCTAGTAGGATTCCAACAAAGATTCTATGCAATTACTTCATAAGGCAATTCAAATATGCTAAAAGATGAGTACAAATAATAGAGTATGGGGATTAGTTTAAAAATAAAGTTTTAAACATTTAAAAACATTTATCAAACTAAAACTGTAAAAAATTCCATTTCTCCATTTAAAAAATAAACATTTTCTTTAAAATATTTGAAAAACATTACACTAGCTAAAATAAAATAATCAAGAAAATATGAAAATATGCACCTGATATGTAAAGATGAAAAATATTTAATATAATAGAGTTATGGTTCATAATAACAAGTAAGAAAAGAAACTCTAATTCCAAATAGTGATAATGAATGTTTTCATGTATCGAGATCAAGTATATCGATGTCATGGGTACAACCTTGGTATGATAGTGATTCCACATCAGAATAGATAATCAAATAATGACTAATTGTTAGGCTTACATCTAGTCTCATGGGTCTAAAGAAAACTAGTTCCATGCACACCTTATTTCCTGGTTGCAAGTCCATAACCTGAACCATTCACGTTCTCTATAGATCCACTAGAAGGGTGTGAGTTCGATAGTGAAGCATATATCTCGATCATCCCATCTAACTATCCAGGTTCCCATAACTAGTCAAAAAAAGGGGTGAGATAGGCAAGTTATGAGGATCACATGGGGATCCTTATCAAAAACATCTCACTCTCACCCCCCCAAACTCTTTCAAATAATCCATTTTCAACGCACAAAAATAATGGGAAGTATAAGAATCAACTAGTTACAATTAAGGTATTATCACATGGGAGAATTATTATAAAGTGCCAATCGGGCTGTCAAGAATCAAAATTTTCAATTCAAAAACTTTTATAGAATTCAATATTCAAAAGGGTAATAATACCCACTTACTTTCATAATTCATCATAAAATTCCAAATGGGCCTTTAAAATAATCATTTATTTCAAAGAAATATTAAACCATTCAAAGGGAGTATTACAATTTTAAAAAGGATTTAATATATTTCAAAACATGTTTTTACACCCTTTTTTCATCCTAATAAATCATTTATTTCAAATAACCCAAGAACACCAATTCCAAAATAATGGTAAAACTATTTAAATGGGGTTCTTGGTAATTTAATAAATTCAAGTATTTAAAACTATTTAGAAACCATTAAATAGTTCAATTCATTTAATTTAAATCAAGGAAGTCTATTTAATAAATCAAAACTCAGGCCAAATCCCTCAATTTCACAAAAATATCCTTTAAAATATATTTAAAAATAAATCCAAAAAAATGGCATTTAAAAAATTCATAAAAAAGCATGATATATTTCAAGACCATTTCTATTCAATTAATTTCATGTTCAATTCAAAGGAAATTTGGTCAAAGAATCATTTATGAGGAATTAAATGGATGAATTTCATAGAACATGTGTTAGAAATTAGGAAATATGTATCTATGAATTTATCTAGAAATAATGAATTACAAAATGAAGGAAAATCATAGAAATGTCTACTTGGAAATTAAGGAATACAACTAAAAAAAATTAAAGATGTGTCATCATTGATGGCGATCACCGGATCTAAGAATAAAAATCTTGAAATAAGATAGAGGAGATCCTAGATCTACAATTCTACATCAATCAATCAAGATCCAAAAATAATGCAAGTCTTTTGCAGCCTTTAGGAAGATGAAATCAAGAGAATAAGGTATATCTAAGAAAAGAAGAGAATAAATCATTGAAAGAGATTATCTTCAATTTGATTGGAGCTTTGATCCACCAAGAGATGAGGTTTGGGGAGCCAAAGTACCTCTAAAGGGATCCCAAAATCCTAAATATTGGATTATGATCAAGTGGGGGGACTTTAGTGTTGTTTAGGGAGGTTTTGGGGTTTTAATTACAATTTTCATAACTTTAATTACCGCATGCATGGTTTCTTAGGTTAAGTCACATGGTTAGTACTAATTGTGCACCTAATCATGCACCCAAAATAGAGCCACTATAAGGGTTTCATAGTTTGGATTTACACTTAGTCTAACCATGCACCAACCATGCGGACCCCTACTATCTAGGTTACACACTTTTTCAAACCATGCTCAAACTATGTGCAAACCATGCACAAACCGTGCACAAGCCCAAAAACCTCCAAAAAATTCCATAAAACCACTAGAAATATTCCATGATGATATCCAATCATTGGTTAATAAAATCAAGGTGTCAAAACCCCATAAAAAGTAATGGTATGTTACAACCACCCCATCATAATACTTTCTATCCCCAAAAATCATTCGGTCTGAAAGATAAAACATTATGACATAATAAGAAACTCGCCACTCATCTTATGAGGTGAGCGGTCAGTGATCCATAATTGAGACTCACCCAAAGGCTAACAACACAAACAACTAAAAGATCAAAACACCAAGATCATCACATGTCTCCAAACAAGATAAATACCTTATACCTAGCATAGGTCTCCCAACCATTTAAAGATTCACCAAAATGGTGTAACATAATAAAATAATGTCCCTTATACCCAAAGAAGAGACTTCATCCACTCATTAAGGAGAAATATCTAAGATCAAATATCCACAAGCAATGTAAAGAACTGATAAGGATTTCTACCCTGGGTAAGTATATGATGGTAACCTAGGATTTTTTTTAAAACTGAGACTCATACCTCAATGGACTCATCAAATTAAATTTCAACACAACCGGGTGCCCGGTCTATCAAAATCTAAATTCTCTTATTCACCCAAGTACATTCCCATGGTCAATCCATGTCCAAATGGAAAGAGCTCACACATCCAGGTCAGTGCACAACTGGGTACTCCACTCTCACTTGAGAGATTATTCGGTATATCAAAATTGAGCTCTAACCATAAAGTCAAAACAATAAGAACACCATGGAACAACAAACAATATGTAAAGATAAGGAAACCATTATTACATCACCAATAAACAAATAAACCTAACCATGTTCTACAAGATATCATCACAAATATCCCAAAACAAATGGTTTCTAAAAAATACAAGAGACAAGAATGAAAACTCAAACAGTTTCCACTCCAACGCCAGAAACAATAAGATGGAAATCAGAAGATCCTCCACTACATTAAAAACTTCACTCTGTAGGATATGGCTAGAGCCCTATTATCATGAATCATCTGCTTACCCACAGATAGAATCTGATATTTCTGACCAAATGTTTTGTTTCGAGTGGTACAAATTACAGAACCTTTGAAGGTGACCTTGATGGCCACACCATCCAAAAACCTTTAGAGTATTCAAACATAACCTCTTATAATAACCAGGTTCTATGCACTAGAAACACATGACAGGTCTCTTCTTTTTTTGATAAGGATGTCCTTTATCAACTGAAAATGATATATTCTTCCCTTCATGTTGGTTCATTATCCCCACTTTGGCTGAAAAATCCTTATTGAGCATCCCTGAATAAGAGATAAACCCATCCGTAGGCATGATGGCTATGAGGTATGGGTAAAGACCTTTTCTAAAGCAAATAGATTTACCAAAATCATCATGAAAAATCCCTAGTATGAAACATACCAAACGTGATAATTTATTGGCATACTCCACAACTGATATCTCATCTGGACCAAACTCTGAAGAACCCGGAAAAATTCTCTTTCTTCACTTCTTGAGGATAATATGATCTAATGAGTGATTAATTAAAGAATTCCCAAGATATCAATGGATGAAGACAAGGGGAGATCACAACTTTCCACCACTTAAGACTAGGTCCCTCAAATAAATAGTGGATAGACTTTACATTTAGATATTCAGGAGTCTTGAGAGTATCAAATATCACATCAACTTCTTCAAGCCACTGCACTACCTCAAGATAACCTCATTAGCCTTTATAAAAAGGTGGATGACGATCCAGAAATTTGAGGATGGGGTTCAAAGGTTAAAATTATCTAGCTCCACCACTCAATATGGAGTCTAGGTAGAGTCATTGATAAGGGATTCAACTTTTAACTACCCTGAGGACCGAACCAATGGCCAAAATTCTATCTTTATTAAAGGAAATTATGGGATAAATTTCTGAACATCACAAAACACAATCATACTAACTCAGGCATCAAAGAACTCAAAAATATCATAGAAACTTTTAAACAAAGTCATAACCTATTTTAATAAAAACTTTATTGATTTCAAAATGCACAAGTTTTCACCATTTATAAAACATTACTCTTTCCTTTAAAAATGATAAATCTTGTTATAAATCAATCACAGTTTCAAAAACCCTTTACCATAATTTTTAAATTATTCCTTGTTTTCAAAATCATTAACCCCTTTTTTTCAATTAACAAAACCATTTCTATTAAAATCCATTACAAATCAAAATTTCTTCTTAAATTATTGTTTTACCACAACACATAATAGTCTTTGATAATTATTTCTCCAAACCAAACATTTCACAAAAATCACTCTTTGGTAATTGAAAACATTTCTCAAATAACATAACGAAACTTTTTTTAAGGCGCTGTTTAGTTTTTAAAAGGGAATTAAAATTATTATCAAGGGATTAAATTTGAAACAACCAAACAAGAGCATAAAAAACCCACATCGATAACCAACATAACCAATCTCACATAAGTGAAGTCATTTTTAAGAAAATGGATAAGGTTTCAAGTTTAGAACTAAGTTAGAACTTAAAAAGGATTGGTCATATGGGTTGGTAAACCATAAACTAACCTTACAATTGTTCATGGATAGATTTTCAGATCAACCACACCAATTCCTCATAGTTTACCAGACCATGAAAACATGGTGCCATTGTGTTCATCCTTCCATTATATCTCAAAAACTCATAAGATATTCCACAAATCAAAGATAGACTCATTGAAAATATAAATATAATTTATCATCAGAAAACCAATAATATAAAATAAAGACTCAAGTCCTGTCATCCCTGGTAACTCAAGTCTCACTATGAAGTGGTGGTGATCAAGTACCCACTCACAAACTACCTTTTGAGTCCCAACACATTATTAATCTCCTTTCTACCATGAATCACCTCAAATAACATAATGATTTTAAATTAAATTAATTCTCTTTAAGTAAGGACCTCCTTTGATACCATTTGTAATGAACCAACCCGAAATAGCATCTAAACTGGTACCCAAACTGATTCTCCACTAACCCGAAGAGAATTCCCAATCTCCATGAGTTGGCAACAAGCACCTTGGCATTAAAAAATAACCATTGGGAATTATTTCTCCCTGAAAGTATTACAATAACATAGTATAATGCAGAAACATCATATATATATATATATATATATATATATCAAACAATACATACATATCATAGTACAAAGAGACTAAGAAAACTGAAAGCAGAACATATCAACCAAAACTATCTCCTAGTGGTTCATAACCAACCATCATGTCCAAATTCACCCACCCTTGGTCACCTAATCACGAACCCACAAAGGAAGGTGAGATCATGAACACCTACTATAAGATAACAAAGGGTTGCAAACACCAAAAGGTATAATAAGGGTATGAAATAAAAATCCCAATAATATTACACAAAAGATTAAATTAAATTACTTCATAAGGAAATTAAAATATGATAAAAGAGTAGTAAAAATAAGATATTGTGTGGATTAGTTTAAAAATAAATTTTTAAACATTTAAAAATCATTTATCAAACTAAACTTGTAAAACTTTACATTTCACCATTTCAAAACTAAAAAATTTCTTGAAAATATATGAAAACAATTTCACAAGATGAAGTCATCTAATAAATAAAAGATGAACATATGAACTTGATATGTAAAGATGAATAATATTCCATACAATAGAGTCACAGTGCATAATAACAAGAAATCAAGGAAACTCTGGTGCTAAATAGTGACAAAGAATGTTGTCATATATTGAGATCAAGTATATGAATTTCATGGGTACAACCTTGGTATGATAGTGAGTCCACATCAGAATAGCTAATCAAATAATGAATAATTTTCAAGATTTCATCTAGTCTCATGGGTCTAAAGAAAACTGGTTCCATGCACACCCGCTTTCCTGGCCACAAGTTCATAGCCTGAACCTTTCATATTCTCTATGGATCCACTAGAAGGGTGTGAGTCCTATAGTTAAGAATATATCTAGGTCATACCATCTAACTATCTAGGTTCCCATGAATAATCAAAATAAGGGGTGAGATAAATAAGTTAAAGGATCAAATGGGGATCCTTGTCGAAAATATCTCACTCTCACCCCTTTAAATATCTCAAAGTAAATAATCCCTATTCAACACCAAAAAACAATGGGAAGTATAAGAATCAACTAGTTACAATTAAGGGATTATCACATGGGAGAATTATCATAAATTTTCAATTGGGCCATCAATTATCATAAATTCCAATTCAAAACCTTTTATACAATTCAATATTCAAAAGGGTAATAATACCTTCTTCTTTTTACAATTCATCATAAAAATGTAAAATGGTCCTTTAGAATAATCATTTATTACAAAGAAACATTAAAGAATTCAAAGGGAGTATTAAAATTTTAAAAAGGATTGAATTCATTACAAAACATGTGTTTACACTCTCTTTCCATGGGGATAAATCATTTATTTCAAATAACCCAAGAACACCAATTCCATAGGTAAAATCATTTAAAATGGGTTCTTGGTCATTTAATAAATTCAAGAAATTAAAACTATTTATAAAACATTAAATAGTTTAATTAATTTAATTTAAATCAAGGAATTCCATTTAATAAATCAAAACATAGGCCAAAGCCCTCAATTTCACCAAAATACCCTTTAAAATCTCTTTAAAAATAAATCCAAAGAAACATGGCATTTAAAAAATTAATAAAAAAGGATCATATCCATTCAATTGATGACATGTTCAATTCAAAGGGAAATTGGTCAAAGAAGCATTTATGAGGAATTAAATGGATGAATTTCATAGAACATGTGTTAGATATTATGAAACATATATCTATGAATTTATCTAGAAACAATTAATTATAAAACAAAGGAAAATAATAGAAACACCTACTTGGAAATTAAGGAATCCAACTGCAAGGAATCTGAGATTTGTCGCCTTTGATAGCGATCACCAGATCTAAGAAGATAGATCTTGAAAAAATATAGATGATATCCTATATCTACAATTACACATCAATCAATCAAGATCCAAAAATAGCTCAAGGCATTCACAACCTTTAGGAAGATGAAATCAAGAGAATAAGGGAGATCCAAGAAAAGAAGAGAGGAACTCACCAAAATAGAAGATATTCGCTTCGATTATAACTTTAATCCACTAAGAGATGAGGTTTGGGGAACCAAAATGCCTCTGAAGGGCTCCCAAAAGCCTAAGGATCATATTATGATTGAGTGGGAGGATTTTAGGGATGTTTAGGAAGGTTTTAGGATTTTAATTACAATTTTTGTAACTTTAATTACCGCGTGCACGGTTTCCTAGGTTAAGTCGCATGATTAGTACTAATTCTGCACCTAACTGTGCACCCAAAACAGATCCACTAGAAGGGTTTCATGGTTTAACTGCACACTTAGTCTAACCATGCGGACCCCTACTATCCTTGTTGCACACTTTTTCAAACCGTGTGCAAACCATGCACAAACCGTGAACGAGCCCATAAACCTTCAAAAAAGTCCATAAAACCTCTGGAAATAACCCATAATGATATCCATTCATTGGGTAATCAAATCATGGTGTCAAAACACATAAAAACAAGTAACAGGATGTGACATTGTTGTTATTTATTATTAAATATGTTAGATTTATTTTATAGTAACACGTCATACATATAATAACATGTTAAACTTCAAGTGAATCTTGGGGTATTCTTGGTTTTCTTTGAGATTTTTCTTTCACCTTTTATGTATAAATTATATTTGGCTGATGTAGATAATGGAAAGATTCCTTTATAGTCAGATAATGGTCATTATCCATGATATTTATTTGATTAACTAATGGTTTTTAGAGTTATGTTAATGATCAATTTTCTATATTTCTTTTTATGATATTTTAGTTTCATTTCATTATATTTCATATATTTGAGACATAACTTATACCTATTATAGATAAATGATATTTTTGAGAATTATTGGGATTATTTTAGAATTTAGTTATGATATTGTTTATTTTATTTCACTAAATTTTGTAATTTAAATTTTTTATTATTGGGATGGTTTGTGATGATCCGTTATAGAGTAAATCGTTCACCAAGCGATAAACATAAACTCTCATCACTAGTCACTAGATTTTAGTGATCAAAGAGCACATTTTAGGTCATGTAATTTAATGACACATGACCCCATAGATTTAATTTAAATGGAATTTCAATTTTTCATGGAAATTTAGTGTAGTGAAAAAATGAGTTTGTTTAAATTTTTGGTTTAGGATGAGATATAATTTTGTGTTTAAGGATTAAGACTTGAATTTTGGAGTTTGAGGATGAAATTATAGGTGTTTTAAGGTGTGGTTTGAGGTTTGGTTAGTATCTTGGATATTCAAGTTAATTTTGGAGGTGGTACCACCTATAGTTTAAAACTATGGTTTGTATTATGTATTTAGTGATCTTAGAAAAGGTGAGGGTTCTTGGGTGGTTCAATTGAGTACTCAGTGGCCTTTGTCCAGGTAAATGGTTTCCTAAATCCTTGTTTTTTTTAAATGGTCATTTTGGTCATTTACCATATAATACCATTATATCCATTGATTTTATCCTTAAAACCTCATTTTTTGGCCCAATAAAATCCCCTCTTAGAGTTCCTCTTGTTCTCTTCTTCCTACCCTTATTTATCTGTGGTTCAAGAGGAGTTTTTAATATGATTCAAATGTAAAATTTTATATTCTATATCTTCTTACCTTATTCTTCCTTATCCCTAGATTATCATATTTTTTATTGTGGTTTAGTGATGTGATTTTACAAAGACATGGTGGAATAACCTCTAAACCTAGGGTTTGCTCTTTACTTTCCTAAAGTAAGCTTGAGAAAAATGTTTGAATTTCCATTATTGTTGTTTTGAGGGGAAGTGATTGGGGTATGAATAGTTCTAGGTTTTTCTGGATTTAAGGTGAAATTGAAAGATGATTAGGTTAAATCAATTATTCTTTAGGATGCTATGAACTTTTGTGTAATTTTAGAGTTAACTACCAAGGTTTTCTTTGAGGTTTTTTCCACTTTAATTTTTTTGGGTTATTTGTTTATAGATTCTTGGTTAATGGAATTTTGGGGTTATTCAATGATATTTTTTTATTTTGAAAACTCTCCAATTGTTATAGTAGGTGGTCTCAATTCTTCGAGTGAATTTTTAGGCTATACTTGGGATATTTGTTCCACTTGTTTTTCATAATTAATAAATTTTAAATGCTTATTTTATGAATTATGAAAAAATTATTTTTAAAATATGTTTTTATATATAAAGTAAAGTTTTCCAATTATATTTCACATGGAAGTATGCCACAATTTTTTTTATTCTTTATTCCTCTAAAACCCATGATTTATAGCCTTGAGTAAATTTATTCTTTAGTAAAAAAGAAATCAATGTGATGTTTAATTTTAGAAAATTAAGTGCATTTCATAACTTGATTGCATTGGTTGTTTTATAAATCCTTGCATGATATTATATAGAAGTTATCCTTGGTAAAGTAACAATATTTATAAATGAATTATTGTATTAGATGTTTATATTATGTTACCCGATTTAGTAACATGAATGCCTACTAGTCTAGGATTTATAGATAAGAAGTTAATATGATGGTAGTTCATGTTTATATTAAGCTCACTCAATTTTAGTACCAAGTTTTATTGAAAGGAAAATAATTTATTTAAACTTTAACCTATATGATCTATAATTTAATGATCCATAATTAACCATGGTTAAGAGTTTTTATCAATGGAGATATAAAAATTTGGTTAGATTAGTTGTAAAGGAATAATGTTATTATTAACCATATTTGGTTTATTAAATTGGTTTTTTACCTAAAAAAACAAAATTTTCAGAAATTATAAATGGTTTCTTTCTCCATAAGTTGATAGGTTAGGATTTGGTTTTAAACTATGTCTCTAACCTATCATTGAATTTCATAAAACTATACTTTTCCCAAAACTTATTATTTATCATTTTTTAATCAATGTTTGGTTTTTAATGTAATCTAAGTGAACCTCTTTTATGTGGTAAAAGATTTATGTATAATATCTCATTTATAGTTAATTCATTTCTCTAAATAAGTGTTTCCCTAAATGTAATATTTAAAATATGAAAATATGAATTTCAAAGGAACTTCACCTCTAATATGGATTAGTTGTTTCCTATGTTATACCTAGTGATATGTTTGGATGAGATCTAATAAAACATGAATTTTTCTCTACACATGGTTATGTTTGATATAACTTGTTATTAGAACATTCCTAAGAAGATATTATCTAATAATTTATATAATTTCCAAGTCATATGCTTCTATGTTTTTTAGGATTATATGATTTAGTATCTATAGATTTCTCATTATATATGTTATATTTATGTATAACATATAATAATTAAATATTTATATGATATTTAATGTAGCATAAAGAAAAATTTCTACCTTTTTTGCATTAAACATGACAGTTTCTATGATTGAAGTGCTACTCATCTATGAATACTTATTTAATATGTCCTTCATTTTAATATTTTATATATTGATCATATTAATTAATATTATTTGTTATATTGTGATATATTTATAATTGATATAGATTTATTAAGTAGGTACATATCATGGGATGAATTGTAATGCCTTGACTGAGTAAACCCCTTTATATAGGAAAATACAATAGTTCCTTGATTTATCTATACACATTCACCTTCCCACGAGATGGTTTTATACCCTCGCTACCTTGTGTTAGTTTCTTTGATATGGGCACCATGTTTTCCTTAACTAGGTTATCTCATATCCCTAGTTTTAGCCTTGAAGTAGGTTTGTGTAGGTATAGACCCTCCCAGTATAAAGAGTTAATTATTATAGTCTGTATACCTCTATATGATGTTATCTATAAAATATTATTATATTCAGTTGAATATTTGTAAAACTATTTTGTAATATTTATATAAATGGTTAGACATGTTCATGAATACACTTATTTATTTGTTATCATGTTGATGCGTTATTAGTGGTTCCCTACTGAATAAGTATATTCTCACAACCTACATAGACACCTTCGTAGATATATAGCTTCACTTGAAATATTTTTTATATCTAGGAACTAATTCATGTTTTTGGAATATTGGATATGTTCATCATATAATTGGATCTAATCTCCACTTTGGTGTTGAAGCTTTCGGTATGGTGGGTTGGAGGACCATTTGAAACATCACCTGCTTCTTTATAGTTTTCATAGTTCTTTTATGTATTATTCAATGTTTTTGTTTGACTTTATTTTTATCCTATTTGTGTACATCAGACTACATCTTCTATTATTTTTACTATATTCATATAGAGATTTTTTGTTTCTTATTTATTGGTATCTAGTTACTATAGACTTTTTATTTACTTATCTTAGGAGCATCTAATATATGGACAAGTCAAATAGGTTCCTTGGGGGCACTGATCATGACATATTCTAATTTAAAAAGTGGGTAAATCATTCCTTATTGGTATATTGAGACCCTCAATTATATTCATTATCCCTTGGGGGTCGGTGAATTCCCTTGGTGTTAGTGGTAGTACTAATTCAGGTATCCATGTCAAGGTTGTTACATGTGACATTTCTCCTCAGTGGTATAATCATATCAAGGTGAATAGTGGAGTTTCTATGCATCATTTCATCACATAGGGACACGGAATACATGTGAATTCATGTGATTGTGATTAATTTTAATTTGGTCACAAAAAAATAATTTTGATTAAATGATTTTGTTATAAATAATATAATCATTTTTCCCTGAATATATTATCAATGATGGATCAAATAATTGAATTTAGCAAGAATATTTAATGATGTGATGTGATTTTTATATATTGATTAATTACTTTTTAAATGTGTAAAAAAATGTGACTTATGTGTTTAATTGATGTGAAATTATGGTGTTTAATTACTAATTGGTTTTTTGATTTTTTAGAGTAATGGAACTAAAAAGGCATGTTGAAAATGATCATGGAGAAGAGGTGAATCAGAAGTAGTGTGTTAATGAGCTCCAGGAGGGGAAGGTTGAACATGATCTATATGTAGGTATACATGAGACTCTTATAGAGGTGGAAATAAAAGATATTTTACTCAAGGTACTTTAAAATTTGTAGGAAATATCATTTCAGGTGTGAGGAAAAGATGACCGATGTTGTTTGGGATTTTCAGGAATAGCCTCTTCTTACTTTTAGAAGTGATTTTGGATCATTATGCATGGAGGAGTGGTCAAAATATATAATAAAAATTTTGTAATTTAATGAGACATTGGATATAAGGAAGGTGAAACTATTTGTATTTATGCTTGAGAGACCATAAAGACACTAGTGGTATGTCCATGTGTGGGTGGGTAGGATGGATAGGGTTGACTTGGGATGCATTTTAGGATTAATTTTTTAAAGAGTTTTATCTAGAGACTTTGAAAATGGATAGGGTTTAAGAATTTATGGATTTGAAATATGGATATATGTCTATTTTGGACTATGATACTAACTTCACTGACTTTCTTTTCTTTGCTCTGACCTTAGGTGGAGATGAGTCTACTAGGACTCATTAGTTTGAGTTTAGCCTAAAACTGAATATTTTTTCTCATGTGAGAATATTTTATTTACCCACTTTCATAAAGGTGGTAAAAAAAACTTTGGTTGCATAAAAATATTTGGATTAGTATTATAACAAAGTTTCGGTTGTTATTGTATCAATAAGTGGTAAGAATATAAAGTTTTATGATATTCATTGGGGTGATGAGAAACCATGGGGCTAGGAGAAGGATTTATCTTCTCTATATTCTCATAAAAAAGAACCTCTAATGTTATTTCAATGTGGTTAGTGAAGTTTTTGGGCCTAGTGGAAATGTGTGATAGGTCATGCCCAACTTTGACTTTTCCATGATCGATGATCAATCTGAGATTTACACAACAATAAACATCATGATCTACAGAATTGAAACAAAGAATATATAAAAGTGATAGAACATCGGAACCAAGAGAGAGGATAATCACATATTATTTATAATTAATTTAATTAAATAAAGAATTACCTTGATGAAATTCTTTCTTTATTGATGTATCTGAAAATAGATATGCATTGCTCTATCGTTTCATTGTAGGAATCAAAATATATTCCCTCTAGAGGTGATCCACATGTGTTCCACAAATCTCTAAATGTCATCGTAGGAATCTTTGGGTGCTAGCACGGCAGATCCTAGCACTTGCATTGTCCACCTTTGATTGTCTCAAGAACCTATTCCAAAGCATTCTCCTAGATATCTATTGACTTGAGAGTGGGAGGTGGAGTAAGATATATCTCCATTCTTAGGAGCATTCTTAGATAAGGTATCTCTCTTGGACTTGAGAGGATTCTCCAAATCCGTTGTGCACAGCCAAACAAATGAATTTGTTTTTTGAGAAAATAATATATTTGGGTTTATATATCGCTATGGTTAAAATAAAATAATTACAAAAGTTCCCTTTATTATTTATTTAATCCCGACGAAACCCCATGTCAAATAATAATATTGTTATTATTATTTCTCGACATGCACTTAACTTTCGAATTAAATTAAATATTATTTAATCAAATAATATTCAATATTTATTATTTCTCATCAGGCCATTAAGATCGATCTGGCATTCCTCCGTAATATTTATCAGGCCTTGAATAATGACTATTTATTTATTAAATAAACATCACTTCATTATTCACCAATAAATATATAAATATTATATTCAATAAAAAAATATTTATATGCGGTCAAGAATACATGAATAATTATTAAACCATATCCAGGAATAATATTTATTCAATTTGATAAATAATAAATAATAATATATTATTTAAATGAGATTCTAGATACACTTAGTGTGTGACCCTCTAGTCCTCTTTCCCGGTGGCATTAGTCGAAGAAACCTAAAGTCCAAGGTTAGCATCTAGTAACACGCCAAGGCACCCATAGAGAAATAATTTAATGTCACAATGACATGATACCTCATAAAAATGCTTACTGTATAATATAATCCCTTTATCATGATATCTCAAATCAATCAGGTTGCATGTTGGTGACATTAACCTATATGCTTGATGTATCTTTCTTTGACTTCCTAGAAGTTGAACTTGACTATTGTAAACCATGGCCATGGATTTATTTAGGCTATATCATTTCCATTAAAGGGTCTGAGATATCAAAATAATAATAATAAAAGGGGAAATTACTTTCTTGCATTATTTATTAATGAAATATTACTCATGACGCACCTAGTGTATCTTATATCATCATGAACATTTGGCATTGTGGTTTTCATCAATACATCAAAGTATGCGACTCATGATACTCATTAATAATAATATTAAATTCTAAGGACCAATACACATATCTGTAAATAGGAATATCCAATGAAACATATAAATGTAGATTTCCTACTGACGGGTCTTGTTCTCAAAATATCATACTGGATATTACCAAGGGTGTACACAATGAGAATGTGCCTCAAAGTCCTATGAGTCCCCCCCCCCCAAATAGACTATATCATTTGTGTCCCTAAAATTATATCATCTGAATATAGAAAATATATTTAAAAATATTATCATATCACTTTTGGGTTCTCATCATAGCGGGGAACTATTATAACCTTTTAGTGAAACAGCTACTCTTTGGACATTATCACATACAATGTTACGTAGAAGAAAAATCATGATTTGATAAGAAGTTTTTCAATATTCAAAACTATGAATACATGTTATCATAAAGTACACAGAAGTCAGTTCTAGAGCACCAACTCCAACAGACTCCCATTTGAACTAAATCCAACTGCTAACAACCTTAAGTCCTATAGATCTCACACGATACTCATTCTTCTACTGAGATAGTCCTTTAGTAAAGGGGTCTACCACGTTCTCTTCCATGGGTACTCTACTTACTGCAACTTCACCCCTCTAATAAAAATCCCTTAAGATGTGATACTTTCAGAGTATGTGTTTTGTTCGTTGGTGTGACTTTGGATCCTTTTCAAGAGCCACCACTGTATTATTGTCACAATGCAATGTGATAGGTTTTTTACTGCTAGGTACCACATAAAGCTCCAGGAAAAAATTATGAATCCAAATGGCTTCCTTGGCTGCATCAGAAGCCACTGTATACTCAAACTCTATTGTAGAATCAATGACAACTGACTGCTTTGAACTCTTCTAACTCATAGCTCCTCCATTGAAATAGAAAACATATCCTGATTATGACTTCAGATCATTTTGATCTATCTAAAAACTAACATCAGTATAAACCCAAATGACTAGCTCTTCATCTCATCCATACACCAGGAACATATCATTAGTTATTCTCATATACTTAAGGATAGTTTTAACAGGATACCAATGTTGTTCTCCTAGATCTTCTTGATATCTTCCTACCATGCTCAATGCATAGAAAACACAAGTCTAGTACATAACACTACATACATGATTTATCCTACCGTTGAATCATATAGGATCTTGTTCATTATCTCTTTCTCTTGTTGTTTCTGAGAACACATTTTCTTAGAAAGATATAAACCATGTGACACTAGAACCAATCCCCTATTGGATTGTTCTATACTAAATTTATTTAGTATCTGGTCAACATATTTACTTTGACTTAGTCCAAGAAACCTCTTGGATCTATCACAAATGATCTCAATCTCTATAATATAGGCCTCTTCACCTAAGTCTTTTATAGATAAACACTTTTTTAACCAGTCCTTAAGTGACTGTAATACTGGTATGTCATTTCCAATAAGTATTAAGTCATCAACATATACTATAGGATAATGATTTCATTTCCACTAAACCTCTTGTAAACACATGACTCACATTCATTCTTAATGAAACCAAATTATTTTATGTCTTCATCAAATCAAATGTTCCATGACCTGGATACATTCTTCAATCTATAAATGGATCTCTGCAACTTGAAAATATTTTTGGCATCACCTGGAGTCAAAAACCCTTTTGGTTGTGTCATATAGACATCTTCCTAAAGTTTCCCATTAAGGAACTCTATTTTGACATCCATTTTTCAAATCTCATAGTCATGGTAAGATGTTATGGAAAGTAAAATTCTAATGTATTTAAACATGTAAACTAGTGAAAAGGTTTAATCTAAGTAAATTTCTTGATGTTTTTTAAACCCTTTAGCCACTATCCATGCTTTATAGGTATTTATTTTACCTTTCATGTCCATTTTCCACTTGAATATCCATTTTCATCCAACATGCTTTACATCAATTGGTGAATCGACCAGAACCCAAACTTAGTTTTGATACATGGAATCCATTTCAGAATTTATAGCTACTTGTCATCTTGAAACTTCTGATCTCTCTACTGCATCCTTGTATGAGAGATGTTTATCATTTTCAACCAATAATGAGTCACCATATTTGGTGACTAGAAAAATATATCTCTCTGATTCTCTTACCACTCTTATGCTCCTATGTGGTACTTGTGTTTCAGGAACTACTTCTTCCATAGGGAACTGTGGAATTTTTTCTTGTACCACATCTTTTATATCTTGAGCATCAACTTCATCGAAGTCAATATTACTCCCATAATCCCTTTTGAGGATGTAATCCCTCTCAATAAATATGGATTTTCTGGTGACAGTCACTTTCTTTTCTGAGGGGTTGTATAGGTACTATCTCTTTGTTTCATTGGGATATCCTATAAAGATACACCTTGTGCCCCTAGGTGCTAGTTTGTTTCCTAATAAGAACTTAACAAATGTCTCACATCCACATACACTTGTGGGGCAACAAAATGGGTTTCTTTCTACTCCATAACTCAAAGGTAATTCCATTTTCCACTTTATTTGGTACTCAGTTTAATGTGTATGCCTTAATTTGTAATGCATATCCCTAAAATAATAATGGAATATCTGTATGACTCATCATCGACTTTACCATGTCTAACAAGGTACGGTTCCTCCTTTCACTAACACCATTCCATTGTGGTGTGTAAGGTGGATTGATTTGAGATATAATCTCAAACTCCCATAGAAAGTTGATGAACTATTGATTAAGATATTCACCATCTCAATCTGATCGAAACTTATTTATATTCTTTCCAAAAAGATTCTCTACTTCATTCTTAAATTCCTTGAATATCTTAAAGGAATCGGACTTATACATCATCAAGTATTTATATTCATATCTACTCAATTCATCAGTAAAACTTATGAAGTAAGAATATCTTCCTATATATTCTATTAGAAATGGTCCACACACATCAATGTATACCAATACTAGAAGATCTATGGACCTTTCACCTTGTCCACCAATCATGACATATTTCAATTGGTTTTAGCTCAGATGATTCTAAATAACCACCTTAATAGAGCTTTGCCAAATGCTTTTCATTTACATGACCAATACGGTGATGCCAAAGTTGGGTGCTATATGAGTTGTGTGAACATGATTCATTATCAATCTCCAACACTTGGTTTTCATATTTTAATACATAAAGATTGTTATTTAAATGTTTTATACCATAACATATGTTTTCCTTAAAAAAGAAACAACTTTTATTTCTAAACTTTAAAATAAACTCATCCGCATCTAGACATAATACAGAAATTATGTTCTTGGTAATCGTAGGTACATAATAACAATATTTTGAAACCAAAATCATTCTCATTGGAAATTAAAGGTGGTAGTCACCAATGGATAGAGAAGACATCCTTGCACCATTATCAGCTCTCAGATCCACCTATCCTCTAGTAATATTTTGAAATCTAGTTGGTTCCTGCATGTAGATACAAATGTGAGAACCAAAAGCTATATCTAACACCCAATATGTTGATATAGAAATATTACACTCGATAATGAATGTACCTTTGATTCCCCTAACTTATGGGTGTAGTTACTCTTCTAATGGTATGGTTTTCCACATGAAAAATATACTTCCTCTTTTTCCTTATCTTGCCTCTGGATCTTCCACTTCTTGGAAAGACGGTGCTCAGGAGATTAGACTATTTATAGTTCATGGGACCCTTTGACTTGTTATTCCTTTTATTATGCACCATAAGGACCAAGATATTATAATGCCTCGTGTCCTTGTCCACTTGATGAATCAAAGTAAGAAGTTTTGAAAGACTCTTCTCATTATTTCTCCTGTTGTAATTAATTATAAAACTAGAGAAGGTCTTGGGCAGTGATGAAAGTATGAGATCTGTATGCAACTCATCTGGGAATTTAATCCCTAAGATGTCTAATCATTCAATCTATCTAATAATATTGACTACATGAGGTCTATCTAGTACAGACTCTCTAATATTAGTTATAAAAAAATCATTAAATATCTCATACCTCTCTTGTCTCACCTCCTCTTGATAGAGATCCTGAAGGTGATACATCATGTTGTATGCATCCATTTCCTCATACTGCTTTAAAAGTTGATTAGACATGGATGATAGCATGAAACACTGAACATTTTTGGAATCATTCAAATTTTTCTCATAGAGTTTTAACACTTCATCACTAGCCTCATTTCCATACACTTTAGGAAAAGGTTCTTCCAATACATATAATTTTCTTTCATGGAGAAGGATGACATGTAGGTACCTTTTCCATTCTTGGAAATTTGTGCATCTGAGAAGGTTTTCCTTCTCAATTATGGATTACAATGATATGTTTGATGTCATTTTAATGTTGTTTCTTCAAAATAAGATAAAAATAATTTTAGTACTTTATCTGATAAATTTAGACAAATAAATAAACATTATATTTATTAATCTCCCATTATTTTATCGAAACTTTATAGCTCTCACCATTGGTTTCAGAATATCTTGTTTCTTGGAAATCCTAGTGGTAAGGATCCATATTCCCCTTCTCATTACCCCAACTTTGGTTATTCAAGAAACTTGAATGGTTTTAGGTAGACATTCCAAATGTCAACTGCATTAACTCATAGTTACTTGATACGATGAGTAGACTCCTAAATCCTAAAATCCTTAAATTGGAATTCCTCAACCTTTCCCTCTCAGTTATGCCAAGTCTTACTTTGAAATTCAACCCTTTATGTGAACTAAGTTGATTCAACCCAAAACATCATTTTAGAATTCCTTGATAATTGAAAGCACCCCAACTTTGGCTGGTCATCCACTTTGAACTATGCTTCAATTTTAACTGAAGTAGTGAAAGGCTATACCGACTTAATATATATAATTGAGGGATTTTATCCTTTTATGCATAAATTTATGATTATTATCTTTATTACATGGTTTTTAATATTAAGTGGATTTACTTAAGTGATTAACTATGTATTGGATAATATTTATACATAAGCCAATTTATTTTAGTTCTATCTTGAATGCTCATTAATTTCATTAAATTATGTGATCATGAAAAACATCCATAATGAAATAACCATGAAACTTGACAGAAATAAAATAATAAAGTGGTATGGTCATGATCATTTACTAATAGTTAGTTTATCTAGAGGTTGATAAACTAACCACTAACCTAGGGTAAAAAACCTTGAACCAATTAAGGTTCATGTTGCGGCTTTCCACATGTCCACCAATGTATCTCTCTTGGATTGGTTTTGCCTCAACTTCAAACTTGAACAGCCTCCACTAGCTTGGGAGCTCCATCCATTACATAAGATTTTACTCACACACAGGTAAGAAAAAGGGTTTACATAAAAGAAACTATGGACACGCAGGCCCTACATAATAAGAGGAGAGACGGCACATGGGCCAATAATTTAATTTAATAATAAATTAAATGAAACCAATCATATACAAAGGTCTGGTCTATGCTCATGATCATCTACATGTATGCAAAAAATTACATATTTAATAAAACTAGCATTCAATTCTTAATCGTTCTTATTTAAGATAAATCATGATCGAATCAGTTAATTATTATCTTCAATTAATCAATTCTTTTATCTTAATTACCATACAAATTTCCTTGAGATTCTCATCCATCATAATTTTAAACAAATTTAATAAATTTATTTAAAATTAATTGGGTACTTTAAATGTACTTTGGAGGAAAAATGGTGAATACCCATCTAAATCCAACCAACATGTATTATACTCGTATATAGTTTTACTTTTGTGACATATAGCATACATGACTTATCATGTAATTTCATGAAATGTACTATAAACTTAATGATTAAATGAATTACATGATTTTTCGATCATGTGTTATGCTTCAATTCACGTAGAGTAACAATTTTAATACAACTCATACATGATATACAGATCTGAACACTACGTAAATATTAATTAAACATATATAGATATATATATTCAAAACCCATCACATGGCGTTTCCTATCAATTTAATGCCCACACGCAAGAACATGTCTCAAGGTTTACATGCTATAACAAATAAATTTTAAATCTACATAATTTGGTATAAGTACACAGCATGTACAGGCAAGCTACATGGTGTGTACATCTCTCGCCGTCTATCTAAGGTACACGCCTATGGACTCGGCATGTAAATTGTACCTTAGAAAAAATGGAGTACATGGCATGTAAAATGGACTACACGATGTGTGGACTTTGAGTTACATGGTCACCATTCAGGTAGGTCGTGTATAAAACACATGACTCATCTTTGAATCAAATGAACTACATGCCATGTACATGGGCTACATGGTGTGTAATCCAGCTAATCGTGCATCGGGCTAGCCTGGTCAACATGCGGTGTAATAATTAACTACACCACATTTAATCAATGCACATGGTTTGAGTAATTGTCAAATTAATTCATGATGCATTGAAAACAAGTACACGGCATGTAAGTACGGTTACACGGCATGTACTCCTGTGTTTTCCGTCCAGAATCATTGGCACCTCCGGATGAGTTCTTTGATTTTATTTCTTTTATAAAATTAATTGCATTTATTGGATTTATGATAAATGAAGGAGGAGGAAGATGATATCGCAATTTGGATTAAAATAATGATTAAACTTTAATTGAAAAACTAAATCACAAATGCATAAATCATCAATGAGATTTAAATAATTATAAATAATTATTTGACAGATCTGATACCACTTAAAGGTTTTGGATGTAACGGAAGCATGTGATGGTTCGTGCCCAGCTTTTTTTTTCCATGATCATTGATCAATATAATATTTATAAAATGATAAACATCGTGATATATGGAATTGAATCAAAGAATATAGACAAGGGATAGAATGTTGAAACCAAGAGATAGGATCATCACGTATTATTTATAATTAATTTAATTAAATAAATAATTACCTTGATGGAATTCTTTCTTCATTGATGGATTTGACAATATATCTGTGTTATTCTGTCATTTCATTGTAAAAAACAAAGTAGATTCCCTCTAGAGGTGATCCATATGGGTTCCATAAATCTCTAAACATCATCGTAGTAATCTATGGGTGCTAGCACAGCAGATCCTAGCACTTGTGCCGTCCATCTTTGATTTCCTCAAGAACCACTTCCAAAGCATTCTCCTAAATCTATTTTAACTCTGGAGTGGAAGGAGGAGGAAGATTGATTTTCGTTCTTTGAAGCATTCTTAGAGAAGGGATCTCTCTTGGTCTTTAGCGGATTCTCCAAATCCATTGTGCATAACCAAAAAAATGAATTGTCTTTTGAGAAAATAATATAATTGGGTTTATATATAGCTATGGTTAAAATAAAATAATTACACAAGTTCCCTTTATTATTTATTTAATCTTTGTGAAACCCCATGTCAAATAATAATATTATTATTATCATTTCTCGACATGCGCTTAACTTGAGAATTAAATTAAATATTATTTAACCAAATAATATTAAATATTTATTACTTCTCATTGAACCATTAAACTCGGTCCACCATTCCTCTATAATATTTATCGAGACTTGAATAATAACTATTTATTTATTAAATAAATATCACTGCATTATTCACCAATAAATATATAAATATTATATTCACTAAATAGAAAATAAATATTTATATGTGACCAAGCATACATGAATAATTATTAAACCACATCCAAGAATAATATTTATTCAACTTGTTAAATAATAAATAATAATATATTATTTAACTGAGATTCTGGATACACTTAGTGTGTGACTCTCTAGGCCTCTTTCTCAATGGCATTAGGTGAAGCAGCCTAAATTCCAAGGTTAGCATCTAGAAACACGCCAATACACCCATAGAGAAAGAATTTAATGTCACAAATACATGATACATCATACGAATTCTTATTGTGTAATATAATCTCTTTATCATGATATCCCAAATCAAGCAGGTTATATGTTGGTGCCATCAACCTATGTGCTCAATGTCTCTTTATTTGACTTCTTAGAAATTGAACTTGCCTATGGTACACTATGGTCATAGATTTATTTAGGCTATATCATTTCTATTAAAGGGCCTGAAATATCAACTTTCATTAAAGAACAGAAGTGAAAAATTCTTTCTCATGTTATTCATTAATGCAATATTACTTGTGATACACCGAACATGTCCTACCTCATCGTGAACATTTGTCATCCCAGTTTTCATCAATACATCAAAGTACGCAACTCATAATACTCATTAATAATAATCTAAAGTCTAAGGACCAATACACACATTTGTAGATAGTAACATCCAATGAAACATATAAATGTGGATTTCCTACTGGCGGGTCTTGTTACCATAATATCCTAATCGATATTACCAATGGTGTACACCATGATAAGGTGCCTCAAAGTCCTGTGAGTCTTCGCCCCTAGTAGCCTATATCATTTGTGTCCCTCAAATGATATCATCTGACTATAGAAAATATATTTAGGAATAGTGTTGTAGCACTTCTGGGTTTTCATCATAGTGAGGAACTGCTATGACCTTTTAGTGCAACAGCTACTCTTTGGATATTATCGCATACTATGTTACACAAAAGAACAATCATGGTGTGATAAGAAGTTTGTTAATATTCAAAACTATGAATACAGATTATCATAAAATATATAGAATTTTGTTATATAGAACCAACTCCAACAATTATAAGTGTTATATTCAATATATATGTCTTAATGAGAATAATAAGTGTCATTATTATGGAAATATGGGACATCTTCAAAGGTTACATTGAAAAGAGACTCAAAAAAGTAGAGGAAATGAATCTGCTTACACGTAGACACCTCATTCTTGGAAAAGGTTGATGACAACAAAGTATCGCTTGGATTTCATTGGTAAGGTTTGGTTGTGGGAATGGTATAGATTCACAGAGATGGGCTTAGAGGGGTGATGCAACTTAAGGAGGTTAGGTAACCCATGTGAGGATCTTAGATCAGGCATAAGGCAATTATATGATTTGGGTCAACCACCACCAAATGCTGGTGATGAGAATTCATTTATTAGAGGGACGATTCTAGTCATTTCCATCTTGGCTAGTGTACTATTTCATATTGATAAATATTATTCATTTATTTCTGATTTTTTGTCTAATTTATGCTTAGATGTTGATTTGTGTCTTAGGTTATTAACTTGGATAAACTCTACTGGAAAAAAAGAACATATCCCATCAAGATACATCTAGATTGTTACATTTTCATCAGTAGATATAGAAATCACTGATAATTCTATGTTTTAGGGATGTCGATATTTGATGTGATTTTAGGAATGGATTGTTTGACACATTTCTGATCATATATTGATTTTTAATAGAGATGGGTGGTTTTATTTCCATCTTTTGATGTGTCTTATTTTTTCTTGGGTGAATGCTATTATCATGCAAGTTGAGTTGGTTTTGATTTGGGATAGTTGAGCATGGTTACATCTCATATTGTGAGGATGGTTCTTATTTTAGCTAAGGGTAGTGTAAGTTTTGTTTTTCCTCTTGTGGTTAATCAATTATAGGATTTATTTCCTAAATATTTTATATGATTACCTTTAGAGAGAAAGGTAGAATTTATGATAGACTTGATGTTATATACCAATCCTATGTATATCTTTCCTTATCTTATGGATCCAGCTAAACTTTTGGAATTGAATATCTTTTTTGGAGATATTTAATCGAAAGGGTTCATTATGAAGAATATATTTTCTTGGGGTGCCCCTATTCCTTTCACCAAAAAGGCTGATGGGAGATATATATTATGCATTGATTATCAGAGGTTAAATCAAGTTATCATTAAGGACCAATATCTATTTTCATGGATTTATAGCCTTTTTGATCAGTTAAGGGGGACTCGATGGTTCTACAAGATTGATCTTCAATCAGAGTATCGTCAACTTGAGGTGCAGGTTGAGGATGTATTAAATAAAAATTTTAGGACTCGATATGATCATTTTGAGTTCATAGTGATGTTGTTTGGGGTATTGAATGCTCTAGTTGTGTTTATAGATTTAATGAATTGAGTCTTTCATCATTATCTGAACTCGCTCATGGTAATTTTTATTTATGATATATTTTTTCATTCATGATCTTATGAGAAGAATTGAGAAAATTTAGCTATTATCTTGGAGACTTTGAGGACTCGTAGACTTTGTGCTAAAATGTTTAAATTTTATTTATGGATTCAAGAAGTGAAATTTCTTAGACATGTCATGTCAGAATCAGAAATATTAGTGTATTATGAGAAAGGGGTAGTAGTGATGTCTTGGGTAGTGCCTAAATTTTTTTTTTTTTTTTGATATTCAGAGTTTCTTAGGGATTTCTAGATATTTGTTTCAATCTTGAGTTTATTATTATATTTTTTTAACAATATATTAAGGAACATATTATAATTTTATTATAAATGTGAAGAAGATATCACATTCATTATATTGTATAAATATTTTCATTAAGATATTATATTCAATTGATATGTATTGTAAGGTGGAGGTGGAAAGAATTGTATGGATGTTTCATGGAATGTACATGTGTTTTCATGGGACAATGAAGCACGTCATTGCAATGTCTCGGATTTTCTGTGTATTTTTTTATATATATTATATGGGATTATTATGAGACCAAGCACGGAGACAGTACATCATTCTAATGCCCGATGATCCCAGAATGGTGGTTTCAATTTTTTTAAGCTAAGTGAGTTGGTGGGTCTGCACGGTTGTGACAGTTTCCAAACGGATGCTCAGATTAAAAATCGGAGGGTACTGTTTCATCTGGGATGACGAATTTACCTAAGAACGGGTCTAACCTTGACCAGCATGATTCAAGGGAAAAAGTTAATTTTCGGACGTTTTTAGTAAAAATAAAAAAAAAATTGAAAGGTTTATTTTATTTTATTTGGAAACATCTGTTGCAATGCAATGATAGGGAAGTTATTTCGATAATTAATACCACACCATAATGACTCATAAAAATAAATGCTGACTCATTAATTTCGCGGTGTAATAGAACACAGAAATGTGTTCCCTCCTTTTAATGGGTTAATCAAATGTTAGTCGTTGGCAGAAGATTGAGAGAAACTCTAGTAAATTCTTGGAACTTTTGATAGAACTATCGACAATGAACGACGGAAAATCAAAAATGTGAATCGCTACACCAACAGAGTTTAAGGATCTCAATGATGACGATAGTTCAAACCCTTAATCAGTGATCGATCCCTCCTTGAGGTAGGGGTTATGTTTTAAAGTTTTTCTCTTCCATGTTCTTTGAATTTAACAATAAACGCGGATCAACCCACGAACTGGTTGATCGGTGCATTGTTGTTTTTGTAGGAGGGATTCTTTGGGTCCATTCTTGGGGAATTTATTATTCCATGCTTTATTCTTTTAATTTACCCATTTAAAACCTTCTAATAGGAGTGGATTAATGCCATGAAAAACGACGGTGGAGGTTTGTTCCTCTTTTGTTTATTGGATTTCTTCCTCCCTCTTCCCCACGTTCTTCGTGTTCTTCGCAGGGATGCGAATGGGGAATCGTTGTGAACTTGTTTCTTGGCGTAACAATCCCAAAATAGAGATCTGACATCGTTATGACCCAGCAGAGGTGCAACGGCGATAGCGGTGGACGAATCGACACAGTTCGGGAGTTCTTGTTCTTCAAGCGTTCTTCATGCGGGTGAATCAGAACGTGTTTTCTAGGCCAATCGGGGGGGAACCGAAGGAATCAGCTTTGTGATGTCGGGGTGACCTAAACCCTTGAGTTTCATGGCAATCATATGGCCATATTGAAGAACAGAGCATCACGGGAGGTGCGCTGGCGAAGAACATCATTTCTGGAAATTTCTAAAGAACACAGTGTGTATCCTGAAGAACACGGCGTGTATCCCGAAGAACACGTCATGTGGGACCGGCCCAGCAGTGGATAGGGTTCCGCGATGCATGAAGTGATGACATGGAGTATTCTTTGAAGAACACAGCATGTGGGTCCTTATGAGGGACTCGCCATGTCACAGACACGGGGTGGAGTACACGGCCATGTAATCCACCACACAGCCAGACCAGGCCGGATGCATGGGTTACCCCATGTGCCAGTTACACAGGTTGTAACACACAGGTTGAAGTTGTGTACGGGCATATGGCCAGTATACATGGAGTCCTCCCTAAATAAAGGAACATGGCATGTCACTCTCTTACACATTGTGTATACCTTCTTCTACATGACAATCCCTGCAACACGGTCCGTTGTACACGGGCAGTACCCAGGGTCAGAGGACACAGCGTGTGACCCTTCTACACGCCGTGTACTTTTTAGTACATGGCTTGATCCTCTTTTCCACCGTATCTTGGAAATGTTTCATTTGGGTTAGTTCCCCTTTTTATCGTTCCCCTAAAGGTCTGATATTGTTTCCATTTACAGGAGTATGATCCCTTCAGTAGGATTTTCCAAGATAGAGTTGTGTATCCCTCCGAGAGGCCCGGAGCGAGATCCTCTATCCATTCTTGACCCTAGGTAGAGTCAGGTATCGACGTGAATACTCTTACAGGATGCTGATCCTCTACTTATTAGGTGAATTCAGATGAGTCGTGGTATCTTCCAAGGCCCTGGTAGTGATCCTCATATGTGTGTCGTGATCTTTTCTGCTCAGGAGTGTGTTCTCCCAGAATGAGTGTATCTATCTCTCGTGATCCTTCCTGACGAATGGTACTTCTCAGACGGACATTATCAAAGCTATCAGACACGTGGAGTGAGTTCTCCTGGACGAGTGCTTCATGGAATCTTTGAACTGAATCCCTAGTGTGGGTATGTTATTGTGTGACTTATCTCTGGACTACGGGTATGGGTTTTGAGTATATATGGATTGTGTTCTCCTATTATATGTTCAGTAGACATATACTATGTAGATCTGAATGTACCTTTCCTTTGTGTATTTGTTTGTGGTTTTCAGGGTCCTCTACTAAGTATTTTTATACTCACCCCTACACGAGATTTTCCCGCAAGTTTCATGTCTTGTGCAGACAAGCATCCTTTTGACAGAGTCCAGGGTGGTCTAGGGCAGAACCGGACTTTCTGAGTTCCCTATAGGCTGAGGTGTTCCTTTAGCTACAAGCAGCAATCCCAGTACCTATTTGTGCTTATAGGTTGGACTTTGTAGTTTTCAAACTCTCTTGTTTTTTGCAGGCTTGTATTCTAGCCCAGTTTACTTTTCGTACTTTACTTTCATTGTACTCTGTTGGTTGGGTTTAGATGTATGCATGCATTTTGTTCCTTAGTGGTTTTTTCATTTCAGCATATGTGGGCTTGGAGATGTGTGTGTTTTTACAAGTACTTAGAAAATGCCTCCAATGTTAGTAATATGCCTACTCAGTGCTAGTCACCAGCCCCTGGCCTATTGGAGGCGGGCATGGGGAGTCGCGGTGTGGGACCCACTGGGACAGGTTGTGACAGAGTGGTATTAAAGGTGGTCAGTTCTACCTTAGAACCAAGAGTCTGTGAGATTGGTTTGGGGAAACAGTGTTAAGTGTTTCAAGATCAGATTTTAGGATAGAGACTCCAGTGTTGGTGCGGGTGGCCGACGTATCCATACATCAAGACTCTGATAACCTAATTTTTGACTCGGTACATGAAAGCACTAGTTGCGAGGAAATAAGATATTGGTACATGCATCATATAGGAATGGGTTTTGTTTTCCATGTCCTTTGTGTCAGCTATCCAAATATACTCTTTGACCATGGTATATCTTGTTTCCTTGTAGGATGCCTTCGTGATGCATACCCGCTAGGATTCAGCAATGCGATCACAAGGATGACCCCCTTAGTGACAAGGCTTCGATACAGGGACCAATTCCCTAGGCATTGCCTCTAGGTGGTGAACCCCTATACCACCACCAGCAGAGCAGCCCATGGTACCTGGAGTACCGACCGATGAGGGGCACAGGCTGAGCGCGCTCCATGAATTCTAGAGACAGAGACCCCTCAGGTTCTGAGGTGAGCCCGACCCTCAGGCGGCTGAGGAATGGCTTGAGGCGATGACCAGAGTTTTCCATTTGGTGAGGACACTAGTGGACCATATGGTGATCCTAAGAGAGAGCCTTCTTCAGAGTTCGGTGATACAATGGTGGAGTCTGACCACAGAGACTCACGACAAGGAAACTCTTTCATGGACAGAGTTTGAGCAACTCTTTAAGGATGATTTATCACTGGTTATGCTAGGAGTAGTGCTTATCCAGGAGCTTCTTCAGCTCCAGTAGGGCATTTTGATGGTGGATGACTATTCATCAAGGTTCACCAACCTTTCCAGGTACTCAATGGATATGGTCAGGGATTAGTACTTCAAATCTCGAACCTTCGAGGGAGGTCTATGAAGGGACATCCGAGCTAGTGTTGTGCCTCTATGCATTTCTACTTATGCTGGAGTGCTCGAGCAAGCCTTGGTGATCAAGAGCTTCGTGACGGAGCAGAGACAGCCAACGACAGTCAGCAACAGGCAGACAGGTGCAGAGACCTCAGTAGGAGGAAGCCGACGTCAAGAATAGAGATTTAGATATGGGAGACGTCATAGGAGGACCCAGGACAGGGGATCGACAGTCCAGGGATCTCAGGATGGATCCAGTCAGCCTAGGGAGAGGCGATGCTACTCGTGCGATGGTAGGGGACATCTCACTAGAGATTGTCCGACCCGTCGATCTGCTGATAGGGAAGCAGTGGATGGACCATTGAGTCATAGGTAGAGAGTGGAGCAGATAGAACTGCCAAGCGGAGGACGTGGCAGAGGAGTAGGGAGAGCGGAAGATGGTGGAAGACGCTTCGATATACTTCCACCACCACCCCCAGGAGGTCCGCACCAGTCTCAGGGAGCTGGGGGACAGGGGTGGGGACAACTGTATGTGGTTGAGGCGTATGACCTAGGGACTCCAAGGATGATCCAAGTTAAGATCTATGTCTTTTATACCTTATTTGTTGTAATTATAGACACAGGTGTTAGTCATTCCTTCCTCGCCACATGTCTTGTGCGAAACCTTGAGATTCCAGTAGATTCGTTTAATCAACCCTTATGCTTGGAGACACCTGTGGGAGGAGACTCGATGATCACACACCTTTGAAGATAGTGTGATCTTACCCTTATAGGTGAGATTTTTGGTTGGAACCTCTTGGTGGCAGCATCGAGCCCTTATGATTTCATTCTTGTTATGGATTAGTTATCTTCGGTCTACGCCCAGATTGACTGCTTTAGGTGAAGAGTGTGGTGTGTCTGTAGTGATAGGACAAGGTTTTCTTTTTTCGGTGAAAATGAGACCCAGGCAGCATAGAATGGGATCATGCATAGAAGGGTGTAGCTGATCACTCATGAGTTGGATATCCTTACCCTTGGATCATTAGATGTTGTGAGATTCTAGTTCCCAGAAGTAGAGGCGGAGTACAAGGATGTCTTTCCCGAAGATGTTCCAGGACTACCTCCCTGCCGAGAAATCGACTTCTACATTGTCTTACAGCCCGAGACAGCACCGATTTCCTCACCAACATATCAGATGAATCCCATATAGCTTCGTGAGCTGAGGGTGCAGTTGGAGGATTTTCATAGCAAGGGTTTCATAAGACCCAGTGTTTTACCCTAGGCATCCCCAGTTTTGTTTTCTAAGAAGGCATACGGGAGTTTGAGGTTGTGAGTGGATTACCGGTGCCTGAATCCGGTAAAGTTGAAGAACAAGTATCCACTGCCAAGGATTTATGACCTCTTCGATCAACTAAGAAGAGCATAGTGGTTCTCGAAGTTTGACCTTCATTCAGGTTACCACCAGTTATGAGTGCGGGATGAGGATATACCGAAGGTGGCATTTAGATGCCGCTATGGTCACTATGAGTACTTGGTGATGCCTTTCGGCATGACAAACACCCCCGCAGTGTTCATGGGACTGATGAACTAGATCTTCCAGTCGTTCTTAGACCGGTTCATAATGGTCTTCATCGACGACATCTTTGTGTACTCAACATTAGAGGAGGAGCACACGAGACACCTGTGGATGGTTTTGGACATACTCTGAGAGCACCAACTTTATGAGAAATTCTCAAAGTGCCAGTTCTGGATTCAGGAGGTCCACTTTTTGGGACATGTCATCTCAGCAGATGGAGTAGCTGTGGACCCAGCCAAGGTAGAGGTAGTGTTAGCATGGGATCCACCTCAGAGCGTAATGGAGGTGTGAAGCTTCCTTGGGTTAGTAGGATATTACTAGATATTCATTCTTGATTTCTCCCGAATATCATTACCGATGAAGTCCTTGACCAGGAAGGGGAAAACCTTCATGTCGACGAAGAAGTTTCATCAGGCTTTCAAGCAGTTGAGACAGAGTTTGATGAGTGCCCTGATTTTGAGATTACTTGAGGAGGGTGTTGGGTATGTAGTTTTCTGCGACGCATCAGGGACCGGGCTTGGATGTGTCCTAATGTAGAGATAGGAATTGATTGCTTGTGGTTCACTCCAGCTTAGGCCACATGATAAAAAATATGTGACCCATGATCTCGAGTTGGCAGTGGTAGTCTTCACATTGAATATGTGGAGACACTACATTATGGATGAGCAGTTTATCGTCTACTCTAACTACAAGAGCCTCAAGTATATATTCTCGTAGAAGGATCTAAATATGAGATAGATACATTGTCTAGAGTTCCTCTAGGACTATGATTTCAAGATATTCTATACTCCTGGTAAGGGGAACAAGGTGGCAGATGCTCTTAGCAGGAGATCGAGCTCGCAGCTGTTGAGTGAGGCGGTGGAGCAGTTGGCCTCGTTATAGTTATCCTTCGTGGACAGAGAGGATGCATCTTACCTTCAGTCGATGGTTGTCGCCCCTCCACTCTTACAGTGAGTTAGGGAGGCACAGCTTGGGGATGTCGATTGTGAGGCTTTACGTGCTCAGTTATCCTTGGGGCATTCCCCTAATGGATATTCGCAAGGTGGGGAGCACGTAGTTCTTTTTATAGGATGCACTATTGTACTAGTGGCATTGTAGGATGAGGTCCTAATGGAGTTTCATACATCCCCTTTAGCGGTACATCCTGGAGTGGTGAAGATGTACCAATATCTCCGATGATAGTTTTGGTGGTCAGGCATGAAGAAGGCAGTAGCAGAGTTCATTTCTCGATGCCTTACATTCCAGCAGGTGAAGGTTGAGCACCAGGTTCTAGCAGGATTAGCTCACCCCCTAGAAGTTCCAGAGTAAAAATGGGATGGAATATAGATGGAATTCATGATGGACTTACCACAGACGTCCAAGGTGCATGATTCCATCTAGGTGATCATTGACCGACTCACCAAGTCATCCCAATTCCTAGCTATCAGGGAGCATAGTTCTGTAGAGAGCTTGGGATGCCTCTACATGCAGAAGATAGTTCGGCTTCATGGTGTCCCTTAAACAATAGTCTCGAATTGAGATGTCTGCTTCACATCCTGATTGTGGAAGGGATTTTATGAGGCTTTCGAGACTCGGCTAAGCTTAAGCACAGCATTCCATCCTCAGACCGATGGTCAGACGAAGAGGACCATTCAGGTTCTGGAGGATATGTTGCGGGCCTGTATCTTGGAATTTGGTCATAGTTGGGAGGACCACCTACCACTGGTGTAGTTTGCGTATAATAACTACTACCACTCCACAATTGGTATTTCACCGTTCGAGGCTTTATATGAGAGACTCTTTCGGTCACCACTTTGCTGGACTGACCCTTGAGAGTCAGCACTCATGTGTCCAAAGTTGGTGCGAGCTACCACAAATAAGGTACAAATCATCCGGGAGTAGATGGAGACTGCACAGAGCTAGCAGAATTATTATGCTAATAGACAACGGAGACCTCTAGAGTTCGAGGAGGAGGACCATGTCTTCCTTAGGGTCTCATCTCGACGAGGGTTGCGGAGATTTGGCTAGGTTGGAAAATTGTCTCTAAGGTTCATCAGAACTTTTTAGATATTGCGTAGAGTTAGCAAGGTGACATACCACCTAACTCTACCGCTAAAGTTGCATCAGGTACATGATGTCTTCCACATGTCGCAACTGAGGAGGTACGTGCATGACCCATCGCACGTCATCAACTGGGGTGAGCTAGACATCGAGGATAGAGCAACCTTTTCTGGGTACCCAGTGGAGATTGAAGATCAGCAGGAGAGGATCCTTCATGGGTGATCGATTACCTTGGTGCGCGTCTGGTGGCATCATAGGAATCTTCAGGAGAGCACGTGGGAGCAGGAGGCTCATATATGTGCCCAGTACCCACATCTTTTTGAGTAGCCTTATTTTGGGTTTTTGGGGACACAAATCCCCAAGGTGGGGAGAATGTAATGTCTCATATTTTCCATATATTTTTTTTATATGGGATTATTATGATACCAAGCGCGGAGAAGGCACGTCATTCCGAGGCCTGATGAGCCAAGAATGGTGGTTTGAACTTTTTTAAGCTAATTGAGTTGGCGGGTGTGCGCGGTTGTGGCAGTTTTCAAACGGATGCCTGGATTAAAAATATAAGGGCACCGTTGTGTCTGGGACAACAACTTTACCTAAGAACGGGTCTAACCTCGACCGGCGTGGGTCAAGGGAAAAAGTTAATTTTCAGATGTTTTCAGTAGAAATAAAATAAAATAAAATAAAGTAATTTGAAAGGTTTATTTTATTTTATTTGAAAACATCCACTGTAGAGCAATGATGGGGCGTCTGTTTCGATAATTAATACCACGCCATAATGACTCATAAATAGAAACACTGACTCATTAATGCCATAGTGTAACGGAACACAGAAACGTGTTCCCTCCTTTTAATGGGTTAATCGAATGTTGGTCATTGGCAGAGGATTGAGAGAAACTCTGGTGAATTCTTGGAAATTTGGAGAGAACTCTTGGCAACGAACAATGGTAAATCAAAAGTGTGAATCACTATGCCAACAGAGTTGAAGGATCTCGACGACGACGACAGCGCAATCACTTCGTCAGTGATTGATCCCTCCTCGAGGTAGGGGTTATGTTTTAAAGTTTTTTTCTTCCATGTTCTTTAAATTTAATGATGAATGCAGATCAACCCACGAACCGGTTGATCCACGCATTGTCGTTTTTGTGGGAGGGCTTCTTTGGGTTCGTTCCTGAGAAATTTATTATTCCATGTTTTATGATTTTAATTTACCCATTTAAAACCTTCTAATGGAAGAAGATTAACGTTGTGTCAAACAATGGTGGAGGTTCGTTCCTCTTTTTTTATTGGATTTCTTCCTCCCTCTTCCCCGCGTTCTTCATGTTATTTGTGGGGATGCGAACGAGGAATTGTTGTGTACCCATTTCTTGGAATAAAAATCCCAAAACGGAGATCTGACATCATGATGACCCAGTGGAGGTACGACGGTGATAGCGGTGGACAAATCGACACAGTTCAGGAGTTCTCGTTCTTCGAGCATTCTTTATGCGGGTGAATCAGAACGTGTTTTCAAGGCTGGTCGGAGGCCCAAAACCAACATAATTAGCTTCATGATGATGGGGTGACCTAAACCCTTGAATTTCATGACGATCTAATGGCCGGATCAAAGAACGGATCATCATGGGGGGCACATCGGAGAAGAACAGTGTTTATGGAAATTTCTGAAGAACATGGCGTGTATCCTGAAGAACAAGCCATGTGGGACTGGCCCAACGGCGAATAGGGTTCCGCGATTCACGAAGCGAGGACACGGTGTGCTCTCTGAAGAACACGGCATATGGGTCCTTACGAGGGACTCGCTGTGTATCTCAGACGATACACAAACACGGGTTGGAGTACATGGTCGTGTACTCCACCACACAGCCAGACCAGGTCGGCTGCATGGGTTACCCCATATACTAGTTACATGGGTTGTAACACACGGGTTGAAGCCATGTACGGGCACATGGAAACCGTACACAGAGTCTGTACAGACCCGGAAATTTCAAGGAAAAATTTTTTTCTTAATTTCTTTGGAATTTTACGAGTACGCAGTTTCTGACGGCACTTGATTCTGAGGCCCGGTGTGCCCGGAATCAATTTTAGAAGTTTAGCTCGGGTACCTTCAGTGAAAGAACGAGCGGGTTTTTCTATATTTTGAACCGGTGCTCAGAATTGAAATCTTAGGGCACCGATGAACTCGTAGCACCGGTAATTGCTTAAGGGGACCTTTACCGCAATTGCGTTTTAAGCGGGTTGAGATTTATTTTTGGGGATTTAGTTTAAAGTTAATAAAATTGTGTGAACAATTTTATTTTATGTCTTTGGGAGTTATTCTCTCCCATGGGAAGTTGTTGGTGGGGCCCATGACCAACCAACTTCCCATGTGTGGATACTTGAAAGGTGGGGCCCACACGAGCCCCAACCTTTCACATTCCTATAACTCTCCTTTAACCCCCATTTAATCTCCCCTTCTTTAACTCTTGAACAACTCCCCCTTATTAATGAAAACTCTTCTCATTACACTCCCCCTCTTGAGTGCATGCCAACACATTTTAATTAATGAGTTCAACCTCTTAAATTAATTAAGTTATTTGAATTTCGAATGGCATGGGTGAATAAAAAATAATGGCTTCGTTATTATTTTTGGGGGCTTTCGTTGTGTTGAGGGGTTTGGGGTGAGAGAGCTTTGGGGAAGTAGTGTAGGGTGTTCTTCTCACAACGAAGAACACTAACCTTCCGATGAAGAATGCCTCCGGCGGAGAATGCGAAGACACCGATGACGTGTCTTCCCTTCTTCTTCCTCCGTGTCAAGGGAGGAGACACCACTGCGGAGAACGTCGCCATCGATGACGGCTCTTCCTCCGATGACAATGGAATCGGCACCGATCTTCCGCGACGACCGATCATCGCGACGCTTGCCTCTTTCCGCGGCTCGACGACATGCGACATCTTTTTGAGTTAGGGAATTAATTTGTGAATGTTAATGAACCCGTGTTTATTTCCTTCTAAAACAAAGAATGCGGATCAACTAAATAATAAGTTTATTTGCGAAAGAATATGTTTGCGGGTTGGAAATTCTTGATTTTGAGGAAAACTGTAGGGGTTAATTAATTTTTCTTCATGAAATATCCTTTTCCGTTCTTCATCTTTATTTTTCGGCCGCTTGATATCAACTTATCGGGAGGAGACCAGACCGCACGAACACGGCCGACTCTCCCCCCCCCCCCTTTTGTTGTTGTGTTGTTGTGGTTCAAAGGAAAGCGGCGCAGTGCAATGGCACCGTGCGGGATCATGGAGAAATGCGGCAAGGATGCGCGGCGCCGTTACACCACGCCGTGGAGCCCGAACAAAGCTGTGGAGCCGTCGCGTCGCGCCAGAAAACCACGAAGAGGCCGCAGTTTGTTATTTGGCGTGCAGATCGACAGGCGATGGCGGAACGGGCCGCAGGGGCGTTTTGAAGACTTCGCAGTGAAGGGCAGGTCTCGGGAGGACCGCTGGCGAAGACAGAAAGCAAAACAGACTGCCGGAGCGCATCCAGTGGTCCGCGGAAGATCCTGCCGGTACGCCACGCCGGCACGGCGGCGCCGGCGGCTGGCACCGGCCAGCCGCCAGGAGGCAGCGGTGCCCGGCGCGCCGTCGGGAGGGTCCGCCGCGGCTTCAGCCGCGGCGACAGGCGTTCGGTCCCGTGGCCGCGCAGGACCAGTGGGGGAAGACCGGGGGTCGTAACCCCCAGCTGGAAGAAGAGCGGCCCCCACGTGGGGGGGGGGTTGTCAATCAAGGGGCAGCCCCCCCCCCCCCCGTCCGCTCAGCTCGGCACCGGCCGAGCTGGACGCGCGGGCCGCCTGAGCGCGCCAGGCCGGGCCGGGCCGCGCCCAGGCAGGGCCAGGCCGCACCCAGGTCGGGCCGGGCTGCACCCTAGTAGGCCGGACCCGGACCCGGTTCGGGTCGACCCGGTTCAGGCCGGGTTGGATCGGGCCCGAACCCCCTATTTTCGGGCATTTTTCGTTCAAATTCTCATAACTTGGGATATGGACTTCCAATCGACGCACCGTCAGTTGCGATGGGATCCTTGGATCAAGACGGTCATTTTGGTATATTACACTCAAGGTTTTAGAGAACTTTGGCTACAGCTGGGTTGGTTCGAACACAAAACCAACCGGGCCCTCGGAGCGGAAACACCTATAACTTGAGCTTCGGACGTCCTATTGACGTGCTTCTGACTTTTTTAGATTCCTCTTGGTGAGACGGGCCTTTTGGATTACTCCACTTGAGGTTTGGATGTAGTTGGAGTATGGCCGGGTTGGATTGAACCCGAAATCCAACTGGGCCCCTGGAACGGAAAAGCTGATAACTTACAGACCGGACGTCTGTTTGACGAACCGTCAGCGGCGTTGGTGATCACGTTGAGAAATGGTCCCTATGAGTATACCCTATGTGAGTTTGGGGTACAGTTGAGATACGGCCGGGTTGGTTCGCACACGAAACCAACCGGGCCCCTGGGACGAAAAGGCTAATAACTCACAGACCGGGCGTCCGATTGACGCACCGTCTGTTGCGTTGAGACCCCTATGATGAGGCGGTCCTTTGAGATACTTCTTCGTGGGACTTTGTGATACTTGGAGTATCAACCTGTATCTCGTGGAGCGAACCCTCTCGGAGACGAGCGTACGGAGTACGAAGACCGTGTAGCTAGCTGAGGCCTGACGACTACTTGACCGACTCGACTTGGAGTGAGTCAACTAGCCCAGTGGACAGAGCACTACTTTGTTTGGGTGCAGACCCATGGCGGACGGAGCACTACTGTGTTTGGGTGCAGACCCGCGGTACTCGACCGGAGAGTACCTTTGCAGGCTATTAGGGGGTGTGCACTACTGTGTTTGGGTGGCATACCCCGGCGGGAAGCACTACTGTGTTTGGGTGGCTGACCCGCGGTACTCGACAGGAGGAGTACCTCAGCAGTCTTAGGTTAGTGAGCAGTACCTCGGAGTCGTGACAGGATCACTGTACTCATCAGAGACGGGGCTCTTCAGTAGTTACGGTTTCGATAATGAAAATCCCGATTTGAGCTGAGTCTATGACCTTTGTGATTACCTCATGATTGAGATGGGTCACTTGATAACTTAGGTATATGTATGGGCATATACCTAGGTAGCGGTTATATGTTGATTTCATAACCTTTGTGTTTCCTCATGATTGAGATGGGTCACTTGATAACTTAGGTATATGTATGGGCATATACCTAGGTAGTGGTTATCCGTTGATTTCATAACCTTTTTGTTTCCTCATGATTGAGATGAGTTACTTGATAACTTAGGTATAAGTATGGGCTTATACCTAAGTAAGGGTTATCTGTTGTGTTTCTTCTTTGTGGTTATCCTTGTTGGATTTAGAGAGACCTTGAGGGTCTCAGGGTCCCTACTGAGTATCTTTATACTCACCCCTGCACGGGCTATGCCCGCACCTCATTGTGTTGGTTGCAGACGACGGGCAGTGCTGACGGAGGCTGAGTGTTTGAGGACTGGACGATACCCGGAGGTGTACCTCATGACGAGTCAGTATCCGGAGGTGGAATTCACAACGAGACGATACTCAGAGGAGATTGACGGGCAAGAGCGTTGTGGAGGCTATCTATACATACCCTTCAGGTAGGATTCGTGGCGGACGATCCAGGAGATGCGCTATCTGTACCTACCCTTCAGGTAGGATCCGAGGTGGACAACCCAAGAGCTGCTTCTTTTCTTCCAGCTGTTTGTCTTTTCTGTTGTACTTTCGTTCAGTTGTAGCTGTACTTTCAGTTGGGTTTGTATTCTGGACCACTTACTTTTTAGCACTTTCTTTTGTACTTAGTGTATTACTTATGCTTGTACTCTATGGTGTTTTGTTTACTTTTATAAAGGAAATGTCTTCCCAGTTATCGGGATTTACGCCTTTGGTGCTAGTCGCCAGCCCCCGGCCTATGGAAGGCGGGTTTGGGGTAGTCACGTCATGGGCCCCGAGGACGGGTCGTGACAGAGTCCTCCCCGGATAGAGGAACATGACGTGTCACTCTCTTACATGTCATGTATACCTTCTTCTACACGAAAAACCCTAAAACACAGGTCGTTGTACATGAGCAGTACCCAGGGTCAGAGGACACAGTGTGTGACACTTCTACACGTCATGTACTTTTCAGTACATGTCTTGATCCTCTTTCCCACTGTATCTTGGACATGTTTCGTTTGGGTTAGTTCCCCTTTTGCTCGTTCCCCTGAAGGTCTGGTATCGTTTCCATTTACAGGAGTATGATCCCTTCGACGGGATTTTCTAAGATAGAGTCAGGTATCCCTCCAAGAGGCCTGGAGCAAGATCCTCTATCCATTCTTGACCCTATGTAGAGTCAGGTATCAACGTGACTACTCTTATAGTACATTGATCCTCTACTTAGTAGGTGAATCCAGATGAGTTTTGGTATCCACCAAGGCCCTGGTAGTGATCCTCATCTATGTATCATGATCTTTCCCACTCATGAGTGTGTTCTCTCATAATGAGTGTATCTATCTCTCGTGATCTTTCCCAACGAACGGTACTTCTTATAAATATGTTATTAGATATATCAGACTTGTGGAGTGAGTTCTCTCAGATGAGTGCTTCGTGGAATCTTCAAACTGAATCCCTAGGATGGGTATGATGTTGTGTGACTTGTCACTAGACTACGAGTCTGGGTTTTGAGTATATCTGGATTGTGTTCTCCTATTATATGTTTAGTATAAATATACTATGTAGATCTGACTATACATTTCCTTTGTGTATTGATTTGTGTTTTTTGGGGTCCTCTACTGAGTATTGTTATACTCACCCCTGCACAGGCTTTTCCCGCACGTGTCATGTCTTATGCAGACAAGTGGCCTTTTGACGGAGTCCAGGGTGGTCCAGGGTAGGACTGAGCTTTCTAAGTTCCCTACAAGCCAAGGTGTTCCTCCAGCTATGAGCAGTAGTCCCATTACCTCTTTGTGCTTACAGTTTGGAATTTGTAGTTTGCAGACTCTCTTGTTTTTGGTGGACTTGTATTTTGGCCCAGTTTACTTTCTATACTTTACTTTCATTGTACTCTGTTGGTTGGGTTTATATGTATGCATTCATTTTGTTCCTTAGTGGTTTTTGTATTTCAGCATTTGTGGGATTGGATATGTGTGCGTGTGTATAGGTACTTAGGAAATGCCTCCCATTTTAGTAATATGCCTACTCGGTACTAGTCATCAACCCCTAGCCTATTGGAGGTGGGCTTGGGGAGTCACAGTGTGGGCCCCACTGGGACGGGTTGTGATAGTCATAGTGTTTTAAAGTGTGATTATTTTTCATTTTCCTGATCATCATGTAATACTAGGACGGTTGTGAAAGAACATTTTCTATAACAATTATATATGATTTTTTGAAGAAATTTGGGCAAAGAGGAGCTTGAAGAGATGTTATAAAGGGAGAAAAAAAGGCATTGAGTTAGAGAAATCATCCTTTGTGTATCAAGTAGGTGAGTTGATGTATCATGGGATAAAGACTTCTTGGATGATGATTTGATATGTGTTTTTGTGATTGAAAAAACACATGAATCATTTGATAGAGGCTCTGTTAGTTATGAGTTGATTCTAGACCTATGTAAAGGTCACTCAAGCCTCGCATAAGGGTGTACATGGATAGGTAACCTAGGCCAATTATAATTGTCCCAAGTTTATCTATAAAGTTCATCACCGTAGACAAGATATTTTATAGAGGTAACTGGTTGAGGCTGCATAAGGGTATTTTGGTGAAGGAATAGAGGCACGGTGAAAAGGGGAAGACCATGCCATAGAGGAAGATGGCCACGAGTATTTTAGGGTGTAAAAAGACCAAATATTTTCCACCACATCATGGATAAAGGAGTTTCACTTTGTAAATTCACCTGTACAACATAGGAAGACTGAGTATGACTGTAGTGGAGTTTGTGGTCGAAGGTTGAGAGTGTTTTTGGGACTTAAAGAATTGGAGAAGCCTAAAACGGGTAGCAAATTGAGCACCAAGTCATGGAACTTGGCGGGGTGGTCTAGGATAATACCTATGCGAAATGGGGAAGACCAATGTAAGTGTTTCAATGAATTTGGTCAAGGTGGGAGGTCATTGGAGGAGAATTATAAGTAACAGAGTCCTTTGCTTGCACTCAAAATAGGAAGATGGTAGACACCACACCCTGGTACAAGGAATTTCACACTAAGAGTTTGTCTATGAAAAATAGAAAACCTGCAATGGGTGTTTTTGAAAATGATGGGCATGGTGGATATTGGGAGTTTTATGGTAGGATTAAAACAATTAGTGTAGGGAATTTAACTAAACATGTCTCCTAGAGATGCATGCCCATGAATCCTGGATAATTTTAAATGGAAATAATTTTAAAACCTAGAGAATTGGAAGGTGAAGGATGTAACAGAATAATTTTGAATTTTAAAGAATAGGGATCATGGAGAAATTCTTGGAGGAGTCATTTGAAAAATAATTAGGTCTGTTGTATGTACACATAGAGAAGATCAAAGAGCATATATGAGTCTGGTGTAAAATTCACTATTCATAGCAGAAGCATGGAGTATTTATGAAGCTATACTCTCAGAGTTTTATTTTTTTAGATATAGAAATAGTTCCATGAAACATTATTCGAATAAAGTAGAACCATAGATCGTGGAGAAGATTAAGGAGTCATTTTGACTCATTATTTGGTATGATATACCGCATGTGAAGGCTATATATATAAGGAACAATTTGAGAAAATAAATAAGTGAACCCTTGTGAATATTGAATATCCATGTGTTGGAGAATAACAGAGATCGAAAATACATTGAAGATCTGATTTAGATGAAGAAGAAAAAGAAAGGTAGATCCATAGATGAATTCCACTACCACATTTAGTTATTAAAGAATAGATAGAAAAGTGATAATTCCATTTTGGAATTATCATTATTCGGAGAAGAAGAGTGTTACTGTTAAGATCATTTTGAGAAGTCACAGATTTATCCTGACACAAAGAGGGTTCTCTCATCTAGTGTTTGAATAGGAAGACACGATACTCAACTCCCTGCAAGGGATTGGTCTCATCTTGACTTGTGAAAAGGGAGAGAAGAAAATTAGGATCTTGAATGAGAATCTACCTAGATATAAGGATGCATGAAGTCTCATGTTGAACTGAGACCGACCCACATGTCACTAAACTATTGAAGAATAGCCTTGTGTCTATAAACTGTTGAAGAGACTATAATCGACTATAAACTATCCCAACCTTGTTTTTGTGTATTGTGCACTTAAGCAAGAAGAGGCATTTCACCTGGGATTGGTAGTGATACTTTCCCAAATCCATTATAATCACCCTATTAAAGATTATTATAGCCTTGGAACACCAACACATCATTGGTGTTTACTCCTTGGATTATCCCTTAGAGGTAAACCAAGTAAAATCCCTATTTATCCATGTTTTACATTCTATATCTGTTTTATATTTGGGCTATGAGGCATAAGAGATCAAAAGATTGAATATGTTCCTACTAACATAGGAGAAATATCCATAAGTCTTAAAGGAAAAATAACTAAAATGGGGGATGTTTCAAATTAGTGCGCCCCCTCATGGTTCATCAGGTCAATCCGGTTCCAATAATATTATTTCCAGTTCATTTAGGATTTCTCATGTTTGGAAATATTGATAATGACCCTAGAAAAAAAAGTGGTGAAGTTCTTGTATAGTAATCATTGTGATGAAAAATTTTGGGAATTAATGAGGAGGTTGATATATGAACCAATTATCATATTAGCCAAGTTGGGTAAGTGATATATGTGGTTTGTTATGATAGATCAGATGTAGGTTTGGGATGTGTGTTAATCTAGGAGTGTCAGGTAGTGGAATATGGTTCCTGACAGCTAAGGTCACATTAAAATATTTATCTCACTCATGATCTTGAGTTAGAAATTGTGAGGCATGTACTCAAGAGTTGGTGAAATTATCCATTCTGTGAGATTTTTATTTTCTATACTAAGCATAAAATCTAGAAGTATATTTTTTCCAATGATATTTGAATATCAGGTAAAGGATACGAATTGAGTATCTTTAGAAATTTGACATTGAGATGATATATACTCCTAGGAATGGAAAAGTTATTGTCAATTCATTAAACAAGAAGTCTCATATTGAAGTGCTTCAGGATTCAAAGAATGGGTGGAAGCTCATGTCTTTTTTAGGGTTACTTTTGGATGTATCAAAGGAGAAAGGTTGTGTGGTTTTGACACCCTTAACTATCACTTCATTATTGATTGATAAAGTGTAAGAGATTCAAGGCTTGAACCCTGATCTCCAAGATTTTCATGAAAGAATTTATGGTGGGAATAAGATATCTGGGTGGACTCTAAATGCCGGTTCATTCCTATATATAAGTGGAAGACTTGTGGTTCCATTATATATATACTGGAAGAGCTGATGCATGATTTTCACGTATCATGGTGGAAATTTCACCCTCTCTTGAAAAAGGCATATCATTGTGTTCAAAGAAACTTTTGGTGTCCATATATGGAGAAGAATATGGTGGGGTTTTTATCAAGATGTTTTACCAGTCAGCGGGTAAAGGTGGGTCTTCATAGGCTAGTGGATATGCTATAGTGCCCATTCCATATGGAGATGGGATGACATCAAAATGGATTTCATGAAGAGTATTTGGTGGTCATCCATAGGGAGATATGGAGCCTAGGTGATAGTTGGTCAATTGAAGAATGTTACTCACTTTTTACCGATTAGAGAAACTCAAACGATTAAGAGATGGGAAAGCTTTATGTTTAGGAGATCATCAAAATTCATGGGATACCTAGTAGCATTGTATATGACTAAGATGTGAGAATATCTTATTATTTTCAGCATGGATTGTAAAGATCTTTGGGTTCTCAAGTGAATTTGAATACCACATATCATCCTTTTACTGATGATCAGTTTGAGTATACTATACAAATTTAGAGGATATGTTCGGTATGTGTATCCTTGATTTTGGAAGTGTATGGAAATATTATTTAGTGAAAGTGTAATTTTTATATAACAATAACTATTTATAATCAATTTAGATGTCTCTATTTGATGGTGGTTGATGAAGCAACTTTAATTGTGCCTAGCTTGGTTTAGGAAACTACTGATCAATCCTAGTTGATCAAAAAGATATTAGATATGACTTAGAGTAGATAAAAATAAAAGGTTGATAAAATATGTCAACCTATTGTGTTTAGTGCTAAATATCGTATTTTTCTTTATACCTCACCTCAATTGGAACAACAGTCATGGAGTAAATAGGGTAAGTTAGTTCCTTGCTTTGTAGGACCATTTTATATTCTAAAATGGATCGGGGAAGCTGCTTACAGTTTTGGATTTACCACCGGAGTACAGTGGAATGCATGATGTTTTTCATGTTTCACGGTTAAGGAAATACAAATAGGATTTGTCTCGCATGATTAGCTATGATGATGTGGAATTTAAGGTAAATGATTCCTTCATTAAGCATCTAGTGCATATCATTTGTAAGTATGTTTAAGTCCCTACCTCAATGAGAGGTGGAGACATTCTTTTATAGATAGAGAAGACTAATTACAATTTGGAAGAATCCAATGAGGGACTTGGAAAGACTCTTAACCCATAAATACAATTAATCAGGTTTAACACTTTCCCTGAAGCTATAACAGGTATACCTGGAAGAAGAGTCTCACAAAAAAAAGAACACACCAAAGAAAAACAAGACTCTCCAGACTCCCCCTCAAGATGGGTCGTTGATGTTGTGGATGCCCATCTTGGTGCAGATAGAGTCCAGTCGAGCTCCTGGTAAGCCTTTGGTGAAGATGTTGGGAATATGATATATCATTGGAATGTATCTAAAACAGACATGGTATTGCTTGAGGTGATAGAGAAGAAAGTGACAATCCACCTCGATATGCTTTATGAGTTTATGGAAGATTGTATTGGAAGCAATATTTGTGGCTGTTTGATTATCACACCAAACATGAGTAGATATTTGTGGTGGAAAACCAATCTCCTAGAGAATATGATGAAGATGAATATTTTTTTCTTGTTTCACCATGATATAAGGTTACCTTCTAGGAACACGGAAAACCCAGAAGTAGACTTTTGGATAGCTAAGAAACCAGCATAGTCAGCATCACAGAAGGACTCAATATTTATATGATCGTGATGGGAATACCAAATACCATGGGTAGGATATTTCTTGATGTACTTGACAATCCAAAGGACAACATTCCATTGAGACTTAATTGGATGTTCCATGAATTGGATAACCTTACTGACAGCGCATGTAATATCCGGATGAGTCATGTTAAGATAATTGAGTTTTCCCATAAGATAACGGTACCTATCTGGGTGAGAATATGGGTTCATGTTATCATATAGAGATTGTTCTTTGGGTTAAAGAGGAGAGTCAATGGAAGTTACCTGAGACAAACTAGCATCCTGCAAGATATCCAAAGTATATTTCCATTGGGAAAGAAATATGATTTTTGGATAATGGGAAACATCAATGCCAAGGAAGTATGTCAGAGGCCCCAGATCTTTGGTTTGAAATTGTTGTTGAAGATACACCTTTATATAGGAAATTTCATGTGAGTCACTCTCAGTGATAATGATATCATCAACATAGATAGCCAGCAAGATGCAGCTAGAGGACATTGTGCGGTAGAAAATAGTGTGGTCCTTCATACTCTAAGATAGGCCAAATGTAGTGATGACTATGCAGAATCTTCCAAACCATGCATGAGGAGACTGCTTGAGTCCACAAAGAGAGCGAAAAAGTTGACAAACATGATAATCGGCTCCTGAGGTAAGGAATACATGAGGTTATTATAGATATACCTCTTCTTCAAGAAAACCATGTAGAAAGGCATTCTTGACATCAATTTGATGAATAGTATAATGATGAGTAGTGTTAAGAGAGATGGATAATTGGACAGATGCTATCTTCACAACCAGAGAGAATGTATCAAAATAATTGACACCATATGTTTGGGAAAATCCTTTTACCATAATTCTAGCTTTAAGGTGATGAAAAGTGTCATCTACATTTAGGTGTACCATAAAAATCCATTTTCCATCGACCACCTATTTACCTACGGGAAGGGGGACCAAATATCAGGTATGATTGTTGTCTAGATCCTTCAATTCATCCTACATTTCTTGAAGCCACCTAAGGTGAGATTTAGATTCACCAACCGTGTGAGGAACAGATATCGTCTCTAGAGAAGAGAGGCCACTGTATGAAGTTGTGTAAAGAGGAGTATTCTGACAATATCGAGTACCTTTCTATAATGCAATGGGAAAGTCGTCTGTTGTTGGAGTAGGACTGTCAGACAAAGGTAGGGAGATAGTGTCATTGGCCTTGATGGGGGACACATTCGATGGGAAACGAGAGTAGAAAGTGCCAAAATGGTGATCAGCACAGTGGGACACCTGAGGCAGAGGTGGGTGGATGGTGAGAGGAAGAAAATCATCAATAGTGGTGTTTGGATGGGAAGAGGGGGGGAGAATGGAGAGCTCTCAACAAAAGATACATCATCATAGATGATGTAACGCCGTAAGTTTGGAGATAAACATCAGTACTCACATTGAGTGCGGGAATATCATAGGAAGATACAATAGAGGTATTTTGGATAAAATTTTGAGAGGTTGGAACAAGTGTCACGTACATACCAAAGACACCCAAACACGCGAAGTGGAAGAAGGTGAGGAGGAGGATGGGAGAACAAATCCCGAAAATGAGTCTCCCCTGAAGGATAGAAGAATGAAGGTGGTTTATGAGTTATGTAGATGTAAGGATAGCATCCCCCAAAAATGAAGAGGCACATGCATGTGGAATAAGAGGGCATGAGCAGTCTCCAGAATATGAAGATGTTTATGCTCAGCCACTCCATTCTACTGAGGTGTATTGAGACAGGATGTCTGGTGAATGATGTCATTATCCTTGAAAATTTACTAAAAGGAAGTGCATAAATATTTTTATCTATTGTCTAAGTGGATACATTTAAGTGACGTTGAGAAATGGGTGTTAATTTCATGATAAAAGGTTTGGAAAGTAGTAAACACCTCAATCTGATCATGAAGAAGATAAATCCAAGTCATGCGTGAGAATTCATCAATAAAAGATACATAATATCGGTACCCTAACTGACTTTGGGCCACATAGGGACCCCATACATATGAATGGACTAAATCAAAGGGTTTGGAAGCCCGTGCTACCAAAAGAGTAATATAAGATATGCGATGATGTTTCACAAACCTATAAGACTCGTAATGAAAAAGAAGGGTTCAGACTAAAATGAGGAAAAAGATGATGAAGGATGGAGGTGGGTGGATGTTCCAAATGAGAATGAAGATCCAGACCATGAGCAGAGATTGTCATGTAGACCATGGATGTCGGACCATCGAACATGTACACCCCATCACAAAGATGACCTCTACCAAATTTCTAATTCACCGACCGCTCCTGAAACACAACATCATATGGTGAAAAATAGCAACACAGTTGAAGTACTTTGTAATATTACTAATGTAGAGAAGATTAAAAGGACTTCGAGGAACAGGATCCATAGAAGGCAGAAAAATGTAGGAATTCAAGGAGTGGGTGTCAAATCCCGTAATTGGGATGGTGGATCTATCAACAACAGTAATGGAAGTGGGGACAGTATACTGACAGTAAGTAGATAACATACCTGAATCACCTATGAGGTGATTAGAAGCACCAGAATCAATCATCCAAGCAGGTGGGCGATGAGTGACACAAGCAGTGGGACCACCAGTCCTAGCAACATATTTCATAGAGGAACTAGATGTAGAGGTGGCCTAATGAGTGTGTATAAGATGGAGCTCATCCATGGAGAGGTTCAGGGTGTGAGGGAGATCAGAAGATGATGGGGTAGCATCGACGAGAGTTGTCTAAACTTGTCGAGGTGGCTGAGACGGGCATCCATGAAGAATTCAGCACTGATCAATGAGATGGTTGGGATTGTTATAGTGCTGATAGAAAGGATGGGTACAGCACCCAGTATGGCCACAACCACGAGTACCTAAAAAATGGCCACCACCCCAGGCCAGTAGGGTAGTATGATATGTAGTGGCAGTAGGTGGTGAAATTACCCAATGAGCTTTTCTAAGGTGGTGATAGACCTATGGAATATCAAGATAGGAGGGGATGGACAACATCTTTGTGGCAGTTGTAGAATACTCAAGGTTCAGTCCATGTAGAAGGATAAAGAGACAGAGTTGAACATGTTGTGTTAAAGAAACCTCCGGTGTTTGAGGAAGGAGCCAAAGCTCTAGTAACTCATCACGGAGATCCTTCCACTCTGTGAAATGTGTCGGGAAAGGACGGTGCTACTGAAAGATAATGGACAGACAGTGAAGAACATCTGATACCCAATCCATATTATTGGTTTCTATATACATGAGGTTTAAGGAATCCCAGAGTTCCTTAATTGTGTATGTCATTCGAGTTACATCTTTAATGAATTGCTCCATCGAATCAACAATCAAGGAAAAAAAATTGGTAAGCCTCCAAACCTTGTATTTCAGATCTGATAGTGGGGGGGAGCAACCATGTGTGAGTCAAGATCCATCCCAGTTAGAGACATAAGGATCGTCTTCTGCCTGACAGAGAATTTCGTTGCATCAAGCCACTCATCAATAAGGTGAGTGGAGGTGGTGATCATTTATGGAAGGACAAAGGAATTTGGTGAAGATTCTTCCATTAGAAGAAGGATATATATAATATGCTACAATGGTGTAGAAAATAGTCCAGTAGGAATGGATGGTAATGGCAATATAGGCTGCATCAAGAAGATTTAGGCATCGCATAGGGGTGCACGGGTGTTGATTGTCGTGTAGGAGATGTCGTCGCTTAGGAGTCATCACACAAGCTAGCCAATGATGAGGAGAGTGGTGTTGGTTCAGATTCTTGGCACAGTCGATGGTGGATTGCACCTGGGGGACGGCGAGGGAGGCAATGCACTAGGATCCATCGTGTAGGAGGTTCTCGCGATGGGGATTGTCCGAAAAGGAGGAGCGGCACACAAGGGCTCATCCGGCAGAGTGGATCTATCACGTAGGAGGATCCATTGAGGTTGGACAGGGCGCGACTGTGCACAAGGGGGGTCATCAAGGGTGGTCACGTCCGACAGACAAATGGGACGATGAAGGAGGTGCGGGATTTCTACGTAAGAGGGCCCATCGAAGAGGGGAGAGGGATAGCCATATGAGGCACCGGTGATGGGAGGTGAGGGTTCCACAGGAGGGGTCAGTGATGGGAGGTAGTGCGTCTGCAAGAGACGCCGATGAAGGGAGGTGGTGCATCTGCAGGAGGTGCCAGCGAAGGGAGGCAGGGCTTCCATAGGATAAGGTCGACGTGGAGGCAGGGAATCCGCATGAGGAGGTTGGCGATGGAGGTGGGGAATCCACAGTAAGAGGTCAGTGCGGAGGCGGGGCTTCTGCAGAAGGAGACTGGTACAGAGGCAAAGCTTTCGCGGGAGGGGGCCGACGTGAGGGCCACCAAGGGCACAGGGCTGTCGTGCAGAGGAGAAGTGGATGGGGAGGACTAGGTAATATAACCTATCTTTGATACCATGTAAGTATGTGCAAATCCCTACCTCAATGAGATATGCATACATTCTTTTATAGATAGAGGAGACTCATTACGAATCAGTAGAATCAGATGTGTGACTAGAAAAGACTCTTAACCCAGAAATATAATTAATCGGGTTTAACATCATTGATTGAAGTGAAAAGATTTTATAGGAAAAGATTGTGCCACTTGTGAATATATTATGGCACCATGGTCAAATACAAGAGGAGACTGGGGAGTGGGAGGAAAACGTGAGATCTTGGTAGATGAGATTCATAAGATATCTCTATGTCCATTTTCAATGGATGAAAACTTGAATTCCATACCCAAGATCCTATCGGGATAGAACAATAGAATAAATGATAAAATAAATAAATCATTCATACCTCACTATCCAAGATTTTGATCTTCATTGACAATGAGTTTGATTGATTTCCCTAAGAAACAACTAATAGGTTCTAGCCTCTGATGGTAGCCACCATCCACCAGAATCACCCAATGCTTCAACATGACCTCCTTTCTTGAAATGGTGTGCTAGCACCTCCTTTAATGAAAATAAAGAATCGATAGTTTGAGAGAGTTTAGGTTGTGTGATGATAATCTATAGTCTCACATACAACCTCAATTAAGTGTTAGAACTTTATTTTATAGGACCCGTGCATCAAATTCATATACCTGTTGGGGTTTATAACATTCCAAACATTATATAACAATCAAACCCTTTTGGTACCGCTTCATTGATTAATTTGAACATTGAAAATATTTCAATGTTTAGTTATATTTTACACATCATCACATAATTTGTTTTCAACCAAATATGATTAATAATAAATCTAAGAATTATTCGATTGATATCTTATACCAATCTCATAAGCACCACGATGTGGTGTAAAACACCACGATCAGACAACCACCATGGTGTAGTGACCATTACCATGCCATGGTCCATGATTTAGTGTATACTTTCCAACAATCTCCCACTTTCACTAAATCCATATTGAATCTTTGTAAAAACTTCACAACTCTTTTCAAATCCATAAAAACTCCTTTGGATATGACTATTATCATCTATCTCAAATTTTGGAAAAACACTTTATACCAAAATCCAATCCTCGTTCCAGTAACTTATGTGTGACCATGTGGGCCTTTTTAGCATTGAAAACAATTATGAATTACCTAATTCATAATTTTAAGCAAAAATCAGTATTTATCAAAACATTTTTGTTACTTGAGCTATGAATGGGTCTGACATAATCTTGGTCAAACACGCTCATGTCTTTATATGAACATGTCCACTATAAGATATATTTTATACATTGTATGCGTGATTATATAATTCCTTCAACCATGACATTGAGTGACCAATGGACATGAAACATGTCAATCTAGTATAGGCCAACTAATACATTCATGATTCTCCAAAATAGACTAATTAGTTTGAATGAATGCATCACATGCCACTCATCTAAGTAGATGATCACATCACATGTCACTCAACTAAGAATGGTTATGAATTACCTCAATCTAATTCAATCAATGGTTTAGATGTATTTTATTATCATACCAGTATACAAACCCCATCTTAGTTAAGCTCAAACTAATGACATGATCAACAACATACCCAACCACCCTTTAATTAGCTAAGACTTGAGTATTATATAAGAAATGTATTAAAGTGTGGAGGTTATCATGATAGGTATATCTCCAACCTCAGGTGTGTGGATTCATAATAAGCATGCATCCCTAAGTATATCAATAATTGTGTGACATTTTATGTGATATACTTTGGCGGTTCACTCTAGTTAATAAGTCTTTGTTTACTATCTCATGAGTCTATTCTTCGTATATCGCATACAACTCTTTATATGACATACAAGATTCTACTCATGCTAATCTTATCATATCATCACAGCTCATAATACTCTATGATGATCATTGATTAAGGACAACTCAAAGTTGTACTTTGAGGGGATGTTATCATTTCACTGTTCATGTAATATAAACGTAGCACACGTGAATGAATAATAAATGGATATTTCCTACATTATAAAATCATGATACATTTTACAATCATTACATTCAATCTCTCATGTATCTAATACCAATAGATTCAACATGACCCTCATTCTTTTACTATGCTAAAAGTTTTTTCAAAGGATCTACTACATTATCTTTTGTAACCACCCAATGAATCTTTAAAATGCCCCTCACATTGATCTCTTTAATGAGATAGTATTTGTAAAGGATGTGTTTGTATTTTTAGTGAGATTTTGGTTCCTTGACCTAATAAATATCCCCATTATAGTCATAGTAAATCTCAATTGTTCTCTCAATACTAGGAACCAACCTGAGTTCAATGATGAACGTCTTGCTTCAAATAGATTCTTTTGTCATGTCTAATATGGTGATGTACTCTACCTCTTTTGTTGAGTCTACCATGGTATCTTGTTTGGAACTCTTCCAACCAATAGCTCCACTATTGAGGAAAAATAAGAAACCAAAATTATATCTCATCTCATCCTTATCAGATTGGAAACTAGGATTTGTTTAACCCCTTTATAATGAGATGATCCTCACCTCCAAAAAGCAAGAACATGTCCTTGCTTTTTCTTAAATACTTAAGGATATTCTTAATGGTAATCCAGTGACTCTCACCAAGATTGTATTGGTATATACTAGTGATGATCAAAGCATAAGCAACACCAGATTGAGTACATAACATGACATACATGATAGATCCTATGTTGGATGCATAAAGAATCTTATATATCCTTTAACTCCTAAGAAGGATTTTGAATCTTCTTAAGATTCATTCCATGCAATATTGTTAAACACCCCTTCTCGGAGTTTTTACATGTTAAACCACTTTATCACTTTACCAATATATGTGTTTTCACTCAGTCCAAGTAATCTCTTTAATCTATCTCTATAGATCTTCATACCCAACATGTATGCTACTCCACCCATGCCTTTCATCAAGAAGCATTTTCCCAACCATATCTTTACAAAATGTAGAGTTGAGATGTCATTTCCAATAAGTAGCGTGTCATATACATACAATTCCATAAATATCACAACACTCCTACTAAGCCTCTTGTATACACAAAAATCATATGAATTCTTGTTGAAACCAAACTCTTTGATTGTATTGTCAAACCATATGTTCCAACTTTGAGAAGCTTACTTCAATCCATAAATAGATCGTTGTAACTTACAAACTATAGAAGGCTCATTTGGAACTTCAAAACCTTAGACTATATCATATATACATCCTTGACTAAATTTTCATTAAGGAAAGTGGTTTTGAAATCCATTTGATATATATCTCATAATCATAATGAGATACTATGGTAAGCAATATTCGTATGGAATTTATCAATACGACTGGTGAAAATGTTTCTTTATAGTCAATACAATGAATTTTTTATAACCCTATGCCACCAAGTGTGACCTATAGGAAGGAATTATACCATCCATTTCAATTTTTTTATGAAAAAACCCCACTTGCATCATATGGTTCTCACCCCTTCAGGTGCATCCAACAAGTTTCAAACTTGGTTAGTGTATATGGAGTACATTTCAAATTTCATGGAATTTAGCCATTTCTCAAAATTAGAACTCTCAATGGCCTCTCAGTAGGTAGTAAGTTCATCATTTATGAACATTACTTCATTATCATTTTCCATAAGAAATCCATATCTCTCAGGTGCTTGAAAAATCCTACCAGACCTTTGAGGTTCTTATGTAACCTAATTCAGTTCTTCTTCCACTACTTTTTATAGATCCATCTCAACTTCTATCTTAGGAACACTTTCTATTTATCAGTCTTGAACTTCTCTAAGTTCAGCTTCCCTCCTACCGACTCCTTTATGTATGTGATCCTTCTCAAGGAAAGAACCATATTATGTCACAAACAATTTGAGTTCAATAGGATTATAGAAATAATATTCATTGTTTCCTTGGTATAACCAACAAATAAACATTTATCCAACTTAGGGTCAAGATTATTAGAATCTAGATGTTTTATGAGTGATTCGTAACCTCAAATACTCATAAAACACATATTGGGATGTTTCCGAGTCTATATCTCATATGGGATTTTTTAACTACTCTATATAAAACGCGATTAACTAAGAATGAAACAGTTTCTAGAGTATACCCCCATAATGATATAGGATGGTCACATTGACTCTTCATCAATCAAACCATGTCTAATAGGGTATGATCCCACCCCTTAGATGCACCATTCTATTATGGTGTTCTGGGAGTGAGTTTTGAAATAATTTTATAATCTCTCATATGATCAATGAATTCCTAACTTAAGTATTAACCACCCTGATCCGATCAAATAATCTTAATACTTTTTCCTAGTAGATTTTGTACTTCATTTTTGAACACCTAAAACTTTTCAAAGGTTTCAAACTTGTATCACATGAGAAAGACATAATCACACCGACTAAAGTCATATATAAAGGTTATGAAGTACCTATAACCGCCACTTGTTTGATTACTCATTAGTCTATATACATCACTATGTATAAGATCCAATAGTCCACTGGATCTTTCACCTTTTCCACTAGAAGGTGATTTGGTCATTTTTTATAATAAACAAGATTCACAACTATCAAATGATTCATAGTCGAATGAATTCAACAATCCATCTCTATGGATTCTTTGAATGTGTTTCTCAATTATATGTCCAAGGGGACAATGCAAAAGATAAGTGGGGTTAGAATCAACCTTGACCTTCTTATTCTAAATGTTATATATGAGAATATCTATATCGTGAATGTATAAACCATTTAAAATATTCTCAATGCCATAAAACATTTCATTCATATACATATAACAACTCTTGTTCTTAATAATGAATGAAAATCTCATCTTGTCCAAATAAGATATAAAAATCAAATTTTTATTTATAGAAAGAACATAATAACAGTTTTCCAGTTCCAAAACTAATCCACTAGGTAGAATTACATCATAAGTGTCAGCCTCCAATGTAACAACCCGTTGCCAACACATAGATATACTTCACCATTCTTCAATTCTCTCATATCTATGAGTCTATGTTTATCAGCACAAATGTGTGATGCGCACCTTGTATATAATACCCATGTGTCGGAATTGAAGAAATATAACATTCACATCCAAATTCTCAGAATCATTCCCTTTGAAAAAACTTTTTAAACTTACATACTAATCTAGAATTATTTAAATGGTTATACTTATAAGAGACCTCAAAATGATAAACATGATGCATGTCATAATCTGCAACAATGACTTATATATGGGTGAGTATCATGTTTTATATATTTACATTAAAGACTTTTAATGAAAGTACTCCCATTAAAATGATAACCCCTTATATCATTACTTTTAGTGGGTCAAGATCTATATTTCTCTAAGTTATGAGTACACTTTAGCATTCCTCTCAAAGATTAGTTATTTAGATAGGTTGTCATGTCAGTCATATAACATATGAATTTTGGATAGTTTAGTGGTAAATTATTTTCCCAAATACATCATATGGATATAAAATCAACTATATTTTCCTAGTATCCTAACTCTTGGGGTTTCCTAGATAAGTGTAACCCAAAGCTCATAGTGGGATTTGGTTACATAACTCTTATAGTTATTCATCTCCTCTATGCATTACACAAGTTAATTAATGGGCACTCAGATTTAGCATGAACCTACCCAGTTGGATGAGCGAGATCTTGACATGTGTTTTCTTTGGAAGGAATCTCACATAATATTTGAGGGGGTTTCTTTTAAAGTCTCATCATTTAATATACATCATACGCATATTAAACTCATAACTATTGCGTCACATGAAATATTTATTATCTCATGTTTTATTCATCTATGTATGCATTATTCTAACGATTTAGTTTTAAAATCCCTATCCATCCACCAAAATAATGTGAAACTCTTTACACAACTTATAGTTTTTGTTACTCACCCAAAAATAGAAGTCAGACATATTTACACATATCCAAATGCATCAATACATAAGGTACATGAACTCTTTCATGTAAAGGCTTATAATTATATGAAACTAGAAGTCTCTGTGTGAGTAAGCTTGGAGCCATACATAGTCAACACCAACTTTCCTAGACAAGGCATAAGCTCTGGATTAATAGGAAGTTCAACACAAATCCCCTCTACCCTTACTAAAGAGAAGTTTTAATTCCTTATAACTCTAATACATAATATATGTAAACTATACTCAACCTCTGAATTTAAGCTTATAATTTCCTAACAAGCTAAATTCAATGTAGATGAAAATTAAATCTTAAGTTATCTTACCTATCATGCAGTGCATAGTGTGATAATCAGTGGTCTAAACAATTTAAACTAAAGTATGCAATATTCACATCATATAAAAAAGTTATATACATAAATAATTCAATAGAAATATCTTAAATAAATGAAGGGTTCAATAATTTAATGTGAGATAAACATCTTTAGACAATCAACTTTATTAAAACATTTTCTTTGAAACAATTTAAAGTCATGTGGATCTAATAAGGTTTGGGTGAAGGTTTTTTGAGAATTTTAACAAAAAAATAATTTTTTTTAAATTCCCCCCAAAACGGCTTGCACCACGGCATGATATTCCCTAGGCACAACTCTTGTAATAGGAAACACCACACCCATTTTCCAGGTTCAAATCCATTTCGGGCAGGACTTCGTAAGTCCCAAAATGACTTAGTGATACCCACCATAACATGGTCAATCGTCATAGTGGTTGCAACCACGACATAGAAACCTAATAACCACAGCGTAGAGCATCATGGGACATCTCTATGCTCATTTATAGTGGAAGAAAACATGAATTCCATACCCAAAATCCTATCGAGATAGAACGGTAGAATAAATGATAAAACAATAAACTATACACACCTCACTATCCAAGATTTCGATCTTCATTGGTAGTGAGTTTGATCTAGTTCCCTAAGAAACAATCAATGGGTTATTGCCTCTAACAGTATCCACCAGCCACTAGAATCACTGAATGCTTCGGTAATACCTCTTTTATCCAAACAATGTGTTAAATGATATAGAGAGTGGATCGAATACCCAAGATGTATCATTAAGGGAGTTTTTGGTGTTTATTTATAATGAATAATAAAACTGACATGATACCTAGAGTCTGATGTGGGACTCGACACAATTTAACCTCTAACAGCCCCCTCAAGTTAGGTGTATCTGGCTTGGATACATAAGAAGAAAAAATAAACATCTCTTATACTCTCCCCTCAAGCTGGACATGCCCAGCTTGGATGCATTTAAAGGACTAAAAAGAAGAGCATCTCTGGATGCTTTGCCCGCTCGTTTTGCTCTTGTTGCGCTCCCAGAAAAAATGATCAGCATATAACTCTCATGCTCCCTTGTTGAGGACGACATTTGCTTCAAGATGTCAGATGAAACGACGACCGACAAATGGCCTCAAAACGATCGGGTGAAACAGCACCTGACTTTGCAGACCCAAATTGCCGAGGTGAAACGGCATCCGACTAGCAGGCCCAAAAGGTCAGGTGATACGACGTCCGACTAGCGGACCCAAAAGGCTAGATGAAACGATACCCAACTTTGCGAACCCAAATTGATGAAAGCAAAGGTCTGATGAACAACATGGGGCAGCGGAGAACCTTATAGAGGCAAAGTAGTCATTTTGCACCATGTCACGAGCAAGGAGCAGCAGATTTGGAGAATCTGATCAGGAAAGGGTGATGTGTGGGTCGTGCACACCTGGATTAGGAAGGGATGATCGGGGAAGGGGTTGTCACTGCGGAAGAGGCGACGAGAAAAGGGTCGGTGCAGGTCGTTAAGGCAGGTGGCGTTAGGAGGGGGGCATCAGGGTTGTTGCGCAGGAAGCGTTGTGGGGGGGGCTCATGCAGGGAGGGTGGTCACACTGGAGGTGCGAACACGCACAGGGAGGCGGGGAAGGTCATCGGGAAAGAGAGGGCGACGCACAGGAGGTCGTCGCAATGGGGGCTGTCACACAGGAGGGGCGCATAAAGGAGGTGTTGTCGCGTTGGGGCTCGTCCGGTGGGGAGGGGCGACGTGTTGGGGCAGTTGCAGCGATGTGTCAGGATGGACTGGGTTCCTTCATAGAAGGAGGCGGAGGCTGAGGATGTAGAGGGTCATGCCGACGGTGCCACAGCCTGCCCCGATCTCGACGGCGCGACAGCGAGAGAGGTGGGAGAGGATAGATGCTTAGGGGGGATGGAGCGCGGAGGAGGGACGTGCGCAGGGAAGGCAGTGAGAAGGAGGGACGTGCACAGGGAAGGGGTAGGGCGAGCAATTGGGAATTGCTGCAGTGGGCATCGCGGGTAAGGGGCGACGGCAGAAAATGAAGCCTTGCTGGCCATGGGGGGTCGTCGCCCCTCAGGGAGGGGAAAACTTGGGTGAAACCCCAGTCAAAGAGGACCAAATACCCAAGATGTTTCACTAAGAGAGACATTGGTGTTTATTTATAATGAATAATAAAGCTAACATGATACCTAGAGTCCGATGTGGAACTCGACACAACTTAACCCCTAACACAATGTGTTAAAACCTCCTCTAAGGCAAATGGCGAATTGAGAATTTGAGAAAGTTTCAACTATGCAAGAATAATCTCCAGTCTCACATCCAACCTCAATGAAGTGTTGAAACACCCTTTTATAGGACTCATGCATCAAATGCATATTCCTATTGGAGTTCATAACATTCTAAACGTTATGTAACACCCAAAACCTTTTGGATCCCCTTCATTGATTAATTTGAATGTTGAGACTCTTACAATGTTCAGTTATAGTTTACACATCATCACATGATGTGTTTTCAGCTAAAGATGATTGATAATCACTCTGGAATAATTGCTTGATTGATATTTTATACCAATCACACAAGCACCACGACATGGTGTAAAACACCATGATCAAACAACTGCCACGACATATTGGCCATCACCATGTCATGGTCTGTTTCATATCAACCAACATTTGTGAACCGATATTTTCACTGGAGACACTCAATGACACTTCGTGAGGATGGACGAAAACACTTATAGTGAGAAATTTGTAACTATGGGATTTTAGGGAACATGTTGAAATTAAATTTGGTAATTTTGAATTTATTTGGGTGTAATTTGGGTCAGGTTTTGATTTGGAAAAGGAAGAGCAAGTTTTGAAAAAATAGAGTTGCGGAGTAAAATTGGAGTTCACTGCAGTGAGACCCCAATGGGTACCATCGGGAGTCCATTAGCTTGGACAAGGGAGAGGTGGCTCTTGGGTAGTCACTGAAAGGTCGATGGTTAACCACCAAGAACCCGATGAGCCACTGTGAGTCTGGTTGGGGTCCATTGGGATCCTAGTGGGTTAGCTTGACTTAATTTTAATGAGGGAAAATTATGCAATTTCTTTATCATGAGATTTTGACTAAAATTGGTATTTTCTTCTTAAAGTGAATAGTAGCTTGGGATTAGCTCCTCACATTCTCTCTTGATCTTCTACCATCAATCTCTCTAGATCCTTATAATCTATCAGTTGCATTGCAATGGTGTTGGTAAAAGGATTTATTTGAAGATGATGTGTTTTTGTTATTGTTATGTTATAATTCATTCTTCTTCTTCTAGTTTTATCAGATTTATAAAATATGGTGATTAACGCTTGATTGGACATTTGTTCTTAGTGTGTTGTTATTTGATTGAAAGGTAAGTGGTCTTAATCATTTTATTAAAGTTTAATTACATGTTTTCAAATGAATCATGTGTGCAACATGTGATTTTATCATTGAGCAGCCCAAATGGATTGAAATTGAAATTAATTCAATTGTGGAATTAGTCAAAAGAATTATAATGTTGAATAGAGTGTTGTGTATTGTTAAGTATGTAGGGTGTGTGATGACGGTGATGGAATAAGTGTGGGCTTGAGAGGGGTTGTTTAGGTGTAGAGGCAGTAGGGGCAGCAAAGTTTTTTGTTCTTTTTTGAGGGTTTGTCCAAGAATAAGGGGTAGTGTTGTACTTTTACTATTTTAGTTTGTTGGGGTGGTTAATTGGATGGATTGGTGATGTAATAAATATGGGGTGGCTAGTGGGAGTGGGACAGGAATCATTTTGGCTTATCAACTGGTTGATGTTGAGAGCAGAACCTTGGCAAGTTCGGCTCAAGCTTCGCGAGAGTGGTCTTCTTGGGGGAGAGTTATCTTCCTTCCCCCTTCCTCTTCTTCTACTTGTATTTCTTCTGCTGTAATGTTCAAGAAGGTTTTCCTTCAGCTGTTTGAAATATAGAGATACAGTTGTTCCTTTCTTCTCTCTTCATTGTTAGGCAAGAGTCCTAACAATTTGGTGCTTTCATTGAGTATTGGATTTGTCCAACTCAAGGAAGTCTAGACTGCAGCTGAGAAATCGTTCGCGGCTGGAGGCTCGCACGCAAAGGAAAAGAATTTTTGTTGGATGAATGTGGTGGAGAGTCGCGTTTGATGCTGGAGAAAAAGCGATCACTGATGGAAATTTAAAAAAAAAATATAGAGTATCAAGCTATCATGGACACCTTTGAAATGGTAAATATTGAGTACGTGAAGCAGTTGTGTGAGGTACAAGATGATCCGCAAAAGTGTATGAACATGTTGGAGGACTCAAGAGGTGGCAGTGATTCTGCTGTTTTCCCAAGACAACATGAAAGTAAGGAGCAGAATGATTCCAGTTTTACACGGTCTAAAAAGGTAATTTCATATTCGAGTATCGGTGTGGAATGGTAGGAGAGGAACACCACGAAGGTGCAGCTAAGGCGTGGTTTGCATGTGAAACATCTTATGCGAGAGGAAAACAATCCTATTGATTTGAGCAGTGAGGACGACTCTGATTTTAGTTCAAAATTTGCAGAACCAAATGAAGAAGATGATTTCATTGCAATGGAAGGGATTATTAGTCGAGAGTTTGAGGAGTAGTTGAAATCCGATCTAGAATAGCCTAACAGAGTGTTTTCTGTTCCGAGTTCCTCCGTGTATGAGCGGGATAGGAATATCATGGAGCAGCAACATGACTCCAATCTGATGCATCCTACAGCGGCAATAATAGATCTGATTTCGAGCGTGGATGAGCAGGAAAGGAAAATTGAGGTGGAACGACTTGTTTTTGGTCCCCATTTAAAACCTCAAGATGATCCACTTCTCGTTGTATGTTGCAAAACATGTGCTATGAGCAATTTCTTCAATGCTAGTAGTGGGTGTTGGACAGACGAGAAGGCGTTGCATCAACAACCTTTCCAGAGTCTTTGCCAACATTGATTGAGCTGTTATAGCTGAGATGGTGGTGAAAGGCTATAGCATGGGTCACGCTGCAACCGAGATGCCGAGGACATGCCGTTTACCAACAGGTTTGGTGTTCAACACTCGCACCCAATGTAACCATTTTTTTATACATAGCTTTGATTTTTCCCTAAACTAAAAGGGAGTTAAGTGGGTTTTTTATGGTATAGAAGTGAAATGATCCTAAGGAAAGGACAACATGTTGATTGTATAGGGGAAAAGGAAAATGAAGTAGCTTGGATGCTTAGGCCACCACCAAGAGCTATCAAACGTGTGAACGATAAGATTGTTGTTCCGAGTCCACCTTGGGAACAAAGTGGTTTTTAAGGAGGGGGTGAATGTTAGGTATGTAGGGTGTGTGCTGGCGGTGATAGGAATAAGTGTGGGCTTGAGAGGGTTTGTCCAGGTGTAGAGACGGTAGGAGCAGCAAAGTTTTTTATTCTTCATTCTTCTTTGAGGGGGTGTAACTGCCAAGGGGCAATGTTTTACTTTTACTATTTTAGTTTGTTGGGGTGGTTAGTTGGTTGAACTGATGATGTAATAAATAGAGTGGCTGGTGGAAGTGGGACATGAAACATTTTGGCTTATAGCTGGTTGTTGTTGGGAGCAGAACTTTGGCAGGTTCGGCTCAGGCTTCACGAAAGTGGTCTTCTTGGCGGAGGGTTTTCTTCCTTCTCCACTTCCTCTTCTTCTACTAGTATTTCTTCTACTGTAACTTTCAAGTAGGTTTTCTTTCAACTGTTTGGAATATAGAGATACAGCTGTTCCTTTCTTCTCCCTCTCCATTGTTAGGCAAGAGTCCTGACACACATAAAAAGTGTATATGACGTGCCATAAATGAAGGAGAATTAAGCGAATATCATGTGATAAAATGTTTTTCAAAGGAACGTCAAAGAAGTAATAAAAGTGCTACCTGCATTGTCGTGGAACAGCACGAATGCAGAGACCGCCATTGATGTGAAGATTGATCATCGTCTTGTAATTCACGGGCGCCGTGCCATCGGCCAGCCTGAACTTAAAGCACCCCAGTAACACAGCTGCAAAGATCTTCATCTGCCTGTACGCAAATTCCTTGCCCAGACAAATCCTGGGACCAGCCTGTTGGAATGGGCAATAACAGTTGAGCAGTTTCATGCAAACTTTAAGTGCGTGAACAACAAATGGATGTTCTGGGAACCTGGAAGGCTGTAAACTTGAAAGGGCTCTCGGGCCGGAAACAACCATTCTGGTTGAGCCAGCGTTCCGGCTGGAATGATTCCGCATCCTCACCCCATATAAATTTCATCCTGCCCATCGCGTAAGGCTGGTACGCCACCATGCTTCCTTTCCTCACATGAAACCCATCTGGGAACGTATCATCTTTGAAGCAAAACTTCGCATCCTATAAGAATGATGGTGCATCACTGAGATTCAGGCATCATTTTATGGAACCGCTCAGATTTTAAATTCAAAGCACTGAATACTGTTATTCAAGTGCAGGCATGAATGATCCAGTAATGATAATAACTGTTGTTTTATTTTTGATCCAACTAAAACAAAATAATGATGAGTTTGAAGTACCACAGGGACAGCAGGATAGAGTCTGAGAGTTTCAGTCAGAGCTGCATGGAGATATTGCATCTTTTCCAAAGAGCTTTCCGTTAGGCTGTCTGCGCATTCAGTGAAATTTCTAGCTTCTGTTATATTGGTCTCTGTGTTGATTTCACGCACCACCTTCTCCTCCACAGCAGGATGCTTGCAGATCATGTAAACAAACCAAGAAAGTGTGACTGCCGTAGTGTCTCTTCCAGCAATGACGAAATTAAGAATAATGTCCCTTAGGTATTTAGGATTTGTCTCGACTAACTTGAACCTAGACAATAAGTCCCCCTTCATCTTCCATGTCATGAAACAAATAATTTGTTTAGCAACAAATGATTGTTTGAATCATTTGAATGAGATCATAAATAAGGGGCATAGAAATAAGAAAAGATATATATATATATACATATATAGAGAGAGATGTTATCATTTTGAATTCTAACAAAAAAAAAACATAAGAACTAGTTAACAAAGCACATGACACCACCATGGGTTCTGAAGTACCTTTGGAGTTGATGATGTGGTTATTGGTCTGCATTTGTTGTCAACATGCTTGAAGACATGACCAAGGCTGATGAATGTTTTTGAGAAGATTCCCGGTGGTTCAAGATCTGCAGTAATTATGCGCAGCGGAGGTGCGTGGTACCTCAAACACACAAAAACAGGAGCAAACGGAGCAACACAAGAATTTTTAACGTGGTTCGGTCGTATGACCTACATCCACGGAAGAAGGGGGCGTCACTATATTTATGTCCTCTCCGAATCTCGTCGGAGGATTACACAAGGATTACAGCCACTTCCACACATATCAAACATGGGAATACAACCCATTTAAATAGATGGAGGGAAACTCATTTCTTCTCCGGTTGGTGGGGTGGTTCAGCAACCCTTCAGAAGTCCTCCCGCCGCCTGCTGCAGTCCACCTGCGTCGGCTGCCCACCAAGGAAGTTGCACACCAAGTTGTTGTCGACCAAAGCCTCCCAAATTGGAGTGGCCCCCACAAATCTCCCCCTCACGACCAATTTGGGGTAGAAGCTTGACCTGCAGTCTCCTTGCAGGTGTTGAAAACTTCATCCGCAAATCGAACACGCTTCTTCACGCCAGACGACGTGGCACTCCCACCATCTTCACTCGAGCTCGGGCTGACTGTGGTCCTCATCAAATGATACAACCCTTGGGACTCCTTCCCAGTAAATATCGCTGCATCCCCACGTGAAACTTCCAACACTCCACCTGCTATGGAAATCTTGAACTCTCTCGCATCGAGGCTACTCAATGATATCAAGTTCCGCCTCATCCTCGAAACGAATTTCACATCAGCCAGTTTACGAACTCCTCCATCGGGTGTCTTCAATTTCACTGTCCCGACTCCTCGAACCTCGCATGTTGACTCATCACCAAGTCTCACCGAGTCTCGCACCTGCTGAAAAGTATCAAATGCACCTCTCGTCGTACATATGTGTGCCGAGCTCCCCGAATTCAGAACTCATCCGTCTTCTTTTGGATTTTGAGCTCGCTCGTTCTTCCTCTTTAGAAATCGGCATTCCCGCTTCATATGCTCGTATCGTTTGCAGTAATGACATTGCACTTCTTCCCATTCAACTCGCTCATCTGAGTGCAAACTTCCCGTTGTCACGCAGATTTCATCATCTGCGAATAATCTCGTGATGTTCACATCCTCCTCTTCAACTTTTTTCTTCCCAGCAACGTACCGTTTGCGCTCTCCACAATCACTTTTATAGTGACCCTTCTTCTCGCACCAGAAACACGTGATTTCACTCGGATCACGTCCCCTGGATTTTGACCGCCATTCTTTACCTCCTGACTGTCGATGTCGGCTCCTCCCACGCTGATCATCTCGCATCGCCATGATTTGCTCGCCTGAATGCGTCGTGGGTCTTCGAAAAGCTTCCGAATCTTGAAGCGACGTCATCACATCGTCCAGCTTCAATGTCTCCTTCCCCACGAGCAATGCAGTCACAAGCCCATCAAATGAGCTTGGTAGTGGTGACAAAAGCAAAAGTGTTTTGTCTTCCTCTCCAACCTTCACACCGAGCCCCAATAACTGCGTGAGGATTTTGTTGAATTCGTTGGTGTGATCCAACAAGTTCGCTCCCTCGTCCATGCGCAACTGGTACAGTTTCTTCTTTAAGAACAACTTGTTAGTCAGCGACTTCGTCATATACCGCTGCTCCAACTTCTTCCAGATCTCCTTCGGTGATGTCTCGTTCAACACCGAGTACTTTACCACATTCGCCAGACACAGTCGAATTGTGCCGACGACCCGCATCTCGAGCTCTTCCCAATCATCGACACTGGTTGTCTCGGGCTTTTCTCCGATCAACGGTCTGATCAGGCCCTACTGCACCAAAAGATCCTTCACCATGCTTTGCCACAAGCCGAAATTATTTCGACCATCGAACTTCTCGATATCCAATCTTGGTAGTGCTCCACCACCCGTCATCGTCGTTATCGCAAAACGCGTTCACCACCGTCGATGTCGCACCCTTAATCACCGCCTGATAGAGTGCGAATTTTCAAAAACTAACCATACGGATGTGTCCGGAACGGTCGAAATAGTCGGAATCGACTCCTGGATCGTCGAAATCGGACACCAATTGACCGAGAATTGGTCAAAAATACGTTCAACGGTCCAGATCACCCGCTGACGCGGTGTTGACGTGGCGCTGACGTGCCGATGACGCGGCACGCCGGAATTCTCGCCGGAATCTCGCCGGAATTGTAGCCGGCGGAGTGAACAGTGTCTTCTTCTCCGGCAGGGGTTACTGTTCACCCGCGGGTTTGACCGAACTTTGACCGGTCATATCTCCTTCGTTTCAACTCCGTTTTCCTCGTCGTTTGCGCCGTTGGAATCGTCTCACCGTCCTCTTCCCGAATCTGCCCTCGGAAAAATTTTCCGACCACTTTCAATTTTCCAGCCACCGGAAAATTTGACGTCGTCCCGTCGGTTCACCACCGTTCGCTCCGACTCACCTCTGATACCACTTGTTGGGGCGCAGCGGAGGTGTGTGGTACCTCAAACACACAAAAACAGGAGCAAACGGAGCAACACAAGAATTTTTAACGTGGTTCGGTCGTATGACCTACATCCACGGGAGAAGGGGGCGTCACTATATTTATGTCTTCTCCGAATCTCGTCGGAGGATTACACAAGGATTACAGTCACTTCCACACATATCAAACATGGGAATACAACCCATTTAAATAGACGGAGGGAAACTCATTTCTTCTCCGGTTGGTGGGGTGGTTCAGCAACCCTTCAGAAGTCCTCCCGCCGCCTGCTGCAGTCCACCTGCGTCGGCTGCCCACCAAGGAAGCTGCACACCAAGTTGTTGCCGACCAAAGCCCCCCAAATTGGAGTGGCCCCCACATTTACTTTGATTTTCCTGAAATTTTGCTTGAGTTTTCTCATGCAGTCGGTCAGTCGGCCACACGGTCAGTTGGGTGGTCATACGGTCGATCAGTTGTCTGTTCATACAGTCGGATCAGTTCATGCGGTCGATTAGTCTCTCAAGCAGTCGATCAGACAATCGTGCGGTCGATTAGTTGGTCTTGCATTCAGTCAATTGTCGTACGGTCAATTGAAATGTGAGTGTGGTCGCTTGAACTCTTCAAGCAGTTGATTGAGAATGGTCAGTCGATTATAACGTGCAGTCAATAGGCCCAACATGCGGTCACTCAGTTATAACATGTGGTCGATGCACACAGTAGATCCCAACAGTGCAGTAGCTTCATAAGGTCGATCAGCTTCACAGCCGATCTCATACTTGGGAAAATTTCAATCGAGTATGCTGGGTGAAAATGGGAGTTTCTAGACTTTGTGTTTTCTGAAGAAACGAAACATGACAATGCTAAATTTGTTCCTCAGAAGTAAAAACATCACATTTAAAATGTGATTCAAGCTGTTTCATGTGATATTTCAAAAATTGAGGTTATTGCTAATATTTGTTTTATGTTCCGAACTGGAATGAAGAATCTCCAGGTGTTAGATCTGGAATGTCAATTGTGACGTTGATGTGTTGTTCTTCATATCAAATAATCACTGACATTAGATTATGCAGTGATTCTAGCTAAGTTCTGCAAGAATGAATGTTAAAGCCACTGAGCAATTTCCTGTTATGTTGAGATACAGTTCTTACTGTGAACTGTTTGAAGAAGATGGAGTTTGAGATTAATTCAGTAAGGAAGAAGACGTGTATTTGTGGAATTCACAAATTCACTATTTGTTTTCGTCGAGCAGGCGAGAAACAAAAAGGGTAGAAGTGGTATTTCTCTGTAGACACATGCAGTTATTAAAAGTGAAGAATATTCAGGAGAGGATGGTGCATGTTTGCAAGCCTGACCGAATGAGGAAATAAAGAGGACTGTGTTGTGCGATGCCATCGAGACAAGATTCGAGAATGGTGAACTGGAAAATATTTTACAGGAATCAAATTAATTCCTGCATTCTGAGTTGCTCTTATATTGGGAGTTTGTGAGGAAAAAAAGAACTTCTTGAATATCATAAGTTTAAGAAAAACAGAGTGAGAAATAGAGAACCTGAAGTCAAAGCTCTGTGATCATCATATTCATCTGGTGAAGCACGAGCATTCAGTGAGATCGTATGAGAATGAGAAGCAGTTCTGCATCGTATCCACATGAAGTTAGCAGTTGTTCTTGAATATTCGTGAAGGCTCATCGAGGGAGATCTACATCTGTCGTTGCTGAAGCAATCGAACTCTCAAGAAGATCTTTCTCAACTCGGTTACATATTTTGTATGAAGCCAGTGTGAAACTACATAGTTCGATGTGACTCTGGACAGGCATGGCGTGGCTCAGTGCCAACATTGTGGTTTTCACTGCGGTGTTGGAGCTGAAGGAGGGCGACGACATCCACAGCCTCGAAGACCACGTGGCTTCGGCACTGTCGAGCAGTGGGAATTGTGGTGGCGTTCGCTTCGCGTTTGTTACAATCGATTTGGCGGCATGGGAGGTCTCCAGGTTGGTCGTCGACATCTTCTGTGGCTGCTGCAGCTTCGCGAGATGACTGCTATCCTCTGGCAGTGTCGCCGGTCTTGCTTCGGGTGGCGACAACGAGTGGTGATGTTGGATGGCGGTAACTGTGGTGCTTTGGCACAGGGGACTGATGGAGGAGATCCGGCACTGGGGATTGTTGCCCCGGCAATGCTCGGCGCTTTGGCGAACGCTGGTGGTTTCTTGGTTCGCAGCGGCTTCTGTGATTGGCAACGTCGGCTTTTACTTGGGATTGTTTGTTTGATTGGGGGACTGTCTGTTTGTTTGGGTCGCAGGTGTATTTGTGGGCATTGGATTTTGTTTCATTGCATTTGGATGGCAGGGCACCTTCTTGCAGGTACCGTCGGGTGGGCGGCTTCGAAAGAAGGATGGGTGTGCTGACACTCATCATTCAGTCATCTGTCATCATCTTGTTAGGCGGATGGGCACCCTGATTTGATCTTGCGTTGTGATTTTGGTCTTGATTTGCGTTGCATCAAGTTGACAGAGCAGTGTGCTCCTCACATTTATTGTCGGGTGGGCGGCTCGAAAGAGGGATAGGTGTCCTAGCACCTATCATCCGGTCCTCCCTTCACAAGTCAATGTGAACGGGAGGGGTGCTATGTCACGTTGTGTTGGAGCAACACGGCGCAACTTCTTAGTAGGGGGTAACGCGTCATCTTTGACTGATCTCACTGTTGCATTGTCTGTCGGGGGGTGCAAGGTGACTTTCACTTGCTTATCTTGGCATTTGATTCCCATTGGACTCCCGCCGCGCAGGGGGCGGATGACTTTAACGGTGGCCAAGGGCTGGGGCCGCCACCCCCCTAGCGGGAGAAAATCCCTCTGAAAAACCTAGGCAGAGAGAGAGTCCAGAGGGAGGGTTTTAGGCTAGACCTCCTCTAGTGCCGCTTGGGTTAACCTCTAACAAGGTGTAACTTTCTTCATTGGTGAGGGTTATATGAGCTGGTACAGTAAGAAGCAGAACTCGGTGACACTTAGCAAAGTCGAAACAAAAATGTACACGGGAACTCGGTGACACTTAGCAAAGTCGAGGCAGAATATGAGGCAGTCACTCATGAATGCACACGAGTATTATGGATGGTAATACAATTAGCAGATTTGAGAGTTGAAATTGAAAAGGCATTGAGGATTTTGTGTGACAATCAAAGTGCAATAAATCGGTCAAAGAACCCTCTACAGCACTCTAGATCCAAATATATCGACTTCAGGTATCATTTCATTAAAGAAAAAATGAGCAATGAAGATATCAAACTTGAATACATTTTTACACAAAAGTAGATTGCAGATATCTTCACAAAATCCATGCCAAGAGAGAGGTTCTTTGGATTGTGATTGAAACTCCATGTTCAGCCTTCTACTCTCGCTTGAAGAAATGTAGAGCTGAACCCCCACGTGGGCTTTGGATTTTGTTGATTAAGGAGGAAAATAGTGTCGCAACTCTGTCAAATGGGAAGCGAATTCTTGATAATAGGAGGAGTGATTACCGCTTTGACATCTGAAGTTGTGGATAATGTTGAATAGGGGAGTTTGTTGTGAGTGATATTTAATGCATGAATTGAGGGGAAGTTCATCTATGTCACTTGGCCAAATTTCCTTGACACTGAGGAATGGAATTCTCTCAAAATATAACTTTATCTAGTTGTATGGTGCAAAAAATTTCTCATATGAGATAGGTTGTGATGTGATGATTCTCATGTAGCTTGTGGAAGTGTGAACATATCTGAGTTTTTATTTGAAGAGTTGAGAGATGTTGCCAACAAATCCAAAAGGGGGAGATTTAAGTACTTTTGGAGTTTTGATGATGTGATTGTTGGTTTTCATTTGCTGTCAACATGCTTGAAGAAGTGTTTGATGCTGATGAATGTTTTTGAGATGATTCCAGATGGTTCAAGATAATTCTGCAGCAATTATGCATTTACTTTGATTTTCCTAGAATTTTGCTTGAATTTTGTCATGCGGTCGGTCAATTGGTCGGGTGGTCTGTCAATTGGGCATGCGGTCAGTCGGTTGTACGGTCGATCGGTTGTTTGTTCATAAGGTCAATTGGTCAATCATGCGGTCGATTGGTCAATCATGCGGTCGATCAAACAGTTGTACAGTCGATCAGTTGGTCTTGCAATCAGTCAGATGGTCGTATGGTCAATTGAAATGTGAGTGCAGTCGCATGAACTCTTCATGCTGTCAAATGACCTTCACATGCGGTCAGTTGATGAGCACGGTCAGTCAATTATAACGTGTGGTCAATCAGTTATAACGTGCAGTCAATCAGTTATAACGTGCAGTCACTCGGTTATAATATGCAGTCAATGCACACGGTCGATCCCAACAGTGTGACACGGTCGATCCCAACAGTGTGGTAGCTTCATACAGTCAATTTGCCTCACAGTTGGTCTCATACTTAGGCTATTTTCAACTGAGTATGCTGGGTGAAAATGAAAGTTTCCAGACTTTGTGTTTTCTGAAGAAACAAAACCTAACGATGCTAAAGTTGTTCCTCAAAAGTTAAAACATCGCATTTAAAATGTGATTCAAGCTGTCTCATGAGAAATTTCGAAAACGATAGTTATTGCTTATATCTATTTTATGTTCTGAACTGGGTTATTTGAAAAGCTGTTGGTGTGGCTCGAAGCTGAAGTTGTTCATGAAGAATCTCCATATATTAGATCCGGAATCTCAATTGTGGCATTGTTGTGTTGTTCTTCATATCAAAAAATCACTGGCATTAGATTATGCGGTGATTCTAGCTGAGTTCTTCAAGAATGGATGTTAAAGCCACCGAGCAGTTTCATGTTATGCTAAGATACAGTTCTTAGCGTGAACTGTTTGAAGAAGATAGAGTTGGAGATTTATTCAATAAGGAAGAAGCCATGGGTATTTGTGGAATTCACAAATTCACTATTTGTGAATTGTTCTCAATGTTTAGCAAGGATGAAGAAGGTTCTGGAATTGGTTTTCATATTGAGCTGGCGAGAAACAAGGGTGGAAGTGGTATTTCGGTGTAGGCATGCAGTTATTAAAAGGGAAGAATATTCCGAAGATCATGGTGCATGTCTGTGAGCCTAACCAAATGAGGAAATAAAGAGGATTGTGTTGTATGATGTCGTTGAGAGAAGGTTCAAGAATACTGAGCTGGAAAATATTTTACAGGAATTAAATTAATTCTTGCATTCTAAGTTGCTCTTATATTGGGAGTTTGTGAGGAAAAAAAAGAACTTCCTGAATATCGTAAAGTTGAGAAAAACAGAGTGTGAGAAATAGAGAGAATCTAAAGTCAAAGCTTTGTGATCATCGTTTTCATCTAGTGGAGCACAAGCATTCAATGAGATCGTATGAGATTGAGAAACAGTTCTGCATTGGATCTACATAAAGTGAGCAGTTCTTGAATATTCTTGAAGGCTCGTCGAGGGAGATCAACATTTGTTGTTGCTGAAGCGATCGAACTCTCAAGAAGGTCTTCCTCGTCTCGGTTACATATTTTGTATGAAGGTAGTGTGACACTGCATAGTCAGGTCTTGACTAGCATGGCGAGACTTTGTGCCAACATTGTAAGCTTGTGATCTATTTTTGCTTATATTGAAGAATTCGTGGTTGGGGAGACTAACCAACCACGACAATGAATAGGTTACCCGCAAAGGGGTCAAACCTTGTAAAAAACCCTGTGTTCATTGTCTATTTTCTGCATACACAAGTGAGGTTGAGTCTCTACATTTGATTGAATGGAACCTTAACAGGTTGCAAGGGTTGATTTAATTGAGAAGAAATTATAAAAAAAATGGTCTTCACTGATTCATCCCCCCCCCCCCAGTGGAGTAATTCGTTACCGGGCAATTCAGGTTCATTGGTAAAAAATGAGGAGGTTTGGGGTTCAAGTTTTGGGAGCATGGTCGTTCCATTGCCCTTGAGAATCTTACCATGCTCAATCTGAATTGGTCGCAACACAAATAAGTTCCCAAGTTGAAACGAAACAGATTTGGAATACCAGATGAATCATATAATACAAAAAAAAAACATATAAAACCTTAGTAATTCCATCATGTGTGACAGGCCAATAATTGAACCTAACAACACTTAGCAACAGTAGCAGTTGTGCCATGTAAGCAGACACTTTGCCCAAATGTTGCTATGTTGTGAACCATAATTTAAAGAAAGATGGATTTTATGAAATAAAAAACATTATGGGTATTGATCAAGAATGGGGTTTTGTGTAGTCCACTCACAGAAGAATCGCATGGGGAGTTGATCGACCCTTTGTTCTGGGCATTGATTATCCCATAAACAAAATTGTCAATCACTTCAAGGTTTTTCTTTAACACCCTTTCAGACCCAGTGTTGAAATATCTCCTGATCTTCCAAAAAATGTCCACGTATCGAAAAAGTGTCATCGCGCTAGCCTGATTGAATGCATCCCCAAATATGGAACCCTCTTCACTTGATCCGCTCAAGCTATCTAGTTCAGCCCCAAATGCAACTTTGAATATTGAATCCAGAGTGGATTTTAAGAACAGATCCTGCATTGGTCCAGGTCAAGTGGTTGCATTGTCTACTAAGTCAAACTAAGAAGAAGAGAATTGAATTAGAGGATCCCCAAACTCACCTGAATATTGATTGTCTGCTTGGTCTCTGAGGATTTAGATATGGTGTTGGCAAGTTTTGCGGCGCTCCTTCGGAAGACCGCACAGCTATAGTCCCTCAATACCTTTGTGGAGAATTCATAGCTGGAAATCTTTCTCTGTTGTCTCCACTTATCGCCATCAACTGTGAAAATACCATCGCCAAGAAGATCGCTCAAACAGGAATAGTTGTAGGATCCCTGTGAAGTAATTAAAACATCGCTGAAGTTCCAACATTTATGTAAATTTTAAAGCAACTGATGTTGAATTTTGTTCCAAGTGGTGATGGCGTCAGGTATTCAGAACATAGGAACGCAGAAGAAGTGTTGTAAAAAAACGTCGCTATACCAAACAATCCGAAAACCTGGGGCTTCTATCACGTTTACGTTCCCAACCAATGTCATTTCTAGAGCACGCAGCGATTGGGAATTGAGGAGGACTCCCGGCAATATATCCTTACTGGTTCTGAGTAAATAACAACACCATCCGGATTCAGACTTGAAAACGTACCGAGAATTGCAGAAGCGCGACGGAACAATCGCAATCTAGTTTCAAAGGTCAGGAGGAGTATTAAATCGAGAGAGGGAGTACCTTTCCGTAGTTTTCGAAATTAGTTTTGAGGATGTACTCCACGTTTGCGGGGTCCGCGGTGTAAACCTCGGTGTGGAAGAGGTTAAGCAGGCGGTAGGTCCGGTACTTCGAGGCGAGCTCCGTCATGTAGTGGTGAAGCCGGTGGAAGTTCAGCAGCTGGTTGAGCACGGTCCCTGCGATCGGATGGTACTTCTTCGTCCTGCTAGAATTCCCATACAAACCTCTGGATACGAAGTTGAAGACGACGAAGGGGAAAACCGTGATGATGAGCGCCAAAATAACGCTGCCAAGCAGGAAGAAACTGAGCTCCATTTCTGATCGATGAGCTCCGATGCTGCGTGGGAACTTCCCCAACTGGCAGCCCAGTACGTGGAGACGCCGAACTGCTTATGACGTGGAATAATATAAGCTTCTCAGCCATTTTTTAAATACCGGTCCGAACCGAATTCACGGTTACCATGCATTCCTCGCACTAGCGGCCTAATGGGTCAGTGTTACGGAAGTGTGGATAAATGGGATAGTTTTATTAGTGTCATTTAAAATTGTTGATCGGGTTTAGTTTGTAGATTTAAAGTATAGGATTTAAGTTTTAAGATTTAGGGTTAAATATTTTGAGATTAGGGTATGAGGTATATGTTTTTGGGTTTAGGGTTCAGCTTTTAGCTTTTAGACTTTGGGGTTCGGATTTCGAGTATAGGGTTTTAGAACTAGGTTTTAGGATTTTTTGTTTAGTTTTTTTAGGTTAGTTTGTAGATTTAAGGGATAGTGTTTAGGTTTTAAGATTTAGGGTTAAGTATTTTGAAATTGGGGTACGAGGTATATGTTTTTGGGTTTAGAGTTCACCTTTTAGATTTTAGAGTTTAGAGATTCGGGTTTCGGATATAGGGTTTTGAGACTAGGTTTTAGGATTTTTTGTTTAGATTTTAGGGTTAAGTATTTTAAGATTATGATATGAGGTATATATTTTTGGTTTAGGGTTCAACTTTTAGGTTTTAAAGTTTAGGGATTCAAGTTTCGAGTATAGGGTTTTGGGATTAGGTTTTAGAATTTTTTGTTTAACTTTTCGGGTTTAGTTTGTAGATTTGAGGTTTGGGGTTTAGATTTTAGGTTTTAGAGTTTAAGGGTTCGGGTTTTGAGTATAGGGTTTTAGGACTAGATTTTAGGATTTTTTTTGTTTAAATTTTCAGGTTTTGTTTATAAATTTAAGGGATAAAGTTTAGGTTTTAAGATTTAGAGTTAAGTATTTTAAGATTAGGGTATGAGGTATATGTTTTTGGCAGGTCGTATTTATCTTTCCAAAAAAAACGATGATAAAAGGGTATCATCTGTCAATGTTTTTTTAGCGATGGTAAATGTGTCACTTTATCAATGGTTTTCTTGATAAATGGTGCATGAAGTGAATAATTTAATTTATATACATATACACACACACACACACACACATGTATAATTTATATTACAATAGGTATTTATGTGCAAATATACTATATAAATATGATTTATATAACTTATAATAAAAAATTATTATCAATCTTATTTTCAAATTTCATATAGAAAAAATATCAAATTTATATTAATCAGTAAAAATGTTTAATAGTATATTTATATGCATTAGTTACAAAATGTATATATAATTAATATAAATATGATATATTAATATTTTATCTAAACAATTATATAAATATATAAATGAATATATTTATTTAAATATATTATTCATGTTTGAATTTATATAATTATATTCATATATATAATATTTTAAAATATATGTGCATGTATAAATTTGTGTCTGTGTATGCATGTGTGTGTGGATGTATTTGTATGTTTGCATGTAGTGTATGTGTGTGTGCATATGTGTTGTGTGTGTGTGCGCGCATGTGTAAGCGTATGGATGTGCGTGTGTGTGGATGTATGTGAATGTGCATATATGTGCATGTATATATGGCATCTATATACGTGTATGCATGTGTATGTATGTTTATGTGGTATATGTGTGTTTATATAGTACGTGTATGCATGCATATGTATGTGTATATATGTGCATGTATATGTAATTGTATGTTTGTGTATGCGTATACATGTGTGTGCGTGTATGTGTATGTATATGCAGACATGTGTGTATGTGTACATTACTAGAAATAAGGGCTTTAGCGACTGCCTAAAGCGTCCGCTAAAGGATTTAGCGTCTGCTGTTTGGCGACCACTAAAGATCCACCCTCAAAACCTATAATTTGGGGACATAGATGTAGGGGGCAACGCGGGTGACACGGGGTGACGTGAGAGCTTTGCTAAAAGCTTGCACTCGTCGACCATGACAGATGCATGGCGGTCGGGGAGTGTTGGGGTAGGTTGGGGGCGGTCAGAGTGTGGTGAGGGGATGTCGGGAGTGGGGGGCAAATGAAGGGCTACTAGATGTGTGCAAGGGTGGTTGGCGGTGGTCGTTGCATGTCGGGGGTGACCCGGGGGGGTGACAAGGGCGAAGGTGGTGCCGACGGGGGGTGGCGGGGTTGTCTTGTAGAGATGAGCTGAAGAAGACAAGTGGAAGGTGGGAAAAACCCCGTCGGGTTTCGTAACAGTATTAGTGACTGCCATTTGGCGGTCTCTAATACACCCTTTAGCGACCCCCAAATGGTGGACACTAATACTCTTCCACTACAGCATGCACAAATACTTAAAATTATAGTAGTGGTGTGTGCGTGCGCATGTGTATGTATACATATGCACATGTATGTCCATGTATGTGGACATGTATGTCTATGCGTATGTATGTGTGCACGTACATGTGCATGTGCATGTGTATATATATACGTGTATGTATATGAATGTGTACATGTATGTCTATGCGTATGCATGTGTGTGTGTGTCTATGCAGCGTGTGTATGTGCATGCACGTGTTTGTAATTGTATGCATGTGTATGTATATGCATAGGCATGCGTGCGTATATGTGTATGTGTGTGTGTGTATGTGTATGTGTATGTGTGTATGTGTATGTGTATATTTGTATATGTACATGTATGTATGTGCATGTGTGTGTGTGTATGTATGTATATACGCGTATATATAGGAATGTGTATGTGTCTATAAATATGCGTGCGTGTGTTTATGCAGCGTGTGTGTGTATGTGTGTATGTGCATGCATGTGTTTGTAATTGTATTTATGTTACGTATACGCATAGACATATGTATGTGTATGTGTATGTGTATGTGTATGTGTGCATGTATGTATGTGCACATGTATGTCCGTGCATATGTATGCGTGCATGTGTAAGTATGTTTATTGATTTAATATTATTAATTCATTTTTAGTATTTTATGTAATTTATTCATTTTTAGTATATATATTCATTTAATATTTGTGTAATATATTCAGTTTTGATAGTTATTTATACATTTTTAAATCTGTACACATTTAATTAAATAATAATATTTTAATTATTATTAAATATTCCAAAGGTTAATAATTAATTGTATTTTTTATACATAATCATACGATACATGCATCAACAATTAACAATAATATTATTGTTTTTTATTCACTTTTATTCATTTTCATGTGTTTGCAATTAATGCAATTAATGTTATGAATTCATATTTTTATTTTTTCTGTAATTTATTCAATTTTATTTATTCATTTGTAATATTATTTAATTGAATATTTTTTTCATTTTTTTATATTTATTAATTTTTAATATTTTTGAAATTTATTCATTTTTTAAAATTTATACATATTTATTCATGTAATGTCCCAGATTTTTTCCATGTATTATTTTAATATTACATGAGAATTATTTCGAGACCAGACTTTGAGACGATGTGCAGTTCCGAGGCCCGGTGAGTCCGGAACAAATGTTTGAATTTAATTAAATAACACGCGCGTGGAGTTTTCCTGAAAAAGTAAAATAACTCCTGAATGGGTGCTCGGATCAGAAATCTGAGGGCACCGTTGCGTTCAGAGCAGCGATTTTACCTTAGGCGAGGCCTAACATCGGTCGACGCAGGTCGGCGGTCAAATTTAGTTTTTGGACGTAACTGTAATAAAATATTTAATAAAAATATTTTATTAAATCTTCTTGCAGCGAATATCTTTCATCTTTTTAAATAAAGACCTTACGCAGGGGTCCAGGGTTACAGACCTCATAACCTTGAAACCCTTGGAGGCTCTGGAGGCTTTGGAGGAAACCCCAGCGAGGAGACGACGTTCTTGACGGGTTTTGCCAGCGACGACAACGCGGCGACCAGATCTTCGCCAATGAACGCTGCGGATCCAGGTATGATGTTTGATTTTGATTTTCCTTTCCCCATTCCTGATTCCTACGACGAACGCAGACTAATCCACGAACAGATTAGCCCGCGGATCGATCGTATTTGCGGGATGGGCTTTTGCGGGGATTTTGGGGATTGATTCTTGAAGGTTATTTTGGTTTTGTTTAACCTTCTAATGGTGACGAACCAACATCGACACGAACATCAATCGAGGTTTGTCCCTCTCGATTTGTTGTGTCTTTCTTCCCCGATTTCTCGCGTTCTTCGTGTGCGTTCTACACGTTCTTCACGGAGATATGAACGATGGATCGTTGCGCATCCGTTGTGCAACGCAACGATCCCAAATCGAAGATCTGACATCGGTACAACCCCACAGAGGTGAGACTGCGGTGGCGATGGACGGATCAAAGCGGATCAGAAGATATCGTTCTTCGAACGATTTCCGCACGGGTGACCAGAATCGGATTTCGGAGCCGTTCGAAGGCCCGAAACCCACAGATTCGACATCACGACGACGAGGCGACCTGAGATCTCGAGTTTCACGGCAAACAGATGACAGATCGCGAATCCGGAGGTTCGACCGAGGCGCGAGGAGGAAGACGATGTTTTCGGAGAAATCCAGACTACACGGCGTGTAATATGGGCTACACGGCGTGTGTTCGTCGGCGGACTACCTGACATGTACTCCGGGAGTACACGGACACGGGTTGGGTACACGGCCAAGGACACGACGTGTATACCCTTCCCCGGCCAGATGCACGGGACACCCCGTGTACCGGTACACGGGCAGGGAGACACGGGTTGAGGCCGTGTACGGGCACATGGCCAGCGTACACGGAGCGAACCCCGGACACTCGGACACGACGTGTAACCCTTCCACACGCCATGTAGTTACTTTTTATACGACTAGCCTAATGACACGAGCCGTTTACATGGGCAGTACCCGAAGTCAAGGAACACGACATGTAACCCCACTACATGCCGTGTAACCTGTTTTACATGGCTTGAGTCATTTGTCTTTTGTGACTTGGACTAGCTTTCTTAGGGTTCGTACCCTTGGTCTTTCCCCTGAAGGTTTCCGGTATCATTTCCTACGTACAGGAGTATGATCCCTTCAGCAGGACTTCCTGAATAGAGTTGTTGGAATCCCCTCTGTGAGACTTAGAGTCGGATCCTCTATTCCTTCTTGGTACCCTAGGTAGAGTTCTTGGTATCGACGTGACCTACTTTACCCGGGCGCCGATCCTCTGCTTAGTGGATTAGTTCAGACTGAGTTGTTGGAATCACCCCATAGCTATTGGTTGTGATCCTCATCTGAGCATCATATTCTTAAGTACTTGTGGAGTGAGTTCTCCCGGAATGAGTACTTCGTATCTCTCTCTTCAGACCTCGGAGTGTGTTCTCCTGGTTATGTGCTTAGTGGAATCTTCGAGATGGATCTTAGTGGTGGTTTCGCGATAGTCGTTCGTGTATGAGTATATCTGGGTATTCTTGTTATATGTTTTGTAAACATATACTGTATAGAGCTGACTGTATCATTCATTTGTGGTATTTTCCTTTGTTGTATTCCTTTGTGGTTTTCGGGGTGTCCTACCGGGTATTGTTATACTCACCCCTGCACGGGCTTTGCCCGCACGTGTCATATCTTGTGCAGACAAGCGAGCCTTTGACATGATTCTAGGCAGACCAGGACCGGACGGTGCTCAGTGAGATCAGGCAGGCCGAGGTGTGTTCCTACGACTACGGATTGCAGTCCCAGTACATTTCTTTATAGGTTGGACTTTGTTGCAGACTTTCTTTTGGTGGGCTTGTTCTTTTGGCCCAGGGTTTTACTTTACTGTACTTTACTTTCCTGTCGTACTCTGTTGGTTGGGGTTTTAGTGTATGTAACGCCTCGACCCCAGCTACCCAGAGCCGGTGCGTTACTTCGTAACATTGGCATGATCACAAAAGATCAAGTCTCGAAAGACCGATTAGTTTAGTAGCCTTGGAAACACTAGATACATTCATAAGTCTTACATTACATCATAAGGTGAAAAACTTCAATAACAAAGTCTCCATAGTCCACACTCATATCCTCTTCTGACTATCCCTGCAGGTCATTCATAAAATACTCCTTCACATCCTGGAAAACATTAAAACATTGAAAGAGGTGAGCTCAGATGCTCAGTAAGGATAACAATATTGCGGAAGCTTTCATAAATAATCATTAACATTTAAGGCAATGTATAACTAAAACAAAAGCCTTTTTAAACTTGAACTTTAGCATAATATGGCAAAAATAAAATGAGATAATGCCATTTACTTACTCACATGGATATTCTACTAATCGAATAATCTCATGCAACATCAATAACCACTTTCATAATGATGGAATGCATAATGCCAGACATTCTGAAACATTTTGTCAAGGCCTCGGCCAAGACGTCTAAAATGATTAAGGCCTCGGCCAAAACCATAAATCAAATTGGGAAAGGGCCTCGGCCAATTCCACGTCTAGTTGTCTCATGAGACCTACCGATGCATCGAGGAGCTATAGCGGGCTCCACCCGTCACATGTTAAGTCCAATGCATTCCTCATATGAATAGGTTTAAACATATCATAAACCATAACATAATCGTATCACATAAAACATGCATAAAGGAAACATAACATTTCCACATTTCAATCACAAGATATCAATACAACACATTGATATAATAAAAACGCTTTCAAAACCATTTTCAATACCAAAATAAAAGAAAGTTAAAACTTTGTATTTATTTTTCATTAAAAAAAATGATGGCTTATAGAGGAAGCCGAAACTCTATAATGGTCACGACGGCGGAGAAGTCGTTGTCGCCGCATAAGTACGGAAAGAAAAACATTCCCTTTTTGTCGTTTAGTAAAACACTTCGTATAAAAAAGATTCCTTTTGAATAAACGTAAAAGTCAAATGGGTTTATACACCATATAAAAGAAAGTTGTGTATAAAACCAAATATGCCTCAATGAAAGGAGATTGAGACGAAGTCCTTTAAAAGATCATTTTTAAAATAAAATAGATCTATTATGTGTATTCACTATAGGTACACATAAATAAAGTAATAATACAAAATAATACATAATAATATCATGACATAATTTGAAAGTAGGAGATTAACCCAAAGAATGGACGTTGGGTTAAGAAATTCCCTTACCTCGTGTCTGACTTGACTCAACCGTTCTTTAACCTCCTGAATAATAAACTAGAGTTAATATATAACTTATTAAGAACCATTTTCAATTTCATTATCCTTATTATATCACTTATTACAATGATATGAACATTATGTAATTATTTAAGTTAATAACGGTTGTTTTGTCGATCTTTGGTACTTGAGTCAACAATAAACTTCTTATAATTACAAGTTGTTTATGTGGTAGAATATCCATTATCTCCAGAATTATATTCATGATTTAGATGTCATATATATCTTATATATCCAGTATATACATTCATTTATAATATTACGTAACATTTAGAGGTAAGAAATGAAATGCACCGTTCATGGAGACGGTAAGCCGTACGTACGCATGAACGCTACTTTCATTTCAATTTCATATTTAATGGAACAAAATCATAATGATATAAATGTATAATATAATTCCAGTATAATATAGTGTATAATACCATTTACTCCATCCTTTATACATCCCACATATGACATTAACGATTCAAATAACTTTGAGGGGGCGGTAGTCCGCACTTCCTAAAATGAAATTATCGCGTTTTACCCATAATGGAAATCATAAAGTATGACATAAATTAGAAATAAAGAAGCATAAGTAAAACATAAACACATTATATATCATATATAAATATAGTGACATCTTAATGGCCACCTTTGAAGGTGTTATATGAGTGTTGAACAATCATCGTTTCGTGAGGCAGAAATTCGCCATCCACAGAAACCGTATGTTCTTTAACCATTAGATGTAGGTGTGTGTAAGTGTAGCTCGAATACTTCTTATAAAAACATCCTAGTATATTGAGGATACTGGTGTTGTTACAAAAGATATGAATAAAAAGAGTTTAGGGGGGTTGGAGAAGAAAAATAAAACAAAACAACATTAGAGAAGACATTACCTCAAAATCGGGTAACTCTTTTTGATTTGAGCCAAAGGCTTCCTTGGGAAGAGTTCTGCCCAAAGTGAGGCTTCTAGGAGTAATAGGGGGAAGTTGGGAGAGTATTTGGGCAGAGGTTGGCCGATCCAAATGTGTTGAAAGTGTAAATGAGGTGGGAGAGGTGGGGGCCTTTTATAAGTGGAGAGGAGGGGCACTCTTGGAAAGTAAAGAAGAGTAACTTTATTATAAAATGAGTTTCGTATTTTAGAGGTCCCACACTTATATAATTCGAGGATAAGATGATAAGGGTTATAAATCTACTCATCCAATAGGTTTTTGACAAGTGTACGCTTTGGATTTTACATTATCTTTCCATTTTATTTAAATCGTTAAATAATGAGGTCATCGCTGCATCATCATGATGTCATAAATAATTTAATTTATTTAATGTCTAAAAATTATAAACAAAATACTATTATATAGGAAATCTTTTTATCTTTCTAATTAATATTTATAATCAATATTTGGACTTGTGTAACCCCACTTAAAAACTGTTTTAGTAAAACAACTCATGTTTGTGTCAATTTAATTTTAACATTAAATAAATATATATTAATGTCATTTTCCAACCAAAGTGGCTCCATGGGGTCCCCAAGTTAACCCATGGGTTGTCTTGGTCGGCCATGAATCATCCAATAGGAGTAGGACAAGTGTCAAGCTCATATCATATTATTAAAACATTTTTTTTACCTTAAACTACACTAATTACCTCTAATCGCGATTAAGAACTTAAAAGTTACTATTCACCAAAAAATTATTTTAATCTCATTGAACCACATTTTACTTCTTAATGACAACCATGTATGTCTGATTTTTGAAAATCAAATCACAGAAGTGGTAATATTTCATTTAAACGAAAAATCAGTTATTTAACTACCACTTAGAGGTTTCACTATTCATCAAAAATTGAAGTTTTTCAGAACAATGCCAAAATTTCACCCTAAGCTATAATTGATATTCCGAATTCAAAAATGATTTCTATTTTACAAAATTCCAAACATATAAGTTTCATTAATTAATTTTATAATTAATTCCCGCTGTCACAACAAATAGCGTGTTTTTAAGAAACAATTTATATCAAAAGATTGGCAATTGTTTATGTCCAATTTCAATGTTAAATTAACTCTAATGACCACCATTGGATAGAATGGTAAAAATATATTCTAATTATACTTTAAAACCACTAAATATTATAATTTATCACAATAAATTATTTTGATTAAAAAAGTTGTTTTAAGTATTTTTCACTATTCATAAAAAAATTGGAAGTTCTGAGAAAGTTACAAAAAATTCAACTTAGGATAATTTCGATATTACGAATACAAAAATGAAGTCCATTTTGAAATATAAAATTTCTATAATTTTAAAAAGTGGTTATTACTATTCATAATGGCTACTTTGATTAGTCGCGGTGTTTTAGAACTCCAAGTTGCGTACAATGCAAGCTATTGCATTATTGAATGAGAAGCGTATCGTGGAAGCTCGGGGTGTTACATTCTCCCCTCCTTCAATAAATTGCGTCCTCGCAATTTGAAATTTTTCTTTGAAAATAAAATGTTGAAAAGAGAAAATACCTTTGAGGAAAACCCACATCGGAAATAAGGTTAATAAATATATAACATTAAAAGAAAGCAAGATAAGTACAAAGGTCACCCGATATAGCCCATTCTAGGATTCTATGAAAATGTGGATATGGAGGAGAAACAAACCATCAAGGTCTGATGGAGAGTTATAGAAAACAGGATTAGGAGAAAGTTTAACTACAAGAAAATCACAAACTTGTGATTGGTTAAACGGTCATTGAATCCCCAGTTGAAAAAGTTAACCGACAACATTTTTGTTTTAAGTTACCTTTTATAATGTTGAGGATTTTATTTAGGAGATTTACTAAGAACGTAAGGGAATATACATACTTGTTATGTATACTTTCATTCGTTAATAAATTTTTACCACAAACCCATCTTTTACTCCAAATGGTAACGGAACTCAAAAATATTCTATTTATCCTAATTGTATAAGGTTCCAAATGTTAACACATACCATTTAGATTAGTAAAATTATTTTGTAATAACCAGGGACTTCCTGTAGGCTAGTGGTAGGAAATAAAGGCCTGTCGCACTATGATTGTGGGTTCGATTCCTGCAGCTTTGTCCGACGCGACGGGTTATGCCCCACCCCGCAGGTTGTCCTTTTCATAAACCTATAGTATCATAATATTCCAAAAATAATCTTCATAAATGCTTTAACCTTAAACAATACTATCCATGTAACGCCCCGACCCCAGCTACCCAGAGTCGGTGCATTATTTCGTAACATTGGCATGATCACAAAAGATCAAGTCTCGAAAGACCGATTAGTTTAGTAGCCTTGGAAACACTAGATACATTCTTAAACGTTACATTACATCAAAATGTAAAAAAAACTAATAAAAAAGTCTTCATAGTCCACACTCATATCCTCTTCTGACTATCCCTGCAGGTCATTCATAAAATACTTCTTCACATCCTGGAAAATATTAAAACATTGAAAGGGGTGAGCTCAGATGCTCAGTAAGGATAACAATATTGCGGAAGCTTTCATATATAAACATAAACATTTAAGGCAATGTATAACTAAAACAAAAGCCTTTTAAACTAGAACATAAACATAATATGGCAAAAGTAAAATGAGATAATGCCATTCACTTCCTCACATGGATATTCTACTGGTCAAATAATCACATGCAATATAAATAACCACTTTCATAATGAGGGAATGTATAATGCCAGACATTCTGAAACATTTTGTCAAGGCCTCGGCCAAGACATCTAAAATGATTAAGGCCTCGGCCAAAACCATAAATCAAATTGGGAAAGGGACTTGGCCAATTCCACGTATAGTTGTCTCATGAGACCTACCGATGCATTGAGGAGCTATATCGGGCTCCTCCCGTCACTTATTAAGTCCAATAAATTCCTCATATGAATAGGTTTAAACATATCATAAATGTAACGCCCCGACCCTAGTTACCCAGTGTCGGTGCATTATTACATAACATTGGCATGATCATGAGAAAGATCAAGTCTCGAAAGACCGATTAGTTTAGTAGCCTTGGAATAACTAGATACATCCATAAATTTTTACATTACTTCATAAAAAAAAAACATTTTGTCTTCATATCCCCTCATACTATCCCTGCAGGTCATTCATAAATTACTTCTTCATAATCCTGAAAAAAAAAATAAAACATTGAAAGGGGTGAGCTCGGATGCTCAGTAAGGATAACATTATAGCAGAAGCTTTCATAAATAATCATAAACACTTAAGGCAATTTATAACTAAAACAAAAGCCTTTGAAACTTGAACTTTCAACATGGTATGACATAAATAAAATGAAATAATGCCATTTACTTACTCACATGGATATTCTACTAGTCGAATGATCACATGAAATATCAATAACCACTTTCATAATGATGGAATGCATAATGCCAGACTATCATAACCACATAGCCAAGGCCTCGTGCCAAGACTACAAATAAGATTTTGCCAAGGCCTTGTGCCAAGACACTAGTTTGTCTCATGAGACCTACCGATGCATCGAGGAGCTATAGCGGGCTCCACCCGTCACTTATTAAGTCCAATGCATTCCTCATATGAACAGGTTTAAACATAACATAAACATTCATATTAAAACTAGCATACGAAATGTCAATACTTCTACCACAAACCATGAATGGTATAAAAATAGCACATCCATAGTCAAACATAACTCATTCGATACAATATGGAAGATTGTATTGTATCACATTAACCTCAATCAAGAATAATGAAGGATGTTGACATAGATGAAAATAATCATCAAAACTATTTGAGAGAAATATCCCCCTTTTTCTTGAAATCATTTAAAAGTCACACTATTTGTCAAGAAGCCATTTAAAAATAGATTTTTGAATCAAAGTGTCCCATACCACTTTGAAACTTTTTAAAAGGTTTTTTAATTTCTAAACTTTAATGTCCATATAAATAAATCCCTAAAACCATTTTTAAAACATGGACATTAATGAGAAAGATTTAGATGAATAAGTCTTTAAAACATTTAAAAATGGTATTTTAGTTAGATATTCTAACCAAAAGAGAGACACTTGAATGAAAATAATTGAGGTAATCAAAACTTTGTAATATCATGAGAATAAAGGTAATTCATGACATACTATGTCAAAGTACATTATATACACCACATAAAAGTGATTTGGTGTATATCAACAAAGAAGTCTCAATGGAATGTAAGTTGAGATGAAATCTCTCATAAAGGCCATATCCTTAGGTTAAGGATAAATCAACAACATAATTATGTGTGAAAAATATAAATACACTAAATATGATTGGATATTCAGTGTAAAACAATCAAAGTATATTCACACATATTCCTGTAAAAACAACACCAACGAATTGGATGTTTAACTCAACAAATGGTGAAAGAGTTAAAATCACTCTTATCAAATTCATATCAATGACTTGAGAATTTTCAATGGAGTGATTATGTGTATCAAAAGTATATCCACAGGAAGGGGAGTGGAAATTATGACATAATCAAATGAATAGTGATTCCACACATAATCTTGGGGTAATATAATCAATGAAATATGCGTAAAGCCAAATGAGTGGAAATTGAAATCTCAAATTCCCTTATTGATTAGGTAACTTAAGAAACAAACACCCATGAAAGAAAGATCATACCATGATGATGTAAATACCCATAAAATAAAGTATATTACACAATGAATACAATCATGGGTAGTACACATACACCACATGCAATAATTAAGTGGTGATCAATGGAATTCTCACGGAATTAAAAGTGAGACAAGAAACCCCTTACCACGTTAATCAACTGATTCGCATGGACAAAAGTTAATAACCACCAAATGATTTACAGAATAACATGAATATAAAGTGAATCATGGAAGTACACAATACACCACTTTCAATAATTTAGTAGCGAACAATGGAAATCTCACGGAATTGAAAGTGAGATAAGAGAATCCCTTACTTTGTACTTTTTCCTTGGTCGATGGTAGGTTTACCTCCTGTATAATGGTGAAATAATTGTTATTGAATAATACAAGAATCAGTTACTTTAATATGATATCATATATGATCTTTTAACATTGATTTGTTAATAATATCTTAGAATTATCGTCATTTCGGGTGTTAACGAGTTCATTTTACTTTATATTCTTTGTTATGTGAGCCATATTCGTTATTAATGGGATGTGTATTATTCAAATACAGAATGGTATCAAGTCCTTAAACATCATTTTTAAATCATCAAATGATAATTATACTTGAATGGATACGATGGATAATGAATCTCATCGCGTTCGTGGAGACGGTAGTCCGTACGTACGCACGAACGCTACTTCCATTTAATTTTTATTTTAAAAGAATCGAATCCAAATGATACATAGGTATATTACTATTACAGTATAATATAATATTTTATATATGTTACATAAGTTCATTAACACCATCCTTTATTCGTTCCATGTGTGGTATGAACGAGTCATATCATTTTAAGGGTGCGGTAGTCCGCACTTCCTCAAATGAAATTATCGTATGTATATACAACATGAAACGAATAATGGTATGAAATAAAATGGAATTACAGAAGATTATATATAAAATATATATCATTAATATCATATTTAATTACAGTGCCATCATAATGGCCACCATGAGAGGCGGTAAGATGTATTTGAACAATCATCGTTTCGTGAGGCGTTAGTTTGCCATCCACAGAAACATTATGTTCATCATCCATTAGATGGAGTTGTGTGTATGTGTAGTTTGAATCCTTCTTATAACAACATCCTAGTATATTGTGGATACTGGTGTTGTTACAAAAGAAAGGAAATAAAAAGAGTTTGGGGGTTGGAGAAGCAAAATAAATGAAAATAATTTAAGAGCAAACGTTACCTTTAATTTAGGTAACTCACTTTGGTTGGAACCAAAGGACTTCTTGAAATGCTTTCTGCCTAAGGGGAAGCTTCAAGGATGAGGAGAGGGATGTGGGGAGCTTATGTGGGCAGGGTTTGGACGAGCCAAGTGTCTTGAGAGGTGTGAGGAATGAGTAGAAGTGGTCTCCTTTTATAAGGGAGAGGAGGGGCTCTTTAGGAAAGAGTGAAAGTATTACTTTATAATATAATTATATTCGGTTTATAATGGTCCAAAAATCATTGAGGTCGAAGATAAGATGACTAATATTCTAAATAAAATCAACCAATAAGAATTGGACAGGTTTTAGATAATATTTTAATCATTATAATCTTTTTTATTTAAATGATTTATTAATGAGGTAAACAATGCATCATTATTGTGTCATTAATAATTTAAATTATTTGATGTCTAAAAATTATAAATAAAATATCATTATGTAGGAAATCTTTTTATCTTTCTAATGAATATTTATAATCGAAAATCCAACATGTATAACCCTATGTAAAAATTGTTCTTCTAAAAGATGTAAGCTTATGCCATTTTTATTTTTATTTTAACTTTATTAATATAATGTGTCCCTACCACATACAAGTGGCTCCATGGGGTCCCCAAATCGACCCAAGGATGCCCATGGTCGGGTATGTGTCCACCAATAAGGTTAGGACACGTTTTAGGGTAATTTTGTATTATTATAATATTATTTTTTAACCCTTATTTACCGGATTTACCCTTAACCATGGTAAATAAAATATTTACCGCAGTAATTATTCAAAATGTCTAAAAATAAAAGTTACCTATTTACACAATTTGGACATCCTGATTCCAAATATGGAATCCATTTTTCTAAATTCAAAACACAGAAGTGGCAGAAATTAATTTAAAATTAATTCCCGCTGTCAAAACAAAAAGCGTGTTTTTAAGAGATAATAACTATCGAAAGATTGACACTTGTTTATGTTCGGTTTAATTGTAAAATTATGTCCAATGACCAAAATTATATTAAGTGGTAAAAATATATTCTAAATATACTTTAAAACCACTCAAATTCACAATTTATCACTATTAATTATTTTGATTAAAAAAGTTGTTTTTAATTAAAATTTAGTAATTTTCACTATTCATCAAAATATAAAAGTTATCCGAAAAGTACCAAAATTTCACCCTAGGATAATTTCGATATTCCGAATCCAAAAATGAAGTCCATTTTGAAATATAAAATATATATTATTTCAAAAATTAGGTATTACTATTCACAACGGCTAGTTTAATTAGTTGTGGTGTGTGTTAGAACTCGAGGTTGCGTACAACACAGGCTATCGCATTATTCGAAGGGAAACATACCGTGGAAGCTTGGGGTGTTACAATAAACCATAACATAATCGTATCACATAAAACATGCATAAAGGAAACATAACATTTCCATATTTCAATCACAAGATATCAATACAACACATTGATATAATAAAAACGCTTTCAAAACCATTTTCAATACCAAAATAAAAGAAAGTTAAAACTTTGTATTTATTTTTCATTAAAAAAAAGTGATGGCTTGTAGAGGAAGCCGAAACTCAAATAATGGTCACGGCGGAGGAGAAGTCATTGTCGCCGCATATGTACGGAAAGAAAAACATTCCCTTTTTGTCGTTTAGTAAAATGATTCATATAAAAAAAGATTCCTTTTGAATAAACGTAAAAGTCAAAGGGGTTTATACACCGTATAAAAGAAAGTTGTGTATAAAACCAAATATGCCTCAATGAAAGGAGATTGAGACAAAGTCCTTTAAAAGATCATTTTTAAAATAAAATAGATCTATTATGTGTATTAACTATAATTACACATAAATAAAGTATAAATACAAGATAGGACATAATAATATCATGACATAATTTGAAAGTAGGAGATTAACCCAAAGAATGGAAATTGGGTTAAGAAATTCCCCTACCTTGCGTCTTGTCCTGACTCGACCGTTCTTTAACCTCCTGAATAATAAACTAGAGTTAATTTCTATTTACTTAAGAACCTTTTTCATGTTCATTATTCCTTTTATATAACTTATTACCATGTTATGAACATTATGTAATTATTTAAGTTAATAACGGTCGTTTTGTCGATCTTTGGTACTTGAGTCAACAATAAAATTCTTATAATTACAAGTTTTTTATGTGGTAGAATATCCATTATCTCCAGAATTATATTCATGATTTAGATGTAATATATATCATATATATCCAGTATATACATTCATTCATAATATTACGTAACATTTAGAGGTAAGAAATGAAATGCACCGTTCATGGAGACAGTAAGCCGTACGTACGCATGAACGCTACTTTCATTTCTATTTCATATTTAATGGAATTAAATCATAATGATAAAAATTTATAATATAATTACAGTATAATATAGTGTATAATACCATTTAATCCATCCTTTATACATCCCACATATGTCATTAACGATTCAAATCACTTTGAGGGGGCGGTAGTCCGCACTTCCTAAAATGAAATTATCGCGTTTTACCCATAATGGAAATCATAAAGTATGCCATAAATGAGAAATACAGAAGAATAAGTAAAACATAAACACATTATATATCATATATAAATATAGTGACATCTTAATGGCCACCTTTGAAGGTGTTATATGAGTGTTGAACAATCATCGTTTCGTGAGGCAGAAATTCGCCATTCACAGAAACCGTATGTTCTTTAACCATTAGATGTAGGTATGTGTAATTGTAGCTTGAATACTTCTTATAACAACATCCTAGTATATTGAGGATACTGGTGTTGTTACAAAAGAAATGAATAAAAAGAGTTTAGGGGGTTGAAGAAGAAAAATAAAACAAAACAACATTAGAGAAGACATTACCTCAAAATCGGGTAACTCTTTTTGATTTGAGCCAAAGGCTTCCTTGAGAAGAGTTATGCCCAAAGTGAGGCTTCTAGGAGTAAGAGGGGGAAGTTGGGAGAGTATTTGGGCAAAGTTTGGCCGAGCCAAATGGCTTGAAGGTGTGAATAAGGTGGGAGAGGTGGGGGCCTTTTATAAGTGGAGAAGAGGGGCTCTTTTGGAAAGATTGAAATGTTACATTATTACACATTTATTTTCGGATTCTAAAGGTCCCACACTTATATAATTCGTGGCTAAGGTGACAAGGGTTCGAAATATACCCATCCAATAGTCTTTGGACAAGTGTAAGCCTTGGATGTTACATTATCTTTTCATTTTATTAAAATCGTTAAATAATGAGGTCATCGCTGCATCATAATGATGTCATAAATAATTTAATTTATTTAATGTCTAAAAATTATAAAAAAATACTATGATGTAGGAAATCTTTTTAGCTTTATAATGAATATTTATAGTCAAAATTTGGACTTGTGTAACCCCACTTAAAAACTGTTTTAGTAAAATAACTCATGTTTGTGTCAATTTAATTTTAACATTAAATAAATATATATTAATGTCATTTTCCAGCTAAAGTGGCTCCATGGGGTCCCCAAGTTGACCCATGGGTTGTCTTGGTCGGCCATGACTCATCCAATAGGAGTAGGACAAGTGTCAAGCTCATCTCATATTATTAAAACATTATTTTTACCTTAAACTACACTAATTACCTCTAATCGCGATTAAGAACTTAAAAGTTACTATTCACCAAAAAAATTATTTTAATCTCATTGAACCACATTTTAATTCTTAATGACAACCATGTATGTCGGATTTTTGAAAATCAAATCACAGAAGTGGTAATATTTCATTTAAATGAAAAATCAGTTATTTAACTACCACTTAGTGGTTTCACTATTCATCAAAAATTGAAGTTTTTCAAAACAAGGCCAAAATTTCACCCTAAGCTATAATTGATATTACGAATTCAAAAATAATGTCTATTTTACAAAATTACAAACATATAAGTTGAATTAATTAATTTTTATAATTAATTCCCGCTGTTACAACAAATAGCGTGTTTTTAAGAAACAATTTATATCAAAAGATTGGCAATTGTTTATGTCCAATTTCAATGTTAAATTAATTCTAATGACCAGCATTGGATAAAATGGTAAAAATATATTCTAATTATACTTTAAAACCACTAAATAGTATAATTTATCACAATAAATTATTTTGATTAAAAAAGTTGTTTTAAGTATTTTTCACTATTCATAAAAAATTGGAAGTTCTCAGAAAGTTACAAAAAATTCAACTTAGGATAATTTCGATATTACGAATTCAAAAATGAAGTCCATTTTGAAATATAAAATTTCTATAATTTTAAAAAGTGGTTATTACTATTCATAATGGCTACTTTGATTAGTCGCGGTGTTTTAGAACTCGAAGTTGCGTACAATGCAAGCTATTGCATTATTGAATGAGAAGCGTATCGTGGAAGCTCAGGGTGTTACATTCTCCCCTCCTTCAATAAATTCCGTCCTCGCAATTTGAAATTTTTCTTTGAAAATAAAAGGTTGAAAAGAGAAAATACCTTTGAGGAGAACCCACATCGGAAATAAGGTTAATAAATATATAACATTAAAAGAAAGAAAGATAAGTACAAAGGTCACCCGATATAGCCCATTCTAGGATTCTATGAAAATATGGATATGGAGGAGAAACAAACCATCAAGGTCTGATGGAGAGTTATAGAAAACAGGATTAGGAGAAAGTTTAACCACAAGAAAATCACAAACTTGTGATTGGTTAAACGGTCATTGAATCCCCAGTTGGAAAAGTTAACCGACAACATTTTTGTTTTAAGTTACCTTTTATAATGTTGAGGAATTTATTTAGGAGATTTACTAAGAACGTAAAGGAATATACATACTTGTTATGTATACTTTCATTCGTTAATAAATTTTTACCACAAACCCAACTTTTACTCCAAATGGTAACGGAACTCAAAAATATTCTATTTATCCTAATTGTATAAGGTTCCAAATGTTAACACATACCATTTAGATTAGTAAAACTATTTTGTAATAACCAGGGACTTCCTGTAGGCTAGTTGTAGGAAATAAAGGCTTGTCACACTATGGTTGTGGGTTTGATTCCTGCAGCTTTGTCCGACGTGACGGGTTATTCCCCACCCTGCAGGTTGTCCTTTTCCTAAAACTATAGTATCATAATATTCCAAAAATAATCTTCATAAATTTTTTAACCTTAAACAATACTATCCAAAGATCAACTTAATCCACTCCAACCATTATAGTTATCCAAAATACCTCTGTCCAGACTTTCTCTAAAAGGTCTCTTAATTCCAAAATCAATTTATCAGATTCCCCAAACAAAGTAAAGTTTCTCTTATTGTCACATACTAAAAATATAATTACCTTCATCATATTAAAACCTTACTTAAATCAACAAGTACTGCAGTAAAATCCTTATATATATATCACATTATTCTAATAACCAGAATATAATCCATGAGTCCAAAAGCACCATTACATTAGTTATTCTGCTTCAACTGTAGTAACAACATAAGATTGTCCTTGATCCCTTGGACTTTTCTGAGGTAAGTTTCCCTGATGCTTAGGACATTCATTTTCATAATGACCCATTTCTCTACAATTGTAGCATTCAACTTTGATAGCCTCTTTCTTTCCCTTGCAATCACGAGCCTGGTGACCCTTTTCTCCACATTTATAACAAACTCCCATTCCTTTTAGGCAAGTACCAGGGTGATTCTTCCCACAATTATCACATAATGGAAAATCCTTCTTTCCCTTTTTCCCTTTATCTGTCTCTTGTTCCACCGTTCTCTTCTTCTCTTGCTTTACTTTGTTGTCATAAGACTTAGAGAATTCCTTTTCTGTCTTGATAGCACACGAGACAATATCTTCGTATGATGATAAGGATTATGATACTAAAGCTCGACGGAGAAATGGTTTTAACCCATCAAAGAAACGATCAATCTTACTCCTTGGGTTATGTATATAATCGGCAGCATGACTCGCTAACCTTGTAAAGTTAGCCTCATACTTTGCGACATTCTCATCCTCCTTCTGCCTCAGACTCAGAAATTGCCTTTCCATATCTGCTCGATGGTCACGAGGAAAGTATTTTTCTAATAAAAGCTCTTTGAACTCCCTCCATTCCATATTCGATACGTCATCATCTTCCTTTGTGTTTTGAATCAACGACCACCACTGATCGATATCTCCAGTGAGGCGGTAAACTGCCATGATAACTTTTTCCCTTTCACTGCTCCCCAAATCCTGAAATATTTTCTCTAGGGAATTTATCCATTGCTCGACTACTAAGGGATTTGTACTCCCATTGAACGTTGGTGGTTGTTGCCTCATGAATCGATCTAACATTGATCCTCCACGCTGCGGATCAGGGTGCTCCATACGAGTAAGGTTATTATTCATAACCTGAGTGAGTTGTCCCAGTATGGTAATAAGTTGATCAACACCAGTTGTATCTCCAGCTCCACAATAATTATCTTGAGCAGGAGGGCAATCCCTACATGGAGTGCGTGCATTGATACAGTTTCCATTTCTTCCACTAGGCGCCATTTCTAAACAATGGCATAAACTAGATCAGTTTAGGAATCAAAATACATAATCCCATACTTATAAAACACTTAACATAAATTGAACTATTTATGGATATAATCCATAATCATAAAAATGTTTTCTTTGAGTAAGTATATACTCATAACCCTTCATAGTGGTTTATAAAGAAAATGAGAATTATCCAAAGCATATCCCCCGGGAGTGTCGTAACCAAGAGTGCAGCAAGGCCCGTTGTCGTGCACCAGTTCCCGTTCGAGTCTAGCTCAAAGCGGTGTTTTCGGGTTTTACCCCTAGGTACATCTGTGCCAGAGCCGCCTCTACTTGCTCGTATCCAGACAGGGACGTATTGCTTGGAAAACTCACAAAATCTCTATAATACCAAAATTATAGGAAGTTCTTCTATACTAATCCTTAAAGTCTATCTTCAGGCTATGTGCTCTAATCAGAGTTTATCTAAATCTAGCTTCCAAGGTTAGTACTAAACTGCCTCTGATACCAACTATAACGCCCCGACCCCAGCTACCCAAAGTCGGTGCATTACTTCGTAACATTGGCATGATCACAAAAGATCAAGTCTCGAAAGACCGATTAGTTTAGTAGCCTTGGAAACACTAGATACATTCTTAAACGTTACATTACATCAAAAAGTAAAAAAAACTAATAACAAAGTCTTCATAGTCCACACTCATATCCTCTTCTGACTATCCCTGCAGGTCATTCATAAAATACTTCTTCACATCCTGGAAAATATTAAAACATTGAAAGGGGTGAGCTCAGATGCTCAGTAAGGATAACAATATTGCGGAAGCTTTCATATATAAACATAAACATTTAAGGCAATGTATAACTAAAACAAAAGCCTTTTAAACTTGAACATCAACATAATATGGAAAAAGTAAAATGAGATAATGCCATTCACTTCCTCACATGGATATTCTACTGGTCGAATAATCACATGCAATATCAATAACCACTTTCATAATGAGGGAATGTATAATGCCAGACATTCTGAAACATTTTGTCAAGGCCTCGGCCAAGACATCTAAAATGATTAAGGCCTCGGCCAAAACCATAAATCAAATTAGGAAAGGGCCTCGGCCAATTCCACGTCTAGTTGTCTCATGAGACCTACCGATGCATCGAGGAGCTATAGCGGGCTCCTCCCGTCACTTATTAAGTCCAATACATTCCTCATATGAATAGGTTTAAACATATCATAAACCATAACATAATCATATCACATAAAACATGCATAAAGGAAACATAACATTTCCACATTTCAATCACAAGATATCAATACAACACATTGATATAATAAAAACGCTTTCAAAACCATTTTCAATACCAAAATAAAATAAAGTTAAAACTTTGTATTTATTTTTCATTAAAAAAAATTGATGGCTTGTAGAGGAAGCCGAAACTCAAATAATGGTCACGGCGGCGGAGAAGTCATTGTCGCCGCATATGTACGAAAATAAAAACATTCCCTTTTTGTCGTTTAGTAAAACGCTTCATATAAAAAAATATTCCTTTTGAATAAACGTAAAAGTCAAAGGGGTTTATACACCGTATAAAAGAAAGTTGTGTATAAAACCAAATATGCCTCAATGAAAGGAGATTGAGACAAAGTCATTAAAAGGATCATTTTTAAAATAAAATAGATCTATTATGTGTATTAACTATAAGTACACATAAAGAAAGTATAAATACAAGATAGGACATAATAATATCATGACATAATTTGAAAGTAGGAGATTAACCCAAAGAATGGAAATTGGGTTAAGAAATTCCCTTACCTTGCGTCTTGTCCTGACTCGACCGTTCTTTAACCTCCTAAATAATAAACTAGAGTTAATTTATATTTACTTAAGAACCTTTTTCATGTTCATTATTCCTTTTATATCACTTATTACCATGTTATGGACATTATGTAATTATTTAAGTTAATAACGGTCGTTTTGTCGATCTTTGGTACTTGAGTCAACAATAAACTTCTTATAATTACAAGTTGTATATGTGGTAGAATATCCATTATATCCAGAATTATATTCATGATTTAGATGTCATATATATCATATATATCCAGTATATACATTCATTCATAATATTACGTAACATTTAGAGGTAAGAAATGAAATGCACCGTTCATGGAGATGGTAAGCCGTACGTACGCATGAACGCTACTTTCATTTCTATTTCATATTTAATGGAATTAAATCATAATTATATAAATTTATAATATAATTACAGTATAATATAGTGTATAATACCATTTAATACATCCTTTATACATCCCACATATGGAATTAACGATTCAAATCACTTTGAGGGGGCGGTAGTCCGCACTTCCTAAAATGAAATTATCGCGTTTTACCCATAATGGAAATCATAAAGTATGCCATAAATGAGAAATACAGAAGCATAAGTAAAACATAAAAACATTATATATCATATATAAATATAGTGACATCTTAATGGCCACCTTTGAAGGTGTTATATGAGTGTTGAACAATCATCGTTTCGTGAGGCAGAAATTCGCCATTCACAGAAACCGTATGTTCTTTAACCATTAGATGTAGGTGTGTGTAAGTGTAGCTATAATCCTTCTTATAAAAACATCCTAGTATATTGAGGATACTGGTGTTGTTATAAAAGAAATTAATAAAAAGATTTTAGGGGGTTGGAGAAGAAAAATAAAACAAAACAACATTAGAGAAGACATTACCTCAAAATCGGGTAACTCTTTTTGATTTGAGCCAAAGGCTTCCTTGAGAAGAGTTCTGCCCAAAGTGATGCTACTAGGAGTAATAGGGGGAAGTTGGGAGAGTATTTGGGCAGAGTTTGGCCGAGCCAAATGGCTTGAAGGTGTGAATAAGGTGGGAGAGTTGGGGGCCTTTTATAAGTGGAGAGGAGGGGCTCTTTTGGAAAGATTGAAATGTTACATTATTACACATTGATTTTCGGATTCTAAAGGTCCCAAACTTATATAATTCTTGTCTAAGGTGATAAGGGTTCGAAATATACCCATACAATAGTCTTTGGACAAGTGTAAGCCTTGGATGTTACATTATATTTTCATTTTATTAAAATCGTTAAATAATGAGGTCATCGCTGCATCATAATGATGTCATAAATAATTTAATTTATTTAATGTCTAAAAATTATAAAAAAAATACTATGATGTAGGAAATCTTTTTATCTTTCTAATGAATATTTATAGTCAAAATATGGACTTGTGTAACCCCACTTAAAAACTGTTTTAGTAAAATAACTCATGTTTGTGTAAATTTAATTTTAACATTAAATAAATATATATTAATGTCATTTTCCAACTAAAGTGGATCCATGGGGTCCCAAAGTTGACCCATGGGTTGTCTTGGTCGGCCATGACTCATCCAATAGGAGTAGGACAAGTTTCAAGCTCATCTCATATTATTAAAACATTATTTTTACCTTAAACTACACTAATTACCTCTAATCGCGATTAAGAACTTAAAAGTTACTATTCACCAAAAAAATTATATTAATCTCATTGAACCACATTTTACTTATTAATGACAACCATGTATGTCGGATTTTTGAAAATCAAATCACAGAAGTGGTAATATTTCATTTAAACGAAAAATCAGTTATTTAACTACCACTTAGTGGTTTCACTATTCATCAAAAATTGAAGTTTTTCAGAACAAGGCCAAAATTTCACCCTAAGCTATAATTGATATTACGAATTCAAAAATAATGTCTATTTTAAAAAATTACAAACATATAAGTTTCATTAATTAATTTTATAATTAATTCCCGCTGTTACAACAAATAGCGTGTTTTTAAGAAACAATTTATATCAAAAGATTTGCAATTGTTTATGTCCAATTTCAATGTTAAATTAATTCTAATGACCACCATTGGATAAAATGGTAAAAATATATTCTAATTATACTTTAAAACCACTAAATAGTATAATTTATCACAATAAATTATTTTGATTAAAAAAGTTGTTTTAAGTATTTTTCACTATTCATAAAAAATTGGAAGTTCTCAGAAAGTTACAAAAAATTCAACTTAGGATAATTTCGATATTACGAATTCAAAAATGAAGTCCATTTTGAAATATAAAATTTCTATAATTTTAAAAAGTGGTTATTACTATTCATAATGGATACTTTGATTAGTCTCGGTGTTTTAGAACTCGAAGTTGCGTACAATGCAAGCTATTGCATTATTGAATGAGAAGTGTATCGTGGAAGCTCGGGGTGTTACAATCCATGGTTCAACTTAATCCATTCCAACCTTAATAGTTATCCAAAATACCTCCGTCCAGACTTTCTCTAAAAGGTCTCTAAATTTAAAAATCAATTGTAACATCAGATTCCCCCAAAAAGAAAAGTTTCTCTTATTGTCACATACTAAAAATATGATTACCTTAATCATATTACCTTAATCAAAAAGTACTGCAGTACAATCTTTATATATATCACATTATTCTTATAACCAGAATATAATCCTTGAGTCCAAAAGCACCAATACATTAATTATTCCGCTTCAACTGTAGTCACAGCATAAGATTGGCCTTGATCCCTTGGCCTTTTCTGAGGTAAGTTTCCTTGAAGCTTAGGACATTCATTTGCATAATGCCCCATTTCCCTACAATTGTAGCATTCAACTTTGACAGCCTCTTTCTTTCCCTTGCAATCACGAGCCTGGTGACCCTTTTCTCCACATTTATAACAAACTCCCATCCCTTTTAGGTACGTACCAGGGTGATTCTTCCCACAATTATCACATAATGGAAAATCCTTCTTTCCCTTTTTCCCTTTATCTGTCTCTTGTTCCCCCGTTCTCTTCTTCTATTGCTTTACTTTGTTGTCATAAGACTTAGAGAATTCCTTTTCTGTCTTGATAGCACACGAGACAATATCTTCGTATGATGAGAAGGATTTTGATACTAAAGCTCGACGGAGAAATGGTTTTAACCCATCAAAGAAACGATCAATCTTACTCCTTGGGTTACGTATATAATCGACAGTATGCCTCGCTAACCTTGTAAAGTTAGCCTTATACTTTGCGACATTCTCATCCTCCTTCGGCCTCAAACTCATAAATTGCCTTTCCATATCTGCTCGATGGTCACGAGGAAATTATTTTTCTAAGAAAAGCTCTTTGAACTCCCTCCATTCCATATTTGATACTTCATCATCTTCCTTCATGTTTTGAATCAATGACCACCATTGATCAGCATCTCCAGTGAGGCGGTAAACTGCCATGATAACCTTCTCCCTTTCACTACTCCCCAAGGCATGGAATATTTTTTCTAAGGAATTTATCCATTGCTCAGCTACTATAGGATTTGTACTCCCATTGAAGGTTGGTGGTTTTTGCCTCATGAAGCGGTCTAACATTGATCCTCCATGTTGTGGATCAGGGTGCTCCATACGAGTAAGGTTATTATTCATAACCTGAGTGAGTTGTCCCAGTATGGTAATAAGTTGATCAGCACCAGTTGTATCTCCAGCTCCACAATAATTATCTTGAGTAGGAGGGCAATCCCTACACGGAGTGCGTGCATTGATACGGTTTCCATTCCTTCCACTAGGCTCCATTTCTAAACAATGGCATAAACTATATTAGTTTATAAATCAAAATACATAATTCCATACTTGTAAGATACTTAACATAAATTGAACTATTTATGGATATAATCCATAAAAATGTTTTCTTTGAGGAAGTATATACTCATAACCCTTCATAGTGGTTTATAAAGAAAATGAGAATTATCCAAAGCATATCCCCCAGGAGTGTCGTAACCAAGAGTGCAGCAAGGCCCGTTTTCGTGCACCAGTTCCCGTTCGAGTCTAGCTCAAAGCGGTGTTTTCGGGTTTTACCCCTAGGTACATCTGTGCCAGAGCCGCCTCTACTTGCTCATATCCAGTCAGGGATGTATTGCTCAGAAAACTCACAAAATCTCTACAATAACAAAATTCTAGGAAGTTATTCTATACTAATCCTCAAAGTCTATCTTTGGGCTATGTGCTCTAATCATAGTTTATCTAAATCTAGCTTCCAAGGTTAGTACTAAACTGCCTCTGATACCAACTGTAACGCCCCGACCCCAGCTACCCAGAGCTGGTGCGTTACTTCGTAACATTGGCATGATCACAAAAGATCAAGTCTCGAAAGACTGATTTGTAACACCCTGAGCTTCCACGATACGCTTCTCATTCAATAATGCAATAGCTTGCATTGTACGCAACTTCGAGTTCTAAAACACCGCGACTAATCAAAGTAGCCGTTATGAATAGTAATAACCACTTTTTAAAATTATAGAAATTTTAAATTTCAAAATGGACTTCATTTTTGAATTCGTAATATCGAAATTATCCTAAGTTGAATTTTTTGTAACTTTCTGAGAACTTCCAATTTTTTTATGAATAGTGAAAAATACTTAAAACAACTTTTTTAATCAAAATAATTTATTGTGATAAATTATACCATTTAGTTGTTTTAAAGTATAATTAGAATATATTTTTACCATTTTATCCAATTGTGGTCATTAGAATTAATTTAACATTGAAATTGGACATAAACAATTGCCAATCTTTTGATATAAATTGTTTCTTAAAAACACGCTATTTGTCGTAACAGCGGGAATTAATTATAAAATTAATTAATTAAACTTATATGTTTTGAATTTTGTAAAATAGACATCATTTTTGAATTCGGAATATCAATTATAGCTTAGGGTGAAATTTTGGCCTTGTTCTGAAAAACTTCAATTTTTGATGAATAGTGAAACCACTAAGTGGTAGTTAAATAACTGATTTTTCGTTTAAATGAAATATTACCACTTCTATGATTTGATTTTCAAAAATCCGACATACATGGTTGTCATTAAGAAGTAAAATGTGGTTCAATGAGATTAAAATAATTTTTTGGTGAATAGTAACTTTTAAGTTCTTAATCGCGATTAGAGGTAATTAGTGTAGTTTAAGGTAAAAACAATATTTTAATAATATGATATGAGCTTGAAACTTGTCCTACTCCTATTGGATGAGTCATGGCCGACCAAGAAAACCCATGGGTCAACTTGGGGACCCCATGGAGCCACTTTAGTTGGAAAATGACATTAATATATATTTATTTAATGTTAAAATTAAATTGACACAAACATGAGTTATTTTACTAAAATAGTTTTTAAGTGGGGTTACACAAGTCCAAATTTTGACTATAAATATTAATTAGAAATCTAAAAAGATTTCCTACATCATAGTATTTTTTTTATAATTTTTAGACATTAAATAAATTAAATTATTTATGACATCATTATGATGCAGCGATGACCTCATTATTTAACGATTTAAATAAAATGAGAAGATAATGAAAAATCCAAGGCTTACACTTGTCCAAAGACTATTGGATGGGTAGATTTCGAACCCTTATCACCTTAGCCACGAATTATATAAGTGTGGGACCTTTAGAATCCGAAAAGCATTGTGAAATAATGTAACATTTCAATCTTTCCAAAAGTGCCCCTCCTCTCCACTTATAAAAGGCCCCTACCTCTCCCACCTCATTTACACTTTCATGCCATTTGGCTCGGCCAAAATCTGCCCAAATACTCTCCCAACTTCCCTCCCTTACTCCTAGAAGCCTCACTTTGGGCAGAACTCTTCTCAAAGAAGCCTTTGGCTCAAATCAAAAAGAGTTACCCGATTTTGAGGTAATGTCTTCTCTAATGTTGTTTTGTTTTATTTTTCTTCTACAACCCCCTAAACTCTTTTTATTCATTACTTTTGTAACAACAACAGTATACTCAATATACTAGGATGTTGTTATAAGAAGGATTCGAGCTACACTTACACACACGTACATCTAATGGTTAAAGAACATACGGTTTCTGTGGATGACGAATTTCTGCCTCACGAAACGATGATTGTTCAACACTCATATAACACCTTCAAAGGTGGCCATTAAGATGTAACTATATTTATATATGATATAAAATATGTTTATGTTTTACTTATGCTTCTGTATTTCTCATTTATGGCATACTTTATGATTTCCATTATGGGTAAAACACGATAATTTCATTTTAGGAAGTGCGGACTACCGCCCCCTCAAAGTGATTTGAATCGTTAATGCCATATGTGGGATGTATAAAGGATGGATTAAATGGTATTATACACTATATTATACTGTAATTATATTATAAATTTATATCATTATGATTTCATTCCATTAAATATGAAATAGAAATGAAAGTAGCGTTCATGCGTACGTACGGCTTACCGTCTCCATGAATGGTGCATTTCATTTCTTACCTCTAAATGTTACGTGACATTATGAATGAATGTATATACTGTATATATGATATATATGATATCTACATCATGAATATAATTCTGGATATAATGGATATTTCACCACATGAACAAATTGTAATTATAAGAAGTTTATTTTTGACTCAAGTACCAAAGATCGACAAAACGACCGTTATTAACTTAAATAATTAAATAATGTTCATAACATGGTAATAAGGGATATAAAAGGAATAATAAACATGAAAAAGGTTCTTAAGTAAATAGAAATTAACTCTAGTTTGTTATTCAGGAGGTTAAAGAACGGTCGAGTCAGGACAAGACGCAAGGTAAGGGAATTTCTTAACCCAACTTCCATTCTTTGGGTTAATCTCCTACTTTCTAATTATGTCATGATATTATTATGTCCTATTTTGTATTTTTACATTCTTTATGTGTACCTATAGTGAATACACATAATAGATCTATCTTATTTTAAAAATGATCTTTTTAAGGACTTCGTCTCAATCCCTTTCATTGAGGCATATTTGGTTTTATACACAACTTTCTTTTATACGGTGTATAAACCCCTTTGACTTTTACGTTTATTCAAAAGGAATCTTTTTTATACGAAGCGTTTTGCTAAACGACAAAAGGGAATGTTTTTCTTTCCGTACTTATGCGGCGACAATGACTTCTCCACCGCCGTGACCATTATTTGAGTTTCGGTTTCCTCTACAAGCCATCATTTTTTTAATGAAAAATAAATACAAAGTTTTAACTTTCTTTTATTTTGGTATTGAAAATGGTTTTGAAAGAATTTTTATTATATCAATGTGTTGTATTTATATCTTGTGATTGAAATGTGGAAATGTTATGTTTCCTTTATGCATGTTTTATGTGATACGATTATGTTATGGTTTATGATATGTTTAAACCTATTCATATGAGGAATGTATTGGACTTAATAAGTGACGGGTGGAGCCCGCTATAGCTCCTCGATGCATCGGTAGGTCTCATGAGACAACTAGACGTGGAATTGGCCGAGGCCCTTTCCCAATTTGATTTATGGTTTTGGCCGAGGCCTTAATCATTTTAGACGTCTTGGACGAGGCCTTGACAAAATGTTTCAGAATGTCCGACATTATACATTCCCTCATTATGAAAGTGGTTATTGATATTTCATGTGATTATTTGACCAGTAGAATATCCATGTGAAGAAGTGAATGGAATTATCTCATTTTACTTTTGCCATATTATGTTGATGTTCAAGTTTAAAAGGCTTTTGTTTTAGTTATACATTGCCTTAAATTTTTATGTTTATTTATGAAAGCTTCCGCAATATTGTTATCCTTACTGAGCATCTGAGCTCACCTCTTTCAATGTTTTAATATTTTCCAGGATGTGAAGAAGTATTTTATGAATGACCTGCAGGGATAGTCCGAAGAGGATAGAAGTGTGGACTATGGAGACTATGTTATTATAGTTTTTCACTTTGTGATGTAATGTAACATTTATGAATGTATCTAGTGTTTCCAAGGCTACTAAACTAATCGGTCTTTCGAGACTTGATATTTTGTGATCATGCCAATGTTACGAAGTAACGCACCGGCTTCGGGTAGCTGGGGTCGGGGCGTTACCGTTGGTATCAGAGGAAGTTTAGTACTAACCTTGGAAGCTAGATTTAGATAAACTCTGATTAGAGCAAATAGCCCAAAGATAGACTTTGAGGATTAGTATAGAAGAACTTCCTAGAATTTTGGTATTATAGAGATGTTATGAGTTTTCCGAGCAATACATCCCTGTCTGGATACGAGCAGGTAGAGGCGGCTCTGGCAAAGATGTACCTAGGGGTAAAACCCGAAAACACCGCTTTGAGCTAGACTCGAACGGGAACTGGTGCACGACAACGGGCCTTGCTGCACTCTTGGTTACGACACTCCCGGGGGATATGCTTAGGATAATTCTCATTTTATTTACAAACCACTATGAAGGGTTATGAGTACATACTTCCTCAAAGAAAACATTTATTTTTATGATTATGGATTATATCCATAAATAGTTCAATTTATGTAAAGTGTTTAACAAGTATGGAATTATGTATTTTGATTCATAAACTAATCTAGTTTATGCCATTGTTTAGAAATGGCGCCTAGTGGAAGGAATGGAAATCGTATCAATGCACGAACTCCGTGTAGGGATTGCCCTCCTGCTCAAGATAATTATTGTGGATCTGGAGATACAACTGGTGCTGATCAACTTATTACCATACTGGGACAACTCACTCAGGTTATGAATAATAACCTTACTCGTATGGAGCACCCTGATCCGCAATGTGGAGGATCAATGCTAGACCGTTTCATGAGGCAACAACCACCAACCTTCAATGGGAGTACAAATCCTACAGTAGCTGAGCAATGGATAAATTCCTTAGAGAAAATATTCCATGCCTTGGGGAGTAGTGAAAGGGAGAAGGTTGTCATGACAGTTTACCGCCTCACTGGAGATGCCGATCAGTGGTGGTCGCTGATTCAAAACACAAAGGAAGATGATGACGTATCGAATATGGAATGGAGGGAGTTCAAAGAGCTTTTCTTAGAAAAATACTTTCCTCGTGACCATCGAGCAGATATGGAAAGACAATTTCTGAGTCTGAGGCAGAAGGAGGATGAGAATGTCGCAAAGTATGAGGCTAACTTTACAAGGTTAGCAAGGCATGCTTCCGATTATATACGTAACCCAAGGAGTAAGATTGATCGTTTCTTTGATGGGTTAAAACCATTTCTCCATCGAGCTTTAGTATCACAATCCTTCTCATCATACAAAGATATTGTCTCATGTGCTATCAAGACAGAAAAGGAATTCTCTAAGTCTTATGACAACAAAGTAAAGCAAGAGAAGAAGAGAACGGTGGAACAAGAGACAGATAAAGGGAAAAAGGGAAAGAAGGATTTTCCATTATATGATAATTGTGGGAAGAATCACCCTGGTACTTGCCTAAAAGGAATGGGAGTTTGTTATAAATGTGGAGAAAAGGGTCACCAGGCTTGTGATTGCAAGGGAAAGAAAGAGGGTGTCAAAGTTGAATGCTACAATTGTAGAGAAATGGGTCATTATGCAAATGAATGCCCTAAGCGTCAGGGAAACTTACCTCAGAAAAGGCCAAGGGATCAAGGACAATCTTATGCTGTTACTACAGTTGAAGCGGAATAATTAATGTATTGGTGCTTTTGGACTCAAGGATTATATTCTGGTTATAAGACTAATGTGATATATATATATGGATTGTACTGCAGTACTTTTTGATTTCAGTAAGGTTTTAATATGATTAAGGTAATCATATTTTTAGTATGTGACAACAAGAGAAACTTTTCTTTGTTTGGGGAATCTGATGTTACAATTGATTTTGGAATTAAGAGACCTTTTAGAGAAAGTCTGGACAGAGGTATTTTGGATAACTATAAAGGTTGAAGTGGATTAAGTTGATCTTTGGATAGTATTGTTTAAGGTTAAATCATTTCTGAAGATTATTTTTGGAATATTATAATACTATAGTTTTAGGAAAAGGACAACCTGCAGGGTGGGGAATAACCTGTCGCGTCAGACAAAGCTGCAGGAATCGAACCCACAACCATAGTGCGACAAGACTTTATTTCCTACCACTAGCCTACAGGAAGTCCCTGGTTATTACAAAACAGTTTTACTAATCTAAATGGCATGTGTTAATATTTGGAACCTTATACAATTAGGATAAAAAGAATATTTTTGAGTTTCGTTACCATTTGGAGTAAAAGATGGGTTTGTGGTAAAAATTTATTAACGAATGAAAGTATACATAACAAGTATGTATATTCCCCTACGTTCTTAGTAAATCTCCTAAATAAATTCCTCATCATTATAAAAGGTAACTTAAAACAAAAATGTTGTCGGTTAACTTTTCCAACTGGGGATTCAATGACCGTTTAACCAATCACAAGTTTGTGATTTTCTTGTGGTTAAACTTTCTCATAATCCTGTTTTCTATAACTCTCCATCAGACCTTGATGGTTTGTTTCTCCTCCATATCCATATTTTCATATAATCCTAGAATGGGCTATATCGGGTGACCTTTGTACTTATCCTGCTTTCTTTTAATGTTATATATTTATTAACCTTATTTCCGATATGGGTTTTCCTCAAAGGTATTTTCTCTTTTCAACCTTTTATTTTCAAAGAAAAATTTCAAATTGCGAGGACGCAATTTATTGAAGGATGGGAGAATGTAACACCCCAAGCTTCCACGATACGCTTCTCATTCAATAATGCAATAGTTTGCATTGTACGCAACTTCGAGTTCTAAAACACCACGACTAATCAAAGTAGCCGTTATGAATAGTAATAACCACTTTTTAAAATTATAGAAATTTTAAATTTAAAAATGGACTTCATTTTTGAATTCGTAATATCGAAATTATCCTAAGTTGAATTTTTTGTAACTTTCTGAGAACTTCCAATTTTTTTATGAATAGTGAAAAATACTTAAAACAACTTTTTTAATCAAAATAATTTATCGTGATAAATTATACTATTTAGTGGTTTTAAAGTATAATTATAATATATTTTTACCATTTTATCCAATTGTGGTCATTAGAATTAATTTAACATTGAAATTGGACATAAACAATTGCCAATCTTTTGATATAAATTGTTTCTTAAAAACACGCTATTTGTCGTAACAGCGGGAATTAATTATAAAATTAATTAATGAAACTTATATGTTTGGAATTTTGTAAAATAGACATCATTTTTTAATTCGGAATATCAATTATAGCTTAGGGTGAAATTTTGGCCTTGTTCTGAAAAACTTCAATTTTTGATGAATAGTGAAACCACTAAGTGGTAGTTAAATAACTGATTTTTCATTTAAATGAAATATTACCACTTCTGTGATTTGATTTTCAAAAATCCGACATACATGATTGTCATTAAGAAGTAAAATGTGGTTCAATGAGATTAAAATAATTTTTTGGTGAATAGTAACTTTTAAGTTCTTAATCGCGATTAGAGGTAATTAGTGTAGTTTAAGGTAAAAACAATGTTTTAATAATATGATATGAGCTTGACACTTTTCCTACTCCAATTGGATGAGTCATGGCCGACCAAGACAACCCATGGGTCAACTTGGGGACCCCATGGAGCCACTTTAGTTGGAAAATGACATTAATATATATTTATTTAATGTTAAAATTAAATTGACACAAACATGGGTTATTTTACTAAAACAGTTTTTAAGTGGGGTTACATAAGTCCAAATTTTGACTATAAATATTCATTAAAAATCTAAAAATATTTCCTACATCATAGTATTTTTTTTATAATTTTTAGACATTAAATAAATTAAATTATTTATGACATCATTATGATGCAGCGATGACCTCATTATTTAACGATTTAAAGAAAATGTGAAGATAATGAAAAATCCAAGGATTACACTTGTCCAAAGACTATTGGATGGGTAGATTTCGAACCCTTATCACCTTATCCACGAATTATATAAGTGTGGGACCTTTAGAATCCGAAAAGCATTGTGAAATAATGTAACATTTCAATCTTTCCAAAAGTGCCCCTCCTCTCCACTTATAAAAGGCCCCCACCTCTCCCACCTCATTTACACTTTCATGCCATTTGACTCGGCCAAACTCTTCCTAAATACTCTCCCAACTTCCCTCCCTTACTCCTAGAAGCCTCACTTTGGGCAGAACTCTTCTCAAAGAATCCTTTGGCTCAAATCAAAAAGAGTTACCCGATTTTGAGGTAATGTATTCTCTAATGTTGTTTTGTTTTATTTTTCTTCTACAACCCCCTAAACTCTTTTTATTCATTACTTTTGTAACAACACCAGTACCCTCAATATACTAGGATGTTGTTATAATAAGGATTCGAGCTACACTTACACACACCTACATCTAATGGTTAAAGAACATACGGTTTTTGTGGATGGTGAATTTCTGCCTCACGAAACGATGATTGTTCAACACTCATATAACACCTTCAAAGGTGGCCATTAAGATGTAACTATATTTATATATGATATAAAATATGTTTATGTTTTACTTATGCTTCTGTATTTCTCATTTATGGCATACTTTATGATTTCCATTATGGGTAAAACACGATAATTTCATTTTAGGAAGTGCGGACTACCGCCCCCTCAAAGTGATTTGAATCGTTAATGCCATATGTGGGATGTATAAAGGATGGATTAAATGGTATTATACACTATATTATACTGTAATTATATTATAAATTTATATCATTATGATTTCATTCCCTTAAATACGAAATATAAATGAAAGTAGCGTTCATGCGTACGTACGGCTTACCGTCTCCATGAATGGTGCATTTCATTTCTTACCTCTAAATGTTACGTGACATTATGAATGAATGTATATACTGTATATATGATATATATGATATCTACATCATGAATATAATTCTGGATATAATGGATATTTCACCACATGAACAAATTGTAATTATAAGAAGTTTATTTTTGACTCAAGTACCAAAGATCGACAAAACGACCGTTATTAACTTAAATAATTAAATAATGTTCATAACATGGTAATAAGGGATATAAAAGGAATAATAAACATGAAAAAGGTTCGTAAGTAAATAGAAATTAACTCTAGTTTATTATTCAGGAGGTTAAAGAACGGTCGAGTCAGGACAAGACGCAAGGTAAGGGAATTTCTTAACCCAACTTCCATTCTTTGGGTTAATCTCCTACTTTCTAATTATGTCATGATATTATTATGTACTATTTTGTATTTTTACATTCTTTATGTGTACCTATAGTGAATACACATAATAGATCTATATTATTTTAAAAATGATCTTTTTAAGGACTTCGTCTCAATCCCTTTCATTGAGGCATATTTGGTTTTATACACAACTTTCTTTTATACGGTGTATAAACCCCTTTGACTTTTACGTTTATTCAAAAGGAATCTTTTTTATACGAAGCGTTTTGCTAAACGACAAAAGGTAATGTTTTTCTTTCCGTACTTATGCGTCGACAACGACTTCTCCGCCGCCGTGACCATTATTTGAGTTTTGGTTTCCTCTACAAGCCATCATTTTTTTTAATGAAAAATAAATACAAAGTTTTAACTTTCTTTTATTTTGGTATTGAAAATGGTTTTGAAAGAATTTTTATTATATCAATGTGTTGTATTGATATCTTGTGATTGAAATGTGGAAATTTTATGTTTCCTTTATGCATGTTTTATGTGATACGATTATGTTATGGTTTATGATATGTTTAAACCTATTCATATGAGGAATGTATTGGACTTAATAAGTGACGGGTGGAGCCTGATATAGCTCCTCGATGCATCGGTAGGTCTCATGAGACAACTAGATGTGGAATTGGCCGAGGCCCTTTCCCAATTTGATTTATGGTTTTGGCCGAGGCCTTAATCATTTTAGACGTCTTGGCCGAGGCCTTGACAAAATGTTTCAGAATGTCCGGCATTATACATTCCCTCATTATGAAAGTGGTTATTGATATTTCATGTGATTATTCGACCAGTAGAATATCCATGTGAAGAAGTGAATGGCATTATCTCATTTTACTTTTGCCATATTATGTTGATGTTCAAGTTTAAAAGGCTTTTGTTTTAGTTATACATTGCCTTAAATTTTTATGTTTATTTATGAAAGCTTCCGCAATATTGTTATCCTTAATGAGCATCTGAGCTCACCCCTTTCAATGTTTTAATATTTTTCAGGATGTGAAGAAGTATTTTATGAATGACCTGCAGGGATAGTCCGAAGAGGATAGAAGTGTGGACTATGGAGACTATGTTATTATAGTTTTTCACTTTGTGATGTAATGTAACATTTATGAATGTATCTAGTGTTTCCAAGGCTACTAAACTAATCGGTCTTTCGAGACTTGATCTTTTGTGATCATGCCAATGTTACGAAGTAACGCACCGGCTTCGGGTATCTGGGGTCGGGGCGTTACACGATTAGTTTAGTAGCCTTGGAAACACTAGATACATTCATAAGTCTTACATTACATCATAAGGTGAAAAACTACAATAACAAAGTCTCCATAGTCCACACTCATATCCTCTTATGACTATCCCTGCAGGTTATTCATAAAATACTTCTTCACATCCTGAAAAACATTAAAACATTGAAAGGGGTGAGCTCAGACGCTCAGTAAGGATAACAATATTGCGGAAGCTTTCATAAATAATTATTAACATTTAAGGCAATGTATAACTAAAACAAAAGCCTTTTTAAACTTGAACTTTAGCATAATATGGAAAAAATAAAATGAGATAATGCCATTTACTTACTCACATGAATATTCTACTAATCTAATAATCCCATGCAACATCAATAACCACTTTCATAATGATGGAATGCATAATTCCAGACATTCTGAAACATTTTGTCAAGGCCTCAGCCAAGACGTCTAAAATGATTAAGGCCTCAGCCAAAACCATAAATCAAATTGGGAAAGGGCCTCGGCCAATTCCACGTCTAGTTGTCTCATGAGACCTACTGATGCATCGAGGAGCTATAGCGGGCTCCACCCGTCACATGTTAAGTCCAATGCATTCCTCATATGAATAGGTTTAAACATATCATAAACCATAACATAATCGTATCACATAAAACATGCATAAAGGAAACATAACATTTCCACATTTCAATCACAAGATATCAATACAACACATTGATATAATAAAAACTCTTTTAAAACCATTTTCAATACCAAAATAAAAGAAAGTTAAAACTTTGTATTTATTTTTCATTAAAAAAAATGATGGCTTGTAGAGGAAGCCGAAACTCAAATAATGGTCACGGCGGCGGAGAAGTCGTTGTCGCCGCATAAGTACGGAAAGAAAAACATTCCCTTTTTGTTTTTTAGTAAAACGCTTCGTATAAAAAATATTCCTTTTGAATAAACGTAAAAGTCAAAGGGGTTTATACACCGTATAAAAGAAAGTTTTGTATAAAACCAAATATGCCTCAATGAAAGGAGATTGAGACGAAGTCCTTAAAAAGATCATTTTTAAAATAAAATAGATCTATTATGTGTATTCACTATAGGTACACATAAAGAAAGTAATAATACAAAATAATACATAATAATATCATGACATAATTTGAAAGTAGGAGATTAACCCAAAGAATGGACGTTGGGTTAAGAAATTCCCTTACCTCGTGTCTGACTTGACTCAACCGTTCTTTAACCTCCTGAATAATAAACTAGAGTTAATATATACCTTATTAAGAATCATTTTCAATTTCATTATCCTTATTATATCACTTATTACAATGATATGAACATTATGTAATTATTTAAGTTAATAACGGTCGTTTTGTCGATCTTTGGTACTTGAGTCAACAATAAACTTCTTATAATTACAAGTTGTTTATGTGGTAGAATATCCATTATCTCCAGAATTATATTCATGATTTAGATGTCATATATATCTTATATATCCAGTATATACATTCATTTATAATATTACGTAACATTTAGAGGTAAGAAATGAAATGCACCGTTCATGGAGACGGTAAGCCGTACGTACGCATGAACGCTACTTTCATTTCAATTTCATATTTAATGGAATGAAATCATAATGATATAAATGTATAATATAATTCCAGTATAATATAGTGTATAATACCATTTACTCCATCCTTTATATATCCCACATATGGCATTAACGATTCAAATCACTTTAAGGGGGCGGTAGTCCGCACTTCCTAAAATGAAATTATCGCGTTTTACCCATAATGGAAATCATAAAGTATGCCATAAATGAGAAATACAGAAGCATAATTAAAACATAAACACATTATGTATCATATATAAATATAGTTACATCTTAATGGCCACCTTTGAAGGTGTTATATGAGTGTTGAACAATCATCGTTTCGTGAGGCAGAAATTCGCCATCCACAGAAACCGTATGTTCTTTAACCATTAGATGTAGGTGTGTGTAAGTGTAGCTCGAGTACTTCTTATAACAAAATCCTAGTATATTGAGGATACTGTTGTTGTTACAAAAGAAATGAATAAAAAGAGTTTAGGGGGGTTTGAGAAGAAAAATAAAACAAAACAACATTAGAGAAGACATTACCTCAAAATCGGGTAACTCTTTTTGATTTGAGCCAAAGGCTTCCTTGGGAAGAGTTCTGCCAAAAGTGAGGATTCTAGGAGTAAGAGGGGGAAGTTGGGAGAGTATTTGTGCAGAGGTTGGCCGAGCCAAATGGCTTGAAAGTGTAAATGAGGTGGGAGAGGTGGGGGCCTTTTATAAGTGGAGAGGAGGGGCACTCTTGGAAAGTAAAGAAAAGTAACTTTATTATAAAATGAGTTTCGGATTTTAGAGGTCCCACACTTATATAATTCTAGGATAAGATGATAAGGGTTCTAAATATACTCATACAATAGGTTTTTTACAAGTGTACGCTTTGGATTTTACATTATCTTTCCATTTTATTTAAATCGTTAAATAATGAGGTCATCGCTGCATCATCATGATGTCATAAATAATTTAATTTATTTAATGTCTAAAAATTATAAACAAAATACTATGATGTAGGAAATATTTTTAGCTTTCTAATGAATATTTATAATCAAAATTTGGACTTGTGTAACCCCACTTAAAAAGTGTTTTAGTAAAACAACTCATGTTTGTGTCAATTTAATTTTAACATTAAATAAATATATATTAATGTCATTTTCCAACCAAAGTGGCTCCATGAGGTCCCCAAGTTGACCCATGGGTTGTCTTGGTCGGCCATGACTCATCCAATAGGAGTAGGACAAGTGTCAAGCTCATATCATATTATTAAAACATTGTTTTTACCTTAAACTACACTAATTACCTCTAATCGCGATTAAGAACTTAAAAGTTACTATTCACCAAAAAATTATTTTAATCTCATTGAACCAAATTTTACTTCTTAATGACAACCATGTATGTCAGATTTTTGAAAATCAAATCACAGAAGTGGTAATATTTCATTTAAACGAAAAATCAGTTATTTAACTACCACTTAGTGGTTTCACTATTCATCAAAAATTGAAGTTTTTCAGAACAATGCCAAAATTTCACCCTAAGCTATAATTGATATTCCGAATTTAAAAATGATGTCTATTTTACAAAATTCCAAACATATAAGTTGCATTAATTAATTTTATAATTAATTCCCGCTGTCACAACAAATAGCGTGTTTTTAAGAAACAATTTATATCAAAAGATTGGCAATTGTTTATGTCCAATTTCAATGTTAAATTAACTCTAATGACCACCATTGGATAGAATGGTAAAAATATATTCTAATTATACTTTAAAACCACTAAATAGTATAATTTATCACAATAAATTATTTTTATTAAAAAAGTTGTTTTAAGTATTTTTCACTATTCATAAAAAAATTGGAAGTTCTCAGAAAGTTAAAAAAAATTCAACTTAGGATAATTTCGATATTAAGAATACAAAAATGAAGTCCATTTTGAAATATAAAATTTCTATAATTTTAAAAAGTGGTTATTACTATTCATAACGGCTACTTTGATTAGTCGCGGTGTTTTAGAACTCGAAGTTGCGTACAATGCAAGCTATTGCATTTTTGAATGAGAAGCGTATCGTGGAAGCTCGGGGTGTTACAGTGTATGCATGCATTTCCATTTTTAGTAGTTTTTACTTTTTTAGCTTTGAGGGATTGGAGATGTGTGTGTGTGTGTGTACAGGTTTATAGGCAACGCCTCCCATGTTAGTGACATGCCTACTCGGTGCTAGTCACCAGCCCCTGGCCTATTGGAGGCGGGCTTGGGGAGTTGCGGCACGGGCCCCATTGGGACGGGTCGTGACAGAGTGGTATCAGAGCTGGTCGGTTCTACCTTAGGACTGAGAGTCTTTGAGTTGGTTTGGGGCAACGGTGTTAAGTGTTTTGAGTTCGTCTTTCAGGCCAGGGACCCCAGTGTTGGTACGAGCAACCGACTTATCCATACACCAGGACTCTGATAACTTTCTTTTCAACTCGGAACATGAGAACACTAGTTGCAGGGGAAAATAATGGTACATGCATCATATAAGAATGAGTTGTGGTTTCTATGTCCTTCTTGATTCAACTCTCCAGATATACTCACTGACTATGATACATCTTGTTTTCTTAGAGGATGCCTCCACGACGCGCACCCGCTAGGATCCAACAACTCGATCACGAGGATGACCTCCTCAGTGATGAAGCTTCGATACAGGGACCAGATCCCCCAGTTTTACCTTCGGGTGGTGTGCCAGTTATTCCACCACCTGTGGAGCAGTGTTTAGTGTCTGCTGTACCAGCAGAGGAGGAGCACAGACTGAGCGCACTCCACGAGTTTCAGAGACAGAGACCCCTCAGGTTTTGAGGCGATCCTGAACCTCAGGCAGTAGAGGACTGGATTGAGGCAGTGGACAGAGTCTTCCGTTTGGTCCGGACACCAGCAGACCAGATGGTGATCCTGGCAGCGAGCCTTCTGCAGGGCTCGACAGGGCGATGGTGGAGTTTGGTTATCAAGACTCACTACGAGGTGACTCTTGCATGGTCAGAGTTTGAGTATCTCTTCAGAGAGGAGTTTTCACCAGTTACCCTCAGAGTAGTATGTATACAGGAGCTTCTTCAGCTTTAGTAGGGGACCACGACGGTGGCTGACTATTCATCAAGGTTTACCGACCTCTCACGGTACTCGATGGATATGGTCAGGGATCAATACTTCAGAGCTCGGACTTTTGAGCGGGGCTTACGCAGAGACATCCGGGCTAGCATCATCCCTATGAGCATTCCTACTTATGCTGGGGTGCTCGAGCGGGCCTTATTGGTCAATAGCTTCTTGTCAGAGCAAAGATAACCAGTAATTGTCAGTAGTGAGCGAGCTGGAGCAGAGACCTCAGCAGCGGGGAGCCAACGTCAGGGACCCAGGCATGATAGACGTTTTCAGAGGAGATCCCAGGACAGAGGATCTGCCGTACAGGGTTCACAGGGCACATCTAGCCATCCTCGAGAGAGGCGATGCTACTCATGTGATGTTAGGGGACATCTCGCTCGAGATTGTCCGACCCGCCTTACTACTGACATGGGAGTAGTGGATGGACCACTGAGGCAGAGGCAACGTGTGGATAAGACAGATCCGCGGGGCGATGGACGTGGAAGAGGAGCTGAGAGAGCAGCTGGAGGTGGTCGGTGTTTTGACCCTTTACCACCACCCCCAGAAGGTCCACCCCAAGCTCAGGGAGCTGGTGGACATAGGCAGGGACAACTGTAGGTAGCGAAGGCTTATGACCCAGGTACTCCTGGAATGATTAGAGGTACAATATGTGTCTTTTCTACTTTGGCTTCCGTATTGATATACACAGGTTCTAGTCATTATTTTCTGGATTCTTATCTTGTTCGAGACCTTGAGATTCCAGTTGAGCCGTTGAATCGACCCTTACGCTTAGAAACACTGACTGGAGAAGATTCAGAGATCACACACCTTTACAGACAGTGTGACTTGACCCTTGGAGGCGAGAGTTTCAGTTGGAACCTCTTGGTGGTAGCGTTGAGGCCTTACAATGTCATTCTTGGTATGGATTGGCTATCCACAGTTCATGCCTAGATTGAATATTTTAGGTGAAGGGTGCGGTGTGTCCGCAGTGATGGAACGAGGTTCTCCTTCATCGGTGAAAAGGAGACCCAGACAGCGTGGGATGGACTCATGCGCAGGAAGGTACATCTGATTTCACATCAGTTGGTTAGACTAGCCCTTGGCGCAACAGATGTTACGAGTTTCCAGTTTCCAGTAGTAGTGGCTGAGTATGAGGACGTCTTTCCGGAGAATTTCCCAGGACTACCTCCCCATCGGGAGATAAATTTCTGCATTGAGTTTCAACCCGGGACGACACCGATATCAACATCAGCATATCAGATGGCTCCTACAGATCTTCGTGAGCTGAGAGTGCAGCTAGAATATTTGCAGAGGAAGGGCTCCGTGAGACCTAGTGTTTCACCCTGGGTGGCCCCAATGTTGTTTTCCAAGAAGGCATACGGAAGTTTGAGGCTGTGTGTGGATTACCGGCGCTTGAATCAGGTGACAGTGAAGAACCAGTATCCACTACCGAGGATCGATGACCTCTTCGACCAGTTAAGAGGGGCACGATGGTTCTCAAATATTGATCTATGATGAGACTATCACCAGTTACGAGTACGGGATGAGGATATACCGAAGACAACTTTTAGATGTCGCTACGGTCACTATGAGTACTTGGTGATGCCCTTCGGCGTGACGAATGCCCCGAAAGTCTTTATGGGACTCATGAACCAGATCTTTCAGCACTATCTAGATCAGTTCGTGGTGGTATTCATCGATGATATACTTGTGTACTCTACATCCGAGGAGAAACACACGAGGCACCTAAGGATGGTTCTGGACACACTCCGAGAGCACTAGTTGTACGGGAAACTCTCGAAGTGTCAATTATGGATACATGAGGTCCACTTTTTGGGACACGTTATCTCGAAAGATGGTGTAGAAGTGGACCCAACCAAGGTAGATGCAGTGTTAGCATGGGAGCCACCCCGGAGTGTGGAGGATGTGCAAAGTTTCCTTGGGTTGGAAGGCTACTATCAGAGATTCATTTATGATTTCTCCAGGATTTCAGCACCCATGACATCTTTGACCCAAAAGGGGTAGCCTTTCATGTGGACTGAGAGATTCCAGCAGGCTTTTTAGCAGTTGAGACAAAGTCTGATGAGCGTCCCTATATTAAGACTACCGGAAGAGGGTGTCGAGTACGTAGTGTTCTGCGACACATCAGGAACCGGGCTTGGTTGTCTCCTGATGCAGAGGCAAGTGGTGATTGCCTATGGATCATGTCAGTTGAGGCCACATGAGCAGAACTACATGACCCATGACCTTGAGTTGGCAGCAGTAGTCTTCACATTGAATATGTGGCAGCACTACCTGATGGACGAGCGGTTTATCGTCTACTCTAATCACAAGAGTCTCAGATATATATTTTCTCAGAAGGATCTGAATTTGAGACAGAGGCGGTGTCTTGAGTTCCTCCAGGATTACGAATTTGAGATCGTTTATACTCCTGGGAAGGGGAACGTTGTGGTAGATGCTCTCAGTAGAAAATCTAGTTCGTAGTTGTTGGATGAGGCGATAAGGCAGTTGGCCTATTTACAGTTATCCTTCATGGATAGAGATGAGGGAGCTTACCTTCAATCGATGGTTGTTATCCCTCCACTTTTACAACAAGTTAGGGAAGCACAGCTCGAGGATGCTAGCTGTGAGACTCTACGTGCTCAGATATCTGTAGGTGATACTACTGATGGATATTCAAAAGGTGGGGAGCACTTTGTTCTTTTCAAAGGGCGTACAGTAGTACCAGTGATGTTTCGGGAGGAGGTTCTGAGGGAGTTCCATACATATCCTTTGGCAGTGCATCCAGGCATGAAAAAGATGTATCAGGGCCTCAAACGCCAGTTCTGGTGGTTAGGAATGAAGAAGAGTGTGGTAGAGTTTGTTTCTCGGTGCCTTACTTATCAGCAAGTAAAGGCTGAGAACCAGGTTCCAGCGGGTTTGACTCAGCCCCTTGAGGTGCCAGAGTGGAAGTGGGATGGGATATCCATGGACTTAGTGATGGGTTTACCACATACATCCAGGGGACATGATGCCATCTGGGTGATCATTGACTGACTCACCAAGTCGGCCCACTTCCTAGCCACACGAGAGCAGAGTTCAGTAGAGAGCTTGAGATGTCTCTACATGCAAGAGATAGTTCTACTTCATGGAGTTCCATCAACGATCGTCTCATATCATGATGATCGTTTCACGTCCTGTTTGTGGAAGGGATTGCAGGAAGCTTTTGGGACTTAGTTACGCTTGAGCACAACGTTTCATCCTCAGACTGATGGACAGACAGAGCGGACCATCCAAGTTCTGGAGGATATGCTACAATCTTGCATACTTGACTTCGATCATAGCTAGGAGGATCACCTACCACTGGTGAAATTTTCTTATAACAATAGTTATCATTCCACTATTGGTATGACACCATTCGAGGCTTTGTATGGGTGGCCTTGCAGGTCACCACTTTGCTGGACTGACCTAGGAGAGTCAGCACTCATGGGCCCAGAGATGGTGTGAGCTACTACGGAGAAGGTGCAGGTCATCCAGGAGCAGATGAAGACTGGACAGAGTCGGCAGAAGTCTTATGCCGATAGGAGACGGAGGCCCTTGGAATTCGAGGAGGGAGACCATGTGTTCCTTCGGGTCTCACCTCAATGGGGATTATAGAGATTTGGCCGAGGTGACAAGATATCTCCAAGGTTCATCGCCCCTTTTCAGATTCTGAGTAGAGTTGGCGAGGTGGCGTATCGTTTGGCTCTACCTCCTCAGATGGACTGGGTACACAATGTCTTCCATGTGTCGCAGCTGCAGAGGTACGTGCATGATCCATCGCACGTTATCGACTAGGGCGAGCTAGACATCGATGATGGAGTGAACTTTGCTGAGTACCCAGTGGAGATTGAGGATCGATAGGAGAAGATACTACATGGGTGAGATATTCCATTGGTGCGTGTCCGGTGGCAGCACAGAAATCTCTAGGAGAGCATGTGGGAGCGGGAGGCTCAGATCCGTGCGTAGTACCCACATCTTTTGAGTATCCTTTGTTTTGGCTTTTCGGGGATATAAATCCATAAGGTGGGGAGGATGTTATGTCATGGATTTTTTCCATGTATTATTTTAATATTATATGGGAATTATTTCGAGACCAGGCTTTGAGACGACGTGCAGTTCCGAGGCCCGATGAGCCCAGAACAAATTTTTGAATTTAATTAAATAACACGTGTGCGGGGTTTTCCTAAAAAATTCTAATAAATCCTGAACGGGTGCTTGAATAAAAAATCCGAGGGTACCATTGCGTTTAGAGTAGCGATTTTACCTTAGTAGAGGCCTAACATCGGTCGGTGCATGTCGGTGGTGAGATCTAGTTTTTGGACGTAATTATAATAAAATATTTAATAATTTTTTTATTAAATCTTGTTGCAGTGAATATCTTTTATCTTTTTAAATAAAGACCTTACATAGGGGTCCAAGGTTACAAACCTCATAACCCTAAAACCCTTGGAGGCTCTAAAGGCTTTGGAGGAAACCCTAGTGAGGAGACAACGTTCTTGACGGGTTTCGCTGGCGATGATGACGCGACGACCGGATCTTTGCCAATGAATGCCACATATCCAGGTAGGATGTTTTATTTTGATTTTCCTTTCCCCATTCTCGATTCCTATGATGAACGTGGACTAATCCATGAACATATTAGCCCACGGATCGATCGTATTTGCAGGATGGGATTTTTCGGGATTTTGGGGATTCATTCTTAAAGGTTATTTTGGTTTCGTTTAGCCTTCTAATGGTGACGAACCAAGATCGACACGAACATCGATCGAGGTTCATCCCTCTCGATTTGTTGTGCCTTTCTTCCCCAATTTCTCGCGTTCTTCATGTGCGTTCTATGCATTCTTCACAGAGATATGAATGATGTATTGTTGTGCATCCATTGTGTGATGCAACGATCCCAAATCGAAGATCTGGCATCGGTACAACCCCACGAAGGTGCGACTGCGGTGGCGATGGAAGGATCGAAGCGGATCGGAAGATATCGTTCTTAGAACGATTTCCACACGGGTGACCATAATCAGATTTTTGAGTTGTTTGAAGGCCCGAAACCCACAGATTTGAAATCATGACGACGAGGCGACTTGATATCTCAATTTTCGTGGAAAACAGATAACAGATCGTGAATCCGGAGGTTCGACCGAGGCGCGAGGAGGAAGACGACATTTCTAGAGAAATCCCGACTACACAGCGTGTAGTATGGGATACACGATGTGTGTTCGTCGGCGGACTACCTGGCGTGTACTCTGGGAGTACACGGACACGGGTTGGGTACACGGCCAAGGACACGGTGTGTATACCCTTCCCCATCCAGACCCAACCAGATGCACGGGACACCCCGTGTATTGGTACACGGGCAGGGAGACACGGGTTGAGGCCGTGTACGGGCACATGGCCAGTGTACACAGAGTGAACCCCAAATACTCAGACACGGTGTGTAACCCTTTTACATGCCATGTAGTTACTTTTTATATGACTAGACTAATGACATGGGCCGTTTACACAGGCAGTACCCGGAGTCAAGGAACATGGCGTGTAACCCTTCTACATGCTGTGTAACCTGTTTTACATGGATTGAGCCATTTGTCTTCTGTGACTTGGGCTAGCTTTCTTAGGGTTCGTACCCTTGGTCTTTCCCCTAATGGTTTCTGGTATCATTTCCTACGTACATGAGTATGATCCCTTCAGTAGGAATTCCTGAATAGAGTTGTTGGAATCCCCTCTGTGAGACTTAGAGTCGGATCCTCTATTCCTTCCTGGTACCCTAGGTAGAGTTCTTGGTATCGACGTGACCTACTTTACCCGGGTGCCGATCCTATGCTTAGTGGATTAGTTCAGACTGAGTTATTGGAATCACCCCATAGCTATTGGTTGTGATCCTCATCTGAGCATTATATTCTTAAGTACTCGTGGAGTGAGTTCTCCCAGAACGAGTACTTTGTATCTCTCTCTTTAGACCTAGGAGTGTGTTTTCTTGGTTACGTGCTTAGTGGAATCTTCGAGCTGGATCTTAGTGGTGGTTTCGCGATAGTCATTCATGTATGAGTATATTTAGATATTCTTGTTATATGTTTTATAAACATATACTGTGTAGAGCTGACTGTATCATTCCTTTGTGGTATTTTCCTTTGTTGTATTCCTTTGTGGTTTTTGGGGTGTCCTACTGGGTATTGTTATACTCACCCCTGCACGGGCTTTTCCTGCACGTGTCGTGTCTTGTACAGACGAGCGAGCCTTTGACAGGTATCTAGGAGGACCAGGACCAGACGGTGCTTAGTGAGATCAGGCAGGCCGAGGTGTCTTCCTGCGGCTACAGATTGTAGTCCCAGTACCTTTCTTTACAGGTTGGACTTTGTTGCAAACTTTCTTTTGGTGGACTTGTTCTTTTGGCCCAGGGTTTTACTTTATTGTACTTTACTTTCCTGTCGTACTCTGTTGGTTGAGATTTTAGTGTATGCATGCATTTCCATTTTCAGTAGTTTTTACTTTTTCAGCTTTGAGGGCTTGGAGATGTGTGTGTGTGTGTACAGGTTTATAGGCAATGCCTCCCATGTTAGTAACATGCCTACTCGGTGCTAGTCACCAGCCCTTGGCCTATTGGATGCGGGCTTGGGGAGTTGCGGCACGGGCCCCATTGGGACGAGTCGTGAAAATTCACTAAGTTTTAATATTTTAATATGTTTTAAATTTATATAATTGATTTATATAAATTCATTTCAATTTTAATATTTTTGTATAGTCAATATAATTCATTTTAATAATTTTGTTATTTATATAATTAATATTACTTATTTATTCATTTTTATGTGTTTTTAATTCATGTAATTGATGTTACTAATTCCTTTTTAAAATATTTTTTATAATTTATTCAATTTTATCTATTCATTTGTAATATTCTTTCATTTAGTATTATTTATTCATTTTTAATATTTATCATTTTTTAATATTTTTGAAATTTATTCATTTTTTAATATTGATTTATACATATTTTATTTACTAAGTTTTAACATTTTCAATATGTTTGTAATTTATTTGATTAATATTTCTTCAATTTTATTTATTAAGTTGTAATATTTTGAAAATGTTTTAAATTAATATAATTAATTTATCTAAACACAATTTCTAATATTTTTTTAAAATCAAATAGTTAATATAATTCATTTTTAATAATCATGTTATTTATATAATTTATATTATTTATTCATTCAATTTTCTTTATTTTTGTATTTGTTTACAATTCATGTAATCAATCTTAGGAATTCATTTTTTAAAATAGTTTTGTAATCTACTAAATTTTATCTATTCATTTTTAATATTCTTTCATGTAATATTATTTATTTTTTCTATATTTATTATTTTTATATTTTTTTTAGAATTTAATTATTTTTAATATTCATTTATACATATTTATTTACTATGTTTTAATATTTTCAATATATTTGTAATTTATATGAATAATATTTATTCATTTTTGTTTATTAAGTTTTAATATTTTTAATATGTTTGAAATCTATATGATTAATTTATTTAAATGCATTTTTTTAATATTTTTATAATTTAAATAATTAATATTATTCATTTTTAATAATTTTGTTATTTAGATAATGAATATTATTTATTTATTCATTTTTATTCATTTTTATGTGTGCAATTTATGTAATTAATGTTATGAATTCACGTTTTTTATTATTTTTACAATTTATTCAAATTTATTTATTCATTTTTAATATTAATTAATTCAATATTATCTATTAATTTTTATTATTTATTAGTTTTTAATATTTTCAAAATTTATTCATTTTTTTAATATTTATTTATACATATTTATTCATTAAGTTTTAATATTTTCAATATGTTTGAAATTTATGTAATTAATTCATTTAAATGCATTTTAATATTTTTCCAATTTAAATAGCTATTATATTACATTTTTAATAATTTTATTATTTATATAATTAATATTATTTATTTATTCATTTTTTACTTTTTTTAGCTATAGTTTATGCACGGATAAAAGTGTATTTTATCAGTGCTAAAACATAAGCGTTGAGAAATATGGCTTTTGTCAACATTTTTGTGTGCTAATAAAAGTGATGATTTATCAACTTTAAGAAAGCATAGAAAAAAGTGGTATTTCTCAGTGCTTATGTTTTCAGTGCTAATAAAGTACACTTTTATCTGTGTTTTTTAATAAGCGTTAATAAAACACTTCACCCTCTTTAAAAAAGAGTCCTAGAAGATTGCGTCTTCCTTACGTTGCACTCAAACTCTCATGGAACCGAAGGTCTTCTGTAGCCGAAGTCGATTGATTTAGAAAAATCAAACATCAAAACCGAAGGTATGGAATTCCAAAATTGTTTTTAAGGAATCTCAGTCGATCTTTCATGTGTTTGCATGATTTTTTGAATTTCTATTCCTTTTTAATCCCACGTGATCCTTGGAAATGTGATTAAATGTCGCATAATTACTGATAGTGTGTTTAATATGACACGAGATGGGGCATAATTCACTTTAATCACACGCAAGTTTATATTTTCCATTTTATTCATCCACGACCCATGAAATTCTGAGTTCATATCTAGCTGTACTTTACACATGAAAATCAATGAAAATCTCATTTTAAAGTGTATACTTAAATACCAAAATTAGTTCTCAAATTAATAAAACAATATAAAGCATGAAATTAAGCCATTGGATAATTTAACTCAAAAAATATTTTAAAACACAACAAATGTGATAAACAAATGAAAACATGGGGGATAATTGGAATTAAAATCAATTAAAAATTCACACAATTCTCATTTTATCACTCCCCACACTTAATACACCACACTCTTGGAAAATATCTACACTTAATCCAAACTCAAACCAATTAAATAAAAAAATGGAAATGAGCACTCATTTTCTATCATATTATCATCTTTCTTATTTTATGATTTTAATTCCCATTTCATTATGCTCGGGAAATTTTATTCAAGTAAATTGATCAATCCATTCACATGTTTACCTACTTCACATAGAAATGCATCTCCCTTACTCAAGAATATATGCTTGTAAATTTTTCTCTTTTTGAGATCATGAACACTTTGCACAATATTTCAATGTATCTACATTTCCACTCAAAGAGAAAAGTTGTGCTCAATCATATAGACTTTTTCATGAGTTATGTAGGGGATTTATGTTGGTGGTTTGATGTTTAAAAACAAAGGATTTAAAGATGTTTTTTTATCTATTAAGATTCAATGAATGAAATTACAATAAAAGGAAATAAAAAGTCACTCATTTTCCTCCCTCAAATGCATCACCAAATAGAATATTTTCACCCCCCACTTTCAATAATAAAACACATAATTTTTTTTGGAAATTCCCAAATAAAATTATAAACATTGTTTTTTCCATTATAATTAATATAATTCAACCAATATTGTTAAACAAGGATGTTTATTATATGAATTCCATTACTCATTAAAAATAATTTTGTGATTAAATACATCCTCTTCTTAGTTTTGAAAATTGAAAATTTAGGTTATCTTGGTTAAATAATCAATTTTCTTCATTTTACCAGCAATCTTAACCATTTTTAAAATCTCATGGCATATTAACATAGTTATTTTGATTATTGAAAAGAAAATATAGAGACCGAGCAATTAGGACCTAAAATGATTAAAGATGAAAAAAGTACAGATAATCAGACATTACAAGGGGTATTGCATGATCATGAATTTACCACACCCCACATGTCATCATCCACCATATAAAAACAGAATTCAGGCAGCCTGAAAGACCACATGGTACTTGACTCTACAAGTGCCCTCTTTGAAAGGCCGTCAGCAACCTGGTTTGCTTTCCTGTAGACATGAGATACATAGATTTGGAGATGGCGGGCATGATTGAGACATGTGATACAATATGGGAGAATTCTCCATGAAACATTTATCGATCGTGCTTTGAAAGAGTTCACCGCCAATTGTGAATCTGATTCAATCCATAACAGAGACTAGTTGAATTGAATGAAATACTTGACTGCATAAATTAAATCCCAGAGCTCAACTTCATAAGCATTACCTTTTCCAATGAAGTAGTGAAATAAGCCTTTAACAAAGCTGTGATAGGTCCGGAACATGCCCCCACATCTCGCTAGTCCAGGCGAGCTAGAGGTAGCTCCATCAATATTAACTTTGATATAGAATGGGATCATCGGAATCCATCTACCAAATTGGAGAACGAGAGGTTTCTGCAGTCTCCTAGCCACTCCAATCGCCTGGAGAGTAAAAAAATCATCACAAGTATTATTCATCGCACCTTGATGGACAACAGTGGCAACATGAATGTCTTTGTGAATGGTAATGCAGTCCGCCTGAAAGCAAACAGATTTTTCACAAAATAGTGTCTGGTTCCGTGCAGACCATATGAAGAAAACAACCGATGATACACCAACAACTAGTAGATTTTTCACTTGCATGATTTTCCCACTATCACATAACCATAGAAGGATCTCCTCAATAGACCTGCAATGTGAAAAATCAAAGCAAAAAATAGAATCAATTTAATTCCATATCATCCCTTCATAAGAGCAGTCCATGAAAAGGTGTGTTGCGGATTCTGCAGTCTGCATACATAGAGGGTAGACAGAAGAAAGACTATAGCCTTCTTTCTGTAACTGATCATGCGTCGGGAGGCGGTTCCACCAGAACCTCCAAAGTAGAGTAAATCTGGATGGTTGAACATGATGAACTTTAAATTGAACCAAACATCTGGGTTACCTGAAAGAGCCGAAACATTTCAAAAAATAATAGTTCTTTGTGGTGAAGAGCCCATTGGAATTGGGTTTCCATACCAAGGTGTCCTTGTCCATACACACATATCTCTAGATTTCCAGCATTTCTTGTTGTGTGATAATCCCAACCAGATCATTAGTGTGGTGCATTGCATTAGAAATAGTCATCCGAGACACATATGGAGGGATAAAGTTGTTATCGATGGGGTTGTCCAGCCAATTAGTATGCAAACAATTGAGGTTGTATTCATAGCTAACCAGCCACTTTGAGTTCAGCATGATGTCCTTGAACGAGTACCTAAGAGATGTCTATACAGAGGAAATAAGATAGTGGGGGTACCCACTTAGGAGCCTCTTCTTGAACCTGCTAGAAAAAAAAATCAACTGATGGGTCATTGGAAACCAAGAGATTCCATGTGAATTTATTAAGAAATCTATCATTAAATACTTTGAGATCCTTGATTACACGACCTCCCTTCTCAATGGGATTAATACATTCCCTCCAAGCCACCGTAATTAGTTTCCTTTCATGAACTAATCCTATCCACAAGAAATTTCTAATCATTCACTACAATCATTCAACATACTCCTTGGACAATGGTAGAGAGAACATTGATAGTGTCAGGGAGTGAATTATTTCCTTTGATGGATCCATTTAAAAAAATAATTATTTATGATATGTAACTTCCTGTAATAAAAAATAAGTGTTATAATACTTTAAATTTATATAATTCTTAGTCTTTATATGTTATAATAAGTTGTTTACTCAATGAAAATTTATATCAAATGTGATGACTATATGTGTGTATATATAATGAATAGCCTTTTACAGTTATAAATTCATACCTTATGTGTATTTATTTATTTTGTTAAATATAAATATTACTGAATCAAATAGGATGGATATGAATCGAGAATGGATGTATGTCAATCACATGACAAATAAGTACGAGGATAGTGTGGAAGAGTTCATAAAGTTTTAAAAAGATCATGTATATGACCCTTCTCAAATCCTTTGTTTGTGTTTAAGTTGTTGTTATTCAAGACTAATTAGTCTAGAGGAGTTGAAAGAACACTTGATCTATCATGAGATAGAATAAAATTATAAATGTTAGACTAAACATGGGGATGAATTGAATGTAGCTAGTGATTGTGATAACACTACATTCCATGGATCATCTGATCTAATTACAAGTGTGAACAATGATGAAGATTGTATTGAGGATATGATTACATGTGTGAATGATGATGAATATCATATTGAGGAAATGAAAATGATAGGTGAAGATGAAATTCATGATTGTCCAAAACTATTTCAGAAGGTAAAGAGTTGTGCAAAGACACCATTATATATTGGTTATACTAAATATATAACAGTTTCAACCATACTGAAGTTATATAATGTAAAATATGGAAACAGATGAAGTGACACCAAATTTAATGAACTTATTACTCCCTTGAATGACAAGATACCAAAAGATAATGAGCTTCATTAACAAACATATGATGCTAAACGAATGCTATGTTAAATGGATATGATATCTAAAAGAATACATGTCTATACAAATGAATGTATAATGTTTCACAAGGACCAAAAATCACTTAAAAATTCCCAAAGTGTGGTGTGTCTTGATACAAGAAAGATGAATCAAGTCCTTCAAAACTTGTACAATAATTTCCAATAATTCTAAGGTTTTTTCACCTATATAGAAGTGAGGATACTGTAAGGAAATTCATGTGACACACAAATATAAGAAATCAATATGGGAAAATTCATCACCCAACAGACTCTCCTCATTAGATGAAAATTGATCAAGAGTATCCTGAATTTGGAAACAAGTTAAGAGACCTTCATCCTATGCTATCTACAGATGGAGTGAATTCTTCTTATAAAGTATCACTCATAGTACATGGATAATTATGTTAATAAATTATAACTTACCATTATGGTTATGCATAAAGCGAAAATACATTATGCTATCTATACTTATATTAGGACCAAAAAAACCAGACAATAATATTGATGTTTATTTGTCTCCATTGATTAAATATTTGAAATTAACATGGGATACAAGTGTTTTGTTGTATGATGCTTACAGAAATGAAGAATTCACATTGAGATCCATGTTATATGGGATGATAAATGACTAATGCTTATGGAAATTTATCAATACATGACATTAAAGTAACTCAAAGGTGTCCCTTTTTTGAACAAGGAACACACTCAGTTAGGTTGAAACATTCCTCAAAGACTGTGTTTCTAGGACATCATGGATTTCTACCCTAATGAAATAAATACCAATCTTATATGATATCATTCAATGGGAATTCAGAAGAAGTTATAAAAAAGTCTCTACTAACAAGTGATAAACTATTTAAGAAAGTAAATGATATTACCACTTCTTTTAGTAAACCTCCTTCAAAAAACCTTAGGAAACTAGTTAGAAAAAAAGATCATTTTTTTGAATTATCGTAATGGAATTGTTTATACGTCAGACATTTTCTTGACATCATGCATGTTGAAAAAATTTATGTTATAGTGCCATTGGAATGTTACTAAGTGCACCTGACAAAAAAAAAGGGTGACATTAAGGCTAATTTGGACATGATTAACATGTGGATATGAGAAGAGTTAGTGTCTGTGAAGGGTGAAAGTTGGAATTTTATTCCTCCAGGTACTTACACTCTTTACAAGAAAGAGAGATATAAGTTTGTCAACTTCATGAATGATATAAAGATTATATAGGGGTATTCATCAAATATCAATAATATCATGTTAATGATTGATTTAAAGTTAAAGGTCATGAAACCACATGACTGTCAGGTTTTAATTCAAGATCTAATACATGTAGCTTTACATTTCATTTTTCCTAAAAATTACCATCATATATTAACCAATCTTTGTTTCTTTTTCAAATCTATATGCATTAAAGTTATAGTCCTAGAGAAATTACCAACTATAGAAATGGAAATTACTATCATATTCTATGAATTAGATATGTTCTTCCCATTTTTATTCTTTGATATGATGGTTCACTTAGTTGGAGATATCCAACTATGTGGTCCTGTAAATTATAGATGGATGTACCCCATTAAACAATATATAATGATTTTGAAAGGGTGTGTCAAAAATTGAAGTTGACCATAAGGATATATTGAAGATTGATATATTGTCGAGGAAGTCATAGGATTCTGTACTGACTACCTATCCAATGTGGAAATCATTGGTCTACCAAAATCTCATCACAATGGGTGACTTTTGGGTGAAGGAATTTATATAATATATATTATCCCAATTACCATTACAGAGTGGGATCATGATCACATTTACATTTTACATAATAGTTTAGAGGTTTCACTATATATTGAAACCCACAAAATAATTCTTAATCATTTGAATCCATTAAGGGCTGAAACCTGGATATCAAATGTACATAATCGAATGTTTATAGGATGGTTCTGAGTCCATATTTTTAAGGAGTCAACTACACATCTGAATTTAATTTTAGAATGACTTCGATGGCTAGTCAGTGGATCAAGTGTGAATGTACTATATTATAATGGTTATGTAATTAATGGTTATACGTTCTATACAAAGTAACGTGATGAACATAATACCATGAAAAATAGTGGATTTAAACTCATGGATGAAGCAATTCATGTATATGGTACCAAGTATTGTAATCCAATTTATGAAAATATGTCATAATTTTGAATCATTAAACAAATATGAGAGTTTAATAATATAACATTGAACATGTTGATTTTTTAATGCAAGTGAGTTGATAACATGAGTGTAGTTAAAATCGATGAGTTATGATTCATGAAAGTGGAGTTCAGTAAGGAAGGGTAAAATAATGTACCATTAATAATGGAATCACATGTAGTATAAGTATTTTATGTCTTGAACCCTACAAAAAAAGTGGTCAATTGTTCTATTATTGAACAAAACCATTACTGGATCAGATGTCAATTCAACTGAGGATGACCCTTTCATTGGAAAATAAAAATCCTTTTGAAGTAGTCCTAATATAGACGGGGTCTTGTATATCAAAGGAGACCAAAATACGGGGATTTGGATACTCAATAGAGGGGTCAAATCCCTTCAATCATTAAATAAAAAAAGAGTACAATAATCAGGTTATATATATTTTTGTAATCTACATTGCATTAAATCATAGTATTATTTATTCAATACTACATTTACGTAATATAAATTAAATGTTCAAATGTTTCTATAGATAATGGATTCTTTACATATTAATTCTCCCAATCTTGAGAAATAACAGGTTTCTCGACATGCTGATGCTCCCAATGCAGAGGAAAAATAAATTTATCCACATGATAATGCTACCAATCTCGAGGAAGAACATATTGATGATGTTGAAACTAAGGAAATGATAGAATGTGAAAAACTAATGTCCTATAAAAAAGGAGCATCATAACAGGATGATGTTAACAATAACTATTAAGGTGATAAGCAGAGACATCAAATTTGAGGTTTTATGGAATGCACAGAACCAACCTGTTAACCCCCAAAATTCCATTTTCATTAGTTACATTGGGTTCAACACTCGAATTCATGTGTCTATTGATGTAGATACATGACACAATGTTGTTATCACAATTAAGGAAATAATTTGAGAAGATATTATGGTAACATTATGATATAATTTTTCTATTTTACTAAAAAATAAAATAACAAAACATTGATTTACTCTTCATTATCCCTTATAGAGTGAATTTATACTAGATGACTATCGAATGGAATTTGTATTAATTATCACTGGAAAGGATCATAGAGAATTTTAAACAATTATTATGAAGAATCATATTAGGGATACTTAAGGGAAAGTAAACCTACACCCAGTATATATGCATGCAGATGATATAAACCAAGAAACATAGAATGCATTTATTGGTCATCATGAGGAGGAATATTTTCAAGTATGATTGGTAATAAATTATTTTAAAATACATGTACTGATCTCTTTGATTAATAATTCTTAATTTATAAAATATCAATTGAGTGTTGAAAATAAGCAGTGTGAATCAAAACCAATGCACCCCAACAGTAAAGTAAGGATGAGATATGATTCACTTGAAAAATGGTATGTATTTTAAATCTATAGTAATATTTTTATGTGGCATAAAAAAATAACATACTTATGTTCCTTTATTTATATACATATTTATAAATCAAAATCCAAAGATAATTCCATCCCACTTCATGTGCTATGGAAGAAGGCCCGTGCAAATAAAGACAAAATACTAGTAGATAAGAACACACAAAAATATGGGAAGTATGTATAAGTATGAAATAATAAAAAATTGTTCCGCTTTAAATCAATATTACATAACAATGAATACTTATTTTCCTATTTTTTATCCAGTTTAGACACAAGAATCATCATCGGCTGTATCCAATGTATGACTACTTTTAGTGGCCTTGAAGTAACCAGAACAATATGACAACACCAAAGGTGTGAGTTTTGGAGTATCACCTCAAATGTATTTTGAGAAAAGAAATTCACATGGGGATAAAGATAATAAAATAAATGAAATTCTGACATGAATAAATTATCTAGAAGAAAAACTTAATTGGAAGTCTGAGTTATTAGATAATGTTATGGGAAAGAATCAAAGATAAGAAACAATATAATAATAACCACTGCATGAAGACCCCCACAATTTTTGGGTGATCCATTCCCCTCAAATGTATGACTTACCAGAGATAATATATATTTTTATAACTATTTCTATTAAATATGAAATAAGAATACACTAGTACCTTTCCTATACTAATATTATATAGGGTGAAAATAATTATGATTTATATCTATCGGTACCCAACCATCACTTTGTTATGAGGGGTACATTGTACAATATCTAAGAAGATATTATACATAAAAAATAACTTCTAAAAGGTCACGTGAGAGTGGGGATTTGTGTAGCTTATGAGATGAGCACTAAGATACCTATTCCCCTTGATGATATGGATGTTCACATGATCAAACTTGATATTGGAACTTTTGTAGTATATCCATTTGATCATGTAAAAATACATGTCGATAAGGAGGTATTCCTTTCCAATTTATTTTTTATGAAAAAACTTTAACAATTAATGAAAAAATTCTTGAATCAACATGTTATTAAAAATAGAGAAAAGGAATTAGAAATTAAATCTTGAATCAAAACAATCTAAAGGATCAACCAATTGATCAAAAATACCTTCAGAGAGTAATTTTACCCCACTAGTTCAACTTATAAATTTATGAATATTACAAGATCTTGAAAATACAACATTCAAAGATGGTGATATGAACATTATTTATTTTTAAGAATAAATGTATGAAGAGTCCATTACAAACATTCTTAGTCTTGAGAATGTATATGAAATCCTAAAGCATGAATGGCTAGGAGTCTCAATTGTAAATGTATACATAGGGTGTGTTTTCATAATTTTTTCATCCAATATATGATATATTATGTTAATTATAGTTAAATACTATTTATATTTTTTATAGGTGTATATATCAGTACTATTTTAAGGGAAAACCCTATAAACAAAAATTTGGACTCATTAGTCCTCACATCACTTCTATACAAAAAAATCTCATTGGAAGATGAGGAATATTTAGCGACAATGGAAAACTGAACAAAATGTTTGAAAAAAAACTTACAGATGATAGACACTTCTTAATACCCATTATTTAGGGGTAAAACTATACAATTTAATCATATAAAATATATTTTCATTTCTTTAATTATTTATTCCTTTTTTATGGATCATTGGTTTCTCATTGCAATCAATTTGGATACTTTAAAGATTTATTTTTTGGTTTCAATGAATGGATTCACAAAAAATTAACCACGCATGACGACATTTATCAATTTTGAATATATTACATGTAACATTTTATAAATAAACACCAAGTTATATGTTTTATGTTATGTTTTAATGATTTTTTATGATAGTGTGGTGTTTAAATATCATCAAAATCATGGTATAAGGATAGTCCATGAGCACAAAAAGCATATCAAATTCTATAAGTGGATAAGTATTAGAGTATATATAAATAATATTTCACTATCAAAACATATATAAAAATAAATTACTTATTTTTATCAATGTTTATGTCATGTGTGAAACAAACTATTAGAAAAGATTATGGTTATTATGTTTGAATATGAAAGATATCGTATTCCACCAACAAACCAAAACCCCCAAATAGGTATTTATGATTATAATTACAATTTTATTTAAAACATTTATTAATAATTTGTTTATTTATATTTTTCTAGTACTACTAGGACTGTCGAAATTCCATATATTTAAAAGAGGAAATAGATTTGTTTTGAAATGAATGAGAAGAATACATGGTGTTAGAATGTATACAAACATCATGAAGAAGAGAATTCCTAATACTTATTTAGTAAATTTTTTGATCATTTATTTACATTTTTAGTTAATTTACTTATTATTTTTATCTAAGACTTATTTAGTTAATTTTTACAGAGATAATGAAGAAATTATTTCATTGAGAATTGATTTTTCTTCAACCATTTTGTGCTCTATAAAGTGTATAAAATAATCAAAGAAAAATAAATTATTGACAAAGTATTCAATAAGGATGATACACTTAGATACTATTTGTTCTATTTATAGAGATATCTGTTCTTTATTTGACTAGTTTATATTCAATGGTGTGTTTTTTCAGTTTACAAATGACTCATAGTGCATGTTTTTAGTTTAAATTGACATTTTAGTTAAGACCATGCACCACTCACTAAAAACCAAGAAAACATGATTATATTATTTTGATACTTTTGTGAAATTATAAATAAGTCATTTTAATGTGTAGTAATCATTTTTAATTCAATATAACAAATGACGTGTCTAGTATGAATCAAAGTACATGTTTATATTTAAAATTGACATTTTAGTTCAAAACAATCATTACATACTAAAAACTGAGAAAATGTGATCAGATTATCATGATAATTTAGGATAATGATTTATATATAATCTTTGATGTGTAGGAATAAACCAAACATAAATATGACACATAATGTGTCCAATATAACTCAAAGTGTGTGTTTTTATTTAAATTGACATTTTAGTTCAAAAGATGCGTGACATGCTCAAAACTAAGAAAACACTACTAGATTTTTTTAACACTTTATAAAAACAACACATAAGTAATTTTTGACATGTAGGAATTAGATACACATCAATACGATGCACGATGTTCCCAATATGACTCAAAATATATGGTTTCAGTTTAAAATTTACATTTTAGTTAAAAAGATACGTAGCATACTCAAAACTAAGAAAACACATCTAGATTATTTTTATATTTTATGGAAACAATCCATAAGTAATTTATGATATATAGGAATCATCTTTACCTTAATCCAATACACAGTGTGACTAGTATGACTCGAAATTAGTATTTTTAGTTTAAAAATGATATTTTTGTTAAAAATGTGTGTCACTCACTGAAAACAAAGAAAACATGCTCTTTTATCTTTATACATTATTAAAATTATCAATAAGTCATTTGTGATGTATAGAAATCAGTCATACATCAATCCTCTATACGACATGACTCGTATGACTCAAAGTGTGTGTTTTCAGTTTAAAAATAAAATTTTAGTTAAAAACATGTGTCACACACTAAAAAACTATAAAAAAAATCATATTGTCTTGATACTTTAAGATAATGACCCTTAAGTCACTTATTATGTATAGGAATAAACCTCACATTGACCTGACACATGGTGTGATCGATATGACTAAAAGTGTTGTTTTTATTTAAAAATTGGCATTTTAGTTAAAAAGACACATGATATACCCAAAAATGAGAAAAAACATTCTAATTGCTTTGATAATTTAGGAAAATGATCCATAAGTAATTTGTGACATGTAAGAATCATTCACACCTCAATCTGACACACAATGTGATTGGTATAACTTGAAATATGTGTTTTCAGTTTAAAAATAATATTTAAGTTAAAAACACGTGTCACTCACTTAAAACCAAAAAAAAAACTAATATTTCCTTGATAATTTAGAAAAATTATCCATAAGTTATTTGTGACATGTAAGAATTAATCACACATCAACCCAATGCACAATGTGACCGATATGACTCAAAGTGTGTGCTTTTCATTTAAAAATAATATTTTAATTAAAAACATGTTCCATTCACTAAAAACCTAGAAAAAAAACACTTGTATTATATTAATACTATAGTAAAAAAACCTTTAAGTCATTTTTGATGTGTATAAATCAACCGCACATCAATCCGAAACACTGTGTGACCGATATGACTCAAAGTGCATGTTTTTATTAAAAACTGACATTTTAGTTCAAAACACACATCACATACTCAAAACTGATAAAAAAAAATTCATATTATTTTGATACATTAGTAAAATTATCCATAATTAATTTTTATGTGTAGAAATTATCTATATCTCAATCCAATACACAGTGTGCTTGATATGACTCAAAATGTACGTTTTCAGTTTAAAAAGGAAATTTTTGTTAAAAAGATGCATGACACACTCAAAACCAATAAAACACATTTATAATGTCTTGATACTTTAGGAAAATAATCCATAAGTTATTTTTGATGTGTAGTAATCAGTCACACCTCAATCTGATACACAATGTGGTCAGTATGACCTGAAATGAGTGCTTTTAGTTTAAAAAAGACATTTTAGTTAAAAATGTGTTCCACTCACTAAAACAAATCAAATGAACTTATATTGTATTTATATTTTAGGAAAAAAAACCCATAACTCATTTTTGATGTATAAGAATCATTTTCATGTCAATCCAACATACAGTGTGACCGGTATGACTCAAAGTGCATGTTTTTAGTTTAAAAATGAAATTTTAGTTAAAAACATGTGTCACTCACTAAAAACCAAGAAAACACACTTGTATTGTCTTTATACTTTAGGAAAATGATTCTTATTTCATTTTAACATGTAGGAATCAACTGTACATCAATCCGACACATTATGTGACCAGTATGGCTCAAAGTGTGTGTTTTTATTTAAAATTAACATTTTAGCTCAAAAGACACATGACATACTCAAAACTAATAAAATAAATTAATATTTCTTTTATAATTTAGTAAAATGATCCATAATTAATTTGTGACATGTAATAATCAGTCAAATCTCAATCCAATACATGGTGTGACCGGTATGACTAAAAAAGCGAGGTTTTAGCTTAAAAATGACATTTTAGTCAAAAAGATGCGTAACATACTCAAAACTGAGAAAACACATTCATTTTTTTTTGATAATTTAGGAAAATGATACATAATTCATTTTTTATCTTTAAGAATTATTCATACCTCAATCTGATACACGATGTGATCGGTATGACTTGAAATGTGTGTTTTCAGTTTAAAAATGTCATTTTAGTTAAAAACACATGCCACTCATTGAAAACTAATAAAACTTACTTATATTTTATTTACACTTTAGTAAAATGATCTATAAGTATTTTTTACATATAGTAATCATCCAAAAATCAATCCAACACATGGTGTAACTAGTATAACTCAAAGTAAATGTTTTCAGTTTAAAAATGACATTTTAGTTAAAAAAATGTGTCACGCACTGAATTTCTAGCAAAAACACTTATATTGTCTTGATACTTTAGAAAAATGATCCTTAATTCATTTATGTTGTGTTGGAATTAACCACTCATCAATATGAAACATGGTGTGACTGGTATGATGAAAGGTGTTTGTTTTTATTTAAAATTTATATTTTAGTTCAAAACACACATCACATACTAAACACTGATAAAATCCCTTCGTATTATCTTTATACTTTAATAAAATAATCCTTGATTCATTTTTTATGTGTAAGAATCAACCACACATCAATCTGACACACGGTGTGACCAGTATGACTGAAAATGTATGTTTTTATTTAAAATTGACATTTTATTCCAAAACAAACATCAAATACTGAAAGTTGAGTACATGCACTCAGATTGTCTTGATACTTTAGGAATATGATCCATAAATCATCTTTGATGTGTAGGAATCAACCACACATTAATCTAACACATAGTGTTCCCAATATATCTCTAAGTGTATGTTTTTAGTTTTAAATTGACATTTTAGTTCAAAACACACATCATAGGCTTAAAACTAAGAAAATGTACTTGGATTTCCTTAATACTTCAGGAAAATGATCCATAAATAATTTGTGATATGTATAAATTAACCATACATTAATCTCACACACAGTGTACCTGGTATGGCTCGAAGTGTATATTTTTAGTTTAAAAGTGACATTTTATTAATTCATTATTTCGTATTTATGTTTAATTTATTTCTTTATAATATTACTAACATAAGAATTATTTTTTTATATAGGTAAACTATTTTTCTCGATCTGGGGTGATTTTTTTGGCAACTTGTAGTATGATCAGGCTCTTTTGAGAGGGAGTTGGGGTCCAAAGATAATGTAACATTAATGTATTTAAACCTGTTGATGTTTGTGATAAATTATACATACTAATATAATTGTACAAACCAATGTTTGAAATGATTGTAATCATGGTATAATGTTTTTTATTATATTTCTGAAGTAAATTTAATTGAAATTAAATCTTGTATTTGCTGCCGCAATGTGCTATAATTTTAGCAGTACACTACTGTAACCTGGCTTTTATCATCACTAGAAATAGAGCTGATAAAAAATCACTTTATCAGTGGTAAAAATGAAATTATAAAATTTTCCCTTTATTAGCACTACACAAAACACTCATAAAGATCTCTCTTTATTAGTACTAAACTATCATCAATCAATGACCCCCTTTATTAGTGCTTTTTTTAGCGATGATAAAAGATGTCATCTTTTAAAGGTGCTTACAACATTAGCACTTTGTTAGCATTGATGAAGACTATTTCTAGCACTCTTAAATCCCATATATACAGAAGTGGGTTCATGCTTCATTTTTAAGTTTTTTAAAATTTTATGGTATTTCTTTTGTTTTGTTATATATATATATAATAAAAAATTAATAGTAGAATTAATAAAATTAGCAATTAATAATAAAATAAGTAAAATATAATTAATTAAATAATTGCATAATAACCAATACATAATTAATTAAATAATTATACAATAAATAATATATAATTAATTGATTAATATATTTAAGATTATTAGTCATTAATAATATAATAACCATAAATAGTAATTAATAATTTATTTAATAACATAATATGTAATACTTATTAATTATAAAATATAATATTAATTATTTATTATTGACTAATAATTAAAATTATTAGTTAATTTTTTATAATTGTTAATAAATAATCAATATATTATTAATAATTTTTATATAATTATTAGTAATATATTGTTAATAGAAAATATAATTATAAATTATAAATTATATTATTTATTATTGATTAATAATATATAATTAATTACTAATAATTATTAGTAATGTATGAATTAATAGTTATTAATATGATTAATAATAATATATTAAACAATAATTTAAATATTGATTATTAATCATACTAATAATTATTAATTATATAATTATTAATTCAACTAATAATATATATTATTATTATACTAATAATTAATAATTTTATTATTAATTTTAATGAGATTGTAGCCGAGTGGTACATGTTCTTTCTTGGCATCCATCAGGTTGAGAGTTCAACCCCTAACAACCTCCCATTTGGTAGGGGTGTGCATTAATTGGTTTGATCCAATTTTAACTAAAAACCAAACCAAACCAAACCAAAATTTTTGGTTTAGTTTTTATACATAAAAAAACCAAACCATTTAATAATGGTTTGGTTTAGATTAATTGTTTTTCTAAATCATTAATTTTTAGTTTGGTTTGGTTCAAATTGTGGATTAATATTTTTTTGATAAAATTCTAGATACAGATTCATGAGGGTCATCCTTTTTTTATCTTGATGAATCTTCCCATGGGGATCTAGGGTTTCCACCCGTCTCTTCTTTCCAGTGATGATCCTACCTCATCATTTCCTCTTTTTCATTTCATGGTGAGTGGGTTTTTCTATTACTTTACCTTTGAGGCCAATGTTTTTTCCCTTCCATCTTCGACATGGTTGCTTCTTCGGTGGCTTCCTCAGGAGGCATTGACAACATGTTATTCCTTTGTCCTCATTTGTTCACCTCTTTTTGGTCTCACTCCTATGGGATTCCCTCTCTCCAGTCCCTCATTTCACTTTATTTTCCTCATGGTTCCTAGGTTTGGTTTGGTGTCATACCTCATAGGCAGTTCTTCCCTAGTCTTGGTTGATTCAGATTCCATCCTAGAGTGGTACTTTTGATCTCGACTATCTCAAATCCTCTCTATGATGATGTCTCTTAGCATTATTTGTTGAGTCTACCAACCCTAAGTGGTATTGACTTGATTACCCCCCCTAAGATGTATGGATCTTCAGTTTCTTTCTCTAGAGTGAAGAGGATTTATGGTTGACAACATTGGTTGGTTTGAAGGTTAGCCATCTTTCGATCAATGCTTTTTAATGATGGTTGGATGTATGATGGTCTAAATTTCTACATGAATATATCAAATAACATAATGTATTAGCATGCATGTTGAATAAGGGAGCTAGTGACCAAAATGATGTTTCTTTTTTTGGGTTGTATTAGTTTTATATTTGAAGGATTTCCACTTTTAATTACTTTTATATGATGTGTTTCTTATTATTTGGTGGATTTAAGTCTTTCCATTCCATTAGAAATTTTTTTATATTATGCTCTTTGGAGGAGTAAGGTTTTATTGTACTTTGGTTTTTGGTTTTCAGTGGTTTGGTGGAAGCCTATTTGCTGAGATTCTTTACATAGGTTAGTGTTTTCAAGTTCTTTTTTCACTCACAGACTAACTATATGATATTTAAGGTGTCTGGTGCATCTGTTTGTGTCATTGAAGAATTGTTTTGGGATTAGTGAATTGAAATTAGTGGGTACCTATAAAACTTAATGTGTTTTATTGTCTTTGGATAATGTGGGTTTTTGTTCATAGGAGTGCATCATGAACATCATTGATGGAGAGTACAATAAAATAAAATCTGGATAACAAATGTAATTGTACAAGTCCAGGTCAAAGTTGACTTTAGTTTTATTTTCATGTAGTTTTATTTGGTTATTTTTACTTGGGATAATGTGGTAGTTTGGTCTTTAACTTTTGGTTTGTACATGGTTCACACTAAACCATAATGTGACTATTTGATAATTGAAAAAAAAGGATTAAAGAGATTCATAATATTTTACAACTATTAGATAATAATTTGAATTGAAATTATACATAATCATCAACATAATGACATAATATTACCCTTGACCTATTATCAAAATAAAACTTTTGTTTATAAATGATGACTAAATAAAATTTGAAAAAGAGTTTGGATCATGGAATCGATGCATGAGGTGAACCAATAGAAAAAATAGAAAATTATGTTTTTTAGATAGGTACAATTCAGTTTAATATATTTGGTTTAGTTTTTCTTCTGAACCAAACCAAAAACCATAAGGGTATATTAAATCCACACTATAAACCAAACCACATGAAAAAACTAGAAATTTAGTTCGGTTTGGTTTAGTTTGGGAAGTTTTTTTACCCACCCTTACCATTGGGGGGAGGGTTTAATGTGGTTATAGAAGAAATGGCACACTAGTGTCATTATAAAAACTATAAGAACTATTTATATGTGATATTTTAGGATATTTATTGGGCCTTTAGGGCCACTGGGCCTCTGGGCCTCTAAGCCTTGCAGCTCCTTTGGGCTATCAATAATAGGTATATAGGCGATATGGTGGGACCAAGAAATGTGCCACACCCCAAACTTATTTTCCCCCTATTATTTTATTTATTTTTGAGTATTTACTATTTTTATCTCTTTTTGAGTCAAACTAGGTTGAAATTTTAAATTTTTTGGAGTGTTTTCCCTATGCACATTTTTCTTACACAATCACTGTACGGTTTGTCAAACTGTGTAGATAACCCTTATGTGGGGTTTCTAAGGCACACTATTTACCTAATGTAAATTATATAGGTACCCTCACTTAGGGTTATTTTAGTTCATTTTGAACAAGCACAACTTGAAAACATGGGTAGTACACAAATTGAAGTAAACCATGAGAGTCTCAGCAAGAACCGTGTGGTTAACCCTTTCATAAGGGCTGCCTAGAACATGGGTTGTACATGGTTAGGAGGAATAATGCGACAACCATGCATGGTGTTTTTTAGTTTTAAGAGAGATGATTATATGTTTGGTACACAGTTTGGCCAACCGTGTACCCAAATAGTGTGATCTGTCCAGGTTTTTAAAAAGTTGACTTTTACCTAAATAACCCTCCCCTTATTTTACCTAAAAACTGCACATCTCCCATATTCCCTATTTCTCACATAATTCACCACCCATGGGATCCCCATACATACTTCTCCCCCTTCATTCCTCCCCCCTCATCATGATTTCATGGGGTTTCATCATGATTCGAGTTTGGATCTTCATGGTACAACTTTTTTCCTCTTTTATTTATCCTCCCCTTCTTGTTTCCTCTTGTCTTCCTCTCATCCCTTCGTTGCACACCACCCTGGATAAACCCTAGTCAGTGTTTTGGTTCTAATTTGGTTATGGCCCTTGATGTAAGGGTGTGCGATGTTTTTTTTGGGACTTTATCCTTCTGTAATCAAGGGTTTCATCGTATTCTCCATCGATTTAAGGTAGTTTCCCCTCACATTTGTCTTTAAATTCTAGAAATATTGATTAATTGGTCTTTTAATTCATGTTTTATACTTTAATAACAATATTAATTATGATAATTGAATCCCAAGGATGAAAAAAAGTTTTTCACCCAGTTTTTAAAAAATGTGAAAGGTTTTTCTATTAAAACATATAGTTTTAAATTGTTTGTCAACTACCATGTACACCATGTATTTATTAAATCACCTGAATGGATCCTATTAATGAATTATGTGATTTTAAAATGTATTTTGATGTATTTGGTGGTTATAAACATATACATGGGCATGTGTGTGCAAGTTTACATGAAAATATGTGAATTTGTAAAATATGATATATATATATATGTGTGTGTGTGTACGTGCGCATGTGTGTGTAAATATATATTCACATAATAATTGAGGGAAAATTTTATAATTTAAATTTGAAACTCAAAATTGGTTTTTTAACCATATTTTTAAGTATATTTCTAAATAAAATTATAATGCCTGTCTGTAACCTTCAAAACATGTGTTTAGTCCTTTAATTGATGTTCAACAGAAGTTATATGAGTTTTTATTGGAATTTAATTATTAAAGGATTTATATGTGTGGTTTGAATATGATCTTGGTTGTTTAATAATTTATTTAATCCTAGTGTTTGATAAATTTCTTAGTGATGCTGTATGTTATTATTATGTGGTTGTAGTTATTATTCAAACCTCATGGGAAGACTAAGTACTTGGGTAGGTGAACTTAGATGGGAATAGATCCCTTGAAACTAGATATTATATTGAATTAAATTCAGTGCCCCCACTAGCCAATGATGTGATACACTTTCCACTAATTGAGGTAACAACCCTAATTTGTGGCATAATTCTCTAGGTTCCTCTATCCTTAGTGACCCTAGGGTGTTTTTCACACGATGATTATTTTAAATTACTTATTGTATGGATTTCTCTTACTATTGACTTCCTCAATACTAAACATAATTTTTAACCATATTATTATTTATTTATATTCAATTATATTTAATAAAAATATTTTTTTAAGTGTATTGGAAAGCATACTTTAAAAGTGGTTTAAAAACCTATTTTCAAATGGGTGTTTTTTAATAAAGGAGGCTTCATCTTGGAAATGCTTTCAAAGTGAATGTTATAATTTAATTAAAATAAAAAGGAAAGTTTATAAAATTATTATGGAAATGATTTTTGATTTTATATTATTGTTCATGAAAAACATATTTTTAATAATGTATTTAAAACTAGCACTAAATGGATCTTCTATTTAAAGACTATGCATGGGGTGTGGTTTTCCCTTATCACTCCTGCTAGGCCTTTGTGCTCACACTTATCAACATTTTAGGTTCTTTTTAAACTATTTTCTTCTCATGGATCATGTTTGGTTTGATGTTGGACGGTGTCTTGTGAAGTCACATAGAGGTATGTTGGGTATTTTGTTTCATTTAGTTTACTTTATCGCATCGACCATATAAGAATTTATTACTTTATTTTTTCTTTAATCAATAATTCATTATATATGCGGAGTCTTGGTGATGGATTTCAGGGGATGATTCTACGGTTTGGGTTATAGGTGAGATGAGGGAATAACTTTTCTTTATATTTGTTTTATTCCACTCCTTCTATTTAAGTTTTATTTAAAATTCCTTATTTGATTTTGGTGTGGGAATCCAATGTATGGACAGGCCATGCCTGATTTTTTGGTAAATTGCATTACTAATTTCATTTAATTTATTTGGGAAAAATTATCCCCAATTATTTCTTATGATTCCTTAATTCTTATTATCGGCTTGAGGGGATCAGGGACACCCCTAGAGTATGTCACGGGACAACTTGGGTGCCCAGTCGATGAGAAACTATAACTAGTTTGTGATAAAATGGTATCATAGCCTAGGTTCTCAAGAGAGACTAGGTTTTTGAATACCCTTTTTTATTTGGGTATTTATGGTATATTGGAGATAGTATTGTCTAGATTTAGGTGGTACATGTGGGAAGAGTCTTGCTATATCTTTCATGTTTGGTGTTTTGAGTTTCATGGGAAGTTAAGATTTGAGTATTGGGTATTGTCTTTCCATTGTTTACTTATAATATGTGATATGTTTGGTTATTTTATGTTTTGTAGGATGAAAAGGGGATTGATCTAGTAATTCTAAGTGAGGTCACAAGGCCTGAAAGGCCATGTGGATCCTGGTTACATGGTTCAAAATGACCCCTAGTTCCATTTATGTAGTTGGCACATGGCCTGAAAAGTCATGCATCTAGGCCACACACACACACACACACACAATTATCCCTTTTAAATTACATATTAGACTTCCTTTAATTTTAATTTGTTTTTTATTATTTCATGTTCATGTTGTTTGGGTTAAACACAAGTTTTAATTTTAAAATCTAGGTTTTGAAATAACAAGGTTTTGGTATCAGAAACAATAAATGATTTTTCCTAAATTAATTTAAATATAAAATTGGTATTTTGATTTCTAATTAAATGGTTTTGAAAAAATGGGATTTTTTTGAGGTAGATCTATTTTGGATTTTTAATGTTTTAAAATTCTCAAAATTGTGTAATGTTTTATAATGAAACTCATTTGGTTTTCTCAAATCATTTCAAAATTCTAATGATTTCAAAAGGATCATGTTTTGAAAATTATTAAAGTAAATTTTCTTGTTTCACAAAAAGTTTTTTCAAATGTTTTTATCATCATTAGAAGTTTTATTTGAAAATGGGTTTGGGAAAATATTTTTAAATGGACATGAATGATTTAATAATGAAATTCAAGTAGTATTTTGAGGAGAATTCAGAGTTTTAGAAATTAGTTTTTCCTGGTTTTCTAAATGAGTCTTTTGAGGAATGTCATATTATTTTAAAAAGTTAAAGTGTTTTATGGTCTCTCATTTATATGAAACAAGTTTTAAACATTTGAATTGAAATTGGAAGGCTTTAAAGGAAAAGAGTAAGTTTTTGAAAAAGGTGTTTATGAAACTTGTTAAGTGTATTTTTGGGCATGTCCCTTGATTTAATTTGAACCTCTTTGATTTCAATTGTGAAATGTACCTCAGTTAGGACCAAATTCTTTATTACTTTGTTTTGGATGCCTAGAAAGGTCTAGATGAAATGTATGAGTGTCTTCCTCATGGGGTGTCTTCCTTCTATGTTGTTGGTTGGAGTGGACAACTTAAGAGGGGGGAGAGTTAATTGAGTTTTAAATTAAAATTTCTATTTAAAAATATTTAAAATAAAATTACCCAATTTATAGAAAGAGACCAACTAAATAAAATAGTATAAATATGTAATTCAAAGTTTTCAAATGATTTATCAAAGGATCAATTACAACCCAGTTAAAACAATTTTAAGGTTACTTCAAATATTGAAATAAATATAATCACTTTAAACATAGTATAAAAAACACTAATTAAAGTTAATTATCAAATTAATGTTTTGATATATAGTTTTAAAACTAAAAATAGGTTTTTTTGAAACAAGAGAGAAATAAAACAAGAAAAACACACAGTGGAATAAAAATAATAGGTTTAGTCTCAAGATGAGACCTAGTTCTCTCCACTTATAAATCACCCACTACCAAGAAGTTTATTAAATAAATAAATTTATCCAAAACCTGATTTTTTTACAAACTTCTCACAAGGAAACCTAAGTTACACACAAACTCTTCCACAATTATACATGGGATAATAGGAGTAAATGAATAAATAAAAGAGTATCATTCACTCTTAAATAGAGTGAAAGATCCTATGCTAATGGATATATGGATTAATTTAGAAAAAACCTAAAAATAAATCCAAAATAGAGCGATCAATAGATAGGAAGAGTGAAAGTCTAAAGCAGCTCAATCTGATCAGCTACAATTGATCATTTGTCTTTAAATCTATCCTTTAAATTCTTCAACTGAGTGTTTCACTAAGAGGCGAGTAAATAGAGTGTCATGGAAGTATTCAGTAAAGTATTATGGCATATTAAGTACTCAATATACCTCCATGTCTCTCATGAACACTTTTAACCCATGATCGACTCTTCTTCTTAAAGCAAGAACCTTCTCTAACTATCCATTGGTGTATATTTATAAATTAATCATCATATTCATTAATATGATTGGAAACCATAAATTATCTAACTTTGTAATAAATTATTCAAAATATATCCATTGTATATTTGAATATACCTCAATACTTAAGTTATACATGGCCACTTAGTCTTCACTTAAGACGATTACTTTGGCTTGCAGTCACTTAGCACAATTACTTACCACAATTACTTAGAATGGTCACTTGGTGTAGTCACTTAGCACAACCACTTTTTTTATTCATGCAGACACTTATTTTCGTCTTGTTTTCACTTATTTTATTCTCATGGTCACTTCTTTTCTTCTTTCAACCACTTATTTTCTTCTTGTGATCACTTTATTTCTTCTCATAGTTACTTATTTTATTCTTGAGAACACTTCTTTTCTTCTTATAGTCACTTATTTTCTTCTTATGGTCACTTATTTTCTTCTTGTAGTTACTTCTTTTCTTATTACATTCACTTATTTTATTCTTGAGGCATGTTTAATCCTTTACAAGGTCACTTGAATTTTAACATGCAGTTAGTTCAAGACTTAGAAAAAAATAGCTCATCTAATACAAGGTTACCTGATTATTCATGTGGTCACTTCTACACAGTCACTTGGACTTCATAGTTATTTAAACTTATTCATATGATAGGTAGACACGACTAATTTAAATCTTATCCATTTTCATTATTTTGTCCAAAAAAATAGTTTACTATCATAAAATATAAAGTTCATTAGTAACATAAGAAACATAATTTGTGGTCATTAAAAAAGGAGTTATTGGACTAAGTTAACATGTGTTCTAAGTGTAGTTCTATTTTAGAATAGCAATGATTATCCCTTTATCCATTTTGGGGTATTGTTATTTTTAGGCCTAAATTGAATGGGGTGTTTAAAATAATCCTCAGTTGGTTTTTATCTTTGGTTATTTCTTCTTGAATTCTCTTAGTGTAATATTGTCCATCTTGGAGATGTTCTTATTTTGGTGTTCACTCGTGCCTTTCTATTCTATGAGGATGTTGGACTTATTATTTGGTCTTGTTTTAGGAGTTGTGAATTGAAAGTATTAGGAATGTTTATTGGTAATCGAGATGAGTGTTACCCCCAGTTCAGGTGTCATACTAGCTGATACTTTGATTATTCTGCTGGGTTCATCAAGATTCAGTGTTCTATGAGTGATTCCCCAAGTTGCTTCTGCTTTAGATTAGATATGTCTTTTTGAGTTGTTTCCTACCGCATATTGTTCTCTCTACCAGGTCTTTTTGGTGTGTTTTTTTGAGTAAATGTGAATCTTTATCTATTGGATTTATTGGAATGTTTAATATTTATTGTAGGTGACATTATTATTTTGGTACTTCTGGATTTTAGTGGTATCCCTAGAAAAACCTTGTCCATTTTTATGATGATCTTGATATTGTACACTACTATAATTCTAATATGGTGAGGATACCACTATAGATGATCCCCTTGTGGGATTATAGTCCTTTTGACCTTGTGTATTCTTCTTCATTTTATGTTTAAATGGTGTCTTGTAGTTGGGGACCCATTCAATGATTCTTTCTTGACCACCCCCACCCGAAGGTAGAATATTAATGATGGATTATTAGAAAAAATCCTCTTTAAAATCAGTGACTAGGTACCAATGGTTATTTCTATATTTCCCTTGATTTGGGGTGTTCTTTAGGTTTTGAGTTTCATTTTATATATTTTAACTTCTCTTATTTGAGGCATCCATTTTGGTATCTTACTTTTGATAATTTCTTTAGGGTCTATTATTGATGTCTATGATGAGATAATTAGACATTGGTGGCATGTTTTACTTATGTATTTAGGATAGTTTCATTGATTATTTTCATCAATTCTAGTCGACCTTTATGTTTCTCAGGTTGGTCCTTGGTATGAGGGTTGAACCCCATTTCTTTGAGTACCAACTATTTCATCTAAGGATTTATAGGGGTAAAATGAAATATGGTGGGGTGAATTATCACATACTGTCTTTTTTTCTTATATTATTTTATTTATTTTTGTGACTTTATTATTTCTCTCTCCTTTTGGGTCAAACCAAGTTGAAATTTTGATTTTTTTGGATTTTTTACCTTGTTCATGGTTTGATTGTATGGTTACCACAAAATTTGTCAAACTATGTGGATCACCCTCATGTGGGGATTTTTAGGCACATATTTTACCTAGTGTAAACTACGTGGGTACCATTATATAGGGTATATTTTAGTTAATTTTTAGTACTTATGGTTTGAGAGCATGGGTAGGACACGATTTGATGTAAACCATGCGAGTCCCAATGGAAACCACGTGATTGAAACTTATGTAATGGTTTCCTGGCACAAGATTTGTGAATTGTTAGGAGAAACCATGTGAAAACCATGTATGGTGTTCTATGATTTTATTAAAGGTGATTTCATGGTTAACGCATGGTTTTTCCAGTTGTGGGATCTATCTATATTTTTAAAAATTTGAGTTTCACCTAAATACCCCTTCCCATTTTACCTAACAATCATGTATTTCCCCTCCTACCTCTTACTTTCATTACACACCACCAAGGGTAGAACTATCCATGCCTCTCCTCCTCCATTACTATCCCTCTCATCATGATTCCATGGGGTTTTTGATGGTTTCAGACATATCAGAATCACATTTTGGGCCTATGGCCAATTCAATTTTTGTTAGATTCAATAGATCATTCTCAATATAAATGATATGAACTCCATGAACAATGATTTTTTTCCAAAGAACATTGATAAATGATTTTTTTGTAACTAAGAGAGATTATTTTTTCACATTAATTTATAATTAATTTAAAGCATAAGATGAAATATCCATTTAGTTTCAAGACCTTTCTTTATTAATGACGTTGATCATTCTAACCCAATCGGTGTATCATAATTTCATATCGAGAACCCAAAACCGAGTCTCTCTAGTGGTGATAAACTCATGATCCTTTGATCTTTTAAAAATTAAAATGAAACTTTGTATGCTATCACAGTCTATTGATCATGCAACGCCCCGACCCCAGAATCCTAGAGCCAACTCATTACTTCATTACATTGAAATTATTACAAGGAATCAAATCCTAAAGGACCAATCAATATATTAGTCTTAAATAACTATATACATAAATGGTTCCCTTATTACATTGGTAAAACATAAAACATAATAAAGGAAAATAATTTAATCCTTGAAATCATTTAAAAATTTCATCTTCATAACCCAGGAAAATAGAACAGATAAAAGGGTGAGCTCAAATACTCAATAAGGGTAAGTAAAGTGGAATGAATAATTAATTTATGAGAGTAAATCAACATGTAAAGGTAAATAACTAATAAAAAATTCCATTCAAATAAACTAGATAAGGCATACACAATATGGCAAGGTAAATAACTAATAAATTCCATTTAAATAATCACATGATCTAGGAAACTTGACCATGGATATTCTAACTAATCAAATAATCCCATGGAATAATAATAATGATGGAATAAATAATTTTGGACATCTTCACTATCAAGATCTATCCTCAAGATAGTTATTATTATGATCTATCTTCATGATAGTTTAAGTTTGTGGGTAGAAACCTGTCTGATTTGTGTCAAGACATATCCTCCTAACAAATTTAAAACTACTTGGAAAGAAACATGAAGGGGTTTTATCCAACTTATTTCATCTCAAGATACTATTGATGCATCAAGGGGATTTCATTAATCGGTCCCCAAACCATAGGGCTTGCATTAAATGGACCCAAACCCATATCATACCAGTCCAAAGCATTACTCATATATCAGACAATCAGTTTAAAAAGATATCTTTAAATCAAAGTGTACCATACCACTTTGAAACATTTGAAAAATAATCCTAATAAAAGTAAATACTTATTAAATTAAACATTAAATACTATGAATATAAATAGGTTCATGATATGATATATTAAAATGGGTATTAAATACACCACACAAAAGAAGTAAGTGGAAAATATGAAAATTATCTCACAGTTGAAAAAAGTGAGATGAAAATCCCTTACCATTTTGTTTTCATTTATTTAAAAGACTAATCATTTATAAAATAAAATATTTTCTTTGAAAAGAACCATGTAAACTTGTAAAGTAAGCTTCGAAACATTACAGTGACATGACGTTGGAAAATTATGTTCATGCCATATAGGTTGAAAAAACATTCTTTCCATATTTTTGTCAAAAAATTCATAAACTATCTTGTTTAGAAAATGAAAAAAATATTATATTCAAACCATTTTATAAAAAGTAAAATATGGATAAAAGACTTAAAACATTGGTAGGATAATAGTAAAAATATTTTGGAAAATATTTTTAAGAAATATGGATATGGATGATAAATATTCTCCAGTAGATACTAATGTATAAGAAATCCCAAATAATAATTATATTGTGAAATTAACCCTTACCTTGTGTTTCCTTTTGGATGAAAATCCTTTAATCTCCTCTTATTTGGGTAATTCCTTTTGGTTAATACCAAAAGCCTTCCTTAGTTTTATTTTTTCCCAAAGGGAGGATTAGAGGATGAGGGGATGGAAGTTGGGTTCTTATTTGGTAGGGTTTTGTAGATCTATGAGTATCAATGTGGTTTGAGGAAGTGAGAGAGGAGGTGAACTTTTATAATTGAGGTGGGGGTACTTTCGAAAATCCTCAAAATATTAAAATATAATAAGGCTATTCTAGATCAAAATACTTCCAAATGAGCTATAAATGAACAGGAGAATACATTTTCAATCATATATGATCCCCTTTATGATTATTTATCGTTTTTTATTTTTAAATAATTAAATAATATATTAATTCAATAAAATATCATTATTGTCAAATTCGATGCTATTCTTTTAATTTGACTTTACGTACACCAATACAAAGTGGGAATTTGAATATAATGATTTCAAACATCTCAATTAGATCCTATAAGTCGATAAAATTAATTATAAACATTAAATCATTCCAAATATATCAAAATTAATACTTTTAAAATCAATTATTTTATTTTTCTATTAATTAAATACATATTATTCTAGCATCACAGAAGCATTTAAGGTAATTATATAGTTTCTAAAAATTCAAAATAAATTTATATAATGAAACTAATTTTATTTAGATAAAAATATATATTTATGTTCATTCATATCTTGATTTTTTTTACTATTTGGACACATAAATTATATTAAATACAAAGAGAGTGACATTTTGTAACTATCTTTGATTTAAATAATATATAAGTTATTTTCATTGAAAAATTTACATTAAGCAACTATAATTAAATATTAATGTGATAAGGGTATAATCCTAGACATACAATAATTTTTTACAAGTTTAGTCCATGGTTATACCCTTATCCTTTTGTTTTTACACTTATCTAGACCCTTTAACTCTTACCGTGACAACATGTGGTTTTACTCTTTAAAGGTTAATATAGTTACTATAAACTTTTAAATGGCCATAAATGATTCATAATTGAAAATTTAAAATTTATCCAAATAATTTGGACAAATTTTAGATTTTCATTAATTTTATATCATTTAATAAAATATTATTTATTTTAAAATGTTATTAGTATCAATTTTGATACTATTCATTACATGACTTTTTTAAAATATCATAACAACATGATAACTTTGAACCAAAACCTCGAATAAATCTATAATAAGTCTAGTTAATCAATAAAATTAATTTATGACATTAATTATATCATGATTTATTTATTTTTAATATCATTTATTTGATAATTCCATTATTTAAACAATTACTGCATCATCATTATGTCTCCATTTAAGGTAATTATTTTATCACTAAAAATAAAAATAAATTACCATGATGTGGATAAATTTTTTATCTTTATAAAAACTATTTATAGTAGAACATATCCCTTATATAACCCCATATTAAAAATATTTCTTGGTTAAAAACAAAAGTGTAACAAAATTGACTTTTCTTTGAATAAAATACTATAAATGGATTAAAGTCACCCAAATGGCTCCAAGTGGTCCTAAAATAAACCCAAGGATTATTTTGGTAATAAAAAATGATCCAATAAAATTAGGAAAAGTGTTAGGGTAATTTTATAATGGTTATAATATTATTTTTACCCTTAATTACCTGATTTACCCTTAATCATTATAATTAATTTTAATAAATTTCCCTAATATTTTTGATCAAAAAATTAAGTTGATATCATTAGACCAAAAATTTAATACTGATTATAACCATGAATGTATGTTTGTCAAAATTCAATTCATAGAAGTGAAAAAATTAAGTTTAATTCTAATCCCGAAGATGAGACGACAAAGCAAGTTCTTAAAGTAAAAATGTCCAAAATTTTGCTAAGTTTTTATATCTAAATTTAATGTGAAATTGTTTACAATGACATAAATTGGTCTAAATAATATAAAAATGGTCTAATTATACTTTTAAATTTAACTATATCAATAAATTAGATGAAAATGCAGTTCTGAACTAAAATACAATATTTTTCATTATTCATCAAAAAATGAAACTTCTCAGAAAAATGATAAAAAATCAACCAAAGTAATTTTTTATATCCCAATTTAAAATAATAAGTTTATTTTATTAAATAAAATATATAAAAGTGTAAAAATTTAAATTAAAATAAGTTCTTCGTTAAAAGGAGGTAAAACCGCTTTTAATAAAATATAGTATTTTAATGCGTAAAATTAGATTTATTCTTATCTTATGCATATAGAATCATTTGGATGAATGTAAAAAAATTTGATTAAATATACAATATAGAAATTTTATAATTTGGTTAATACTATTCACTCATACCAATTTAACCTTTAGGTTATAATTTCATTTTAAATAATAATATTAATAGTATATCATGGTTTATTTAAGCTTGATGTTGCGTGCAACATATTTTATCAAAGAAGTTAAATTTTAAAAGAGATATACCATAAAATATTAGGGTGTTATATTATATCCTACTTCAATAAATTTCATCCTCTCAATTTAAACTTGGGATCAGAAACTAGGGGTTTGAATTTTCAAAACATCTTTGTTGGAATCCCACATTGGAAAAAGGATTAATGAGACTTACACTTTAAAATAAAGAAAGGTAAGTATGAAGGTCACCAAAGATAACACATACTAGGGTTCCATGTATGAATAAATGGACATGGAATATAAATCTAACCATTAAATTCTGATGGAGAGTGATATAGAACATGTTCATTAGAATGTTAACCATCACAAAACTAGAAATAATGTGATCAATTAAATGACCATTGATTTATTAGTAAGAAAAGTAAACAAATAATGTTTTTGTTTCAAAATCCTTTTCCTAAATTTAAGAAATTAATTTACTTCATGGAATAAGAACATAAGGAAACATACTTACTTAACAAGTAGAAATTCATCCTTTAATAAATTTCCACCACAAACTCATCTTTCTCTCCAAATGATGAGTATTTAAGATTAATTTTTCATGGATGAAGAATTTAAATCAACTTCTTAGAGATTAAAAATTACACACAAGTATAAATACATATCCCTCTTGTCTTTATATATTACCAAAACCAAAATTGTTAGGATAAGATAAAATAATTCCCCAAAATAATCTCCAAAATTCAATAGTAAAACCCAAAGTTCAACATAGATCATTTAGAAAATAACCATCCTTTCTCAAAAATATTGTAGACTAAGATTAAAACCCACAAATTTAAAGGATTTTATTATATAGTCTTCCAAACAATATTAACCACTCTTAATATTTTATACCCAATTTCCCCCCTAAATCTCATAATCACCAAGATTTTTTAACCATTTCCATAAATAACCTGAATCACCACAAGTCTACAATAAAATAATAGTTGACTCTATAATACAATTCAACCATTATTCCTCATAATATTATGTTTACCTTAATCTTATAGAATTTCAAAAGTAGCGAACATCTTCCGAAATAACATTAATCACTTAATCACCAAATCATTTTCCAATATGATAATTTTTTTCCACAATTGACTTATTCTTCATCCATAAAATAATTTAACTAAAAATAAAAATTCATACTAATTGGGAATTCATGTAGGATATTGGTAGGTAATGAACCCTTGTCTCCCTTCGGTTGTGGGTTGAATTCCCATGGACTTTCCAGACATGATGGGCTGTCATCCATCCTGTGAGTTTTCCTTTTTCTAAAACAATATAATTATTATAACATTCCCAAAATATGATAAATTCCTAAAAAATAACCATAACATGTTTTAACTTCAAATTTTATCTCATACGTTTCATTTTTTATTCCTAATAATATAAATACCCATAATTACCTTAAATTCAAAGATCATATAAACCATAACAGTTATATTTACCTTTAAACATATTTTCTTAAAATGAAAAGGCATTATTACTTAAATAACCTTTTAACATATACTAAACCAATGGGTTGTGTTACTTAATATATGTTTTCCTAAATCTAATTCCCAATGTTTCTACTAAACTTCATTTGATACCAAATGTAAGGCCTCAACCATAGAAGCCCAAAACCGGTGCATTACTTTATTACATTGACATGATTATAAGGAATAAAATCCCAAAGGACCAACCAATTTAGTAGTCTTAAAGAACAATATACATAATTTCTTCCCTTACTACATTGTTAAAACATAAAACACAACAAAGGAAAATAATTTCATTCTTGAAATCATTCAAAAATTTCATCTTTATAACCTGGGGAAAATAGAACAAACAAAACGGTGATCTCAAATGCTCAGTAAGGGTAAGTAAAGTGGAATAAATAATGAATTTATGAGAGTAAATAAATATGGTAAGGTAAATAACTAATAAAACATGCCATTTAAATAAACTAGATAAGGAATACTCAATATATTAAGGTAAATAACTGATAAATTCCATTTAAATAATCACATGAGCTAGGAAATTTGACCATGGATATTATTACTAATAAAACATTCTCATGGAATAATAATAATTATGTAATGCATAATATTGGATATATTTATTATTAATATATATCCTTAAGATAGTTACTATCATGATCCACCTTTATGATAGTTTATGTTTGTGGGTAGAAACCCTTCTGATTTGTGTCAAGATCTATCCTCCTGAAAAAATTAAAACTACTTAGAAACAAACACGAAGGGTTTGTCACCAACTAATTACATCTCAAGATACTATCAATGCATCTAGGGGCTTTCATTAACCAGTACCCAACCCATAGGGCTTATATTAAACGACCCCAAACCCGTTTCATACTAGTCTAAATCATTCCTCATATATTAGACAATCATTTACAAAAATATCTTTAAATAAAAGTGTCCCATACCACTTTGAAATATTTGAAACATAATCCCAATAAAATTAAATACTTATCAAATGAAACATTAAATACCATGAAGATAAATAGCTTCATGATATGATATATCAAAAAGGGTAGTAAATACACCACACAAAATAAGCGGTGAATATGAAAATTATCTCACAAATGTAAAAAGTGAGATGGAAATCCCTTACCACTTTGTTGTAATTTATTTAAAAGGCTTCTCATTTATAATTTTTTTAAAAGAACCTTATAAACTTGTAAATGAATCTTAAAAACATTAGGGTGAAATGATAATGATAAATTCCATTCATGTCGCATAGGTTAAAAAAAATTCTTTCTATATTTTTGTCAAAAATGTCATAAAGTATTCCATTTGGAAAATTGAAAAAATATTCCTTTCAAACCATTTTATAAAAATTCAAACATGGATAAAAGACTTAAAACATTTGTAGGATAATATTAAAAATATTTTGGAAAATGATTTTAAGAAACATAAACATGGATGATAAATATTCCCCAAAAGATACTTATATATAAACAATCCCTAATAATAATGAGATTGTGAAATTAACCATTACCTTGCATTTATTTTTGGCTGAATGTCCTTTAACCTCCTCTTATTTGGGAAAATCCTTCTGGTTAATACCAAAATTCTTCCTTGATTTACTTTCTTCCCAAAGGGAGTATTCTAGGATGAGAGGAGGGAAGTTGGGAGCATATTTGGGTAGGATATGGTCAAGATAGAAGGATCAACATGGTGTGAGGAAGTAAGAGAGGAGGTTCCATTTTATAATGGAAGTGAGGGATACTTTCAGAAATCCTCAAAATATCAAAATATAATAAGGTTATTCTAGATCCAAAACTTTAAAATGGGCTATAAATGAAAAGAGGAAGACATTTTCGACCATATATTACCCCCTTTTTGATTATTTATCAATTTTGTGATTTTTAAATAATTTAATAATATATTAATTTAATAAAATATCATTATTGTCAAATTTGATACTATTCTTTTAATTTGACTTTATATACATCAAGAAAAAGTGGAAATTAAAATATAATGATTTAAAACATCTCTATTATATCCTATAGGTCTATAAAATTCATTATAAACATTAAATCACCCAAAATATATCAAAATTAATATTTTTAAAATCAATTATTTTATTTTTCTGTTAATTAAATAAATACTGTTCTAGAATCATAAAAGCATTTAAGGTAATTATATTATTTCCAAAAATTTAAAATAAATTTATATAATGAAACTAATTTTATTTGGATCAAAATATAAATTTAATTTCATTCATATCTTGATTTTTTTTCACTATTTGGACATGTTGAGTCAATAAGGTTTTCCTTATGACTTTTCCATTCCTTCATTCAAGGTAGAGATTGTTAAGTCATTAAGGCTTTCCTTATGACTTTACCATTTCTCTTGTTTTGAAAATCACAAACACATTCTCTCAAGGAAAATCTATTTTTACCCCTATTTTACTTCTCTAAGGAAAATTTCCTTTCCCAAGGAAATATACCTTACCTTGTTTTCATTGTCCATATCATAATCTTTATAAGAATAAAATTTATATTGAGACCAAAACCTCAGAATTCAATAAATACCTAGATATGAAGCATTCTATTCTAGGATCCGAATTCTCAGAATTCTAGTTACAAACTCTCATGAAGTTTGACTCCAAATTCTAATTATGAACTTATGTGAAGTTCGACTTCGAATTATGATTACAAACTTATGTAAAGTTCAACTACGAATTCTGATTACGAATTCTGGATACAAACTTTCTAATTTCTAACTCCGAATTCTGAATATGAATTCTGGATATGAGGTTTCTAAGTTCTAACTCTGATTTCTCTAAATTTAGACTCTGAACTCTTATGAGTTCTGACTCTGAATTCTTATGAACGGTGACTCTAAACTTTGTGAGTTTGGAACCTGAATTCTATGGAATTCTGGAGTCTGAATTTCAAGGAAATTCATAATCTGGTATTCATAAGAATTCGGTACCTGAACTCACAAAGTTCGGAGTCAGGGTTCATAATAATTCAGAGTCATAACTCATAAGAGTTTGGAGTCTAAATTTAGAGAACTCGGAGTTAGAACTTAGAAATTTCGTATCCAGAATTTGTATTCGGAATTCGGAGTTAGAACTTAGAAAGTTCGTATCTAGAATTCGTAATCAGAATTCGTAATCAGAATTCGTAGTCGAAATTTACATAAGTTTGTAATCAGAATTTGGAGTCAAACTTCACATAAGTTCATAATCAGAATTCAGAGTCGAACTTCATGAGAGTTTGTAACTAGAATTCTGAGAATTTGGATCCTAGAACAGAATGATTCATATCTAGGTATTTATTGAATTCCAAGGTTTTGGTCTCAATACGAATTTTATTCTTAGAACGATTATGATATGGACAATGAAAAAAAGGTAAGGTATATTTCCTTGGGGAATGAAATTTTCCTTAGAGAAGTAAAATAAGGGTAAAAATAGATTTTCCTTGAGATAATGTGTTTGTGATTTTCAAAACAAGAGGAATGGAAAAGTCATAAGGAAAGCCTTAATGAATTAACAATACCCCCCTTGAATGAAGGAATGGAAAAGTCATAAGGAAAACCTTATTGACTCAACAATCTCCCCATTTTTGGAAATCACAAACATCCTTACAAAAAAGAATACAAGGACTTAGAAAATTTTTCTAGACTTTGCAAATAAAACTTATCTCCCTTTACATATGGACAACAGTGAATATGACTAACTCCCCATTAGGCTTTGGAACACTAAGGATCATATTCTAGATTTCTAGAATGAGAATTTTCATTTGAATGTGGAAGTCTTCATAATGAGAACTCCCCCTTAGATAAACTCCCCCTTAATTAGGGATAGTTATTCTATACTTATAAATCTTTTTCATTCTCCCCTTAATAATTATTTTTCCTTATCCCCCTTTTTGATTTTCAAAAAGAGTTTGAGGGAATGGAAAAAAATATGGTACCTGAAATATTAGTATAGACATCCAAACAAAACAAGAAACCATAATTTCATTAAGTTTGGAAGAATTGGTATAAGGAAAAAAATACAACAAAATATCAGAGTGGGATTCATTTTTCTTCTTTTTCCTTGGGCATGAGCTTCTTCACAATTGTCTTCAACTTCTTCAGCTCTTTCTGATCTTCCTTATCTTTATTTTCTAAGGCTATTATTATATCCTCTTGATCCTTCAGGGCCTCTTCCTGAGCCTTCATCAAGTCATCTTGCTTAACAAGCTTTTCTTCCATCTTAATACGAAGATCTTTTTCAGTTTTCCAGCTTTGGACAAAATAAATCAGCTTTCCATTCAGATCTTTCACCTCTTGAATCTGAGTATTTTGTTCAAGATTTATCTTTTCCTAAAAGATATCTGTAAGATTTTTGATTTTTGTGTCTTTGGTACCAAATGATTCCTTGAAATCTTCTTGGAACTGATCAAGCTCATTCAAATATTCATTTATTTTCTTCGACCAGAGAGTCATTTTCCTGCAAGATTTTCTGTGAGCCTCATAATTGATAATAAACTTTTTGTGTTCTACCTCAATCTTCACACATCTATCCATAACCATAGATATGGAGTCTATCTTCTGATTCATACTGTGCTGAAGCATCTGGAATCTGGATTCAATGTTTTGAAAAATTGGAATGGTTTCCACCAGCTTCTTCAGGGACTGAACCACAAAATCATGTCCCAAGGCAGATGACTCCAAACCAGACATTTTGATTTGAGATGGTTCTTCCTCTATCTCTACCAGCTTCCTGTTAGAGGTTCCTACAGCTTCTTTATTTCTCAAAATATCTTTCGTTGGAGTGTCAACAACTACTTGCTTACCCTTATTGATTTTTGGTACGACTTCCTCATTAGGAGATTCATGCTCACTCCCAGACAGCTATACAATTTTATCTTCATCAACTTTTTATTTCTCGACTCTAGCCTCAATGTCTTCTGGATGTATGAAGTAATGATTGTGAATCTCTTCCTCAGATAACTTATTTACTTCCTCTTCACCCTTCTCATCATCTCTAGGAGTATCAAGATTAGAAGATACGACTTGAGAAGTCCAGAGTGAGAATTTCTCGGAAGCACTTTCCTTTTCCTGAAATTATTCTACTTGCTTTAACAATTCAACTATATTTTCAAAGCTTTGATTTTCTTGAACTTCCTCCACAGCTTCCTTCTCAGCTTCCTTCTCTTTGAGTTTTTTCGGAGACATGAATTTATTTCCCGGAGTCTCAGGAAATTGTTCAACAAGGAAATATTTTGGAATAGGGATATTCTCGAATGCAATTTCTGTATCCCTCGAAAGGTATTGAAAAATTTCAGCCCTTGACATCTTCTTTTTAAGATTTTTATCCTTAGCCAACTTGTCAAGCTCATTAGCTGCTTTTTCTTTCAAAGCCTTGGCCTCAGCGGGGTCCATGACAAACTATGGCTCCCCTTCTTTCCTATTTTGCTTATCCTCCCTCCATTTTGATACAAATTCATATGGGTAGGCTTTCTACTTCTTTGTTTTAGGAGGTGCGGATTGAGTTTATTTAGACTTAGGGGTTTTTTCTTCTACTAACACTTCTTTAAACTTTCTTTTCTTTCCGGCTTTCTTTGAAGGTTTAGCTTCTTCAACATTTTTCGAAATGACCTCTACCTCATCTTTAGGCAGATCATAGAATTCTTCTAACTCCTTTGAAAAACCCACTTTCATCCTCTTGAGGGTGTCATCACTGATAAACATCACCTTGCAATTCCTTGCCTTGGAACTACAGGGGATCTTGAAATATTCTAGGCACCGAACTATTAATTTAGAAAGCAAGGCAGGATACATAATAATTTGAGCTCTAAGATTCCCATTCTTGATGTTCTCAATCATAATGAGGATGTGCTTCATGAGGTTCACCTTCCTTAGGTTTACCAAAAAATCCAAAATATACATGTCACTTTTCTTAAGGGTGTCCTTATCACCCTTCCTCGGTACGATGAGACCTCGAATCCATAACTGTAGGATCCAGTTGTTGGTAGATAGGTGAGAAATCTTTGCTGTCTTTACATCACTAAGCCCAAGGCATTCCATAGCCTTCACCTTAATGAAGCTTCCTTGAATCTATGGCAATTTGTAAGAGCAAAATTTGGCTTCTCCTTCATATGAGAGCCCCACCAAGCTTGCAGCCTTGGTGTAAGAGAGTTTGTAAGTCTTTCCATAACTCTTGAAGGAGAATTTTTCCCTACCATATTCCTTAAAGAAGGACACTGATTCATAGAATTCTATCAGCAAATCCGGATAGAAAACATCCTGAGCTCCTGTATTATAAATAGTTACACTTTCCCATCCATTAAGCTTGATGTTCTTGGAAATAATAGAGTCATACTTGTTGAAGAAGTTCAGGTGAACCAACCTCTCCCTGTATATTTTCCATTCCATAATCAGCTTGCCAGTAGACATATCTTGAGAGGTAACTTATACAAACATTCAGACTTGAGCACTTCTGAAGAATTCAGAACGGGCTTTTGTAGAGAGGTAGAGCTCCGACATGCACAATCTTGATAACCGATGTGGGACAACTACCGGGGGTACCCTTTATATAGGATATGGATGTGACCTTTCATCTTATAAGTCTAATCTAATGATTGATAATTATTCAGATCTGATCTGACGGTTGAAAAGATAGCCACAAAGAAAAATTTGGTTGAATCTGATCTTTTGAGGTTTAAAAAAAAACATTCAGATTTAAGCAAACTAGAATCCAAGAAATTTTAAAAACAAAAGAAAATAACAACAAGTAAAAGGTAATTATGAGAAACTCAAGAAAGAATCACACCTTTCGGATTGGTAGGAATATTATTCATACTCAAGAATATTCTTCTTGAAGAACTTTGGATTCAAAAAACTTGAGTACGAAAAAAAACTTCACTAAAAAAAATCTCAAATCTGAAAATTTTCATTACGAAAATTTCAGATCTAAATATTTTCATTACAAATTTTATATCATTTAATAAAATATTATTTATTTTAAAATATTATTAGTGTAAATTTTGACACTATTCATTACAAGATTTTTTTAAAATATCATAACAACATGATAACTTTGAAAAAAATCTTTAATACATCCATAATATATCTAGGTAATCTATAAAATTAATTTATGACATTAATTATATAAATTTTTATTTATTTTAATATTTTTAATATCATTTATTTGATAATTCCATTATTTAAACAATTATTGCATCATCATTGTGTCACTATTTATGGTAATTATTTTATCACTAAAAATTATAAATAAATTATCATGATGTGTATAAAATTTTTATATTTATAAATACTATTTATATTCGAACATATCCCTTATATAACCCCATATTAAAAATATTTCTTTGTTAAAAACAAAAGTGTAACAAAATTGACTTTTCTTTAAATAAAATACTACAAATAGATTAAAGTCATCCAAGTGGATCCAAGCGGTACTAAAATCGAACCAAGGATGCTTTTGGTAGAAAAAAATTGATTCAATGAAATTAAGACAAGTGTTAGGGTAATTTTATAATGGTAATAATATTATTTTTACCCTTTATTACACGATTCACCCTTAATCGATACAATTAATTTTAATCACTTTCACTAATATTTTGGTTAAAAAAATTAGTTACAACAAAAATTTAATATTTATTATAACCATTCATGTATTTTTTTCAAAATTTAATTCATATAAGTGACAAAATTAAGTTTAATTCTAATCTTGGAGACGAGACGACAAAACAAGTTCTTAAAGTAAAAATGTCCAAAAGTTTGCTAAGTTTTTATATCTAAATTTAATATGATTTTTTTTCCATTGAGATAAATTGGTTTAAATAATATAAAATTAGTCTAATTATACTTTAAAATTTAAATATATAAATAAATTAGATGAAAATGCAGTTTTGAACTAAAATGCAGTATTTTTCATTATTCATCAAAAAATGAAACTTCTCAGAAAAATACTAAAAATTAAAACAAAGTAATTTTTTATATCCCAATTTAAAAGAAGAAGTTTATTTTATTAAATAAAATATATAAAAGTGTTAAAAATTGGATTTAAAATAAGTTCTCCATTAAAAGGCTGTAAAACCGCCTTTAAAAAATATAGTATTTTAATGCATAAAATTAGATTTATTTTTATATTATGCCTATAAAATCATTTGGATGAATTTAAAATCATTTTATTAAATATATAATATATAAATTTTATAATTTGGTTAATACCATTCACTCTCACCAACTTAACTTCTAGGTTATAATTTCATTTTAAATAATAATATTAATAGTATATCGTGGTTCTTTTAAGCTTGGTGTTGTGTGTGACATAAGTTATCAAAGAAGTTAAATTTTAAGAGACATACTGTAAAATATTGGGGTGTTAAATTATCCCCTCCTTAAATAAATTGCATCCTCACAATTTGAACTTGGGATAAAAAACTAGGGGTTTGAATTTTTAAAATATCTTTATTGGAATCCTATATAAAAAAAGGATTAATGAGACTTACACTTTAAAATAAAGAAATAAAATTATAAAGGTCACCAAAGATAACACATACTAGAGTTCCATGTAGGAATACATGGACATTGAAGATAAATCTAACCATCAAGTTCTGATGGAGAGTGATACAGAACATGGTCATCAGAATGTTAACCATCACAAAACTGCAAATCATGTGATTGATTAAATGAACATTGATTTCTTAGTAAGAAAAGTAATAAAATAATGGTTTTGTTTCAAAATACTTTTCCTAAAGTTAAGGAATTCATTTACTTCCTAGACTAGGAATATAAGGAAACATACTTACTTGATGAGTATAGTTTCATCCTTTAATGAATTTCCACCACAAACCCATCTTTCTCTCTAAACTATAAGTATTTAAGATTATTTTTTCATGGATGAAGAATTTAAATAAACTTGTTAGTGATTAAAAATTACAAAAAAGTATAACTATATATTCCTCTTGTCTTTATATATTACAAAAACCAAAATGGTTAGGATAATATAAAATAATTCCCCAAAATAATCTATAAAATTCAATAGTAAAACCCAAAGTTCAACATAAATCATTTAGAAAATAACTATCCTTTATAAAAAATATTTCATAACAATATTGAAACCCAAAAATTGAAAGGATTTTATCATATAGTCTTCAAAATAATATTAATAACTCTTAATATCTTATACCAAAAATAAAATTGCCTAAATATTATAATCTCCAAGATTTTATAACCATTTCCATAAATAACCCGAATCACCATAAGTCCACAATAAAATCATATTTGACTCCATAATAAAATTCAAACATTATTCCTCATAATATTATGTTTACCTTAATCTTATAAAATTGTAACACCCCAAGCTTCTACGGTACGCTTCTCTTTGAATAATGTGTTAGCGTATGTTGTACGCAACACCGAGTTCTAACACACCATAACCAATCAAACTAGCCGTTATGAATAGTAATACCTACTTTTTGAAATTATATATATTTTATATTTCAAAATGGACTTCATTTTTGGATTTGGAATATCTAATTTAGCCTAAGGTGAAATTTTGGTACTTTTCGGATAACTTTAATATTTTGATGAATAGTGAAAATTACTAAATTTTAATTAAAAACAACTTTTTTAATCAAAATAATTAATAGTGATAAATTATGAATTTGAGTGGTTTTAAAGTATATTTAGAATATATTTTTACCATTTAATATAATGTTGGTCATTGGACATAATTTTACAATTAAACCGAACATAAACAAGTGTCAATCTTTTGATAGTTATTATCTCTTAAAAACACGCTTTTTGTTTTAACAACGGGAATTAATTTTAAATTAATTTCTGCCACTTATGTGTTTTGAATTTGGAAAAATTGATTCCATATTTGAAATCAGGATGTTCAAATTGTGTAAATAAGTAACTTTTATTTTTAGACATTTTGAATAATTACTGCGGTAAATATTTTATTTACCATGGTTAAGGGTAAATCTGGTAAATAAGGGTTAGAAAATAATATTATAATAATACTAAATTACCCTAAAACGTGTTCTAAACTTATTTGTTGATAAATTTTAGACCATAGGCATATTTGGGTCGATTTTGGGACCCCATGGAGCCACTTGTAGGCGATAGGGACACATTATTTTAATTAAGTTAAAATGAGTACAAAAATGACACAAGCATATATCTTTTAGAAAAAGAATTTTTACATAGGGTTATATATGTTGGATTTTCGACTATAAGTATTCATTAGAAAGATAAAAAGATTTCATACATAATAATATTTTATTTATAATTTTTAGACTTTAAAGAATTTAATTTATTTATGAAACAATGATGATGCAGTAATTACCATAATAGTGAAAAATTAAAATAATTGATATTATAAATACACAAATAAATATAATTTGAGACTTTTTATGAATTACAATAATTTTATAAGTTAATATGACATGTTAGGAATGATTTAATTTAATTTTTTCTAAGTAATAATTCTGTTATGAGTTTCAAAAAAATCAACTATTGAATAGTGTCAAAATTGACATAAAAGAGTTTTTAAAACAAATATTATATTATTAATTGATATTAAATTTCTAAAAATATAAGGTTCGTCCAAGAGACTTATATAATGATAGGTGTATCATTAATGGACCACTTGGGGGTCTCTTGGATGTATATGGTAAGTTTATTAACCATATAATATAAAAATACAAAGAGACATTGTAAAAGTGAAACTAATTAACTTAGAGTTAATACTTAAAGATAAGGTTAATATAAGTACCCAAACCTGTCTAAATTCTATTGGTTGAGTTTTTTTAGACCCATACCCACCTTAAAATTTAAATAATAAACTTTGGAGCCATTAGAAACCGAATATGAATTTATTATAAATTAATATTTCTAGCTTTTCCAAAGGTGCCCCTCACCCCTCTTATAAAAGGGCACTCCTCCTTCTCATTTCTTCACACATTCAAAGCCTTTTGGTTCGGACAAACTCTGCCCAAATACTCTCCCAACTTCCCTAAATACAACCTATAGGCCTTAGTTTGATCAGAAAGCCAACCTAAGGATCCCTTTTGATCAAATCAAAAGGAAGAAACCGAAGAAGAGGTAATGATTTCACCACCCTTTTCCAAGTTCCTTTCTTCTTCCACTTCTTCTTCCTTTGTTGTTACCATTATAAAATAATAATTCTAGTATCATATATATACTATGATGTTATTATAAATATGGTACAACCATATTAAGTATTCTATCCACCCTTTTAATAACATGTCACCATACGTGCGTACGTACGACTTACCGTCTCCACGTCGTGGTGTAATTGTTATTCAATATATTATTATTTGGATGGGTATAATAATGATGTGTAACTCATGTAAATAATAAATATAACATGTTAATTATTCTGTATATATGATATAACATCCATTTATATATTATTTTAATATCAAAAGAATGATATTGTCGGTCGTGCGTACATACGGACTATCGTCTCCACGAACGCGATGAGATTCATTCTCCATCGTATCCATTCAAGTATAATTATCACTTCATGATTTAAAAATAATGTTTAAGGACTTAATATCATTCTGGATATGAATAATATACAACCTATACATTTCAAAAATGTCTTACGTAACAAAACATATAAAATAAAATGAGTAAGTTAACACCTGAAAAAATGATAATACTAAGATATTATTAACAAAGCAATGTTAAAAGATCATATATGATATCATATGAATGTATATGATTCTTGTATAATTTAATAACAATTATTTCACTATTATACAAGAGGTTAACCTACCCCAACCAAGGAAAAGTACAAGGTAAGGGTTATTTCACAATCTCTTCATTATCCGAGGTTGTTTATAAGTAATAATCTACTGGGTGTTTGTTACAAATGTGGTGAAAAAGGCCACCAAGATCATGATTGCAAAGGGAAGAAGGAAGCTACCAATGTTCAGTGATACAATTTCAGGGAGATGGAGCATTATTCAAATGAATGTCCTAAGCGTCAGGAGAACTTACCTCAAAAAAGGCCAAGGGATCAAGGCCAAGATTATGCTATCACTACTGCTGAGGTAGAAGCTCCGAAAGACGTGGTGGAAGGTAATTTAATGGTTTCCTCAAGTTTAGAAAATGCATTATTTGATTCTGGATCATCACATTGTTTCATATCTTCCCAGTTTGCTAAGAAAATTAGATATTTCCAATTTGATTTAACAAGGGAGTTTTCAGTTAGAACTCCTAAGGGAAGTATCATTGCAACAAAGTTTTGTGAATCAATCCCCATTAGAGCACATAAATGTTCCTTATCTACTAATCTCATCGTCATACCTATGATTGAGTTTGATATAATCCTTGGTATGGACTAGCTTTCGGACTATGATGCGAAAATTTATTGTAAGAAGAAAGAGGTTACGATTCTTGATGATAATGATAAGGAACACCTTATCTTTAGAGTAGAATATTCACCACCTAATTCTTATTTAGATCCACCCCCAGTAGCTCAACTAAATTCAATTATTGGGGAAGAAGAGAATGAAATAACTGTGGGTGAGGAAAGGAATGTTCAAATAGAGGATGTACCTGTTGTGAATGAATTTGTAGATGTATTTCCGGAAGATTTACCTGGACATCCTCCAGAACGAGAAGTTGAGTTTTCCATTGATTTAATTCCTGGATCAAGGCCTATATCGAAGACCCCTTATAGAATGGATACTGTAGAGTTAGTAGAACTAAAGAAACAAATAGAGGAATTGAGTAATAAAGGATTTATTCACCCTAGTGTTTCTCCATGGGGATCCCCTATTCTTTTTGTTAAAAAGAAATATGGATCTATGAGGTTATGTATCGACTACAGGGAGATTAATGCTATAAAAATAAAGAACAAGTATCCCCTACCTTGAATTGATGGTTTATTTGACCAACTGCATGGAGCTCAATACTTTTCAAAGATTGACCTTCGATCTGGATACCATCAGTTGTGTGTAAAGAAGGAAGACATTCTGAAGACAGCATTTCGAACCAGGTAGGTCATTACGAGTTTACTGTAATGCCTTTTGGTTTGAATAATGCACCCTCTGTATTCATGGATCTGATGAATAGAGTTTTCAAGGAGTATCTTGATGAATTTGTGGTGGTATTTATTGATGATATCTTGGTATACTCCAAAAGCTACGAAGATAATGAAAATCACTTGTGCATTATCCTGAAGACTCTGAGAAGACATGAATTATATGGGAAGTTTAGCAAGTGTGAATTCTGGCTTCATGAGATTTCTTTTCTTGGCCATATTGTCTCTAAAGATGGAATTCATGTTGATCCTTCTAAGACTAAGGCAATCCAAGAATGGCCAACACCGATGAGTATAACTGAGGTACGTAGTTTTATTGGTTTGGCAGGTTATTATCGACGATTCGTCCAGAATTTTGCCCGATTGGCTAACCCATTAACGAAGCTCACACGTAAAGGGGTTAAATTTGTTTGGAAAAAAGAGTGTAAAGAATGTTTTGAAGAACTGAAGAGAAGATTAGTCAATGCTCATATATTGACTCTACCATCGGGGAATGATGGGTTCATTATTTATAGTGATGCATCGAAGAAAGGACTTGGTTGTGTCCTTATGAAGAATGATAGAGTTATTGCCTATGCATCACGACAGTTGAAAATTCATGAGAAAAACTATCCTACTCATGATCTCGAGTTAGCAGTTGTGATCTTTGCTTTGAAGATATGGAGGAACTACCTCTATGGTGAAAAATGTGAGATTTATACTGATCACAAGAGTTTGAAGTATATTTTCTCACAAAAAGAACTCAACATGAGGCAAAGGAGATGGCTTGAATTACTCAAGGATTATGATTGTAAGATACACTACCACCCGGGGAAAGCAAAAAAGGTGGCAGATGCTTTGAGAAGAAAAGACCATGGAGTTTTGAACAATATGAGAATTGAAAGGGATCCAATTTTCATGGATCTAGTGAAGATGGACATGGGAATAACCAGGGAAGGCGAAACATCAATTCTTTTTCAAATGGTTTCCAAACCATATTTACTAGAAAGAATTAAGAGTTCTCAGACCGATGAGGAATAATTTCAAAAGAAGATTAAAGCTGTGAATGATGGGAGACTGAGAGACTTTGTGTATGAAGATGGAATTTTGAAATTTGGGAAGAGACTTTGTGTTCCCGATATACCTGATCTAAAAAGGGAATTGCTGGATGATGCTCATAGTTCCAATTTCTCTATACACCCTGGGAGCACCAAAATGTATAGAGATTTGAAGGAACATTTTTGGTGGGACAACATGAAGAGGGATATTGCTGATTTTGTGTCAAGATGTATGGTTTTTCAACAAGTGAAAGATGGAAGGCAACAGCCTGGAGGATTCATGCAACCTCTTCCCATACCGGAGTGGAAATGGGACAATATTACGATGGACTTTTTCATGGGGCTACCAAAGACTCCTAGAAGGAACGATGCAATATGGGTTATTGTTGACCGTCTTACCAAGTCAGCACATTTTATTGTTATAAGAGAAGATCTACCCCTGGAATGTCTAGAAAGACTATATATTAATGAAGTTGTGAGACTTCATGGAGTACCCCTACCGATTGTTTCTGATCGTGATCCTCATTTTACTTCAAGATTCTGGAAAAGTATTCAGAAATCCCTGGAAACTGAACTTCATTTGAGCACTGCTTACCACCCTCAGACAGAAGGACAATCATAATGGACTATTCAAACCTTAGAAGACATGTTGAGATCTTTCTCACTTGACTTTCAGGGTATGTGGGATCAATATTTACCTCTGGTAGACTTTTCCTATAACAATAGCTTCCATTCGAGTATTCAGATGGCACCATATGAAGAGTTATACGGAAAGAGATGTTGTACACCAACCTGTTGGGATGACATTGGTAAAATAAAACTTGTAGGCCCAGAACTGGTGGAGGAAACGGTGGAAAAGGTGAAGGTAATCCAAAATCACATCAAAGCAGCTCAAAGTAGGCAGAAGAGCTATGTCGATAATCGAAGGAAGGATTTGGAATTTCAAGTATGTGATCATGTTTTTCTGAAGGTATCTCCATGGAAGGGAGTCATACGTTTTGGTAAGAAAGGTAAATTGAGTCCCAGGTACATCGGACCTTTCGAAATTCTAGAACGAATTGGGGCTGTAGCTTACCGATTGGCAATGCCGCCAAGTCTCTCCAAAGTTCACGATGTGTTCCACGTATCTCTGTTGAGGAAATACATGCCTGACCCAACGCATGTACTCACCTATGAAGAATTAGAACTGGAACCCGATCTGTCTTATTGCGAAGAGCCCATCAGGATTCTTGATACAAGAGAACAAGTACTGAGAAACCGGACGACGCATCTGGTAAAAGTCTTGTGGAGAAACCATAAGATGGAAGAGGCAACGTGGGAACCTGAGGAACTTATGATGAAGAACCACCTGAGTCTTTTCATGTGATAATTATTCTAGAAATTTCAAGGATGAAATTATTTGAAGGAAGGGAGAATGTAACACCCCAAGCTTCTACGGTACGCTTCTCTTTGAATAATGTGTTAGTGTATGTTGTACGCAACACCGAGTTCTAACACACCATAACCAATCAAACTAGCCGTTATGAATAGTAATACCTACTTTTTGAAATTATATATATTTTATATTTCAAAATGGACTTCATTTTTGGATTCAGAATATCGAATTTAGCCTAAGTTGAAATTTTGGTACTTTTTGGATAACTTTAATATTTTGATGAATAGTGAAAATTACTAAATTTTAATTAAAAACAACTTTTTTAATCAAAATAATTAATAGTGATAAATTATGAATTTGAGTGGTTTTAAAGTATATTTAGAATATATTTTTACCATTTAATATAATGTTGGTCATTGGACATAATTTTACAATTAAACCGAACATAAACAAGTGTCAATCTTTTGATAGTCATTATCTCTTAAAAACACGCTTTTTGTTTTAACAACGAGAATTAATTTTAAATTAATTTCTGCCACTTCTATGTTTTGAATTTGGAAAAATGGATTCCATATTTTAAATCAGGATGTTCAAATTGTGTAAATAGGTAACTTTTATTTTTAGACATTTTGAATAATTACTGTGGTAAATATTTTATTTACCATGGTTAAGGGTAAATCCGGTAAATAAGGGTTAGAAAATAATATTATAATAATACTAAATTACCCTAAAACGTGTTTTAACCTTATTGGTTGATACATGTTCGACCATAGTCATCTTTGGGTCGATTTTGGGACCCCATGGAGCCACTTGTAGGTGATAGGGACACATTATTTTAATTAAGTTAAAATGAGTACAAAAATGACACAAGCATATATCTTTTAGCAAAACAATTTTTACATAGGGTTATATATGTTGGATTTTTGACTATAAATGTTAATTAGAATGATAAAAATATTTTCTAAATAATAATATTTTATTTATAATTTTTAGACTTTAAATAATTTAATTTATTTATGAAACAATGATGATGTAGTAATTACCATAATAGTGAAAAATTAAAATAATTGATATTATAAATACACAAATAAATATAATTTGAGACTTTTTATGAATTAAAATAATTTTATAAGTTAATATGACATGTTATTAATGATTTAATTTAATTTTTTCGAAGTAATCATTCTGTTATGAGTTTCACAAAAATCAACTATTGAATAGTGTCAAAATTGACATAAAAGAGTTTTTTAAAAAACTATTATATTATTAATTGATATTAAATTCCTAAAAATCTAAGGTTCAGACAAGAGACTTATATAATGATATGTGTATCATTAATGTACCACTTGGGGGTCTCTTGGATGTATATGGTAAGCTTATTAACCATATAATATAAAAATACAAAGAGACATTGTAAAAGTGAAACTAATTAACTTAGAGTTAATACTTAAAGATAAGGTTAATATAAGTACCCAAACCTGTCTAAATTCTATTGGTTGAGTTTTTTTAGACCCATACCCACCTTAAAATTTAAATAATAAACTTTGGAGCCATTAGAAACCGAATATTAATTTATTATAAATTAATATTTCTAGCTTTTCCAAAGGTGCCCCTCACCCCTCTTATAAAAGGGCACTCCTCCTTCTCATTTCTTCACACATTCAAAGCCTTTTGGTTCGGACAAACTCTGCCCAAATACTCTCCCAACTTCCCTAAATACAACATATAGGCCTTAGTTTGATCAGAAAGCCAACCTAAGGATCCCTTTTGATCAAATCAAAAGGAAGAAACCGAAGAAGAGGTAATGATTTCACCACCCTTTTCCAAGTTCCTTTCTTCTTCCACTTCTTCTTCCTTTGTTGTTACCATTATAAAATAATAAATCCAGTATCATATATATACTGTGATGTTATTATAAATATGGTACAACCATATTCAGTATTCTATCCACCCTTTGAATAACATGTCACCATACGTGCGTACGTACGGCTTACCGTCTCCACGTCGTGGTGTAATTGTTATTCAATATATTATTATTTGGATGGGTATAATAATGATGTGTAACTCATGTAAATAATAAATATAACATGTTAATGATTATGTATATATGATATACCATCCATTTATATATTATTTTAATATCAAAAGAATGATATTGTCGCTCGTGCGTACGTACGGACTACCGTCTCCACGAACGCGATGAGATTCATTCTCCATCGTATCCATTCAAGTATAATTATCACTTCATGATTTAAAAATAATGTTTAAGGACTTGATATCATTATGGATATGAATAATATACAACCTATCCATTACAAAAATGTCTTACATAACAAAACATATAAAATAAAATGAGTAAGTTAACACCCGAAACAACAATAATACTAAGATATTATTAACAAAGCAATGTTAAAAGATCATATATGATATCATATGAATGTATATGATTCTTGTATAATTTAATAACAATTATTTCACTATTATACAGGAGTTTAACCTACCCCAACCAAGTAAAAGTACAAGGTAAGGGTTATTTCACAATCTCTTCATTATCCGAGGTTGTTTATACGTAATAATCTACTGGGATCTCTTTATCATCCACATCCATGTTTCTTAAAAATGTATTTCAAAACATTTTTACTATTTACTAAAATATGAGTTAAAATCATTTATACCCTTTTTGACTTTTATAAGTGGTTTATAAAGGAATCTTTCTGTCATTTTCAAAACAAGGTCCTTTTTAACCTTTTCGACATAATTAAGGTAAGAATGTTTTTTTAAATTATACGGTGGGTGCGGCTATTTTACGCCGTTATAAAATCTTCAAAGCTTCCCTTAAAATCTTATAAGAATATTTTCAAAGAAAATGTTTTATTTTATATGGCTCTTAAATTATTTCAAAATAAAAAGTGATATTTCTCTAAAAAGAGTTTTGATTTCTTCTATGTCAACATCCTTTGTTGTATTTTACGCTTATGTGAAGTTGATTTATTATGATACAAAACTTCTATGTTGTATTGAAGGTTTTGTGATATGTTTGACTGTGGATGTGCTATTTTTATACCATTCATGGTTTATGGTGAAAGTATTGAAATTTCGTATGGTAGTTTTAATAAGAATGTTTATGTTATGTTTAAACCTTTTCATATGGTAATTCGTTAGACTTAATATGTGACAGGTGGAGCCCGCTATAGCTCCTCGATGCATCGGTAGGTCTCATGAGACAAACTAGTGTCTTAGCACAAGGCCTTGGAAAAATCTTATTTCTAGTCTTGGAACAAGGCCTTGGCTATGTGGTTATGATAGTCTGGCATTATGCATTCCATCATTATGAAAGTGGTTATTGATATTGCATGTGATTATTCGATTAGTAGAATATCCATGTGAATAAGTAAATGGAATTATTTCATTTTACTTTTTCCATACTATGTTGATGTTCAAGTTTAAAAGTCTTTTGTTTTAGTTATACATTTCCTTAAAAGTTTATGCTTATTTTTGAAAGTTTACGCTATATTGTTATCCTTACTGGGCATTTGAGCTCACCCCTTTTATATGTTTTATTTTTCCCAGGATGTGAAGAAGTAAGTTATGAATGACCTGCAGGGATTTTATGTGGGGATATGAGTGTGGAATATGGAGACTATGTTGTTGTTGTAGTTTTTCACTTTATGATGTAATGTAAAACTTTATGAATATATCTAGTGTTTCCAAGGGTACTAAACCAATCGGTCTTTCGAGATTTGATCTTTCTTGTGATCATGCCAATGTTATGTAATAATGCACCGACTCTAGGTAACTGGGGTCGGGGCGTTACAAAAATTCCAAAAATAGAAAACATTTTCCGAAATAAAATTAATCACTTAATCACCAAATCATTTTCCAATATGATAATTTTTTCCATAATCAACTTATTCTTCATCCATAGAGTCATTTAACTAAAAATAAAAATACATACTAACTGGGAATTCATGTAGGTTAGTGGTAGGCAATTCACCCTTGTCACCCTTCGATTGTGGGTTCAATTCCCATGACCTTTCCAGACATGACAGGTTGTCATCCATCCCGTGAATTTTCTATTTTATAAAACTATATAACTCTTATAACATTCCCAAAATATGATAAATTCTTAAAAAATAACCATACCATGTTCTAAATTAAAAGTTTATTTCATACGTTTCATTTTTTTATTCCTAATAATATAAATACCCATAATTACCTTAAATTTAAAGATCATATAAACCCTAATGATTATCCTTACCTTTAAACATATTTCCTTAAATTACAAAGGCATTATTCCTTAAATAACATTTTCACATATACTAAACCAATGGGTTGTGTTACTTAATGTATATTTTCCTAAATCTAGTTCCCAATGTTACTACTACACTTCCTTTGATACCAACTGTATCACCCCGACCATAGAGGCTTTGTGTCAATGCATTAATTTATTACATTGGAATGATTACAAAGAATCAAATCCTGAAGTATTGACCAGTTTATTAGTATTTAAGAACTAGATACATAAATAGTTCCCTTATTACATTGTTAAAACATAAAACACAACAAAGGAAAGATAATTTCATCCTTGAACTCATTTAAAAATTTCATCTTTATAACCTGGGAAAAATAGAACAAACAAAAGGGTGAGCTCAAATGCTCAGTAAGGGTAAGTAAAGAGGAAAAAATAATGAATTTATGAGATTAAATCAACATGGTAAGGTAAATAACTGATAACACATTCCATTCAAATAAACTAGATAATTCATACTCAATATAGAAAGGTAAATAATTGATAAATTCCATTTAAATAATCACATGAGCTAGAAAACTTGACCATAGATATTCTAACTAATCATATAATCTCATGGAATAATAATAATGATGGAATAAATAATTTTGGATGTCTTTAATTTCAATATCTATCATCAAGATAGTTGCTGTCATGATCCATCTTCATGATAGTTTAAGTTTTTGGGTAGAAACCCATCTGATTTGTGTCAAGATCTATCCTCTTGAAAAATTTAAAACTACTTGGAAACAAGCATGAAGGGTTTGTCTCAAACTGATTTCATCTCAAGATACTATCGATGCATCGAGGGGATTTCATTAACTTATCCATAACCCATAGGGCTTGCATTAAACGGTCTTAAACCCATGTCATACTAGTCCAAATAATTTTTTATATATCAGACAATCGGTTTAAAAAGATATATTTGAATCAAAGTGTCCCATACCACTTTGAACTATTTGAAACATAATCCCAATGAAAGTAAATACTTATCAAATGAAAAATTAAATACCATGAATATAAATAGCTTCATGATATGATATATCAAAAGGGGTAGTAAATACACCACACAAAATAAGTAAGTGGTGAATATGAAAATTATCTCACAAATGTAAAAAGTGAGATTAAAGTCCATTACCACTTTATTTTCATTTATTTAAAAGGACACTCATTTATAAAATATTTTTTTGAAAATAACCTTGTAAACTTGTAAAGGAAGCTTAAAAACATTAGGGAAACATGATTACAAGAAATTACATTCATGCTTCATAGGTTAAAAAAAATCTTTCCATATCTTTTTCAAAAAAATCATAAAGTACCTCATTTGGAAAATTGTAAAAATATTTCTTTCAAACAATTTTATAAAAAGTCAAACATGGATAAAAGACTTAAAACATTGGTAGGATAATAGTAAAAATATTTTGGAAAATTATTTTAAGAAACATAGACATGGATGATAAATATTACCCAAAAGATAATTACATATAAACAATCTATAATAATAATTAGATTATGAAATTAAACCTTACCTTGCATTTTATTTTGGGTGAATGTCCTTTAACCTCCTCTTATTTGGGTAACTCCTTCTGGTTAATACCAAAAGCCTTCCTTGATTTGATTTCTTCTTAAAGGAATAATTCTAGGATGAGAGGAGAGAAGTTGGGAGTATATTTGGGTAGGGGTTGGTCTAGATAGAAGGATCAATTTGGTGTGATAAAGTGTGGGAGTAGGTTCCCTTTTATAATCAAGGTGAGGGGAACTTTTGAAAATCCTCAACATATTAAAATATAATATGGATATTATAGATCCAAAGACTTTGAAATGGGCTATAAATGAACAGGCTAATACATTTTATACCATATATTATCCAATTTGTGATTATTTATCATTTTTTTTATTTTTAAATAATTTAATAATATATTAATTCAATAAAATATCATTATTGTCAAATTTGACACTATTCTTTTAATTTGACTTTATATACATCAAGAAAACATGGTAATTCAAATAAAATTATTTTAAAAATATATATTATATCATATAGGTCTAGAAAATTAATTATTAACATTAAATCATCCCAAATATATCAAAATTAATACTTTTAAAATCAATTATATGATTTTTTTGTTAATTAAAAAAATGTTATTTTAGCATTGTAGAAGCATTTAAGGTAATTATATAATTTATAAAAATTAAAAATAAATTTATATAATGAAAATAATTTGATTTGTATCAAAATAGAAATTTATTTTCTTTCATATCTTGTTTTTTTTCACTATTTGGACACATGAATTATATTTAATACAAAGAGAGTGACAATTTGTAACTATCTTTGATTTAAAGAATATATAAGTTATTTTCATTGAAAGGTGTCTATTAAATAACTCCATTTATATATTAATATGATAAGTGTCTAATACTCTTTATCCAATAATGTTTTTTACAAGATTAGGTCATGGTTATATCCTTATCTTTTGGTTTTTACCCTTATCGAGACCCTTTAACTCTTACCATGACAACATGTGTTTTTACTCTTTAAAAGTTAATATAGTTACTATAAAATGGAAAATGGACCTTAAATGAGACATTATTGACATTTTAAACTTTATACCAATTAGTTGTACGAATTTTATATTTTCTTTAATTTTAAATCATTTAATAAAATATTATTTATTTTAACATATCATTAGTGTCAATTTTGACACTATTCATTACATGACTTTTTAAAAATATCATAACAACATGATAACCTAAAAAAAACCTTTAATACATCCATAATATGACTATTTAATCTATAAAAATAATTTATGACATTAATTATATCAATTTTTATTTATTTTAATATTTTAAATATCATTTATTTGATAATTCCATTATTTAAATAATTACTACATCATCATTGTGTCACCATTTAAGGTAATTATTTTATCACTAAAAATTATAAATAAAATAAAATGATGTGGATAAATTTTTTATCTTTAAAAATACTACTTATAGTCAAATATATCCCTTATATAACCCCATATTAAAAATAATTCTTTGTTAAAAACAAAAGTGTAACAAAATTGACTTTTCTTTGAATAAAAAAATATAAATGGATTAAATCCATCCAAGTGGCTTAAATTGGTCCTAAAATTGACCCAAGGATGATTTTTTTTGAAAAAAAACTAATCCAATGAAATTAGGACAAGTTTTAGGGTAATTTTATAATGGTTATAATATTATTTTTACCCTTAATTACCCAATTTACCCTTAATCACTGAAATTAATTTTAATCACTTTCACTGATATTTTTGATCAAAAAATTAATTTTATCTTATTAAACCACCAATTTCATTATTATTGAAAAATTTTGTCTGTTTTTCAAAATTTAATTCACATAAGTGACAAAATTAAGTTTAATGCTAATCCCGTAGATGAGACGAAAAGACAAGTTCTTAAAGTGAAAATGTCCAAAAGTTTGCTAACTTTCTATATCTAAATTTATTGTAAAATTGTTTATAATAAAATAAATTGGTCTAAATAATATAAAATTGTTCTAATTATACTTTTAAAAAAAATCAAAACATAATTTAACTATATACATAAATTATATGAAAATGCAGTTTTGAACTAAAATGTAGTATTTTTCATTATTCATCAAAAAATGAAACTTTTTAGAAAAAAACCAAAAATTAAACCAAAGTAAATTTTTTATGTCCATATTTAAAATAATAATTTTATTTTTTCAAATAAAATATATAAGTTTCAAAAATTTTATTTAAAATATGTTCGCCATTAAAATGTGGTAAAATTGCCTTTAGAAAAATATATTCTTTTAATGCATAAAATTGGATTTATTATTATCTTATACTTATAAAATCATTTGAATGAATATAAAACATATGATTAAATATATAATATATAAATTTTATAATTTGGTTAATACTATTCACTCCTTCCAATTTAATGACTATGTTATAATTTCATTTTAAATAATAATATTAATAATATATCGTGGTTCGTTTAAGCTTGGTGTTGCATGAGACGTAAGTTATTAAAGGAGTTAAATTTAAAAATAGACATACCATAAATATTGGGGTGTTACATATCATCTTTCATTGTTTTCTTTGATTGCTTCACATTCCTTTGGGCTTAAAATATTTTCTCATATTCTTTTGGATCCTGAGATTAATAGAAGAGGATGAAAATATTGAGAAGAAATTATTGGTCACAATGAATAAAATTTCTCTAATTGACATAATAGTCTATAAATATACATAGAGTTAGGGTTTAATTCCATTTAATTTTTCAAAGGCCCTCAATTATAAAATATTCCCCAATAAACCTCATACTATGTAAATAATAATAATAATAATTTACGTGTGACATGCGCAAACTTGCGCAATAATAAATATTTATTTTACAATCTAGTAAATAAATATTTATCACCGGACAAAATATGGTCCACTCATCATCCTCATCATTTATTGAATTCTTGAATAGATATTTAAATAAATATTATTCATTTAATAAATTAAAAAATACTTTATTCATAGTCTGGAAAATAAATATTTATTTAATATTATTGTTAATAAATAAATTATTTATTTAATAAACAAATAATTATTTATTACCATGTGAATAATAAGAGATAAATAAATATTATATATTCATGTAATTAAATAATTACCTTTTGAATAAATATTTATTTAATATTTGTGACCGATTATTAAAACATGAATAAATATTTCTTATCAATCTAGAGAATAATATTTATTCTAATTATTAAATATAAATATTATTTAAATAAAACACTTTGTGTGCGACCCTATAGGCCTCTGCCTGAGTGACATTAGGCATAATTACTTAAAGTCTAAGATTACTATCTAATAATGAGTTAAGAAACCCATAAAAGAAGAAGATATGTACCAATGATAACAACCACATACAAACACTCACTATGTAATATAATCCCTTTATCACGATATCTCATCAAGCAGGTTTCACACTTGTTTCATCAACCTATATACTTAATACACCTTTCTTTGACTATTTTAAATGAAATCTTTAATACACTATAGTCATTCTATTTAATGTCATAGTTCCATTTCAATCACAGGGAAGATATATCATCTTTAATAAAGATGGAAGAGACAAAACCTTCCTCAAATTATTCATTAATAATATATCATGCATGACACACCCAACATTTTATACTTCCCATGAACATATGATGTCATGATTTTGATCAGTACATCAAAGTGCACAAGCCATGAAACACAATAATAATAATTTTAAAGTCTAGGGATCATTATAAATGTTTATAGTTAGGAATATCCAATGAAATATAAACATGTGGATTTCCTACATGCTAGTCTTTTCTAATAATTTTCCATCTTGGATATTACTAAGTGTGAACTTCATGAGATGAAGTCGCATCTACTTATGAGTACTCACACCTGACAGTTAATATACCATGTGCACCATTATAGAATGTTATCCAACCATAGAATAATATTTAGGAATATCTTTATAGAATTTCAAGGTTCTCATCATAGTGAGGAACTATTATAAACTTTTCAACATGACAGATACTCTAGGACATTACTATATTAAAGAAATACAAAACAATGCACAATATATAATAAGATATTTTTATTCACTTCTTTAAATATACATAAAATCTAAATTAAAAATAGTTATTTTTAGAAAACTAACTCTAATAGAATTCCACTTAGACTAGAGAAAATTGATAATGAATTTCAATGTTCTAAATATGATATGATGATCATGTTTTTGTTGATCTAAAAATTTAGTTAAGGGGTCCACTATGTTGTATTCCATGGAAACTCTGCTCACTATGATGTCACCTCTCTGAGAAAAATCTCTCAAGAGATAACATTTCCAAAGTATGTGATTCGTCTGTTGATGTGAAATTTAATCCTTTTCAAGATCCACAATTGTAGTATTATCACAGTAGAGTGTGACAGGGTCTTAATTTTCAAGAACCACATCAAGATCTTGGACAAAGTTTTGAATCCTAATAGCTTCTTTAACTACCTCATAAGATGCAATGTACTTGGAATCTATTATAAAATCAGCAACCACAACTTTCTTTGAGATCTTCCATCTCACAATACCTCTATTGAGAGTGAAGATGTATCCCAAATGTGATTTCATATCATCTTGATCTATTTGGAAACTATCATCTGTGTATCCTCTAATAACTAACTCCTCATATCCTCCATAGACCAGAAACATATCTTTAGTATTACTTAGATACTTAAGGATATTCTTGAGTTCCAACCAATAGTGGTCACTTAGGATAACTTGATATCTTCCCACCACACTTAAGTTGTAAGAAACATCTAGAATGGTACATAGGATAACATATATGACTAACTCAATCACTGATGCGTATGAAGTCCTTTCCTATCATGAACCAAGACGGAGTTCCATCTAACCCAACACCTAACCCAGTCTGTGGCATGGGCTGGAGAACATTCCCAATCCCCATGGGTCGAAAAATAGTGTATGGGTATCAATAACATGCTTTGGGAATTATTCCACCCATTTTCATAAGCATAAATAGCCAACAGAAATAAACAAGACATAACTGAATAACTAAAACCAAACATGGAATAACATTTTTCAGATTCAAACCTTTACAATTTTAACCAAACCCAAAATACTACAAAGGAAAGGAAGACACAAAACATCCCAAAAACCTCTGTGCAACATGAGGGGCATCACCCTCAAGCTACCACCACCGATACCTGCAACCTATCGAACACTAGAAACCCAAACCACCAACATCTCCATGACTCATCTTGCCTTTACCTAGTGTTGTAGTTGGTGGCCTAGAACCAACTACTTTGTACTTTATTCATTAATAAATACCTTATCACATCTTGATTGTTCTTCTGCATGATAATTCATGTGATAATGTCCTAAGGATAGCTGTTGCATTAATGGGTCATAGCCGATCCCTACTATGATGAGAACCCGGAAGTTCCATAACACTGTTCTTGAATATATTTTCTATGGCCGGATGATGTTATTTGAGGGACATAAATAATATAAGACATTAGGGGTGATGACTCATAAAACTTTGAGGCACCTTCTCATGGTGTGCGCCCTTGGTAATATCCAGGAGGATATTATGAGAATGAGACCCGCCAGTAGGAAATCCACATTTCATAGTGTCATTGGATGTTTCAATTTGTGGATGTGTGTATTGGTCCTTAAACTTTAATATTATTATTAATGGGTATTACAACTCGCGCACTTAGATGTATTGATGAAAACTGTAACGACACACTGTTCGCAGCGAGTTAGGATACGTTGGGTGCGTCATGAGTAATACCGCATTAATAGATAATGCAAGAAAGGATTTGTCCCTTCTATTCCATAACAGAAGTAGATATATCAGGCCCTTTGATGAAATTGATATAGCCTAAGTAAATCCATGGCCATGGTAAGGAATGTGAAAGTTCAATTCCAAAAAGTCAAAGAAAGAATAATCGAGCACATGGGTTGATGGCACTAGCATGCAACCCGCTTGATTAGAGATATCGAGACAAAGGGATTATATTACACGGTAAGCATTCATATGAGGTGACACGTCAATGCGGCATCAACTTATTTCTCTTGGGTGCCTTGACCCATTGCTAGACAGTAATCTTGGACTTTAGGCAAGCCCTCCTAATTCCAACGAGAAAGAGGCCTAGAGGGTCACACACTAAGTGTGTCCATGTATCTCAGTTAAATATTAATTTAACAAGTTAAATAAATATTATTCCCGACTATGGTTAATAATTATTTAAGGATGCCTGATCGCATTTATTTCGACAATAGTTATTTGAGACAATATATTGTGGGAGAAATAATATATTTATTAGCGAGTAATGTAGTTACATTTATTTAAGAAATAAATAGCCATTACTCAAGGTCTAATAAATGTGGTGGAGGAAATAAAGAAAAATGGAAAATAAAAGTACACGCCGTGTATATTAAATATACACGCCGTGTATTAATGATTACATGCCTTTTAGTTTTTCTAGTTGGGATTTTGAAGAAAAAATATCATTTTATTAAATTATATTTATTATAATCAGTGTGGGAGCATGTCAAGGAATTAATAATTCAACATGGGGGTTTTCAATAATATTTAATGAAATAAATAAAACATGTAACATATTTATTTATTGTCATAACTCTTTAATCCTCAAACCCGATTATAAATATCCTCACAACCCCAACACTTTTCCCAATCATTGTGCACAACAATTCTGGATAGTTCTCTCAAGGTTGAAAGAAATCCTTCCTCCAAGAACGCTCTCAAGATCGAGAGAGATCCACCACCACCGGATCAAGGCGATCGAAGGTGGACATCACAAGTGAAGGTTCTTCCGCGCTAGCACCCAGATATCCCTTCGGTGACGTCCAGAGATACGCGGAGCACGTGTGGATCACCGCTAGAGGAATCCTACACTTGGATTCTATGACACAATGATAGATCACACTAGATCATGACCGAAGACATCAACGAAGAAAGAATTCCACCAAGGTAATTATTGTGAATTAATTAAATTAATTATAACCAACATATGATGATCTTATCTCTATGGTTCCGGGACTCCCTCTTTTGTTTTTTGTTCTTCATTCTATTCCGAAGATCCGGTGTTTTATATCATGATGGATCTCAGTTTTAACATTGTTTAACACTAAAATGAAAGTTGGGAAATCCCACCAACGCACTTCTGCTACACCTGTAACTTACAAGTGGTATCAGAGGGGTCATATCGTTGATTATAATTATTTATTTTTTCGTTGGTGACTTACGCATTTAATAATTTAGTTGTTTTAATTCAAGTAAATCATTCTTTAAATCTGAATCTCGAGATCTATTCCTACTCTATCGTTTCTTGTTAACCATACAGAAATGACCATTTCTTTTAATTTTTGATTAAAATAAAATAGAGGATCTCATTCGGAGGAGCCAAACGTTCCTGGCCGTACAACATGAGAATACACGGCGTGTATTCAGAAGTACACGCTGTGTAGTCTATGTTCATGAATCAGACTGGTCCGCCAAATCAGGTCGTGTATTGATCCTATATAAGTCATTTATGACACCGTGTATTAACCAGGAACATGTGGCACACAGTTTTTGGATTACACACCGTGTGGTCCAATGAACACGGTGTGTAATTCCTTCGGGTTAGGGTTAGACCGTGTACCCCATACATGGTTTGCCTGACTGGAAACCTTGTAACACAAAAACTACACGGTGTGTGTCCCACTGAACACGACATGTACTCTAAAAATTTCCAAAGTACATTAACACACCATGTCCCCGGGCGTGTACTTCAGATGGACGATGAAGAAAAGTACATGCCGTGTAGTTGGAACCACACGCTGTGTACTCACCCAAATTATGCAGATTTATTAAAATTTATTATTATATTATACAAACCCTTGAGAAATGTACCATGGTGTAGGCGTAAAGCTGAGGCACAACATGTGATAGGTGTTTTATATATATGTGTTTAATTTAACATCTACGTAATGAATGAGAATTCACTGGGTTTCCTCCAAGGTACAAGTTACGTACAAGGATAATTTTAATTTATTTAAAATTATGATGGATGAGAATCTCAAGGAAATTCAAAAAAAGTGTTTAAGATAAAAGGATTGATTAATTAAAGATAATTAATTGATTCGAGCGTGATTTATCTTAAACAAGAACAATTAAATAATTGAATGCTAGTTTTATTTATGCGTAAATATTGTTGCATGTATGAATGATCATGAGCTAGACCAAGACCTTTGTATGTGAATGGTTTATTTTAATTTATTTATTTAAATTAAAATTTTTGGCCTGCAAGCCTTCTCCTCCTTAATATGTAGGGCCTGTGCGCCCAAGGATTCTTTTATGTAAAAAACCCTTTTTACCCCTCACTTGCGTTTGAGATAAATGCATATGTAATGGATGGAGCTCCCAAGCTAGTGGAGGCGGCTCAAGACAGGAGCCAAGGCGAAACCAATCCAAGGAGATACAAAGGTGGATAGGTGGAAAGCTATAATCACGAACCTGAAAGGTTCAAGGTGTTTCTCCCCTAGGTCTTGGGTAAGTTTATCAACCACTAGATAAACTAAACAATATAAAAAGCTCATGATCATACCATTTTCTGTCAGTTGCATGGTTTATTTATTGTGGGTGTGTTGTCATGATCACACAATTAATGAATTAAACAAGCATGCAAGATGGAGATAAAATAAAGACCAACTTATGCGTAAATATTATCTTGACATGGTTAATCACTTAAGTATATCCCACTTAATATTAACAAGAATACAATCAAAGATAATAAAATGGAAATTTACGTATAAGGATAAAATCCCTCAAAGAAATATTATGTCGGTATAACATTCCATAATCTTGGTTAGAATCGAACCATAGTTCAAAGTGCTTGACCAACCCTAGTTGAGGTGCTTTCAATTATCGAGGAATTATAATTCAAGGTTTTGGGTTGACTTGACTTGGTTCACATCAAGGGTTGACTGCCATAGTAGGACTTGGTGTAAACAAGAGGCAAAGGTTGAGTAAATCCAAAATAAAAGGATTTTAGGATTGGGGAGTCCACTCAGCGGATCAAGGAGCTGCGAGTTAATGCAGTTGGAATTTGGAATGCCTACCTAAAACCCTTAAAGTTGCTTGACCAACCCTAGTTGGGGTAATTCAAAGAGAAATATGGATCCTTGACACTAGAATATTCAGGCAACAGAATATTCTGAAGTCAATGGTGAGGGATATTAGATTTCGATAAAATAGTGGGAGACTAATAAGTATTAATTTATTTATTTGTCTCAATTTTTATAATAAAGTACTAAACCTTTGATCATCTTGATTTGTAGAAACAGCAAGAAAAACGACTTCAAACATATCATTGCGAACCATACTCGAGAAGGAAAACCTTCTCACCGACACCAATTTCCAAGAGTGGCAGAGGCGTTTACGTGTCATCCTTCGCCATGAAAGGAAATTGTATGTGCTGGAAGAGACTATTACAGTTGCGTCTGGAAAAGAGGCCAGTGATGAGGAACTATCTCTCTACATAAAACACATGGATGATGCCATAGATGTTCAGTGCTTCATGCTATCAGCCATGTATAATGAGATCTTGAAGCAGCATGAAAACATGGATGCATATAGCATGATGTCTCACCTTAAGGATCTCTACCAAGATAAGGCGAGACATGAGAGGTATGAGATATCCAATTCTTTGTTTACAACTAAGCTTGGAGAGTATGTGCTAGTTGGTCCTCATGTAGTCAAGATTATTGGCTACATTGAATGCCTGGACATCTTAGGGATTAAATTCCCGGATGAGTTGCGTACAGATCTCATCCTATCATCACTTCCCAAGACCTTCTCTAGCTTTATTGTCAACTACAACATGAGAAACAATGAGAAGAGTCTATCAGAACTTCTGACCTTGATTTTTCAGGTAGATAAGGACATGGGGCGTGGAAAACCCGTAGTCCTTATGGTGAATAGGAAAATAAAGGACAAGGCAAAGGGGCCAAAGAATTATAAACGGTCTGAAGCCCTCAAGCACCGTCCCTCCAAGAAGGGGAAGATCTAGAGGTAGGGTAAGGAATGAGAGGCGGTGTGTTTTTCATGTGGCAAGCAAGGCCACTGGAAGAGGAACTGCACCTAGAAGCGTGGGGATGCTAAAGGTGTGTTCATTATCGAGTGTAATCTTTCTATTTCTACACATTGGGTATTAGATACATCTTGTGGGGATCAAATCTGTATTCAAATGAAGGAACCAAGTAGATTTAAAAATATTTCAAGAGGAGAGGTGGATCTTTGAGCTGCCAATGGCGCAAGGCTGGTTGCGTTGGCTATTGGAAATTACCACCTCTCACTACCGACTGGGATGATTTTGGTTTTACATAACTGTTATTATGTTCCTAGTGTTACCAAGAACATAATTTCTGTATCTTGTTTGGATATGGATGGATTTATTTTCAAATTTGGAAATAAGGGTTGTCTATTTTACAAGAACAATGTATGTTATGGTATGGAACATTTAAATAATGGTTTGTATGTATTAAATTATGAAAACCCAGTGTTGGTAATCGATAATGAAACAAACTCACATGACTCATACATCACCCAGTTGAGGCATCACCATATCAGTCATGTAAATGAGAAGCATTTGAAAAAGCTCTGCCAAGATGGTTATTTGGATTATACTGAGCTAAAACCACTTGATAGATGTCACGCTTGTTTATAAGAAAAAATGACCAAGCTGCCCTTCGGTGGACAAGGCGAAAGGGCCACAGAGCTTCTAGGATTGGTGCACACGGATGTGTGTGGACTATTTCTAGTAGAATCTAGAGGTGGATATTCTTACTTCATTACTTTTACGGATGATTTGAGTAGATATGTCTATGTATACTTAATGAGGTATAAGTCAGAGGCCTTAGATAAATTCAAGGAATTCAATAATGAATTAAAGAATCATCTTGGTAAGAAGATAAAGAAACTTCGATCAGATTGAGGTGAAGAATATCTGAACCAAGAGTTCATCGATCTTCTACGAGAGTCTGGGATTCTATCTCATCTCACTCCTCCTTATACACCATAGTGGAATGGTGTTAGTGAAAGGAGGAACCACACCTTGTTGGACATGGTGAGGTCGATGATGAGTCATGGAGATCTTCCATTATCCTTTTGGGGATATTCATTACAAACTACAACATACACATTAAACCGAGTACCAAATAAGGAGGCAAATGGAATTACCTCTGAGCTATGGAATGTAAAGAAACCCATTTTGTAGCATACACATGTATGGGGATGCGAGGTGTTTGTTAAGGACTTCTCAGGAAACAAACTAGAACCCCAGGACACAAGGTGTATCTTTATAGGATATCCCAAGGAAACAAAAGGATATTACCTATATAACCCTTTAAACAAGAAAGTGACTATCGCCAGACAAGCCGTCTTTCTTGAGAGGTAGAACATCCTCAATAAGGATAGTGGGAGAAAGATTGACTTCAACGAAGTTGATGCTCAACATACACAAGAGTTGGTACAAGAACAGGTTCCACAGGTCCCCATGGAAGAGGTTCTAGAAACACAAGTACTGCGTAGGATCTCAAGAGAGGTAAGAGAACCAGAGATATTTGGTTTCCTAGTCTCTAAGGATGGTGAATCATTATTGTCAGACAATGATGAACCTCTCTCCTAAAAGGAAGCAGTAGAAAGTTCAAAAGCTATAAGATGGCTAGAAGCTATGAATTCTGAGATGGATTCCATGTATCAGAACCAAGTCTGGGTTCTGGTTGATGAGCTAGTTGATGTAAAGCCTATTGGATGAAAATGGGTATTCAAGAGAAAACTGGACATGGAAGGTCAAGTTAGCACCTATAAAGCAAGGCTACTGGCTAAAGTATTCAAACATCATCAAGGAATTGACTATGATGGAACCTTATCTCCAGTTTTCCACATTTAAATCCATAAGAATCATACTTTCCATAACATCTTACCATGACTATGAGATTTGGAAAATGGATGTCAAAACAACATTCCTTAATAGGAACCTTCACGAAGATGTCTATATGAGAAAACCAGAAGGGTTTGTGACACCAAGTGAAGACAAATGGGTTTTCAAGTTGCAGAAATCCATTTATGGATTAAAGTAATCATCCAGGTCATGGAAAATTCTATTTGATGAAGCCATAAAGGAATTTGGTTTCATTAAGAATGAATGTGATCCCTATGTTTATAAGCGGTTTAATGGGAATGCGATCGTTATCCTAGTAGTATATGTTGACGACATATTGCTTATTGGAAATGATGTACCAGTCCTACAGTCAGTTAAGGACTGGTTGAAAAAGTGTTTCTCCATGAAGGACTTGGGTGAAGTAGCCTACATTCTAGGGATCAAGATTATTCATGATAGACCCAAGAGGCTGCTTGGACTAAGTCAGAGTACATACCTTGACTAGATACTAAAGAGATTTAGTATGGAAAAATCCAAGAGGGGATTGGTTCTAGTGTCACATGGCCTACATATTTCTAAGAAAATGTGTACTCAGACACAACGAGAGAAATATAGAATGAGTAAGATCCCATACGCTTAGGCTATAGGATTCATCATGTATGCCATGTTATGTACCAGGATTGATGTTGCCTATGCAATGAGCATGGTAGGCAGATATCAAGTAGATCCAGGAGAAAAAAATTGGACTGCTGTTAAGAATATCCTTAAGTATCTGAGAAGAACTAAGGATATGTTCCTGGTGTATGGAGGAGACAAGGAGCTTGTCATTAGAGGGTATGCTGATGCTGGTTTTCAGACAGATCAGAATGATCTGAAGTCACAATATGGATATGTTTTATGTCTCAATGGAGGAGCTGTGAGCTGGAAGAGTTCAAAGAAGCTAGTTGTCGCTGATTATATAGCAGAGTATGAATATATAGCGGCTTCTAATGTAGCCAAAAAAGCTGTCTGGATTTGGAACTTTGTCTAGGATCTTGATGTGGTGCCTAGCGGTAAAGATCCTATCACGTTGTATTGTGATAATACTGCAGCAGTGGCTCCTGCAAAATAACTAAGGTCACATAAACAGACAAAGCAAATACTCCGAAAGTATCACTTCTTGAGGGAAATATATCAAAGGGGTGAAGTTTTAGTGAGTAGAGTATCCATAGAATAGAACGTGGAAGAACCCATGACTAAAGGCCTATCTCAGCAGAAGCATGAATATCATGTGAGAGCTAGCAGGTTAAAGGTTGTTAGAAGTTGGCTCTAGTCCAAGTGGGAGTCTGTTGGAGTTGGTGGCCTAGAACCAACTACTTTTTACTTTATTCATTAATAAATACATTATCACATATTGATTGTTCTTTTGCATGATAATGCATGTGATAATGTCCTAAGGACAACTGTTGCATTAATGGGTCATAGCGGATCCCTACTACGATGAGAACCCAGAAGTGCCATAACACTGTTCTTGAATATATGTTCTATGGCCGGATGATGTTATTTGAGGGACACAAATAATACATGCCATTAGGGGTGAGAAATCATAAAACTTTGAGGCACCTTCTCATAGTGTGCACCCTTAGTAATATCCAGGAGGATATTATGAGAACACGACCCGCCAGTAGGAAATCCACATTTCATAGTGTCATTGGATGTTCCTATCTGCAGATGTGTGTATTGGTCCTTAGAATTTAAGATTATTATTAATGGGTATTACAACTCACACACTTAGATGTATTGATGAAAACTGTGACGACACACTGTTCGCAGTGAGGTAGGATACGTTGGGTGCGTCACGAGTAATACCGCATTAATAGATAATGCAAGAAAGTATTTTTTCATTATGTTCCATAACAGAAGTAGATATCTTAGGCCCTTTTATGGAATTAATATAGCCTAAGTAAATCCATGTCCATGGTAAGGAATGGGCAAGTTCAATTTCAGAAAGTCAAATAAAGAATAATTGAGCACATGGGTTGATGTCACTAGCATGCAACCTGCTTGATTATAGATATCGAGACAAAGGGATTATATTACACGGTAAGAATTCATATGAGGTGACACATCAATGCAGTGTCAACTTCTTTCTCTTGGGTACCTTGACCTGTTGCTAGATAGTAATCTTGGACTTTAGGCAAGCCCGCCTAATGCCAACGAGAAAGAGGCCTAGAGAGTCACACACTAAGTGTGTCCATGTATCTCAGTTAAATATTAATTTAACAAGTTAAATAAATATTATTCCCGACTGTGGTTTAATAATTATTTAAGGATGTCTGATCGCATTTATTTCGACAATAGTTATTCAAGAGAATATATTGTGGGTGAAATAATATATTTATTAGTGAGTAATGCCGTTACATTTATTTTAGAAATAAATATCCATTACTCAAGGTCTAATAAATGTGGTAGAGGAAATAAAGAAAAATGGAAAATAAAATTACACGCCATGTATATTAAATATACATGCCGTGTATTTTTATGGAAAATGAGTACACGCCGTGTATTAATGATTACACGCCGTGTAGTTTTTAGAGTCAGGATTTTAAGGAAATAATATCATTTTATTAAATGATATTTATTATAATCAGCGTGAGCGCATGTCAAGGAATTAATAATTCGACATGGGGGTTTTCAATAAGAGTTAATAAAATAAATAAAACACGTAATGCATTTATTTATTGTCATAACTCTGTAAACCTCAAACCCAATTATAAATATCCTCACAACCCCAACACTTTTCCCAATCGTTGTGCACAACAATTCTGGAGAGTTCTCTCAAGATCAAAAGAACTCCTTCCTCCAAGAATTCTCTCAAGATCGAGAGAGATCCACCACCACCGGATCAAGGAGATCGAAGGCGAACATTGCAAGTGAAGGTTCTTCCACTCTAGCACCCGAAGATCCCTTCATTGATATCCAGAGATACGTGGAGCATGTGTGGATCACCGCTAGAGGAATATTACACTTGGATTCTACGATGCAATGATAGATCACACCGGATCGTGACCAGAGACATCAACGAAGAAAGAATTCCACCAAGGCAATTATTGTGAATTAATTAAATTAATTATAACCAACATATGATGATCCTATCTCTATGGTTCTAGGACTCCCTCTTTTGTTTTTCATTATTCGTTCTATTCTGAAGATCCAGCGTTTTATATCGTGACAGATCTCGGTTTGAACGTTGTTTAACGCTAAAATCAAAGTTGGTAAATCCCACCAACGCGCTTCCACTGCGCCCGGAACCTACACCTAGGGCATACAAACAAATTCCACATACACCCAAAGGTGTATGTAGGGTGTGATCCAAATCCCAATAGTATTCCATCCAAAATAAAATATTCCATGCCATAACATTAAAAGATAAATTGATATGCACTGTTTATACAAAATCCTTTAGAACATTTTCAAGATTTTTTTAAAGGAAAACCATTTATTCAAGGAGACATTTTCAGAAAAATACTTTTAAAAGATAACATTTAAAAAGGAAGATTTTACTAAGATAAACATGATTTATAATAAAATACACCCAAGGTCTACCGTATGTTGATGGATAGCACCACATCACATAAGCCACATGTCCCAAGTGAGAACTATAGGTAAATTCCTAAGGGTAATCTAGCTTGAGTGAGACATTAGAACCTCATAACTTGGTGAAAGGTGGTATAGTAACCACAACCATCAGATTTATCATGCAATATACACTATGAGGGGACACCCCAATGGCCTAGTGGTCTAGAATCATCATCATAGTTTAGTTAGTGTTGTAATCATCAATCTAGCTAAGTGAAATTGGGACTTTCCACTTCCAAATCACTAGCGTACTAGAACTAGTCATCCCACCTAGATACTCGGTATTCCCTTGTGATAAATCCATCATTTCACATGTTATAAAAATCATCATTTTTTTAAACACATGCCAAGCCATGTAAACACATAATTGAAATCACCACTTTTACAAACCATCTCTTGGAAACCACCATTTTCCATAAATAAAACAATTTCTAATTTACACACACAAAAACTATTTGAAAACACATTTTCAAAACTTTCACAACCAAAGAAACCCATTTGAAATAACACAAGGAATCACACAATTAATTCCAACTGTTTCCATGAGACAGGGCCTTTTAAATTTCACGCATAAACCAATTTTTCTTTAAAACATTCTTCACATCATTTAAAAAATTCACAATTCACATTTAAATGTGAAAAAAAAAATCCACAGTCCCAAAATAATCCATATATAATTGAAAACCTACTTTCAAATTTTCTCTCACCATTGGTGCCTTTGAAAACCCATTCCACACCTTCCACACATGGCACAAAACACTTTCAAGAAACACTACCATAAAGCTGACACAAAACATAACCATTTTACTTTATAAAACCCATTTTTATCACATAATAATGTCAAATCACTTCCAAAATATATTTCACACCACAAAATTTAACCATATAGAATTTGTAAATACACAAACAAGCATATTAAAATCATCTAACAATGTTAGGGCATGGAACCACCTACCTCATGTGTAGAAATTTATGGAAAATAATACGAAACCTCAACCGCACTACCAAAATACCCTATAAAGGAAATATTGAACACCAAAAATTAATATTGAACCCTAATAAACAAGATTCAAACCTAAAAATACCACCCAACTTGTTGGAGATATGAAACCCCAAGAAATAATAAGAGAAAGCCTAGTAATATGGGAGAATCAAGTGAGAAACCACTTACTTTGAGTTTTCCTTGAAGAATACACATCAAATACCCCAAATGGAGGGAGAAAAATGGATAAAAGAGGAGGATAGGGAAGATACTAGGGATGGGGAGGCTGAATGGTTTGAGTAAGGGGGATTTGGGGTTAAATCCTGAGAGGACACAAAGGTCATTTACGAATTTTTAATAACCTGGAAAAGTCACACGGTTTTCCCAAACAGTTTTCCAAACCATGCGACGACCGTGCACCCCTTACTATCTAAGAGGAACGTACCACACTGTTAGACCACATGGTTTATAAACCATGCACTAACCGTGCGATTAATCCTCATGGTTTACAAATCCCAAACTAACCGTGTGATTAGCCACTGTCCAAAAATAGCTATAGGCTGCACAGTTTCTTGGAGAAGGGTGAATGGTCTGAAAAAACCTGTGCTGACCGTGCACCTCATGCTGTAAGGATCAAATTTACCACTTTTATCCAAAAAAACAAGGGAAAAAATCTAGACAAAAAATAAGAAGAACATTACCTAAAAAATTCATACCCGTCACACCTGGTTCCCAAGAGAAAGATTGATACCCAAAAATGAACTAGATCCAAGAGTGAAAATAAAAACCGGAGTGTAAAAATTATCCCCCCCACAACACTTTACACCCCTAAAAATCCATAATAAGGCTTGATTAAAAAAAAAATCAACACTCCTCCATAGCTCAAATAGATTCCCAATAACATCAAATGAGAAGAATGTGAGAACACCATGATCAGAAAAAGAGGTTCACAAGATTCAACTTGGGAGTCCAGAATAGACTCCCCACCATATACCTTTCATCCCCCAAAAGCCACAACACCTACAACTGAAAAATCAAGAGAAAAGGGATTCTCACAATGAAAAATCCAACCTCTCAATCCAATACCACTATATACATTCCAACTGAACTCATACTATTTACCCGAAATGAATAAAAAAACCCAAACCACTTCTCAAGAAATACTTCCATATCCTTGCTTCAAAAAAATCATTGTGAACACTCCCACCCCAATGATTACTCAAGGGAGGGACTCAATATTAGATGGCTCCAAATGAGACTACCCATTTCTAAGCCAACACCAGAAAGGAAACCAAATTATCAACACGGGGTGGCCCGAACAGACTCCCTACCATTTAAAGTGAGCTATCACTAATTTACTCCATAGTAAATATTAATGAGACACATGGTGGGTGTCCCCACCAAGAGAACTAGCCAGCTTAACCAACCAGTACAGACTGATATAGGAAACCTGACATGAGCCACCTTAGAAACTTCCCACATAGACCATAACCAAAATTGATTTACATGGCTGACCACACAAGGAAAACTACATAGAGATTCACATACAAAAATGTACAAACACTAGAGTTAAAGAAAATGAGACAACCACACCTCCTTATAACAAATGAGGAACTCTTATACCCACGTGGGTTGTAATGGAGAGCAAGGCCTTTATGTTGAGTCAATAAGGTTTTCCTTATGACTTTTCCATTCCTTCTTGTTTTGAAAATCACAAACAACTTATACTTAAGCAAATCTATATTTTACTTCTCTAAAGGAAAATTTCCTTCCTTAAGGAAATTTACCCTAACCTAGATTTCCTTATACATATCAATATTTTTCTTAAGTATAAAAATCAGATTCATACCCAAAACCTCGGAATCATATAATGCTAAGATATGAAGCATTCTATTTTAGGATCCGAATTCTGGATATGAACTGTAATGAAGTTCCACTCCGAATTCTAGATACGAACTCTAATAAAGTTCCATTATGAATTATGGATATGAACTCTAATAAAGTTCCATTCAGAATTATGAATACGAACTCTAACAAAGTTCAAATCCGAATTCTAGACTCCGAACTTCTATGAGTTCGACTCTGAACTTTTATGAGTTCGGCTCCAAACTTTTACTTGTTAGACTCTGAACTTTTATGAAGTTCGACTCTGAACTTTCATGAGTTCGACTCTGAAATTTTACTAGTTCGACTCCAAACTTTTATGAAGTTAGACTCTGAACTTTCATGAGTTTAACTCTGAAATTTTACTGGTTTGACTCCGAACTTCTACAAGTTCGACTCTGAACTCTGTAAGTTCAGATTCTGAACTTTGGTGAAACCAGACTCTGAATTTCCTTAGAAATTCAGACTCTGGATTTCTACGGAAAGTTGGTGATTACATTCGAGGGCTTCCAGGGATAGGAAGACAGAGGTTCCAAATTCCTTAAAGTTCGAGGGATTCCTTGCTAAGGAAGAAAGAGGTTCCAACTACCTTGAAGTTTAGGTCTTGCAGGGATATCAAGACAGAGACTCCGATATTCGTATCGAGGGATTAACCTGGTGTGGGTAAGACAAACTTTCTTGAAAGTATAAATCAAGGGACCTTTATCCAAGGTTGTTCTATACCATTCTCTTTGGGTTAAAAGACTTATATCTTGTTACTTGTAGTTTTAATACTTGTTTTTCCGCTGCATTTCATATTGTAAGGAAAGTATAACATTATTATATTTCCTTACACTTGTACTCTGATTAATTTAGATTATATATGCTTTAAGGTAGAATCTCATATTGTAAACTTTGGTTAAGTTTCAATTTCCAGATCCATATTTCCAGAACCAGTTTTTCGGAATCACTTTCCAGTTTTAAGCAAGTGAATAGAACTAGAAGTTTGTAACTTCATAATTTGTCCCAATATTTCATTGGTGTTCGAGGTGTTGTGAATTTTCTTAAGTTTAACTTTGTTAAACTTAGATCTTTCCTTGTTTAAAGAAATTTTTAAAGTGTACAATTCACCCCCCCTCTTGTATATTGAGAATATACATCATAATTTAGATCCTACAATTGGTATCATAGGATGAGGTTTCATACTCTATACCAATATTACATTTGGTATAAAAGAAGGTCTTTGAAATACTTATACTCACATATAAGTTTTTCTTGCTTAGTTTTTCATTCTTCTATATTTTCCTTGCTTAAGAATATTTTCCTTGAATCCAAACTTTTGTTATTAACAAGTTTTTGTGTAGAAAAACTTTCTTAAAGATGGCATGTTTAAATGTTGGCTCCATCGAAAACCTAAACCCTACAAGACCACCAATTTTTGATGGCAATGATTATGAGTACTGGAGAGATCTAATGAAGACTTTCGTTATCAATACTGGGGTAGATAACTTTGTTATGCTTACCGGAGGTTATAAAATTCCTGATAAGGAAGTTAGTGCTTTCACAAACCAAGAGAAGCATGATTATAAATTAAACTATAAGGTACGCAATACTCTACTATGTTCAATGACTAGGAACATATATAACCAAATTTATTCTTGTGAAACAGCTAACTGTATATGGAATAAACTTGAATTTACACATTTTGGTACATCTAAAGTCATAGATACTAGAAGAGCTATGTTGAGAGCAGAATACCATGATTTTAATTTTCCTTATGGAGAACCTATAAGCAAGGTGCAACAAAGATTTATGACTATTGTGAATAGATTATGATCTATGGGAGAGAAAGGTCTGGATGATGAATCTATTGTGGATAAGATTATTGATATTATGCCCAATGAGTGGGAATCAAAGAGGACAACTATTGATGAGAACAGGAAGGTCACTCAAATTTCCTTAGATGAGCTGTTTGGAACTCTTCTCCAACATTAAACAAGAATGAAGAGAGATGCTGACAATATCAAAAAGAAGAATGGGAATGGTACTATTGATTTTACTACAACATCAAATCACAAGAAAGAAAATAATTCTAAGAGAGTAACTAGATCCAATTCTAAGAAGGTTACTATCCAATCTAAATCTAGTGAGATTGAAGTCTCAGAAAATGAGTTAGCTAATCTTGCTCGAAGAATGAACAAGATAGCTGGTCAAAGAAATTTCCAATCCAAGTATAAGAAGAAGGAAATGAAAGATAATAAATATTCAGAGGTAACATGCTATGAATACAAGAGAAGTGGACACATACGACCTGATTGCCCTATTCTTAAAAATAAAGGAAAGAAAGGACTCCTGAAAGGAATAGGATGAAGTTTTACAAATCTAAAGCTAAGAAAAGTCTAAATGCTAATACTACTTGGAGTGCTAGCTGTGGAGACTCTTCAGAAAGTGAATCTTCAGATTATGATTCATCAGCTCAGAAGAATGTGGGATTCATTGCTAATACTTATTTTCCACATACATGCCTTATGGCCAAGGTACGCTCTGCCGAGGCTTTAACAAATTTATCTCTTGATAAGAATTACTATTTCGAAAATAGTACTTCTAATGAAGATACTTCATCCTTAGAAAATGAAGAAACTTTATATGATTAAGTATCTAGATTTTCCAAGTTACTTGAAGAAAAAAATTGTAAATTTTCTAAGAAATCAGACAAGGTAAATACTAGGGAAGAAGTTCTTACAAAAGAGATTTCAGATCTTTCTTCAGATCTTAAAGATAAATAAGAGATTTTAGAAAAAATTTCTAAAGACCTTGAGAAAGCAAATTCTGATAAGAAAGAACTTTATAAAGTTCTTAAGAATGCTATTTTAAAGATGAAAGTTTTTGAGGAAAAATCTAACTCTAAGGAAATGATTCCTGAGGATAGGAATTTAGTCGTTAGACTAAAATCTGAAATATTTTCTCTTAAGAAGCTTCTTGAAAAATTTACCTCTGGGAAGAATTTTTTTGACAAGATGTATTCTCAAATTAAACCTCACGGAAACACTACTGAATTAGGTTATACTCACCAAAAACTAGTTTTCAAAAACAATTATTTTGTTCCTTCTAGAGCCCCTTTTTGCACCAAGTGTCAAAGTGGTGGGCATTGGAAGAAAAATTGTTCTTTGAATAAAGTTCAATATATTGGGTTTCATAAAGAATATTTCTCTAAACAAATGTGGATACCCAAAATTTTGTTATATGAAAATCTTGGATCCAAACAAGTTTGGATTCTGAAAGTCTAATTCTTTTCTTATTTTCAGGAAGATAAAGGAAGTACCAACAACAATACTTGGTACATGGATAGTGGATGTTCCCGGCACATGACTGGTAACAAAAAATATTTTGAAAATATTATCAAGACAAAATGAGGAAAAGTAAATTTCGAAGATAATGCTCTGGGAGAAATTGTTGGTATAGGTAATATTGTTCTTCTTGGTAAAACTTTGATTTCAAATGTTTTGTTTGTTAAGGGTATTAAGAAAAACCTCATTAGCATAAGTCAATTATGTGATGAAGGTTGCCTTGTGAATTTTAGGAATGATAAGTGCTTAGTACACAATTCCAAGGAAGAGTTTATTATTTCTTCCCATAGACAAGAGAGTGTTTACACTTTGAACTTAGAAGACCTTAGGAGCCAAGACTTACTTTGCCTTAGTGAAATGGAAGATCATTCTTGGTTATGGCATAGAAGACTAGGTCACTGTAACCTTATGAACCTATGCAAAATCTCTAAGAATAAACTATTTAAGGATCTACCAGAGCTTAGATTTGATTCTTCTAAAGTTTTTGATCCTTGTCAATATGGAAAGAAACATAAATCTAGTTTTAAATCAATTGGTGAAGTCTTAACAACTGATGCATTATAGTTGGTGCACATGGATATTTTTGGTCCAACACAAACTGGAAGCATTGGAGGCAAATACTATGTGTTTGTTCTAGTTGATGATTACACTAGATTTACATGGGTCTATTTTCTAGAAAAGAAGTCTGAAGCTTTTTCTTATTTCAAAAGTTTTAGATCCCAAGTTAAAAATGAGAAAAACCTTCCACTGAAAACTATTCATAGTGTTCATGGAGGATAATTTCAAAATTCTAATTTTGAAAATTTTTATAGTAGAAAAGGTATTACTCACAACTTTTCAGCACCTAGAACACCTCAACAAAATGGTGTAGTTAAAAGAAGAAATAGAATTATTCAAGAGATAACTAGAACCATGTTGTGTGAATATTCTATAGCTAGACATTTTTGGGATGAAGTTGTAAGTAGTACTTTTTATACTATAAATTGAGTTTTGATTAGACCTTTTCTTAATAAAAATCCTTATGAGTTATGGAATGGTAGAAAACCAAGACTTTCCTACTTCAAAGTTTTTGGTTGCAAGGTATTCATCTTGAATACTAAAGATAATCTACAAAAATTCACACCAAAATCTGATGAAGGAATTTTCTTAGGTTACTCCACAACTTCTAAGGCTTATAGAGTTTTCAATAAAAACACTTGTACTATTGAGGAAACAATACATATAAAATTTGATGAGACTGATCCTTTTGTTTTTAAACCATCTCAACCTACATCTTCAGATGTGTTTTCAAAAACTAATTATCAACCTTTGTTAGAAGATCCTTCTGATAAGGAAAATGTTTAAGAAGATACTTTTGAAACATTTACCCCAGAATAATTTCTACCCTATGTTGATGAATAGGTTTTACAAAACCCAAATCAGGTGTTTCTTAAGAATCATCCCAGTGATAGTATCATTGGTGATGTAAATCAACCTGTAAGGACTAGAAGTTCCTTAAGAAATGAAGTAGATCATCTAGCATTTCTTTCCAAATTGGAACCAAAAATCACTGATGAAGCTTTAGATGATGATGATTGGATCAAAGCCATGCAAGATAAACTAAATGAATTCGAAAGGAATAAAGTCTGGACCTTGGTTTAAAGACCTAAGGAAACTTATGTTATTGGAGTAAAATGGGTCTTCAAAAACAAGTGTGATGAAAATGGAGTCATCGTTAGAAATAAAGCTAGACTAGTTGCTAAAGTCTATAATCAGCAAGAGGGAATAGACTATGAAGAAACCTATGCTCCAGTAGCTAGTCTTGAATCTATTCGTATCTTACTTGAATTTGAAGCATTCTTTAATTTTAAACTTTTTCAAATGGATGTGAAATGTGATTTTCTTAATAGTTATGTTCAAGAGGACGTTTTTGTTGAACCACCTCCTGGATTTGAAGATACAAAATATCCTGATCATGTTTTTAGACTTACCAAAGCTTTGTATGGTCTTAAACAAGCCCCACGAGCCTGGTATGATAGAATTACATGATTTTTTCTTCAAAATAACTATGTTAAGGGAAATGTATATCCAACCATTTTTATAAAGAAAGATAAGAAAAATGTTTTGATTGTTCAAATATATGTTGATGACATCATATTTGGTTCAACTCAGAAATATTTAACCGATTCCTTTGCAGATCTAATGAAATATGAGTTTGAAATAAGTATGATGGGTGAGTTAACATTTTTACTTGGTTTTCAAATCTCTCAAAAACCAGAAGGAACCTATATATCCCAACATAAGTATATTAAAAATCTTCTTAAAAATTATGGTTATGAAGACACTAAGAGTATAAGTACTCCTATTGGTACCTCAAACACACTTGACCTTGATGAATCTAGGAAACCAGTAGATCAAAAATCTTTTAGATGTATGATAGGAAGTCTACTTTACTTGACAGCTAGTCAACCAGACTTGATGTTTTCAGTATGCTTATGTGCAAGATATCAATCCAATCATAAGGAATCTCATTTAAAGATAGTGAAAATAATTTTTCTCTACTTAAAGGGAACCATGGATCTAGGATTATTTTATACTTCTGTAAATGATTTTATCTTAAAAAGCTTTTTGGATGCTGAATTTGGTGGATGTAGAATGGATAGAAAGAGTACATCCAGAACTATTCATTTCTTAGGAGATTCATTAGTTTCTTGGTCATGCAAGAAGCAACACTCAGTAGCACTCTCCACTGCTGAAGCTAAATATGTAGCAGTTGGAATTTGTTGTGCTCAAGTGTTGTGGATGCAATACACACTCACAGACTATGGATTGAGTTTTACTAAGAATAAAATTTTGTGTGATAACATAAGTTCCATTGCCCTTAGTAAAAACCCTGTACATCACTCTCGTGCAAAGCACATAGATATTAGGCATCACTTTCTTAGGGATCACACACTAAAAGGAGATATCATTCTTCAGTTTATCGGAACGCAAGATCAACTTGCTGACATTTTCACAAAATCTCCACCCTCTGATAGATTTGAATACAATAAACATAAGTTAGGAATGATAACCTTAAGGTAATCCTTCTTCATTAACTTCTTTTTGAACAATTATCCTTACAGTAATAAACTCCTTTTCATAGGGGGAGTACATTTTCTTGATAGTGTAACCAAAATTTTCGTAGTCATTTAAAAAAAAGGTTTTTATAACCAAAATTTTCGTAGTCATTTTTTTAAAAAAGGTTTTTGTAACCAAAATTTTCATAGTCATTTTTTTAAGGATTTTGTAACTAAAATTTTTGTAGTCAGTTTTTCAAACTTTTGTAACTGAAATTTTCAGAATGGATATTTTCAGAACTAAAATTTTTGTAATGAAATTTTCAGAATGGAAAGTTTTGGAACTGAAATTTTTGGAATGGAAATTTTCGTACTGAGAATTTTTGTAATGAAGTTTTCATACTGACTTTTTCGTAATGAAGTTTTTCATTGTAAGTTTTTTCCTAGTCAAATTTTCCTCAAGAAGAATATTACCAATTAAGAACAATCTTTCTATCCAATCTGAAAGGTATGACTTCATTACTTAAGTATTTGTAATCATATTTTACTTGCTAGTGTTTTCTTAAGTGTTTTAAATTTTTTCAGATTCTAGTTTTCTCAAATCCGATTGTTTTTATTAAAAACCTCAAAAGATCGGATTCAAGATTTTCTTGTGGATATGTTTTCAACCATCATATTAGATCAAAGGGGTTTTCAACCGTTAGATGGTTTTTGGAAGTTCAAAGGTTAACTTCATCGCCTATATAAAGGGGACCCCCAAGGGTCGTACCAGATCGGTTTTTCAAAGATCTTGCATCTTGAAGCTCTGCCTCTCTTCTTAAGCCCGTTCTGATCTTTGTTAAGCCATTCTGAATATTCCAGAACTCTCTATTCCGAATGTCTGTTGAAGCGAATTCCCAAGATATGTCTACCTCAAAACCAATCTCAAAGTGGTTAGTTTACAGGGAGAGGTTAGTGCATCCAAGTTTCTACAAGTATGATTCTCTTATATCTAAGAATATCAAATTGAATGGTTGGGAAGATGTTTTCTTATCGAAGCCAGAGAAATAGGATTTGGTTTATATAGATCTACTTGTTGAGTTCTATGAGTCTGTTTCCTTCCTTGAGGAAGATGGCAGAGAGTTTTTCTCTTTCAAGTCTTATGGGAAGACTTACAAATTATCTTACACCAAGGCTGCAAGCTTTGTGGGTTTATCTTATGACGGTGAAGCTGAGTTTTGTTCACATAAGATTCCAGATGAGCAAGGAAGTTTCAACAAAGTGAAGGCATTGAAATGCCTTGGACTTAAAGATGTCAAGATAGCTAAGATTGCTCATCTCTCTTTGAATAATCGGATTCTAAAGCTGTGGGTACAAGGTTTTCTCGTACCAAGAAGGGGTGACAAGGATAATTTCAAGAAGAGTGATATTTACGTTATAGATTTATTGGTAAATCTAAGGAAGATAAATTTGATGAGGCATGTTTTGATTACAATTAAGAATATCAAAGAAGGGAATTTGAAATCTTAGATCATAATGTATCCAACCCTTATTTCTAAACTTATCATCAGATGACTTGATTCATTCAAAGTTTCTTACACTTCCAAGAAAATAAATTTCAAGGTAATGCTAGTTAGTGATGATACATTAAAGAGGATGAAAATGAGTTTTTCTGATGAATCCAGAGAATTATATCCTTTACCAGAGGCAGAAGATGAGACCATTCCGTAAAATGTGGAGAAGGATGAACCAGTGAAAAAAGTTACCTAGAAGAGGAATCTTAAGGAAGTGGTTGCTGAAGACAAAATCCCCAAAGCCAAGGAAACTCAATCTGCACCACCCAAGCCGAAGAAACAAAAATCCTATCCAGATGAAGTGGCTGTTAAGTGGAGGGAAGACAATGATAATAGAAAAGAAGGGTATCCACAGTTCAGATTGGACCCTGCTGAGACTAAGGCCTTAAAAGAGAGAGCTGCTGAAGAGTTAGAAAAGCAAGAAAAAGAGAAAAAGATAAAGAAGAAGATTTCAGAAGAAGATATTGTTCAATCTCTCTTAAAAGCCACTGAAATAGCATCTGAGAAGATTCCCATTCTGGAAACCTTTGATGTCCAATCATTACCGAAGACTCCTGCGAAGAAGTAATCCACTCTGGAAAAGTCCAAAGTAAAATAAGTTGGTAAAGAAGTAGAGAAAATAGCTACTGAAGAAGTAGAAGAAGAAGTATTAGAGGAAGAAGAAGAAGAAGAAGAAGGAAGTGCTGATCTGGATGACTTAATCAAACAAGTAGAAGATTATCAAGAAAAGTTTGAATCTTCAAATCTAGTCACTCTGGGAAAGGGAGTTGAGAAAGAAGGTCAGAGAGATGATTTTCAGGAAGAATAAAATGAGTTATCTGATGAGGAAGTAAGTTATGAGAAGCATTATCTTGAAGAAGGAATAGAGAAGGAGAAAATTGATGATGAATTTTTTTTCAACTATCAGAGAGTGAGGAAGAATCTACATATGATCAATCCATTCCGAAAACTGATAAAGGAAAGAAAGTGCTCATGGATACACCAACAAAAGATATCATCAAGAAAAAAGAAGTTGGTGGTTATTCTAAAATAAAGTTGGTATAAATTGAAGAAGAACAATTCCCAAGAAAATTATCGGATTTGGAGTCATCAACATATGGTCATGACTTTGTTGTTGAATCCTTGAAAAAGTTGGTGGACACCATTCAGATTTCCCCCACTATTGACTCCAGATGCCAGATGCTGCAACATAGTCTAAATTAGAAATCAGAATCCTTATCCATAGTGATGGATAAGTGTGTGAAAATTGAAGCTGACCATAGAAATTTCCTTATCAACTATGATGTACACAATAAATCATGCAGCAAAATCACTTTGTGGTCTAAGAAAGTTGAAGAAGATATGACTGATTTTGATCATTTTCAGAGTGATGTTAAAGATTACTTTAACACTGAAGATGCCAAGATTAAGAATCTTCAGGATGAGATAATCATTGAGAAAATTTCTTGGAGACAACAAGTGAAGTAATTGAATGATAAGGTTAACTCTCTTGCTCAAAATTTTAAAAGGGATAGAGATCTTTGGATTGAGCTCCAAGAAAAACTTGTTAAGCAAGATGATCTAGTGAAGATTCAAGAAGAAGCCATGAAGGCTCAGGTAGAAGTTTTAAAAGCTCAAGATGAAAGAATAAAAACTTTGGAGAAGCATGCTGAGGAGGATCAAAAAGACTTGAAGAAGCTAAAAATCTTGTTGAAGAAGCTTATTCCGAAGGAAAAGGAGGACAAATAGACAAATCCGATCTTTTGTTGCATTTGTCTTTCCTTCTAATTTTTTTTCAACTCTAATGAAATTTTGGTTGGTTGTATCTTGTGTTGTTATATACTAATGTTTCAGGTAAATTATTTCTTTTCCATTCCCTTAAATTATTTTTGAAAATCACAAAGGGGGAGAAGGAAAAAGAACTACTTAAAAGGGGAGAAGGAAAAATTTAAAATGGAGAAGGAAAAATTTCTAAGTGAAGATATCCTTAAAGTAAGGGGGAGTTTCTCATTACGAAGTTTTTCATTCCCATGATAATGAAAACTCCACTCCAGAAATTCAGAATACAATCCTTAGAGTTTCAATGCCTAAGGGGGAGTTAGTTGTATTCACTATCATCCATGAATAAAGGGAGATAAGTTTTAATTTCAAAGTCTAATGAAAATTTTCAAATTCCTTATATTCTTTTTCATAAGGATGTTTGTGCTTTCCAAAAAGGGAGAGATTTTTGAGTCAATAAGGTTTTCCTTATGACTTTTCCATTACTTCTTGTTTTGAAAATCACAAACACCTTATACTTAAGCAAATCTATATTTTACTTCTCTAAGGAAAATTTCCTTCCTTAAGTAAATTTACCCTAACCTAGATTTCCTTATACATATCAATATATTTCTTAAGTATAAAAATCAGATTCATACCCAAAACCTCAGAATCATATAATGCTAAGATATGAAGCATTCTGTTTTAGGATCCGAATTCTGGATATAAACTATAATTAAGTTCCACTCCGAATTCTGGACAAGAACTCTAATAAAGTTCCATTCTGAATTCTGGATACGAACTCTAATAAAGTTCCATTCCGAATTCTGGATATGAACTCTAAAAAGTTCAACTCCAAATTATGGACTCTGAACTTCTATGAGTTCAACTTAAAAATTTTATGAGTTCGACTCCGAACTTTTACTAGTTAGACTCTGAACTTTTATGAAGTTCGACTCCGAACTTTCATGAGTTTGACTCCGAACTTTTACTAGTTCAACTCCAAACTTTTATGAAGTTCGACTCCGAAATTTCATGAGTTTGACTCCAAAATTTTACTGGTTTGACTCTGAACTTCTACAAGTTTGACTCCGAACTCTGTAAGTTCATATTATGAACTCTGGTGAAACCAGACTCCGAATTTCCTTAGAAATTCAGACTCCAGATTTCTACAGAATTCAGGTTTAGAATTCCTATAAAACAGAATCTGAATATCCTTTTATTATAGAATCTGAATTCCATCTTGGTTAGACTCCAAACTTTTATTTGCTTACATCCCGAACTTCAGTTTTTCTTATACTTATACTTGTTTCATTACAAAATGATGTCGTGCTTTCAGTTACACATGTTTTGTCATAAAACGATGTTGTCCATTCTGTTTCTAACTAACCGTTGGTTTAGTGACACATGTACAGGTCCCTCCAAATTTTAAGAAAAATATGACCGTTGGAGGAGGGAGCTGACCGTTCCAACCGTGCCTATAAATAGGAGCTCATTTTAATGAGATCAAGATAAAATTAGACTAAACTTTGACAACTTGTGCATACATGCTGTAGAAGTGATTTCTAAAGAGAGAGACTCTTATTAACTCTCAAGTTTCGTGCAGAAAGTTTGAATGACTTGTTCAAACTTTTCCTTGTGAAGAAGTGCTTCGTGCGACTCTGAATGTTGGTGATTACATTTGAGGGCTTATGGGGATAGGAATACAGAGGTTCTAACTTACTTAAAGTTTGAGGGCTTCCTTGCTAAGGAATACAGAGGTTCCAACTACCTTGAAGTTGAGGGATTGCGGGGATAGCAAGACAGAGACTCCGATCTTCATATCGAGGGCTTACCCTGGTGTGGGTAAGATAGAATTTCTTGAAAGTATAAATCAAGGGACCTTTATCCAAGGTTGTTGGATACCCTTCTCTTTGGGTTAAAAGACTTATATCTTGTTACTTGTAGTTTTACTACTTGTTTTTCCACTGCATTTCATATTGTAAGGAAATTATAACCTTCTTATATTTCCTTACACTTGTACTCTGATTAATTTAGATTCTATACACTTTAATTTAGAATATCATATTGTAAACTTTAGTTAAGTTTCAATTTCTGGATCCATATTTCTGAAACCAGTTTTTTGGAATCACTTTCCAGTTTTAAGAAAGTGCATAGAACTAGAAGTTTGTAACTTCATACTTTGTCCCAATATTTCATTGGTGTTAGAGATGGTGTGAATTTTCTTAAGTTTAACTTTGTTAAACTTAGATCTTTCCTTGTTTAAGGAAATTTTTAAAGTTTACAATTCACCCCCCCTCTTGTATATTGAGCATCTACATCATAATTTCGATCCTACACTTTATGACACTTCCCATAAAATGAGACCTTTCCAAAAAAAAAGGAGTTACAATAGAGAATATTGAAATGTCCCCATACAACACTAGAGACAAAGCCAGACCAAGGTCCCTCGCACCCCATATGATTTCTTTCTACACTCGAGCTTCACTATAGGGCCTATGGATAGAGCCCTAATGTTTGAAGCATCTTCTTCCTCACATAAAGAAGTTGGGAATTTTTGATCAAAAAAATTTCCTTTGGTTTCTTGAGTGACCACAAAAAAATCCAGGTGGAATCAAAAGAACACCACATAACATAGAAATTATATCACCTCAACATGGAATTTTTACCAATATAGGGACTTAGAAGATGCACCTACACCATCCCTTTTCACCTCAGATGAAAAATAATGAAAACAAGAACACATGGAAGACACCTCCATTTGAAATGGATAAATTCAGAATCCATGAAATAAAACACGCTTCCATTTGAATGGAAGTTTTAAAAAGATTCCATAGACCTTATTAACCTTGCAGACATTACCAAAAACTTCAGGCCACCTTTGATTACTAGAATTAACTTTACCACTTCTAGGTTGGGGCTTCAAGCATAAAGGTGGAAACTTCAGCTTTAACAACTCAGACAACTTAAGGAAACTAGAGTTTCTTTCAATTCCCCCGCATTCACTCTTCCTCTTCAAGAGGATCCACTTAACTAAGAAAGAGGGGTGAATTCAATTCTAAAACTCAAAAAGTGATACCCTACATTGATCATCTGGAGGGTATGCCAATGGTGAATCACCCATGGTCTCAATTCGAATATGAATTGATTATTTATGGGGGTGTACACTACCCAATAAGGAAACTGAGAGCCTGATCAGACCAATCCCCCGACCAAAAGTTACCACAAAAAAACTCTAAACACACAAAGGGAAACTCAAAGGATTCACAAAACATTTTTTAAAATAATTCAATAACCATTATTTTAGAACCAATCACAAATAAAAACTAAAACTTGAAACACCAATCAACCAAGAGGAATTTGTCAAACTCAAAACACCTCACAAGAAACATTCCCAAATAAAAAGGAGACACACCACATAACTAATGGTTATCAAAACATCACATATTATCTTAAAATAACCTTTTAAATAAAACAAGCTTGGTGAGTTACACACTCACCAATGGTATACCATGAAGCCTAACACATTTATATTCTCATTCCAAATCAGGTACCCATCACCTCATGTCATTCTGAGAACTCATGGAAATACCAAAGTACAAAACAAAACTTTTTCACTTCCAAAAAAAAAAACATTAAACCCACACTTTTAACTTCTCAATCTGATTAAAATTTAAAAAACTCATAAAAATTTCCAAAATATCACTAACAACCAAATAAAAACCCATTTCAAACTCCATACATAAATCCAAAACACCTCATTCCATTAAAAATTGTTTTCAAATACCAATTTACCCCATTCAAAACATTTCTAGCAACACAAAGAATCCCATTACATAAAAAACCATTTGATTTAAACTAACTTATTATAATTTGTAATTAATTTAAAAAACCCTCTTAAAAATAAGTTATGTTTTTTTGAACAATTGATTTTAATAAACCCCAATTTTTGGTTACAAAAACTTAATTTCCAATAAACTCACTCTCATTTTACCCAAAAATAATTTTACAAAAAAAAACTTTTCCAAAGATTTCTTTAAAGTGATTTTGAAAGCTCATTTTTCATATAAAAAAAACCATTTCCACTTTAAAATCCATTTTTCACAATTTTCAAAACAAGGGTTTTAAAAATAATTTTTTTAGAACCGAAGATGACAGAAGCGAGTTTATAAAGGGGAAACTAGTGTTGATGGGTGACTTATCCATATGGTTGGTGGCCATATGAAAATCACACCACCATCATAGAGAGTATTCTAGGACCATGTACCAAAATCCACATGGCTTGATAGGCCCTGTGAGCTCATTGAGACCATTAAAACAGCTCTCTTTTCATTTCCCAAACTGAAAATAATTCACAAAAACCCAAAGAACCAAATAAAACTAGACTTACCATGGTGACTCAAGTCTTGTCATGAGGCATGCTAGCCATGAACCCTAATTTTATTTCAGAATATCAAGTAATGAAAATACTAGATCCAAACTACCCAAAATCTTCCCTAAATGACATGACCCAAAAAGAGCATAACCTGGCTCTGATACCATTTTTTCACGAACCAAGAGAGAGTTCCATCTAACCCGACACCTGACCCAGTCCATGGCATAGCCTGAAGGGCATTCATGATCCCCACAGGCTAGAAAATAGTTCTTGGGTATCAATAACATGCTATAGGAATTATTTCACCCATTTTCATAAGCATAAATATCGAACAGAAATAAATAATACACAATTTAATAACTAAAAACAAACATGGGACAACAGTTTTTAGATTCAAATCTTTACAATTTTAAAAAAACCAAAAATACTAAAAAGTAAGGGAAGACACAAAAAATCCCAAAAACCTCAGTGAAACCTAAGGGGCATCACCCTCAAGATACCACCACCGATACCTACAACCTGTAGAACACTAGCAACATTAGCAACCCGAACCACCACATCTCCACGACTCATCTTGCCTTTACCTGGGTTATAAAATCAAAGTATACACACACCCAAAAGTGTATATAGGGTGTGAGACAAATCCTAGTAGTATACCACCCAAAATAAAATATTCCATTCCATAACATTAAAAGATAAATTGATATGCACTTTTTATACAAAAGCCTTTGGAACATTTTCAAGAAAACATTTTTAAGGAAAACCATTTCTTCAAGAATACATTTTTAGAATAAAAATTTTAAAGGTAAAATTTTAAGAGGAAGCTTTTACTAAGATAAACTTGATTTAAAATAAAATACACCTAAGGTCCACCGTATTCTAACAGATCACCATATCACATAAGCCATATGTCCCAAGTGAGCACTATAGGTAAATCCGTATGGGTAATCTAGCTCTAGTGAGACACTAGAACCTCATACCTCAGTGAAAGGTGGTATAGTAACCAAAACCATCAGATTTCTCATGCATGATCCACTAGGAGGGGACACCCCAATGACCTAGTGGTCTCCAATCATCATCATAGTTTAGTTAGTGTTGTAATCACCAATCCAGCTAAGTGAAACCATGACTTTCCACTTCTGAATCACTAGCATACTAGAAAAAGTAATCCCACCTAGATACCTGTGATTCCCTTGTTCTCATTCCCTCATTTCAAATGTTACACAAATCATCATTTTCACAAACACATTCCAAGCCATATAAACACACAAGTGAAATCACCACTTTTAAAAACCATCTCTTGGAAACCACAATTTTCCATAAATAAATAACTTTCCAATTTACACACACCAAAACTATTTGAAAACACATTTTCACCACTTTCACAACCAAAGAAAACCATTTGAAAAAACACAATGGAGCACACAATTAATTACAATTGTTTCCATGAGACAGAGCCTTTTCAATTTCACACATAAACCATGTTTGCTTTAAAACATTATTCACATCATTTACAAAATTCACAATTCATATTTAATGGAGCAAAAAAAAAATCCACATGTAAAAAATAATACATATACCATTTAAAACCAACTTTTAAACTTGTTATAACCATCGGTTACTTTGAAAACCCATTCCATACTTTCCACACATGGCACAAAACACTTTCAAGAAACACTACCATAAAGATGACACAAAACATCACCATTTTACTTTATAATAACCATTTTTATCAAATAATCATGTCAAATAACTTCCAAAATATATTTATCACTATACAATTGAACCATAGAACATATTTAAATACACAAACAAGTATATTAAAATCATTTAACAATGTTAGGTCATGGAACCACCTACCTCATGGGTAGAAATTTCTAAAAAATGATGAAAAAACTAAACCGCACTACCAAAAGACCCTATAAATGAAATATTGAACACTAAAAATTAATATTTAACCCTAATGAATAATATTAAACCCTATAAAGACAACCCAACCCACTGAAGATATGAAACCCCAAGAAATAAGAGAAGAAACCCTAGAGAGATGGGAGAATCAATAGAGAAAACACTTACTTAGAGTTTCCTTTAAGAATACACATAAAATACAATAAATGGAGGGAGAAAAAGGGATATAAGAGGAGGAGAGGGAGGAACCTAGGGCTGTGGAGTCCAAATGGGTCGATCAAGGGGGGATTTGGGGTTAAATCCTGAGTGGACACAAAGGTCATTTCTGGATTTTTAATAACATAGACAAGTCACACAGTTTTCCAGAACAATTTTCCAAACCATTTGGAGACCATACACCTATTATTGTCTAAGAGGAACATTACACATGGTAATTATGAAAACCCTGCTTTTATTACAAACTTAAACATGATTTATTTCATAAACTATTCACTTGATACAACATGGAATATCGAGAGGTATAGTGTCTTTGGGGATTAGGATCATTACATAACAAATTAAAACATGAAATAAAACATCTTTGTTTAAAACTTCCTTTACATTACCACTACATTCCCTCATACTTAACATTTCATGGGATAACCTGAGGACATGCATTCAAAAAGGGGTGAGCTATAAAGCCCAGTAAGGGAATAAACATGGAATACATGAGGAGTAAAATACATGTTATATAATAGGAATATCAATAGATCATAATAGAAACATGAACATAAAGTCATGATAAAGCATGATAATTATAACATGGAAATGTGGCAACAACACTTAACATGGAATTAGCATGAGCCAAGACTCATTGCACATGGAGCATGAGTAAATTCTCATTTCACATGAAGCAAGAGTGAAACCTCATTGCAATTGAATTAGCATGAGTCAACAATCATTTCACATGATGTATCATGATACTATACTTTACCCAATGCATTGGAGCGCTATAAGGGCACACCCTTCTAAAACATTTCATTTCATGCATAAGTGTGCCACATGGATCATAAAAAATGAATTCATAAAACATAATCATTTATTCCATGAAAAAGGAATGTGGAATGAAACTTTATAATTAATAAGTAAATGTTCATGAAGGTGAATACCATTTATGGAGAAATGGGCATGGTATTCACTACACAATGACATTGGCTTAGAAAATCGGTGTAATTTTGGCAGCGTAACGACGTGATATAAGAATTCATAAAAAATGGCTGATGAGAGAGAAAGGGGTGACTCATAATATCTACATGAAATGGAAAGTAAGGGGGTCATATAGATACATTTCCCAATAATTTTAATGGAATTTAGATTCATGATACAAAAGTATTGCTTGAATGTAAATGAAGAGAGAGAAGTTCCTTTCAAAATTTTGGCATAGTAACGGGTGTACATGGGAGGCATTTAATGAGAGATAAAGGGGTATCCCATCATTAAAACAATAATATAGAAGTATGGGGGAGGAGATAAACCATACCCCAGCATTTATAATTGAAATTAAAAGGTCATAACAATATTAAGAAAATTGGACAAAAAAGTGAAAGGAAGAAAAACCCTTACTTGGAAGTGTGCTTCCAAAGGCTTGAGAGAGGCTTGAGAGAGGATTCTTGGGAGCTTGGGGCACCTTTTTAGGATTATATAGATATTAGGGTAGAGGTTGGACGAAATAAAAAGGCTTTGAGTGAGGAGTAAGTGGGAGCTTGGGTGGGTTTATATAGGAAAGGTGAGTGAATTCTTTATTATTTAGGCTTGGGACCCCTTACATTAAACTAATCCAAACCACAAATCCGATCATGGTTTTTGCCCATGGTTTTTGGAAAAGGGAATAGGAAAACAATATTTTATAATGCCAAAGTCCTAACTTCTTAAAATAATGGGGTTGATTATTTGGAGGTGAGTCACACTCCCATGGAAAATAATTTAAAAAGACAAGATGTTTAATAAGTCTTGAGGGGTCCATTAATGATTTGTAAAATAAGTCAAAAAAACCCAAAATCACATTATTTTAATGGTAAAACATATATTGGAATAACATAAAGCTTATCTAATTTTATTACATCACTATTGGGTCATTATGATTTCATAAAACACATTATATATTTAAACAATATTTAATTTTTACCCAAAAATTTGACTGTCTCAGAAAATTATGAAAAATTCACTGTTGGATAATTTCGATGTCATGATTCCAGAAATAAAATTTATTTTATCTAAATAATTTTTAAATATGTTAATTTTCACTTTTAAAATAAAAACCGACATTTATCGAAAATTCACGGGTTTTGACAAAAATGGCTTTCAAACCTTAATAAAAATTACAATTGCATTCATTAAATTATAAGATCATTTATATTTAATAAAAATAAATTTAATAATAATAATAATATTTTATTAAAATATTATTTAATTCAAAAATACCCTAATTTAATAAAATAGAATTCTTAATTAAATAATAACTAAAAACACTATTTGTATTTTAAAAAATATTTATAATGTATCAATAATGACAATAAAGTATATTCATTATTATATAAAAAAAATAATGTACATGAACATAGTACTAGAAATTTGTTACATAACCCCTTAAAAGAGCCGCATAAGACCTAAGGGTAAGGTGTGCGATAGTGACAGACTCTTAGGGTGGCTCAGATAACATCGCTCGAGTGGTAATCTCTATCAACTTCCACTTTTCCCGTAGATGGTCTTGTTTGAGCTTGACATGATAAAGCTCAGCTTGGGCTTGGTCAAGAGCAAAACCCAAGGACACCACCTCTTTTCCGAGCTCTAGCAAATGGTCTTTGTATGAAGAAATTCTACTGGATGAGTCCATCGCTTCCTTTGTCTGAGTAAATTGAATTTGTTAAAGCCCTATATTTATACTAATAATGTGATCACTATTTAATGATTATAAAAGAAATAGTCACAATTCTTAACATAAAACCAAAGAAGTTGAAATTTAATTAGATCAAGTGGGATTTCCATTAATGAAACTTTGGGTCATTAAAATATTCCCCCCTTAAGAAATTTCTCCCTCGAAATTTCATTTTCCCACACTAAAACAAATGTGGTTATCTCAGCTTCATCATTTCCTCCGATTCCCAAGTCACTTCTTCAAACTTGTGGTTTTTCCACAACACCTTGATGAGGGGCATTGTCTTATTTCGTAGAACTTTTTCTCTACAATCTAAGATCTTCACTGGTTACTCCTCATAAGAAAGATCATCCTCCAACTGTACCACCTCAGAAGAGAGTACATGTGAAGGGTATGGTATGTACTTCCTTAAGAGGGATACATGAAAGACATCATGTACTTTGGCCATGGTAGGTGGAAGTGCTAGTCGATAGTCCACATCTCTGACACGATCAAGAATATCTAAGGGGACGATGTAACTTGGACTTAACTTCCCTTTCTTTCCAAAACTCATGACCTTCTTCCATAGAGATATGCGTAGAAAAACCATGTATCCAAATTTAAACTCAAGGTCTCATCGACGGTTATCTGCAAAACTCTTCTGTCGACTCTGGGATGCCTTTATATGATGTTGAATGGTTTTCACCTTCTCCACCACTTCTTCGACCATTTCTTGTCCAAGCATCTTACGTTCACTGACCTCATCCCAACACGCCGGTGTTCTTCACCTTTTCCCATACAGGGCTTCATAAGGTGCCATTTGGATGCTCAAGTGGAAACTGTTATTATAAGAGAACTCAACCAGAGGAAGATATTGATCCCATCCTCCTTTAAAGTCCATTGATCATGCTCTGAACATGTCCTCAAGTGTTTGGATAGTCCACTCGGATTGGCCATCAGTTTGAGAATGATAGGCTGTACTGAAGTTCAGTTCAGTATTCAGAGCATGTTGAAGACTCTTCCAAAAATTAGAGGTAAATCTTGGATCTCAGTTAGACAAAATAGATAGTGGTACTCCATACAGCCTTACCACTTCCCTGATATATATCTGTGCCAGTTGATCCAATGAGAAATTCTCCCAAATAACAATGAAGTGTGTAGTCTTTGTAAGACAATACACAACAACCTAGATTGCATTGTTGTCTTTGGATGTCCTCGGAAGTCCAGTGACAAAGTCCATGGTGATGTTCTCCCATTTCCATTCTGGTATGGGAAATGGTTGCATCATCCCCTTAGACTTCTGCCTCTCTTCCTTCACTTGCTGGCACACCAGGCACTTTGATGTATATTCAGCGATCTCCTTCTTCATATTATCCCACCAAAAATTTTCTCGGAGATCTCGATACATCTTTGTGTTCCCTGGGTGAATAGAGAAATTTGAACTATGTGCATCATCCAAAAGTTCCTTCTTCATCTCCGGACTTGATGGAACACATAATCTTTTCCCAAATCTCACAATTCCTTCTTTATTAACATTAAACTCCAAGGATTTTCCTTTTTCAATTGATTCCACTTTTTCTTGAATTCCCACATAATCCTTTTGAGTATCCTTTAACCTTTCCAAAAGAGATGGTTGAGCAATAATTTGTGAAAGGATTGATGATGTTCCCTTCTTTATGATTCCCATGTCCATCTTCATCAAGTATAAGAAGATTGGATCCTTCTCAATTCTCATCATTGATAGAATCGCTGGGTCATTTCTACTTAGGGCATCTTCCACCTTGTTCACTTTCCCAGGGTGGTAATGTATTGAACAATCATAATCCTTGATGAGATCTATCCATCTTCTCTGGCGCATATTAATCTCTTTCTGTGTGAATATATATTTAAGACTCTTGTGGTCAGTATATATCTCACATTTCTCCCTATAGAGATAATGCTGCCAGATTTTCAAGGCAAAGATCACCACCGCCAACTCCAGATCATGAGTTGGATAGTTTCGCTCATGGATTTTCAACTGCTTTGAGGAATAGGATATCAATTTATCATTCTACATTAGCACACAGTCTAATCCCTTCTTCGAAGCATCACTGAATACCACAAAAATTTCCCCACTTGTGGGTAAAGTGAGCACGGGCGCAGTGATAAGCCTCCTTTTCAACTCCTTGAAGCTTTCTTCGCATTCATCACTCCTAGAAAACTTTACTCCCTTTCGAGTTAGCTTGGTAAGAGGGTTAGACAATCATGAGAAATTTCTCACAAATCTTCGATAATATCCAGCTAACCCCAAGAAGCTACGGATATCCATTACCGATGTTGGCCTCAGCCATCCCTCAATTGCATCTGTTTTGGAGGGATCCATAGATATCCCATTGCTTGTGATGATATGGCCCAAGAATGAGACCTCCTTCAACTAGAACTCACACTTGATGTACTTTTCATAGAGCTTCTCCTTGGGAAAAGTCTCTAGTACAGTTCTTAAATGCTCCTCATGATCCTACTTGGTTTTGGAGTATATTAGAATATCATCTATAAAGACTACCACAAATTTGTCAAGGTAATCTCTAAAGACTCTATTAATCAAGTCCATGAAGATTTCTGGAGCATTAGTGAGTCCAAAAGGCATTACTATGAATTAATAGTGCCCGTATCTTGTACGAAAAGCAGTCTTGGGGACATCTTCCTTCTTCACCCTTAATTGATAATATCCCGACTGCAAATCTACCTTGGAGAAGTACTGTGCTCCACGCAACTGATCAAAAAATTCATCAATCCGTGGTATAGGATACTTGTTCTTTATCATGATTTTGTTAAGTTCACAATAATCGATGCAAAGCCTCATTGACCCATCCTTCTTCTTGATGAAGAGGACTGGTGCACCCCATGGTGAAGCACTTGGGCGTATAAACCCTTTATCTAGATTCTCCTGTAGTTGTTTCTTCAGCTCTTCAATATCCACAACAGCTATTCTATATGGAGTCTTGGATATTAGTAGCGCCCCTGGTATAAGTTCAATTGATAATTCAACATCTCTTCTAGGAGGAAGACTAGGCAGTTCCTTAGGAAACACTTCAGTGAATTCCCTTACAATAGGCATTTCTTCAAGGATGGTTTCTTCCTTGGACTCAATCATCTGAGCTAGATATGCATACTCATAGGGAAGTATTATCCATGATTTAGATGATGGATCTAAAGTAGATTCATCTTCCTCCTTACACTTGTAAAGAATCGGGGGTCGATTCTCCATATGGAGTGTGATTTCCCTCTCCTGACAATTTATGTTGGCTCTATATAAGGAAAGCCAATCCATGCCAAGAATTGCATCAAATTCCACTAGAGGGAGTATGAAGAGGTTCCCTGGGAAATTAAATCCATAGATTATGACAAGGGAGGAGTTATATTCATGGGATGCAATGATTTCCCCATTTATCGTACTCACCGACATCTTCACTTCCATGATTTGTGGGGGTGCTAGGATTGTTCTACTAAACTTTCGTGATATAAAAGAATGCGTAGAACCTGAATCAAAAAGTACGTTCTCTATTCTTGAATGAATAACTAGCATACCTATCACCACTTTATTGTCGGGGTTCACTTCAGCAGAAGTGATAGAAAAATCTCTTCCTTACTGCCTTGGAGGTTGTTGGTTGCCTCCTAAAACCCTTGGATTAGGGAACTGATTTGAAAAATGCCTCGGTTATTTGCAGTTGTAGCAATGAAAAACATGTTGAGGTTCAAATGGAGCATTCCTCTCCTATGTCGCAGCCGCGGGTCTTTCTTACCGATAGTTAACAGCTAGGTGCCCTTCTCTTCCACACCTAAAGCATTTTCTCGTCCCCTTGAGGCAATTTCCAGGGTTCTTGTTTCCGCACTTTTGGAAAGTGGGGTGATGGATCTTCTTAGCACCATTGGATTTATCCATTAGACTGCCGACATTTAAGTCCACCTTATGTTTCTTATCCCCATGATACCCCTGTGATTCCCTGATCTCTATTTCGACCTTGAGGGCACATCAGACAATTTCCTCATAGCTGTCGAAGTCATGGATCGCTAATGATTTCCGTAGGCTAGGATTCAGCCCACCAAATAAGCGGTAAACTTTGCATTCGGGGGTAACGACAAAGCCGGAAGTGTATCGTGAAAGCCTTGTGAAGTTTTCCTCGTACACTCCAACCGATTATTCGTCTTTTTTCTTAAGGGAAAGGAAGTCCCTTTCCATCTTAAGCTGGAGGGTGCACGGAAAATATTTATCGAAAAACATCTTCTGGAAATCCTTCCATTCCAACTCCTTGATCTCTTCCTTAGGATTCGTATTTTTGATCAATGTCCACCATTTATCAGCTTCACCCTCCATATGATAAGCTGCTAGGAGAACATTCTCTTGTTCAGAAAATTGAAGTATGGAGAAGATCTTTTCAAAGGAGTTGATCCATTGTTCAGAAATCGTGGGATCAGATGATCCACTAAAAGTAGAAGGCCTTTGTCTTATGAAGCTCTCGATAAAAACTTTTTCTTTCTTATGGGGGGTTGAAAGTTCCTATTGACTCGTGTTTCTATTTAAAGCTTGAGTTAGCTGAGAGAGAAGAGTGACAAAGTTTGTGATTCATGCTCCCATTGGATTGGGCATCTCATTAGTACAGTCATCACACTGATCTTCACATCGGTTGTTAGCCCGAGTCCTCCTATTACCGGCCATTGGCTGGAATAAAAGGAAAGTTATGGGTAACACATAAAGGGTAATCCAAAGAAAAAATTTGATGACTTATAAATTAAATTTCATTTCCTTAACTTATGAATCTATAGGCTTCAATCTAGGCTTTTCATGATCTACTTTCTAACATATATTCTTAGGGGAATTTTTTTTAATTCCCTTAATAAGGGTTCATACTAAGCTTGTGAATTTATCAAAACATATCCCCCAGGAGTGTCGTAACCAAGAGTGAAGCAAGGCCCATTGTCTTGCACCAGTTCCCGTTCGATTCTAGCTCAAAGCGGTGTTTTCGGGTTTTACCCCTAGGATACATCTATGCCAGAGCCGCCTCTACCTAATCGTATCCAGACAGGGATATATTTGCTTGCTAAACCAATCACTCAGTACTTACCAAAACTTAGGGATGTTTTTATTATAATTAGTCTTGTCTCTAAGGCTTTACTGGGGTTTTCTAATCCTAATCCGAAAAATAACTAAACCTATCCTCTGATACCAACTATGACAACCCTTCTTTTATTACAAACTTAAACATGATTTATTTCACAAACTATTAACTTGATACAACATGGAAGATAGAGAGGTCTAGTGTCTTTGGGGCTTAGGATCATTACATAATAACTTAAAACATGAAATACAACATCTTTATTGAAAACTTCCTTTACATAACCACTACATTCCCTCGTACTTAGCATTGCATGGGATAACCTGAGGACATGCATAAAAAAAGGGGTGAGCTATAAAGCCCAATAAGGGAATAAACATAGAATAAATGAGGAGTAAAATACATGTTATAAAATAGGCATATCAATAGAGCACAAGAGAAACATGAACATAAAGGCATGATAAAGCATGATAATCATAACATGGAAATGTGGCAACAACACTTAACATGGAATTAGCATGAGCCAAGACTCATTGCACATGGAGCATGAGTAACTTATTATTGCACATGAATCATGAGTAAACCCTCGTTACACTTGAATTATCATGAGTCAACACTCATTGCACATGATGTATCATGAAACTATACTTTACCCAATGTCTTGGAGCGTTATAGGGGTGCACCCTTCTTAAACATTTCATTTCATGCATAAGTGTGCCACATGGATCATAAAACATGAATTCATAAAACATAATAATTTATTCTAAGACAAAGGAATGTGTAATGAAACTTTATAATCAATAAGTAAATGTGCATGAAGGTGAATACCCTTGATGGAGAAATGAGCATGGTATTCACTACACAATGGCATTGGCTTAGAAAATAGGTGTAATTTTGGCAGCGTAACGACGTGATATAAGAATTCATAAAAAATGGTTGATGAGAGAGAAAGGGGTACCTCATCATATCTACATGAAATGGAAAGTAAGGGGGTCATATAGATACATGTCCTAACAATGGTTATGGAATTTATATTCATGAAACAAAAGTATTTCTTGAATGTAAATGAGGAGAGAGAAGTTCCTTTCGGAATTTCGACATAGTAACGGGTGTACATGGGAGACATTTAATGAGAGAGAAAGGGGTATCCCATCATTCAAAAAATAAGAGGGAAGTATGGTGGAGGTGTAAAACCATACCCCAACATTTATAATTTAAATTAAAAGGGAATAACAATATTAAGAAAATTGGAAAAAAAAGTGAAATGAAGAAAAACCCTTACTTGGAAGTGTGCTTCCAAAGGATTGAGAGAGCCTTGAGAGAGGATTATTGGGAGCTTGAGGAACCTTGGTAGGATTATAGAGAGAGTAGGTCAGAGGTTGGACGAACTCCAAAGGCTTTGAGTGACGAGGAAATGGGAGCTTGGGTGGGTTTATATAGGAAAGGTGAGTGAATTCTTTATTATTTAGGTTTGGGACCCCTTACATTAAACTAATCCAAACCACAAATCCACTCATGTTTTTTGCCCATGGTTTTTGGAAAAGGGAAGAGGAAAAAATTATTTTATAAGGCCAAAGTCAAAACTTCTTAAAATAATGAGTTTTCTTATGTGGAGGTGAGTCACACTCCCATGGAAAATAATTTAAAAAGACAAGATGTTTAATAAGTCTTGATGGGTCCATTAATGATTTGTAAAATAAGTAAAACAAACCCAAAATCACATTATTATAATGGTAAAACATATATTGGCCTAAAATAAATCTTATATTATTTTATTACATCACTATTGGGTCATTATGATGTCATAAAACACATTATATATTTAAACAATATTTAATTTTTACCCAAAAATTTGACTGTCTCAGAAAATTATGAAAAATTCATCGTTGAATAATTTAGATGTCTTGATTCCAGAAATAAAATTTATTTTATCTAAATAATTTTCTAAATATGTTAATTTTTACTTTTAAAATAAAAACCGACATTTATCAAAAATTCTCAGTTTTTGACAAAAATGGATTTCAAACCTTAATAAAAATTACAATTGCATTCATAAAATTATAAGATCATTTATATTTAATAAAAATTAATTTAATAATAATAATAATATTTTATTAAAATATTATTTAATTATAAAATCCCTTAATTTAATAAAATAAAATTCTTAATTAAATAATAACTAAAAACATTATTTGTATTTTAAAAAATATTTACAATGTATCAATAATGATAAGAACGTATATTAATTATTATATACAAAAAATAATGTACATGAACATAGTACTAGAAATTTTTTAAATAACCCCTTAAAACAGCCGCATAAGACCTAAGAGTAAGGTGTGCGATGGTGACAGACTCTTTGGGTGGCTCAGATAACATCGCTCGAGTGGTAATCTCTATCAACATTCACTTTTCCTGTAGACGGTCCCGTTCAAGATTGATATGATGAAGCTCAGCTTGGGCTTGGTCAAGAGCGAAACCCAAGGATGCCACCTCTTTTTTGAGATCTAAAAAATGGGCTTCGTATGGAGAAATTCTACTGGATGAGGCCATCGCTTCCTTTGTCTGAGTAAATTGGATTTGTTAAAGCCCTATATTTATAATAATCATGTGATCACTATTCAACGACTATAAAAGCAATGGTCACAATTCTTAACATAAAACCAAAGAAGTTTACATTTAATTATATTAATTGGTATTTCCATTAATGAAACTTTGGGTTGTTACAATTATCCCACATGGTTTATAAACTATGTGCTAACCATGCAATTAGCCACTGTCCAAAAATAGCTATAGGCTGCATGGTTTCCTGGAGAAGGGAGCATGGTCTAAAAAACCATGCATAGAACTTTAACCTCATGATGTAAGGCCCAAATTTCTCACATCTTTTCCAAAAACACAAATAAAACCCAAGGTAAAAAATCTATACAAAAAATAAATAGAATATTACCTAAAAAATTCAGACCCGGCACACCCGATTCCTGAGAGAAAGATTGAGACCCCAAAATGAACCTGATCCAAGTGTAAAAATAAAAACCTAGGCGTGACATTTCCATAATTTATCTCTCATCATATGTTTGAGTTCAAATTTTTTAGATATATTAATTCTAGGTGAAATTATAAAAAATACACTCTTAGATTTTTCCATACTGAATCTCTTTTATATCTTATCAATGTAAGTACTTTTACTAAGTCCATGAATCTTCTTGGATATATCATGATGGATCTTGATCCCAAAAAATATATGTTGCTTCACATAAGTCCTTCATGGGGAATCATGTGTCAAACTAGGCCTTAATATATTGTAATATCGATATTTCATTTCTAATAAGTAGTATTTCATCGACTTAAAATAATCGGAAAATGACTGCACTCCCACTAAACAGCTTATTAAAATAAGGGTTACATTCATTATTTATGAAACCAAATTCCATTATAAATTCATGAAACTGAATGTTATATGGAATGGATGCTTGATTTAATCCATAAATGTATCTTTTCAACTTGAATACCTTATTTACATCCTTTGGAATCACAAACCCTTCTGGTTGTGTCATATAAACATCTTACTAAAGGTTCTAATTAAGGAAATATTTTTTGACATCCATATACCAAATATCATAGTTAGGGTATGATTATATAAAAATTATAATTTCAATGGATTTTATAAAAACAAATGGTGAAAAGGTTTGATTTTAGTCTATTACTTAACACTGTTTAAACCCTTTTTAAACCAGTCTACCCTTATAGGTGTTGACTTGACCATCCATGTCCAGTTTCTTCTTGAATACCCATTTACAACCAATGAGATTTACAACCACTATAGGACCTACCAAGAACCAGAATTGGTTTTGGTATATATAATTAATTTTATAATTCATTATATTTTTCTATTTTGTAAGTTAAGTGCTGCTTACTTTTTTCTTATAGGTTACATAATCATTATTATTAACAAATAACGAGTCACCATCCTCAGTGACTAGAAAACTATTTTGTTCAGGTTCTCTAACCACTCTCAAAATCTTATGCAATACTTATGTCTCCAAAACCTCCTCTTTGACGAGGCTTTATAAAATCTGTTCATGTTCCAACTCTTTTGTATCTGGAGCCTAAACTTAATCGAAGTCTATCTCACTCTCACCATCTTTTTTAGATACGTGTTCTCTCTCAAGGAATATTGTGTGTCTTTCCACTACCATATTTTTATGAGGGGTTGTATAGTTAATATCCTATTATTTCCATGGGGTATCCTATAAAGGTAGAATTTGTTCCTCAAGGTGACATTTTGTTACTTGAATAGGCCTTAACAAATGCTTCTCAACCCACACATGTAAATTCAACAACACGGATTTCCTTCCATATAAAATTTCATATGGAATACCATTTATCGCTTTAGTTGGAACTTGGTTTAGTATATGTGAAACTATTTGTAATTTGTATCCCTAAAAGTATAATTGAAGACTTGTATGAATTATTATTAATCTCACCATGTTTAACAGGGTGTAATCCCTCCTTTCACTTAAATTGTTCTATTGTGGTGTATAATGAGGAATGAGTTAGAGTAAAATCCCAAACTCCCATAAATAATCAATTAATTATTGATTAAAATATTTTCCACCATAGTTTGAGAAGAGTCTCTTAATCTTCTTACAAAACTGGTTCTCAAATTCATTATTATATTTCTTGAATTTGTCCAAGGAGTTTGACTTTTACCTCATTAATTAGAAATATCCATATATATTAAATTTATCAATAAAAGTTATGAAGTATGAGTACCCACCTATGGATTCAAATGGAAATATAAAACTAACATCGATATGAAAAAACTCAAGAAGATTTTTGGCCCTTTCACATTTTCCAATAAATAAAGATTTAATCTTTTTTCCTTATAAACATTTGTGACATACACCAAGTGGTTTTAGTTTAAATGAATACAAATATCCATCTTGTTATAAGTTGGTAAAAAATTTCTATTTACATGACTTAGCTGCTGATTCCATAGTTAGGTGTGTTATGAGTCATGTAAACTATTTTAATTATCAATTTACATCACTTGATTTGTGTAATCCAACACGTAAATAACTTTATTTAAATATGCCTTTCCATAAAAAATGATTTATTTATAAAATTATAAACACTTATTTAAAAATTTGAAATAAATATATTTGTATCAAGTATGGACATGAAACTAATGTCTTTGGTGATTGAGTACACATAATAAAAATATTTTAGAACTAAGATAATTCCAGTTGGTAAAGCGAGATGGTAATATCCAATTGCCACAACAATAAGTTTGGCTCCATTGACTGCTTGTTGATCCACCTCACCAAGATCAATATTTCAGAATCTAATTCTTATAATTGAATACATATGTGGTCACCACATACAATATCTAATACCCAATTTATAGAAATAGATAAATTACACTCAATAAAAAATGCACTTGAAGTTTACCCTTCTTTGTTTGGGTGAATTTTTTATTCCAGAGGCCCTTCTTGCCACATGCAAAATAGAAAACATCTTATTCCCTTAATTTACCCTTAATCATACTCTTCTTGGAAGATTTTTTTGAAGAATATTTAGACTAGGATTTAGTCTTGGAGCTATTTTCCTAGCCTTTCCTTTCATTCACCATGATAAAAAAATATTTTTTGCACTTCATATCCTTTCCAACTTAGTGAAGTAGAGTGGGAAGATCTAGAAGAGACTTCTCTATGTTGTTCAAATTGAAATTTACAAAAAAACAATCTTTAAGGGAGTGATTAAATAATGAGATTGATGCACAATTATCTAGGGAAATTAAACTCTAGAACCTATAAATACTCACTGTATCCAATGATTTTTACTATATGAGGACTAATCGACACACCTTCTCTAAGTTTTCTAGTGAAGATATCCTTGGATATCTCAATCCATTCCTACCTTTATCTCCCATAATAAAGATCATAGAGATGATGGAGCATGCAATAGGAATCTATTATCCCATGAGACTTCATGAGTTCTATAAACTTGTATCAAAACATTAAATACTGAACATATAGTGCACTGTTTAGGTGTTTTTCATAGACAATGAAATCCTCATCACCTGCCTCCTTTCTAAGAAGATCAAGGATTGAGGATTATAGCATTTAAGACTTCCATTCATGGGAAAAAACCTATAATAATTTGAACCATTAATGGAATTTACTTCTAGTTAGGCGATGACATTTTTCCAGAATTGATTTCATGGATAATACGGTCTATTTTTTTTAATTATTATGAAATATTATAAAAATATATTGTTAGTACTTTACTTGATTAAAAATTATGCGATACATAATAATTTTATTAAGACTCCTTTTATTTTATCAATTACTAATGAAACTCACCATTGAACTTAGAATACCCTGTCATATGGACATTTGAGTGGCTAGGATCTATATTTCACTTCTTATAACTCAAGAAAGGACCTGGTCAATTACTGAAATTTATTTAGGTAAGAATTATTTCCAACTTTGGGCTGGCAGTTCCTTGGTTTGTTGAGTAGACTCCCTGATCCTAAAATATTGACTTGTATTTTCTCAAAACATGCTTCCAAGACACATCATTACTAGTAATGAATACTCCTCTTGATGTCAAATTGGTTAAGTTAACCCAAAACCTTCATTAGAACTCCCTAATAAAAGAAAGTGTCCTAAAAAGGGTCAATCATACACTTAGTTCTATGGTTTCATTCTAAATCTTGTAATTAAAAGTGTATTGACTAAATATTATCTTGAGGGATTTTTTATATTATGCATTAAATTCCATATTTTATCCATCTACATGTCTTGTTAATATTAAATGTATTTTACTTAAGTGATTAACCATGTGATGATAAAATATTTATGCATAATCTTTTTATTTTAATTCCATATTTTCATATTAATATATTTATTTATGTAACCATGGTCTTGAATCTATAAAAAAAATCATACATCAGAAATAAATAAAATAAATAAAACATGACATGACCATGTGCTTTAACTAGTGGTTATTTTATTGAGAAAATAATAAGAAAACCATTGAAATTAGAGGAAAAATTCCTTGAGCCCGTCTAGGATCAACTTGTAACATTACACGTTTATCCAATGTATCTCATAGTTTGGTTTCACCTTTTATCTATCTTGAACCAACTCCATGAACCTAGGATCTCCATCCTTACAATGCTTTTACTTCACCTGTAGGTGAAGAGAACAAGAAAGGGGATTTACATAAAATAAACTATGGACATGTAGGCCCATACATAATAAGAAGGGAGGGATGAATTGAAAACCATTAATTTAATTTAATAAAAAAATTGAAAAAAAACATGAAAAAAATAAATTAAAATAAAACATACACATATACAGGCTGGTGTAATCTCATGATTATCTTCTAGTACAATGAATACATATTTAAAATAACTGGAAAGAATTCATTTTGATTATCTCTTTCATTAAGATAAAACACCCATGAATTCATCCAATTAATTATTCGATTAATCAATTAATTCAATTTATCTTAATATACATCTAATATTTCCTAGAGATACCCATCTACTATGGTTTTTAATAAATTAAATAAATTAATTTTATTTAAAATTTAATATAATAAGTACACAGCTTGTACTTGGAAGAAACTTGGTGAGTATTTGTTCGAACTATTAGGTATGTATTATGATCATATATACTATAATCATGAGACATTTAGTATACTTGTTTTATCATGTAATTACATGGATTGTATGATTCAATTAAATGATAGATGGAGTACACGTTAATTAACATTTCATTTCATGCTTTTAATGCACACAAAGTAGTCAATGTATTGCGACTATACATGGTATGTAGTTTAAATTTTATATAGAAATTAATTAAGCAATTAATATATATAAAAAAACTCTCACATGACATGTACGAGTCAATACACAACACATAGAACACGTGATGTTGAGGTTTAAAGGATAAATATATTAAAATTTAATTTTTTATATAAAAAGGTTGGGTGAATGGTTTGTACATCTAGTTACAAATCATATATCTTTCTCACCTTATGTTCATGATGTACGCCTATAGACTGGGTGTATATTACTATATAGAAATGTGTGGGGGTAAATGATGTGTACAACTGGTAAACACCATGTAACCTCCTTGTTACACATATTTCAATCATTACACATTGTGTACTTAATACTCAAAACATATTTGAATATGTTTTTTCAACTGTGAAAATGTGTGGACTACATTTTGTGTAACCCATTTACCCGATGTGCAGTCCCACATATCATGTCCCAAACTAACTTGGCCAACATAAAGATCATTTAATGCATTACATATCCTTTATTACATGGTGTGATGAATTAATTCACACTACATCCTAGTGTAATGAACTGGGATACACGACTTGTACTCTAGCTACACCCCATACAATCCCGTGTTGTCCATCCAGATTCCTCAACACCTCTGAAAGGGTTCTTTAGATGTTCATCATTAATATTTAATTTAATCTTGATTATATGAGTGATAAATGAAGGGAGGAAGAAGAGAACTCGATGATCAGATTCAAGAACTAATTACATGAAATGAAAACTAAATTTAAATGTGTATAATGATTAGTAATAATTAAATAATAATAAATTTAATGTGAACAATCTAATGCTACTTGATGGTTTTGGATGCAACAGAAGTGCCTTTTGGGCCTATGTCCAACCCAATTTTTTTTCAAATTCAAGAAATCATTCACAATATACATGACATGAATACCATGACTAATGAATTTTTTTTTCAAAGAATATTGATAAATGATTTTTTCCAAAACCAAGAGAGTGAATATTTTCACATTAATTTATAATTAATTTAAAACACAAGAATAAAAATTACCTTGGTCTTGAGATCTTTCTTCATTGAGGGTGTTTATTGTTATAACCATATCGGTGTATCATCATTATGTAGCAAGGACCTAAATTAGATTCCCTTTAGTGGTGATCCACACGTACTCATTCAATCTCTGAATAAGACCAATGAAACGTTAGGTGCTAACTCGAATGATTTATTGTCTTTTGTTGCTCGCTTTGATTACTTCACATTTATTAGGGATTGAAGGAATTTATATTAATCTTATTGGTCTTGAGAGGAATATAGGATGAGGGAGATCATTATAGGAAATTATTATTCACACTAAATAACCTTTCACCGATTGACATAGCAGTATATAAATAGACCTAGGGTTAGGGCTTAATTCCAATTAATTTTCCAAAGGTAATCAACTATGAATTAACCCACAATAAGCCCCATTTCACATAAATAATAATAATATTATTATTATAATTATAACATACACAAACCTGTATAATAATAAATATTTATTTTATAACCTCATAAATAAATATTTATCACTAGATAAAATCCAGTCCGCTCATCCTCCTCAATATTTATTAAATTCTAGAATAAATATTTAAATAAATATTATCCATTTAATAAATAAATAAATAATATATTCAAAATATAGAGAATAAATATTTATTTAATATTTAGATAAACAATTAAATTATTTATTTAATAAATTAAAAATTATTTATTTAATAAATAAAAAAATTATTTATCACCATACGAATAACAAGAGATAAATAAATATTATATATTAACGTAATTAAATAATTACCTTATTAATAGATATTTATTTAATATTTGTGATCGATTATTAAAATTTGATTAAATATTATTTCTCAGTCTAGAGATAATATTTATTCCAATTATTAAATATAAATAATATTAAACTAAGATCAAAGGATACACTTTGTGTGTGGCCCTCTAGGCCTCTTCCTCAGTGTCATTAGGCGGGCATGACTAAAGTCCAAGATTACTATCTAGTAATGGGTCAAGGAACCCACAAATGAAAATATATATAATAATGAAAACAACCATATAAAAACTCTCACTAAGTAATATAATCCCTTTGTCATGATATCTTATCAAGAAAGTTGCACACCTATAACATCAACCTATATGCTTGATACACATTTATTTGACTATCTAAAATGAAGTCATAAATACACCATGACAATGTAATTTAATGTGAAATTTCTATTTCAATAAAAGGATCGAGATATCATCTTCTATAAAGATGGAAGGGACAAATGCTTTCTTGACTTATTCATTAATAACATGTCATTCATGACACACCCAACATACCCTACTTCTCATGAACATATGGCATTATTATTTTGGTTAGTATATCAAAGTTCATGATTCATGACATACATTGATAATAATCTTAAAGTTTAAGGATCATTACACACACTTGTAGATAGAAATATTCAATGACACATGTGGATTTATTATAGAAATATTTGTTCTCATAATCTCCTATCTTAGAGATCACTAAGTGTAAACTTAATAAGATGAAGTCCCATCTACTTATGAGTACTCACACCTAACAATAAACATACTATGTGTCCCATCATAGAATGTTATCCAACTATAGAACAATATTTAAGAATATATTTATAGTATTTAAATCTTCTCATCATAGAGGGGACCTGCTATGGCCTTTTCAATTTGATATATAATCTATGACATTATTATATTAAAGACACACAAAACAATGAAAAATACATAATAAGATATTTTTATTCACTAATTTAAATATAAATGAAATATAAAGTTAAATTTAGTTGGTTTGAGAACACCAACTCTAACAATTTCTTAACTATTCAAGGCCGTATCTTCAAGGTATATCCTCTTTAATTTTCTACTTCTTATCCCCTCCTTGTTTCCTATTGTCTTACTCTTCTCCCTTTGTTGCGTACCACCCTAGTTGAAACCTAAGTAGGGTTTTGGTTCAAATTAGGTTTTGGATCTTGATATTAGGGTGTGCGATGGGTTCTTTGGGAGTTTCACCTTCCACAATCGAGGGTTTTATCTTCTTTGACATCGATTTATGGTAGGTTTCCATTGAATTTATCTTTAAATTATAGAGCCATTGATTGATTAATCTTTTAATTCTTGTTTTATACTTCTAATAATAGTATTAATTATGCTAATGGAATCCTTATGATGAAAGTAAGGGTTTTACTCAATTTTCAAGGAATAAAAAAAGTTTTTTCTATGAATAAATATTTTTTTTGAATTTTTTATCTACCACCATGTGTACCATGTGTTTTTTAAATTTATAAAATAGACCTTATGAATTAATTTCTAAATTTTAAAAGTTTTATTAAGGTATTTGGTTCTTACACACATATACATGGGTATATATATATATTCAAAAATTCACATGATAATATGTAAATTTTTGAAATATGAGACATGTGTTTGTGTGTAAATACATATGATAATAACAACAGAGGGAAACTTTGGGATTTTAAATTTTATACTCCAAATAATTTTTCAAAATAATTTTTTAAGTGGATTTATAAAGTAAATTACAAGTTCTATTTGAAACCTTTAAAATATTTGTTTAAACCTTTATTTTATGTTCAATGGAATTTTTATGTGTTTTTTTTGGAATTTTATTCTTAAAGGATTTGGATGTGTGGTTAAAGCCTGCTCTTAGTTATATATTGATTATTTTATCTTGGTGCTTGAGGAGTCAGATACTGATATTGCATGTTATTATTATGTGGTTGTAGTTATTATTCAAACCTCATGGGAAGACTGATTACTTGATTAGGTGAACTTATACAGGACATTAACCCTTGTCATTGGATATTATAGTGAATTAAACATGGAACCCCCATTGGATAGTGATATGATACACTTTCCACTAATTGAGGGAACAACCTTAATTAGTGACATAATTCTAAGTGACCCTATCCTTAGTGACCCTGGGGTATTTCCCCCATGATTATTATTTTAGATTAGTGATTGAATAGCTTTTTATTACTATTAGATTACTTTATAATTCCCATAATTTATATCCTTATTAATATTTATTTAGATTTAATTTAATTTAATAAAAATAGTTTTCTACATATATTAAAAATAATACTTTAAAAGTGGTTTATTTTTTTTTTCAAATGGGTGTTTTTTAATAAAGGAGTCTTAGGCCTATAAATTATTTCAAATTGATTATTTTCATTTAAAAAAAATAAAAAATGAAATTTTATAAAATTATTATGAAAAGGATATTTGATTTTATGTTATTATGCATGAAAAACCTATTTTTAATAATGTATTTCAAAATAACAATAAATAGATCTTCTACTTAAAGACTATGCATGGGGTGTGGTTTTACCTTGGAATTCTTACTAGGAATTCATGCTCATGCCTATCGACATTTTATTTTCTAGTTTATCTCTTGACTACTCACAGTTAATGTTTGGTTTGAGATTGGATGGTGAATTGTGAAGTCACATGGAGATATGTTGGGTGTTTCACTTCATCTACTTTAACTTGTCACATCATCCATACCGTCCATTTTTCTTTCTTTTTCTTTAATAATTGGTACATTATATATGCGGATATTGGGTGATTGATATTAGGGATGTTTCTTTTGTGGGATTTAGAGGTGAGATGATGGAATTTATTACTTTATATTTATTATATTGTTTCTTTTTTGTTTAAGTTTTATTTAATATTTTTTATTTTATTTTGTTGTGGGCATCCAATGTATGGACGAGTCATGCTATAATTTTTGGTAAATTCTAATTCTAGTTTAATTTAATTTCTTTGGAAAAAATCATCCCTAACGATTTATTGTGATTCCTTAACTCTTTTCATCAGCTCAGGGTGATCGAGGACACCCCTCAGGCATGTCATGGGTCAGCATAGGTGCCCGGTTGATGAGAAAACATAGTTAATTCATGACACAATCAGATCATCACATTAAGAAGGTGTTGGGTAGTGAAGTTTGTTTCAATTCACCATAATTTCATCCATCAAAATTACATTCATAAAAATTTATTATAAAAGATAATGGTATAAACCTATGGCATCAAAAGTACCAACAAATATTCTCCAATGATAGTAGGTCCATTGAAATTTTGTTTTTACCAATGATTATATGGTGAATTATTGAGTGGTTAGTAAGCTTAGAAAATCTAAAGGGTCACATAGTTGATAATGAATCTCTAATAGGATCTTCTGAGTAGCCTCACTCTCCTTCTCTCCCGATCTAGGGCTTTCCATGGAGGCACTTTGAGGTGGGGGGGGGGGGGTTGTGCGTCTCTTATGGATACATCTACCCCTTCCTCTTTCCTCATTCTTCCCCTCATCATTCCCCCATGTCTCCACTTTTTTTGGTGCTTTTGGATTCCATTTCCGCCTTTAAATCCCTTTCCCTTGGGTTTGCAGTTTCTTTCGGCGGTGAAGGCTCGCTTCCCCTTGACTTCTTTTAGATTTATCCTTCCCTTGATTGTCTGATGCCGTTTACTGGTGGGAAAACGTTTTTCTCCCACCTCCTCTCTTTCTGACTTACCCTGTGCATCATACCTCCATTTATGGGTCTATGTGTCGGTGTTTCAGGTGGTTTGGGTCAACACTGGTGGTGGAATTTTCTGCCCTTATCCTTCTATTACCTTGATGTCCAACCCATCGAGATTGACCCCATCTTGGTCAGGCTAGATGAGGGTTTAGAGATCTCTTGGGATGGTGTTGGAGTGGGGATAACAACAGTCTCAGTGATCTTTCTTCTCTAGCATGGGTTTCCTGTTCGGTTTCTCTCTTCTCTATTTTGATATTCCTTTCTGGAAATGTTTCTAGTTTTATTTTGATTTCATTTTGTTTTGTGGTTGTTGTTTGGATGGTTTTTACTGGTGTTCAATTTTATGTTCTTTTGTGGTTTGTTGCTCGGTTATGGTTTCTGATGGAGATGACCAACGTTTTGTTTGTGTTGGCAATGATGACGATGATGTGTGCGGATGCAGCGACCATCGACGACGGCTCTGGTTTCAGTTCGATTTGAAGGTCTTGATTGGATAATCCCACTATTCTCTAGATCCTAAGTTCCATCACTCTCCCCAAGTATGGTTTGGTGCGGAGGTTCTCTAAGTGGCTTTGGGATGTGCTGTTCGAGCGGTTGATGGTGATCCAGGAGGCTTAACCAGTGCATCCGACCGTGGTTATTCCGACGGTGTTGGGTGTTTGAAATATGAAGCAATGTTTCTTACTGGTGTTTCTCCCTTGAAGAAGCTACAAGAATTTCTGGTTATGTTTTCTTTGGCATGGTGTTTTCTGGCATCCAGTTATGATCGATTTAGCAGCAACGACTAGCATGGAACATGGTTTTCATCTTGTGAGGCCTGGTGTTCTGAAGTCCTGTGTGTTCTATGATGATGGTTTGATGCTGCAAGGATGATGGCTAGTGGGTTCTCATTCTGGTGAAGGGGAGGTGATGGTGGTGATTTTGACTGTCAAGGGGTGCATCTCAAGGTGATTTGGTAGGAAAATGGATGAGAGCGTGGATCAAGGATCTTGCAGCCTGAGGTGATTACACAGTGCAGGGATCAATGAATTATTTTCAAAATTTGAATTTGGCACTTTGGTGTCTACTGTTTTTTGAATTCTGAATCGGGTTTGATGTTTAGTTGCAGTATGGATTTACATTTGGAATGTACGGTTACCATTTATCTTTAAAATGGAATTTTGAAAATACAAAAATATGGATTTGGAGGAGGAAGCTCTGATAGTCATGACTCATGATCTTGATTTTTTGGGGAGAAAGTTTTAACTTTTTTAATTGGTTGTGCTTAGTATATAAGTGTGTAGGGAAATCCAATGAAAAGTATAGTTTGACTGAGCATTTATTGAAGAGATGAGAAGTTTGATAGGATTACTTGTCTTCCATTATATTCAATTATAATCTTTTAGTTATAATAAATTAATCATAAATGTGTTTCACCTATGCATGTAGGACATAGTCCAATGCGTATTAAAGAATTTATGTTTATTATTGATTTCTATATTTTCATTGCATATTTTACCATTTAATATATTTTCAATACATTGTTTGATTTTTCTAAGGTTTGTGTGAGTATTAATTTGTGCATTGGTTAGGGTACAATGACTACTTACTTCTGATACACTCAATAATAGGTAAGAGAACATCTAAAGATCAGTTTTCTATTATGCAAAGTCTCCTACATATGTTCTTTTGATGGAATGACATGCAATAATTCAATAGTATTATTTATAGAATGAAGAATGTTTTTTCATGGGATCTTCCCAAAAAATCAGTATGAAATTTGGTTTAGTGTTCATATATTCAACACACCCGATAGTAGAATAGATATGCCATCATATAAAGGGAAGATCTAGATTGATAGATTTGATGGAATAGATTTTGGATTCTAGAAAATGCATATTTAATACCATATTATTTAGAAGGACTTCAAAGTCCCATTATCTAGGGTAAATCTAGTGCTAATGGAGAAAGATGAATGAGAGAACTTGGATAGAAAGGAATTGGATCTCAGAATGTATCTCATAATGAATGTTTCTTTCAATATTCAGGAGAATAAGACTACAATGGATGTTATAAAGGCATTAATGGATATAAATAAAAAATTAAGGACCCTTAACAAAGTATTCATATTGTGATGGTTTTTCATATTATTTTTTTCAAAATAAATACTATAAATCAATCATTTTAATGATTTTAACATGATTTGTGGGAAGTTCTAATCAATAAAGGTAACTTTTTTGATAATATATGGGCATTTATACTATTATCTTCACTGATGGAGAGTTGGTAGGCAATGGTTACTATAGTTAATAACACCCAAATATATACTTGGTGTTTGATGATATCATTAATCTGATACTAAATGAGTAATTTTGATGAAGGAATGTTCAGGAACCAACCACTAGTGCCCTTAATACTGATAGAAGAGGACGTTCACCTCAAAAGAAGCAAATATACTAGAAGAATCCATCAATAGATAAGTATCAAGAAAGAAAATAGGAGAATATCCAAGGAAATTTGGTTGGTTCTAGTCCAACCTATTGAAAATGTGGGAAAAAAAAACACATCAAGAAATATTTAAAAATTAAAAATAAGAAAACATGAAAAAAATCAACAATCGGTAGTTCATATTCCATTAATACAATAGAAGATATCAAGACTTACTTGCTAAGCACTATTACTCTGGTATAATCTTAGGTGATTGAATCTATAGCCTCCTATAATTAATCTAGAAATCAATGATGCATAATCAACTATGTATCAAGGAAGTTTGGGAAAGTCCATCTGGCAGATGGCAAGGCCTTGAAAGTTTTTGGAAAAGGAGTGGTAAACATACAAATGATGAATGGGGGATTCTTGACACTATCAAAATTTCACCACATTTCTATCCTAAAGAGTAATAATATTTCCACCATAAAATTTTATGGTGAATGTTTTTAAACTAAATTTGAAAATGGGGTCTATAAATTTACTTAGAGATCAATAATTATTGCAAAAGGAGTAAAGGATGAGACCCTTTACTTGACCAGAAATTCAGAAAAAATTACAATGGTAAAAATTTCAAATTATGATGATCTAGATCTGTGGAACTATAGGTTTTAATTCCTTAGTGATAAGAACATAAAGGTTCTAAAGTCTAAGGGAATACTAAATCTTGATCACATGAAAATAGGAAAGTGTGAAAATTGTGTGCTGAGAAAGTAGAAAAGTGTGTATTTCAATTTAGATGCTTGGAAGATCAGGGACCATAAGTTAGAGCTTATCCACTCTGATGTTTGAGGAACTACCCCTGTATAGTCCTATAATGGCTATCTTTACTTTATTAATTTTATTGATATTATATAGGAAATGTATGTATTTACTTCTTGAATCATAATTCTGATGTATTTCAGGCATTTGTTTAGTGGAGAGTATTGTTAGAAAGGGAGAGCATCCAAAAGATGAAATGAATTTGAAAAAAAATGGCAGTGAGTACATGAGACACAACTTCTATAATTTCATCAATAAGGAAGGAATAATGAATTAGAATATAGTGTTTGGAACTCCACAATAGAATGGAATGTCTGAAATAATGAACAATACTCTAACAGAGAAAGCTAATAGTATGAGGTTTCAATTAGGAACGCCTAAGGTGATTTGGGAGGAGGAAAATCAACATGAAAACATATCTTACCAATAGAAATCTAACATCATTAGTTGAGAAAAAAATTCTAGAGGATTTATGGTTTGGAAAATGATCAAAATATCACCACCCCAGAGTCTTCAGTAGTTTGGCTTATGTACATGTAAATGCTAAAGATTGGAAAAAACTTGATTAAAAATCTAAAATGTGATTTTTCATTAGTTTTGGAGATGTAAATTTTGGATATCTTTTATGGTATGGTGAAAGAAAAAAACCATGTGAAGCAAGGGTGTTTTATTTGATGATAAGGTTCTATGGAAGGATCATAACTTGGCTGAGTATAAAGTTGAAGGAGAATCAACTATTGAAGTCTAGGTTAATTAGAGTATCGATAGTTTGAGAAAACTAAATAACTCAAATTTATATTATAAAGCAACTAAAATTATAGATGTAATACCATTAAATAGATTAAAAATTTCAAGGGGAGATGAAACTTGGGTGGAATAATCGAAATTACATGCCCTAGAAATACTTTCACTAGAAGTTTAGGCACTAAAAGAAAGAGAAACACCAATTAGTTAAATTCAGCCAATTAAGTTGAAGAGATCAACCAAAATCATAATATTGGTTTAAATTTAAGAGACTGTGTGAACTTTATACTCCTAAAATATGTATGAGAACCTAAAAATATGAAGGAATCGTCTTCACTTAGTGACTCTAAGTAATAAGAATCTTCCATAAATAAAGAGATAAATTCATTAATATTCAATAGAACTTGGGATATGGTTGAACTTATGGAGGGTGGAAAATAAATTGATAATAAGTGTGTTTATTAGATTAAGGAATAAGTTTATGGAAATAATATATATAAATCATGACTAGTAGTGAAAGGGTTTCAACAAAAGAACAAAGTATATTTCTCAAAAATATTCTCATCGATCGTTAAATATTTTACCATCTGAATAGTTATAAACATGGTTTCATTGGAAGATATATATCTAAATCAGATTAAAATCAAGGATATTTTCCTTTATGGTGATTTAAATATGGATATCTATATGAAACAACTGATAGGTTTATTGGTAGATGGGAACCATAATTTGGTTTGTAAGCTGAAGAAAAGCCTCTATGAGATAAATCAAGCCCCTCGAAAATAGAATCATAAGTTTAATTCATTTATGTTCGAAGAATTGTTTAAAAGTTAAAATATATATCATTTTTATTATTATAAAAAATGGGAAGATAATACATTCATAATATTTATTTTATATGTGGAGAATATATTGATACGTAGAACAGATGTTTAGAAAATATGAAAGTTGAAGTGTAATTTTTTCAGAATATTTGAGAAGAAATATATTGGATAGGAAAGGATTATTGTGGGGATAAATATTTAAAGAGATAGGAAAAGTTGGAATTTGGTTCTATCTTAGATGTATTATATCCAGAAGATCATGGAATGGTTTGAGATAATCAGAAGTAAGCTAGTATCAATCCCTCTTACTAATCACTTCAAGTTATCCAAGTCACAAGTTCCAACAACTAGAGTTAAGGAAAAGTATATGTATAAAGTACCATATAAATCAATTTTCATAAGTTTCATGTATGCACTGATTTCCACTCAGCCATATATTTACTATGTTGTGGGAGTTATGAGTTGGTACATAGCGAATGTAGGGAAAGTACATTGGGAAGTTATGAAGTAGATTCTTAGATATTTGAAAGGATTATAAACTCAAGCTATATGATATGGAATATATTTATCATTACTAGGATTCATGGACTCAAAATTTTGGGGTGATATGGATACAAGGAAAAGTAAAAACAATTTTTTGTTTACTTTTGGAGGAACAACTATAAAATGGTCATCAAAGTTATAAAATATTATTACTATAATTTCAATAGAAGTTGAGTATTTAGCTATAAAAAAAGATGATAGGGAAATGGTATGGACAAAGTAATTACTAAAGGATCCAAAAAGGGTTCAATTGGAAGAAGTGACTTACTATGATATCCAAAGTGTCATTCACCTGGATAAAAGTCAGGTATTACATTATCAAAATAAGAATATCAACTTGAAGTATCATTTCATTTGAAATATACTAGAGGAAAAGGAGTTGGATCTATGAAATATAGTAGGAATCTAAAATATGGAAGACATATTCACCAAGGTAGTAGTTCAGGAAATCCTGAGGTAGCATCTAGACTCAGTGGGAATTGAGTGAATGAAGGAATGAATGGAATAGGGAATGTTGCTGCATGCTAATTGTTGGAGAGTTTCCAAGATTAACTAAAAAATTTCAATTGGGAGAATATTGGTAGGTGAACATATTTTTTAGTTTATCAAAATTAAATCCATCAAAATTACATTCCCCAAAATTTAATGTAACAGATGATGGACTAAGTATGAGGCACAAATAGAAACAACAGATCTTCTTGAATGATAGTAGGTCCATTAGAAGTTCATTTCTACCAATATTTCTATATTGAAGCACTAATAGGTCCATATGTTTAGAAAATATGAAGGTTTATTGAGTTAGTAACCAATCTCAGGCAATCATGCCTCATTATTTGGGTTTTTAGGAGAGTAGAGTTAACTTGTTTGACCAATTTTTATTAATATATAAGTGCATAGGACCTCCTTTCCAGAGTGTGGGTTTACTGAGCATTTATTAAAGATAGAAGAGGTTAGTGAGGATTACTTTTCTTTGTAATTTTTTTTGTATTCACTAGTAATCTTCTAGTTATAATAAAGGAAGAACCAGTGTGTTTACCCCAAGCATGTATGATATAGTCCAAAGCACATTAAATACTTTGGGTTTATTATTTGTTTCTATATTTACATTTCATGTTTTAACATTAAATACAATTTTGGTACTTTGTTTGATTGCACCGAGGTGTGTGTGAGGAAGACTTTGTGTGGTGGGTAGGGTGAAGTGACTACCTACTTTCGGTATACTCATTCATGGGGATGCTAAAATCCATAGAACAGTTTTCTAATATATAGTCTCTTAAGTGTGATATTCCAGTGGAATGATATTTAATAATCCAGTAGTCATATTGGTAGCATGAATATCGGTTTTTTATAGTATCTTCCCCAATATCAAGAAATACAATCATGGCGACAAACATGTGTTATTGGTTGGGCAACCTTGAAAGAGGGATGAGTGTGCTGACACCTATCAACCAACCATCCATCCTCATAGGTTCTCAATATAGAATGGATGGGTAATCTACCTTTTGACTCTCAGCATAGTGATACTAATTAGATAATTTAGAGCAATAGGTTGGTTGTGTAGCAAGGTATCACACAAGAATTTTCGGGTGGTTGGGTCGAAAGAGAGAGATATGGAATCCCACTTTTTTAATAGGTAAATCTTTCATTACATGGTACACCATTTAATAATATAAGGATCTTTTGAGGTTTAGTTTTTTGGAAACTATGAATGAAATACATGAAAAAAATAAAATTTATTCTTATCCAATTGAAATTATTCTTTATAGATTCATCCTAGGATACTTTTACTATATCATATATCCTAAGGACATACATAAAAATAAAGGGGTGAGAATAAAGCCCAATATGGGAATAAACAAAGAAAATATTTAGCATGAGATTAGGAGGTGTAAAAATAGGGATTGATATTAAGAACATTATTCTTATAATAATAGAATAATCATGAATCATAAAATGGAAATGTCTCAAAAATATAAAAATGAGACATTTATAATCATATCACCAAGGTTTATCACCAAGGTTCCATAAAACATAATTACCAAGGTTATTCGCCAAGGTATCATAAAACATGTCATCTTTAGAGATTAATTCTTTACCCAATTAACTAGAACACTATTAAGGTACAATATTCATATTTTTAAATTAATATGTGCACATAGATCATATAGGAAATCATTTTATAAATAAACCATGTAAAATAATGAACATTTTCATATAAGGTCATTGATTTATAATTTTTTTATACATGAACATTACATACTTTTTAACCCATGAAATGGAAATTCAGGTTTAATACATGGAATTACCAAATAAATAAATTATTTTTACATCTATGTAAATAAACATGTATAATTAAGAGGTTGGGATATTCACAATATAAGAATATTTCATATAAAAGACAGAAATTCATGAAATGATTTTGGAAGCACAACAAGTAACAATGTGGATTAAGGAAAGGGCATAAAGAGAGGGAAAAAAGGTATCCCATTGGTAAAAAACTATTTTAGTAGTAATGGGATAATCAAAATTGTATGAAAATAAATTAATTGAACATTTAGAAGACATACCAAAAAGAGGTACTTGAATGGAAAAGAAGAAGAGGAGAGTTCCCTTACCTTGGGAAATAACTTTCTAAATCTTGGAGAGTGGAACCTTAGGACCTTGGATACACCTTAGAATAAATTTAGAGAGAGTAAATGATTATAATTTCATACTTATGGTATTTTAAGTGGAGAGGAATGGGGGGATGACTGGGTATTTATAGTAAAAGAGGAGGAATTGTTTAATAATTCCTAAATATAGGTCTTGAAATTCTGGTTGTGGAAAATGAAAAACCATTGGCTTAACCATGATTATTACTCATAGTTTTTGACATTTAACTCATTTTTTATAATGTTTTAATTAATTATAACTTAAATCAATTTTTACTATTACTTTTTCTATGGAAAAGTAAAATTTCTACAATTTTTTAAAATCTTAATTTACATTTTAGAATTTGGAAGGTTATATATAGGTTTGGTGTAATTCCCAAACCCCAGAATCCCGAATCTGGTGCAGTATTTTAATACATTGACATGATATAAGGAATCATGTCCCAAAGGACCGATCAGTTTAGAATTCTTGTAAAATAGATTACATTCATCAACCTTATATTAGAATTAAAAACAGAAACTACAACATAGATAATCCTTTGAGAACACCATTATTCCCTCATATTAACCCTAAATATTAATAATAAAACACTTCTTGGCATACTGGAAAAATAAAACATAAGAAAGGGGTGAGTTCAGATGCTCAGTAAAAATATAGTAAAAGCTATCATAAATAGGTATAAAATTTTAAGGCAATGTACAAAACTAAAACAAAATCATTTTAAAACATTATCTTTAGAAAAATATAGAAATAATAAATCAAATAATTCCATTTAAACATTCACATTAATATTATAATAGTCTAACAACCATATGTAAAATCAATAACTAATCTCATAACAAGGCAATTCATAATGTAGGACATCATAACCACTACGTCAAGGCCTCGTTCCAAGATCTTTCACAAATTTTCTATCAAGGCCTTATACCAAGACACTAGTTTTTCTCATGAGACCTATTGATGCATCAAAAGGATATAGAGGGCCCCACCGGTCACATACTAAGTCCAACACATTCCTCATATAAAAAGGGTGAAACATAACATAATCATTTGTATTGAAACTAACATACGAAATTTCAATACTTTAACCATAAACCAAGAATGGTATAAAAATAGCACATCCAAATTAAAACATATCATAACTCATTCAATACAATATGGAAGATTGTATTATAATAAATCAACCTCAATCAAGAATAATATCCAATAAAAGATGTTGACATAGATGAGAATAATCAGTAAATCTCTTTGAGAGAAATATCATTTTTTTTCTTGAAAACATTTAAAAGTCACACAATTTATAAATAAAGTAATTTAAAAAAGATTTTAAAATAAAAGTTTCCCATATCACTTTGAAACTTTTTAAATTAATTAAAATTTTAAAATAATCATGTCCATATAAATAAATCCCTAAAATCATTTTGAGAACATGGACATTAATTAAAAATATTTAGAGAAAAATAAATCTTTAAAACATTTAAAATAATGATCTAGTTAAAGATTACCTCCCCTAAAACAATAAAAGATTAATTTTCAAATTTTTTTATGAAATATGTACATGGATGATAAATATTTCCCAGTAAATACATATACATAAACAATCTCGGATAATAATGAGATTGAGGAATTAACCCCTACCTTAGGTCTGATACTCTCTGTACGTGTCCAAAACTCCTGTATAATATTTTTTAAACATATTATTAACTTATATTAGAATAATAATAATATTTATGATATCATATATTATTCTTTTATATTATCTGTTTATTAACAATTCCAAGTTAATATAACATTTTGGGTAATGATCGCTTTGTTTATCGTACATGTTTTGACTTGTTATTCTTGATCACATTACTTAGATCATGGTTTACTTACTTAAATAATTTATAATATGATTTATATATCATATATATTCATAATATAAATATATATAATAGATAGATATATTAAATTTAATACACCATTCATGGAGACGGTCGACTGTACGTACACATGAACGCTGTTTCTGTTTTCTTATCGTATTGAATGAAAGTAAGTGGATGAAATATATGTACATACACACACACAAACACACACATATATAATTCCATTAGACTTATTATTTAATATATTTCATAATTATTAATAATATATATTTTTTTATAATCATTCTTGGATGGTTAAAGTGGAGAATGAATCTCATCATGTCGTAGAGACGGTAGGTTGTACGTATGCACGAGCGAAGGTATCATTTCCTTAATGGTTAAATGTTATGTAATTGGATGGAATATGAATTTTATAGAAAAAATATCATGTTTTATTTATTATTTAAATCCATTATATTCATCTTTATACCCATATAAATAAAGTGTACATGAAAAACAATTTACACCACGATGTGGAGACGGTAAGTCGTACATACGCACACATGGTGATATTGTTTTTCATAGGATGGGTAAAAGGAGGAATATGGTTGTACCATAATTATAATAACATCTCATAATGTGTAAAGTACTTGATTTATTATTTTAGTATTGAAAAAATAGAGAAAGAGGAGGTATAATAAGAAAAGAACTTTGAAAGAGGTGATAAAACAATTACCTCTTTTCGGGTGTCATTTTGATTTTCACAAAAGGAATACTTAGGATGGATTTATGCCCAAATTTTGGCCTATATAATGATATGAGGGATTTCTGGAGAGGAAATGTTCAGGGTTTGATCGATCCAAATGTATTTGGAGGTGTGAATTAAAGAGAAGGAGAAGTGCCCTTTTTATAAGTGAGGCGAGGGGCACTTTAAGAAAAGCTTGAAATATTAATTTATTATAAATTTATTTTTTGTTTCTAATAGCTCCAAAGTAATTTATTTCAAGGATAAGATGAGGATGGGTCTAAATAATCTTAGAAAATTATTTTTAGACAAGTTTAGTTCATGAAATTAACCTTATCTTTTGGGATTAACCTTTAGTTAAACAGTTTAACTCTTACCATGTCTTCTTGTATTTTTATACTATAGGGTTAATTTAGTTACTATAAAATTATAATAGAACATCAAGTAGACCATTAATGAAATTTTTAACATTATATAATTCAGTTGTCCTAATATTATATTTTTAGGATTTTTATATCATTTAATAAAATAGTATTTGTTTTAAAAACTCATTTATGTCAATTTTGACACTATTTAGTAATTGATATTTGTTAAAGTTATAAAAAATTTATTCCTTAAAAAAAGGAATTAAATAATCTCTTATATGTCAATAGAATCCATAAAATTATTTTATGGCATTGAAATGTTCAAATTACATTTATTTTAATATTTATAAATTCATTTATTTGAATCATTCATTAATAAGGTAATCACCGCATCATCATTGTATCATAAATAAATATATTTATCTAATGTATAAAAATTATAAATAAAATACCATGATGTATGAAATATTTTTATCTTTAAAATGACTATTTATAGTCATATAGGTTAGTTATATAAACCTATATTAAAATTGATTTAGTAAAAGATACATGTTTATGTTATATTTCCTTTTTCTTTAAATTAAATATTCTAAAATGTCATTTTCACACCTAAGTGGATCCCAAATGCCAAAAGTTCAGACTAAGGATTCTAAAGGTCGAATATATCTCATAAAATATTATTAGGATATGTTTTAGGATAGTTTTATACTATTATAATATTATTTTTTACCCTTATTTACCTGATTTACCCTTTTACCATGATAAATAAAAATAATTACCGAAGTTACTATTCATAATGTCAAAAAATAAAAGGTACCTATTTAAATTTTTTTTACCTTATGGTTATAAATATAAAATATATTTTCCCAAATTAAAAACATATAATTGGTCGAAAATAATTTAAAATTAATTCTCGTTGTCAAAACTAGAAAGCGAGTTTTTAAGAATTAAAAACTATCAAAAGATTGACTTGTGTTTATGCTCAATTTAAATGTGAAATTACTTCAAATGAACTAAATTATATTAAATGATAAAAATATAATCTAATTATACTTTAAAACCACTCAAATTTATAATTTAACACTATAAATCATTTCAATTAAAAAAGTTGTTTTCAATTAAAATTTAGTATTTTTCACTATTCATCAAAATATAAAAGTTGGAAAAAAAGTACCAAAAATTCATACATGATAATTTTTTATGTCCCAATTCTAAATAATAATCTAATTTCATAAAATTGAATATATAAAAGTGTCAAATATTGGATTTAAAAGGGGTTCACCATTAAGAGGCAGAAAAACTGCATTTTTTTGAAAAATACTTCTTTTATCTGAAAAATTGAATTTTCCTTATATTATGTATAAAAAACACATAATATGAATGTTAAAATTATAATGGATATATAAAATTAAAAAATGTGGTTAGTACTATTCATAACCTCTTTTTAAATGGCTGGTTTGATAGGTCGTGGTGCGCTTGAACTCGGTGTTGCGTGTAACGCAAACTATTAAATTATTAAGAAGAAGCATACCATGGAAGCTTGGGGTATTAAGTTATACCCTAATTAAATAAATTTAATCCTTTTAATTTTTTAATTTGGGTTTGTTAACTAAGTTTTGATTATTCAAAATCCCTTTACTGCAATCCCACATTGGAAAAATAGTCGATAAAACATACACTTTAAAATAAAGAAAGGAAAGTAAGAAGGTTAATGGAAACAACACATACTAGGGTTCCATGTATAAAAACATTAACATGAAAGAAAATGTAACCATAAAGTTATGATGGAGAGTGATAGAGAACATTATTAGAAGAAAGTTAACAATTATAAAGATATAAATCTATAATGATCTAAGAGACCATTTGATTCATCACAAGAGAAAGTAATATGAATTGTTTTTGGTTTTATGATCATTTACCTAGTGTTGTAGAATTAATTTACTTCATAGAATAAGAACACAAAGAATTATACTTAATTAACATGTAGAGTTTCATCCTTTAACTAATTCCCACCACAAACTCATCTTTCCCTTCAAAATATAAAACTCAAAAATATTCTATTTATCATAATTTCATAAGGTTACAAATATAAATTTATACCATTTAAATAATGAAAACTATGTTATACTAACTAGGTACTTCCTATAGGCCAATGGTAGGTGATATACCCTTGTCTCCCTTCCGTTGCAGGTTTAAGTCTTACATCCTTGCCAGAAGCGACATGTTATCTCCCAACCTACGGGTTGTCCTTTTTCTAAAACTATAGAATTATAACATTAAAAACATAATATTAAGAAATGTTTTAACCTTAGAAAATAGTATACAATGTCCAAATTAATCCATTACAACCTTTAGGATTATGCAAAATACTTCTATCCAAAATCACAATCCAAAAATTTATAAGGAAGGTCACATAACATACATGTGAATACCTTCATCATGTATTCTCTAAAAACATGGTAATAACCTGAATTACTAGAAAAACTTATTTAATATGTTAATTCTTCCTTATTCCTTATGTAAAACATAGAATACTGGATGCACACCTTAAATCCAAAAATGTTGAAAACTCTCAATAATGATGGAATAAACAAACCATTAATCAGTTCCAAGGTATCCAATATACTTTATCCAAATCATTAATCTCTTTATTCCCAAATAATTATCTCAGTATTAGAAACATATGAAGGGTTATCTTTCCCTCAACCATATATTTTCCAAAAAGTTTAACTTGCATCTCTGTCACTTTACTTAGTACCATTCAATCTCAAATCCTTAATCAAAACTCTTATGCTTACAAATCATTAAAGAATAAGTAATGCAGTAAAATCCTTATATATATCATGAATATTATAACCATAGAAAAATTGATGTAATAATTATTGATTACAAGTACATAATAACCTTAATAACTCCACTTCACTTTTAAATAATTAACCATGCTTCAACATATTATTTTTTAATACCTCCTTCATCCCATTTTTCTTTTGTAATATCTTCATCACCATTAGTATAACCATTACATGTATAACCTTACTGATTCTAACCATTGATCAAAACTCAAATCAAAAAGTGAGAACACTAATCATAGTGATATAGTCATAAAGAATCACTTATTTTATCTCTAAATGTTTCCATTTTATTCTCAATCCATAAGTTCATAGGATTAACCTAGGTTATGCATTACAAAATCTAAAGGATGGTATCTTATACTTAGACTTATCCTCAAAATTATTCATAGGGTTATGTTTTCTAATCTATGTTTTCTAAATCTAATTTCCAAGGTTGTTGCTAAACTTTCTCTGATACCAACTGTAACTCCCTGACCCCAGAATCAAAGAGACGATGCATTATTTTAATATATTGACATTATACAAGGAATCATGTCCCAAAGGACTGATCAGTTTAGTGGTCTTGGAAAATAGATTACATTCATCAACCTTACATTACAATTAAAAACAAAAACTATAACATAGAAAATCCTTTAAGAACACCAATATTCTCCTAGATTAACCCTGTATATCAATCATAAAACACTTCTTAGCATCCCGGGAAAATAAAACATAAGAAAAGGGTGATCTTAGATGCTCAATAAGGAAAAATAATATAGTGGAAGCTATCATAAATTGGCATAAAATTTTAGGGAAAGGTACAAAAATAAAAAACAAGCCTTTTAAAACATTATATTTAGAAAAATATGGAAATAATAAATCAAATAATTCCATTTAAACATTCACATGGATATTATACTAGTCAAAAAACCACATGTAAAATCAATAACTAATATCATAATGAGGGAATGCAGAATATAAGACATCTTAACCACTATATCAAGGCCTTATACCAAGACTTTTTACAAATATTCTATCAAGGAATTGTGCCAAGACACTAGTTTGTCTCATAAGACCTACCGATGTATCGAGGGGATATAACAGCCCCCTCCCATCACTTATTAAGTCCAATTCATTCCTCATATGAAAAGGGTGAAATATAGCATAATCATTCGTATTAAAACTAGAATACAAAATGTAAATACTTTAACCATAAACCATGAATGCTATAAAAATAGCACATCCACAGTCAAACATTTTATAACTCATTAAATAAAATATGGAATATTTTATTATAATAAACCAACCTCAATCAAGAATAATATCCAATAAAGGATATGGACATAGATGAAAACAATCAGTAAAACTCTTTGAGATAAATATCCTTTTTTTCTTGAAATCATTTAAAAGTTGAAAAATTTATAAAGGAATTCATTTAAAAGATATTTTAGAATCAAATTTCCCCATAACACTTTGAAACTTTTGAAAGTAATTAACATTTTAAAACAATAATGTCCATATAAATAAATCCTTAAAATCATTTTGAAAACATAGACATTAATTAAAAATATTTAGAAAAAATAAATCTTTAAAACATTTAAAATGATGATCTAGTTAAAGAGTCCCTTCCATAAAATGATAAAATATTCCTTTTTAAAATATTTTTATGAAACATGTACATGGATGATAAATATTTCCCAGTAAATACTTACCCATAAACAATCTCAGATAATAATGAGATTGAAGAATTAACCCTCACCTTAGGTCTGATACTCTCCATACGTGTCCAAAACTTCTATATAATGTTTTTAAACATATTGTTAATTTATATAAGAATCATAATAATATTTATGATATCATATATGATTCTTTTATGACTTTATATTACCCATTTATTAACAATTCCAAGTTAATACAACATTTTAGGTAATAATCGCTTTGTTTATCGTACGTGTTTTGACTTGTAATTCTTGATATATTACTTAGATCACGATTTAATTACTTAAAGAATGTATAATATGATTTATATATCATATATATTCATAATATAAATATATATAATAGTTATATATAAGAAATGGAATACACCGTTCATGTAGATGGTAGGCTGTACGTATGCATGAACGCTGTTTCTGTTTTCTTATCATATTGAATGGAAGTAAGTGAATGACATATATGTAAATACATACATACATACATACATACATACATACATACATACATACATACATACATACATACATACATACATACATACATACATACATACATACATACATACATACATACATACATACATACATACATACATACATACATACATACATACATACATACATACATACATACATACATACATACATACATACATACATACATACATACATACATACATACATACATACATACATACATACATACATACATACATACATACATACATACATACATACATACATACATACATACATACAGACACACACACACACACACACATATATATATCATTACAATATACTTATTATGTCAAATATTTCATAATTATTAATAATATATATATTTTTATAATCATTCTTAGATGGTTAAAGTAGAGAATGAATCTCATCGCATCGTGGAGACAGTAGGCCGTACGTACGCACGATCAACAATATCATTTACTTAATGGTTAAATCATATGGAATTGGATGGAATATGAATTTTAAAGAAAAAATATAATGTTATATTAATTATTTACATCCATTATATTCTTCATTATACCCATATAAATAAAGTGTACATGAAAAAAAATTTACACCACGACATGGAGACAATAAGCCATATGTATGCACACATAGTGATATTATTTTTTGTAGGATGGATAAAAAGATGAATATGGTTGTACCATAATTATAATAACATATCAGAATGTTTAAGGTACTCGATCTATTATTTTAGTATGGAAACAATAGATAAATAGGAAGTAAAAGAAGAAAATAACTTTGAAAGAGGTGATAAAAGAATTACCTCTTTTTGGGTGTCTCCTTTTTATTTGAACAAAAGGAATCATTAGGATGGATTTATGACCAAAGTGAATCCTATAGAATGATATTAGGGATTTTTGGAGAGGAAATGGTTAGGGGTTTTCCAAGCCAAAGATATTTAGAGGTTTTAATTAAAGATAAGAAGAAGTGCCCTTTTATAAGATAGGCGAGTGTCACTTTTGAAAAAACTTGAAATATTAATTTATTATAAATTTATTTTTGGTTTCTAATAGCTAAAAAGTAATTTATTTTAAGGATAATATGAGTATGGGTCTAAATAATCTCATACTACGATTTTTATACAATTTTAGTTCATGAAATTAACCTTATCTTTTGGGATTAACCCTTTGTTGAATAATTTAACTCTTACCGCGTCTTCTTGTATTTTTATACTATAGGGTTAATTTAGTTACTATAAAATTACAAGAGAACCTAAAGTGGAAAATTAATAAAATTTTTAACATTATATAATCAAGTTTTCTGAATCATATATTTTTAGGATTTTTATATCATTTAATAAAATAGTATTTGTTTTAAAAACTCATTTATGTCAATTTTGACACTATTTAGTAATTGATTTTTTTAAAGTTATAACAACTTGATTCCTTAAAAAAAGGCATTAAATTATCCCTAATATGTTAATATCATACATAAAATTATTTTATGGCATAAAAATTTTCAAATTACATTTATTTCAATATTTATAAATTCATTTATTTAAATCATTCATTAATAAGGTAATCACTGCATCATCATTATGTCATAAATAAATATATTTATCTAATGTATAAAAATTATCAATAAAATACCATGATGTATGGAATATTTTTATCCTTTAAATGAATGTTTTTAGTCATAGATATCAGTTATATAACCCTATATTAAAATTTATTTAGTAAAATATATATGTTTATGTTATATTTCCCTTTTCTTTAAATTAAATATTCTAAAATGTCATTTTCACACCCAAGTGGCTCCCAAATAAAAATATTTTGGCATAAGGATTATCATGGTCGAATATATCCCATAAAATAGGATTATGATACATTTTAGGGTAGTTTTATATTATTATAATATTATTTTTTACCCTTATTTACCTGATTTACCCTTTAACCGTGGTAAATAAAAATAATTACCGAAGTTACTATTCATAATGTCCAAAAATAAAAGGTACCTATTTACAAAATTTGGTCCTTATTATTAAAAATATGGTTTTAGGGTAGTTTTATATTATTATAATATTATTGTTTACCCTTATTTAACTGATTTACCCTTTAACTGTGGTAAATAAAAATAATTACTGAAGTTACTATTCATAATGTCCAAAAATAAAAGGTACCTATTTACAAAATTTGGTCCTTATTATTACAAATATGGAATCCATTTTTCCAAATTCAAAACACATAATTGTTAGAAAGTAATTTTAAATTAATTCCCATTATCAAAACAAGAAAGTGTGTTTTTAAGAAGTAAAAATTATTAAAAGAATGACATGTGTTTTTGTTCAATTTAAATGTGAAATTACTTCCAATGAACTAAATTATATTAAATCATAAAAATATAATCTAATTATACTTTAAAACCACTCAAATTTATAATTTAAAACTATAAATGATTTCAATTAAAAAAGTTGTTTTCAATTAAAATTTAGTATTTTCACTATTCATCAAAATATAAAAGTTATCAGAAAAGTACCACAAATTCATCCAAGATAAATTTTTATGTCCCAATTATAATGAGGAATTTTATTTCATAAAATTTAATATATAAATGTTTCAAATATTGGATTTGAAAAGGGTTCTCCATTAAGAGGCAGAAAATCTGCATTTTTTGAAAAATGCTTCTTTTATCTGAAAAATAGAATTTGTCCTTATATTATGTCTAATAAAACACAATATAAATGTAAAAATTATATTTGATATATAAAATTTAAAAATATGGTTAATACTATTCATAACCTTCTTTCAAATGGCTAGTTTGATAGGTTGTGGTTCGCTTGAACTCGGTGTTGCGTTTAGCGCAAGCTATTGAATTATTAAGAAGATGCCTACCATGGAAGCTTGAGGTGTTACATTTGGAAATTGATTTTAATCCATTAAAATACATAATATTAATAAAATAATATATTTTTGGCTAATAAATACTTTAAATTAGTCATTACATCGCTTTTATGTATTTATGATGTCAAAATGTTTAATGTATATTATACCATATTTTATATTTTACCCAAAAATTTGATAGTCTCAAAAAATTATAAAAAATACAACATTGGCTAATTTCAATATTCTAGTTTAAAAAATTTCATCCATTTTATTAGTAAAATTCTATAAATATGATAAATTTAATATTTAAATATAAAATACTTGTTTATTGAAAAAAACCATTTTTTATTATACAAAAAAATTTCTATCCCTTATAAAAACTATATATAATTGCATAACATATTTTATAAAGAAATGTTTTTATTTCAAAAATTTTATAAACATTATTTTTTAAAATTTATTTTAATGGAAATTAGACATATATACTTTCTAAATCATGGCCTCTTTATATAAAAATCTATTTTATCATATTATCTAATAATATGCATTTTATATAAGGGTTTAACACCAAATAAGAATGCAGTATCAACAAAACCATTGATTTATTTATAAAATAATTACACATTAATGGTACTAGGGCTTATATACATATCCTCTTATTACACTATCATAGGCTTTAAGGGTAAGGTGCACAATGGTGGTAGTTTCGTGAGGTGGTTTGACCAACATTGATCTAATGGTGATCTCAAATAGTTGAAAATTCTCTCATAGTCAATTTTGTTCAAGCCTTACCTTTTGAATCTCTAATTGTGCTTGATCAAAAGAAAAACCCAATGATACCACCACCCTCCCTATCTTTGAAAAAATGAGTTGTTGATTCAGAATTTTTACTTTTTACTTTTCTATTCCTTTAGTTTTGGAAATCACAAACACTTTATTAAAAAATTTGTTTACTAAATTTTTATATCCCAAGTGTTTTAGTATATTTTTTTAGAAAAAATCATCTTTTACCATACATATAAAAAGTTCTAATGAATTAAAAATATAAACATATCATTATTCATTATAATCATTGGACTGAGTATGTGTTCGATAAATCGGACTTAGCTTTAATTAGACCACGAGTTAGACTTTAGTCTTGTCTATCATACTAAAAAAATTCATGATCAGCTGACTAATTCCACTACCAAACAATTGGATTGATCCTCATAAGGATTATCATATTAATAAATTATAAGTAAGTATATCATATTATCCTATTTTTATAATTGTAATATATAAAACTTATTTCTATCGTAAGGAATACTTTTAGCATTGTAATGGTACTAAAAAAATGACATCGAACATTCTATTATTCTAGAAATTTGTGAGCTGTCAAGCACCAAATTTTCAAGGATATTGCAACAAACTCAAAAATATGACTATTAGAGATTCAACTATAAATATTCAATCATTTGAAGAGTTTATATTTGATCACATTCACAACTCAATCTGTCTAATTTTTTCTCTGTATAAACTTCTCATTACAAAGTCTTTGTGTTACTTTAGAGTGTTTTATTTCTAATTAATCCTTGTTAGTTTTTTTTCTTTAGAACATATTTAATCTTATAACCACATCCAATCATTGTTATGATCGAGGGATGAATATGATCCATCAGATTGAGGGATTATAGGGCTAGTAAGGCAGACACTGATCATCGTATCAAGGGCTTCTAAGGATATGATGATAGAGCTTATTCCAATCATTGTATCGGGGGAATTCCTGGTAAGGAAAGTCAGATTTTATAGTAAGTATAAAACCATGGATACCTTTAGTCAAAGTTATTTACTACCTTACACTTAAGGTTAAAAGTGTTAAATATTTTTAATATATCTTGTAAGTCATTCTTATGTTATAATATTTTGTATTACTTGGTTTCACAAGTCTATTCTTCTATTCATGTAATAGAAAGTTAGTCTTCATACTCATCTTTCTATACCTTTTGTTTTATCGGTATTTTTATGAATATGATAATAACATACTTTGATATAATTGGATCAACCATGATTTCTATTACCATACTCTGATCATCGAACCAAGTCTGAGTATGATAATATTACTTTAATAGGTTTTATGTTTTTATTTTATTTTAAACTTTTTAAACTAAATTCACCCCCTATTGTAAGTATAACCATCTAATATAATCTTAAAATACTACAATTGGTATCTGATCTTATTTATACTACTGATATGAGTTTTTTTAATTTCTTTACTTTTTCAATTATATTAAGTTTTGATATAAAAATTTTTGTTTATAAAACTTTGTTACACACATGTATTTATAGAAAAAAAATTCTATTATTTTAATATAGAAGGTATTAATGTTAGATATCTTTTTAATCTAAATACTAGTCAACCACCTATCTTTAATGGTAATGACTATGAGTATTGGAGTGACATAATGAAAAATTTTGTGATAAACACAAGAGTTGATAACTTCTTAATGCTTATTGGAAAATACAAGATTCATGGAAAGGAAGTTTCTGCTTTTACAAATACTGATAAGTTATAATATCAGTTGAACTATAAAGTCAGAAATACTTTATTATATCTTATGATGAGGAATATCTATTTCATATATCATCTTGTGAAGCTTCTAATAATATTTGGAGTAAATTGGAAGCAACACATTTTGGTACATCCAAAGTTATAGAAAAAGGAAGAGAAATGCTAAGAGTTAATTACCACACCTTTGATTTTCTAACTAGAGAGTTAGTTTCCAAGATGAAACAAAGGTTTATGAAAATTATAAATAGTTTATAGTCTCTTGGTGAAAAATTTCTTGATGATGAAATTTTGGTTGAAAATATTATAGTCATAATTCCCAATGAGTGGGAATAAAAAATAATAGTTATGGATGACATGAGAAAACTTACTGATATTACTATTAATGATTTAATTGGTACTCTCATGCAGTATGAGGGAAGAATTAAAAGTAATGATGAGAAATCTAAAAAGAAAAATGGTGGTGTTGATTTTTATACAACCTTTTCTATATTTACTAAAGTGAAATCACCTGATAAAGCTATAAAATTTTCCAGAAAGAAGAAAGTTGTTGTTCAGTAAGATTATAGTACATCAGAACATTCAAAGAATGAGTTAGTTAATCTTTCTATAAGGATGAACAATATAGTGGTAAATAAATATTTTAAATTCCGATATAATAAAGGTCATAAGGATAAAGGTGATAAAAGTATTATGAGGTCACTTATTATGAATGTAAGAAATTTGACCATATTCTACATGATTTTACAAAGATGAAAAGGAAATATAGAAAAGAAAATAATTCATATAGAAATTCCAAGAAATATTATAAGTCAAAAGAAAATAAAGTTTTTAAAACTTTTGAAAAATTAAGTTCCAATGGTGTAGATTCTTCTGAAAGTTCTTTGTAAAATGAAATTTCTAGACAGAGGAACATTAGTCTTTTTATTAAATCACTTATAATAAATAAATGTCTTATAGAAAAGGTACATATAGATGAATCCCTTAAAAATTTATCTTTAAACAAAAATTATCCTGATGAGAAAATATATATATCTTCTGATGAATAATCTTCTTCAGAAGAAGATAATACTTTACCTAGTTATGATGAAGTGTCTAGATTTGAAAAACTTTTAGAAAATTAAAATTATAAGATTTGTAAAAAATATGATAATAAAAAAGCTAAACTTAATAAGAAATATTCTAGAATAACTATTTTGACAAATTAAATATCATATCTTTTTAAAGATCTTGATAAAATGAATTCTGAAAAATAATCTATTTCAAACAATTTTGAAAAATTGGTTTTTGAGAAAAATAGTTTACAAACTAATTTTGAAAAACTTAGTTCCAAAATTATTACCAATGATGATAAGAATTTAGTTGTAAAAATAAAATCTAAAATTTATATCTTAAAGAAAATGTTATCCAAGTTTACCACTGGAAAGGAAAGCTTTAATAAAATGTATAAGAAAATTTATCCTCATATTGATAATACCAAATTGGGTTATACAAATAAAAAACCCATTTTTAGTAACAATTACTTTGTTCCTATAAGTGAATATTTTTTACCTAAGTGACAAAGCAGTGTCACTGGAAGAAAAATTATTCTTTGAATAGAGTACAATCCATTGGATTTCATAAGGATTATTTTTCTAAGGAAATGAAATTTTTACAAAATAATAAAGTTGAAAAAATGTGGTTACCTAAAATTTTGTTTTCTAACAATACTATACCTAGGAAGGTTTTGGTTATGAAAAACCAATCTTTTTGTTTTTAGGAAAAGAAATATATTTACAATAATAAAAACATTTAGTAGATGGATAATTACTATTATAGACACATGAATGGAAACAAATATTTATTCAAGAATATAATCAAGATGAAAGGTGGAAAAGTAAATTTCTAAGATAATTATCAAGAAAGGATTATCGGAATAGGAAACATTGTTATTCTTGAAAATGTTATTATTTCAAATGTTTTATTTATTATAGGACTTAATAATAACCTTATAATAATAATCCAATTATGTAATGAATGTTACCTTTTGAAATTTAGGAATGATAAATGTATTGTACATAGTTCTAAGGATGAATTTATTATTTCTCCCAATCAATATATGAATGTTTATACATTAAACTTAAAAGACCTTAGGATTTAGGTCTTACCTTTCCTTAGTGGAATTGAAGATCAATCTTGGTTATGATATAGAATTTTAGGACACTATAACCATAGAAACTTATCTAAGTTGACTAAGAAAGGTTTGTTAAAAATTTACCAGAACTTTGGTTTGATACTTCAAAAGTATGTGACCCTTTTAAATATGGTAAGAAACATAAGTCAAGTTTTAAATATATTTTTAAAGTCTCAAATATTTATTATTTACATTTAGTTTACATAGAATTATTTGGTCCTACACAAACTGAAAGTATTGGTGGAAAATATTATATATATATCTTAGTTGATGATTACACTGGATACACTTGGGTGTATTTTCTTACAAAGAAATCCAAAGCCTTAAGTTATTTTAAAATTTTTGTAGCTAGAGTTAAAAATGAGAAAAACCTATCCTTGATAACTATTCTTAGTGATCATGGTGGAGATTTTGAAAATTTTGATTTTGAAAATTTTTTGTAGTAAGAAAGGTATTGAACATAACTTTTTAGCACCTAGAACACCCCAAAAAAATGGTGTAGTTGAAAGAAGAAATATAGTTCTTTAAGAAATAACTAAAACCATGCTGAGTAAATACTCAGTTGCTATTTTTTTTGGGATGAAGTGGTTAGTACTACCTACTATACTATAAATTAAGTTTTAATTTGACATTTTTCTTAATAAAACTTCTTATGAGTTGTGGATAAGATTAAAACGAAAAGTTTATTATTTAAAATTATTCGGTTTAAAAATATTCATCTTAAATGATAAAGATAATTTACATAAGTTTTCACCCAAATTTTATAAAGGAATATTTTTAGATTATTCCGATACTTCTAGGGAATATATAGTTTTTAATAAAAATTCATTTATTATTTAGGAAACAATGCATATTAAGCCTAATTAAACTGAACCTTTTGTTTTCAAACAACCTCAACCTACATCATTTGATGTTATTTCTAAAACTGATTATCAACATTTATTAGAAAGATCTTCTCATAAGGGAATAACTCAAGAATTAGTTTTTGAAGTTATTCCTCAGGAATATTTTCTACCAATTGTTAAAGAATAAAATTTTTAAAATTCAAGAAGTCAGTTGTTTCTTAGGAATAATCCTAGTTAAAGTATCATTGGTGATGTAGATTAACCATCTATGACTAGAATTTCCTTAAGAAATGAAATTTAATATCTAGATTTTTTATCCCAATTTGAACCTAAAAACCCTGATGAGGATTTAGGTGATTAAGATTAGATGAAGTCAATGTAAGATGAACTCAATGAGTCCTAAAGGAAAAAAGTCTGGGCATTAGTTAAAAGATATAAAGAAACTTCTATAATTGGAGTAAAATGAGTTTTTTGGAATAAATGTGACGAAAATGGTATAATAGTTAGAAATAAATACATAATTGTTGATAAAGGATATAATTAATATGAGGGAATAGATTATGAATAAAATTATAATCTAATAAGAATATTTAAATCTATTTGAATACTTCTAGACTTTGTAGCATTATTTAATTTAAAACTATTTAAAATGGATGTTAAGTGTGATTTTATTGATGGATATGTTCATAAGGAAGTTTATGTAGAATAACCACCTAGTTTTAAAAATAAAAAATTTCCAAAATATGTTTTTTAAACTTATCAAATCACTATATAGACTTAAAAAAAACCCCTTGATCTTGGTATGGTAGGTTAACTAGATTTTTGTTACAAAATGTTTTTGTTATGGGAGATGTGGATCCAACTCCTTTTATAAAATAATTTAATAAAAACATTATGATTTTAGAAATTTATGTTGATGACATTATATTTGATCCAACTCAAAAATCATTAATAGATTCCTCTACAGATCTTATGAAGCCTGAGTTTGAAATGAGTATGATGAGTGGGTTATCATATTTTTTTAGTTTTCAAATTTCACAAAAACTATAAGGAAATTTTATATCTCAACATAAGTATATAAAATATATTATTAAGATATTTGGATATGAAAATACTAAAATTATTAGTACTCCCATTAGTACCTCCAATACTTTAGTTCTTGATGAGGCCGAGAAACTAGTTAATCAGAAAACATTTAGAGGTATGATTGGAAGCTTAATATACTTAACTAATAGTCATTAAAATTTAATGTTTTTAGTATTATTATGTTTAAGATAAAAATATAATCCAAAATAATCTCATATTAAATCTTTTAAATGAATTTTTCATTATCTTAAGGGAAACATTGATTTAGGTTTATTCTATTCTTATGTAAATGTTTTTAAACTAAAAAGGTTTTTAGATAATGACTTTGGTGGATGTATAATGGATAAAAAAATTACATTCATAACTTGTAATTTATGATATTATTTAATTTTTTAGTCATGTAATAAATAATACTCAGTCGCACTTTCTATAACTGAAGCTGAATATGTGGCAGCTGAAAGTTGTTGTGATCAAGTGTTATGGATTCAACACACACTCACAAACTATGGTACGAATTTTACTAAAACTCAAATACTTTGTGATAATATAAGTTCCATTTACTTAATTAAAAACCCATAACATCACTCACATGATAATATTATTGATATAATACACTATTTCCTACGATATCATAGACTTAAAGGAGATATAATTTTACAATTCATCAGAACGTAAAAAAAACTTGCTGATATCTTTACAACCCTTTATTTTAGATATATTTGAATATATTAAAAATAATACAAGAATTATTAATGTTAATAAATCATTTTTATCTACTTTTTTTTGACACATCTCCTTACAGTAATATATTCTTTTTCATAGGGGGATTACATATGATTTTTATTTTCAAAAACTTTTAGTTTCTCTTTAAAACTTTTAGTTTTATAAATTGTTAGTTTTTCTAAAAATTTTATACCATAATGAGTTTTATGGACTCAATAATTTATATAATTTTCTAAGTCATAATTCTTAAATAGATTTATAGACTCAGAAATTATTATAAAATTAATGAACTCAAAAACAATTAAAAAATTTCATAATTAATTTTCTTAATAAAAATATTGTAATGTATTTTATTTTAAAAACTATTATAATAAGTTTTTATTTTTTAAAATTATCATAATTATATTTTTTTTCAAAAATATCACAATCTATTTATTTTAAAAAAACCAAGAAAAGTAGGTTAATCATACCAATTAAACTTTTTTACTTTGAAAGGTACTCTTCTATTATCTTATTTTTTCTATTTTTTTATTAAATTAGTTTATAATTGTGGTTATACTTTGTTTTTCAAAAAAAATTATGTTGTTTTAAAAATGTTATTTTTTTCCTAATCATAATTATTCTCACTCTAATAAAATTTTTAAAACCTTGAGAGTTCAAATAAACTTTAAAAACTTTATTTGATTAAATCATGGCTGTCAGATCAGAAGGGTTTCAATATCAACCATTGGTTTGAATATTGAAGATGAAATGTTTCCTCCACTTCCTATATAAGGGTGGGTCATTCAATTATCCCACATGGTTTCTTCATAGTTTTCCCCTGATCTATTTTACCCTTCAAAGCCATCAGTCTAATATTTTTTCTTTACATCTGATCACCGATACCAGTTTTAGTTCCAATGGAAACAAAATAGGATTATAAAAAGTGGTTTGTATTTAGGGAAAGACTTATCAAAATATAATGGTATGATAAGTTTGATTATACACTCAAAAGTATTATTTCATTTCATGGTTGGGAATGTGTTTTTGTGGATAATCCTGATAAGTATTTTGATCTTTATTATACTAAGTTAGTTTTCAAGTTTTATGCCTCCATTCAATTTGTTAAAGAAGATGTTAAGGACAAGGTTTCCTTAAACATGTTTGATAGAAGGTACAAAATTTCTTATAAAAGAGTAACAAACTTGGCTAGAGTTCTGTTCAATGGAGAAGCCTATTTACCATCTCATAAGTTACCGAGAAATCTTAGAACCTCTGACAAGAAAAAATATGAAGAATATTTGTTTTCTTTTTATGTGAAATTTAAAAAAATTTCTCATTTAACTCTAGATAACAGAGTCATTTCTTTTTGTATGCAAGGATATCTTATCTAAAGGAAGGGTGATAGAGACACATTAAAAGTTTCAGATTTTTTTTGTTCACAACTATTTGGTAAACATGAGGAAGATTGACTTGGTCAAGTTCATATTTATTATGGTAGAAAATATCAAAACTTATTCTATAAAGTTAAAGATTATAATGTTTTCTGAATTCAGAAGAAAAATGATAGTTATGTGTATAGATTTTTTTTAAAGTGGAGAATAAATCATATCTAGTTTGGGAAAATATTTCTTTCATAAGTGAAGATACTATGTCATAGATGAAATTGGTTTTTGATTATAAGATAAAGAATTTTGTAGAAATTTTTTAAGGATTTGTAAATGAAGCTCAACCCTCAATGAAATCTGAAGATGATAAGAAGAAGAAAATAAATCTTGAAACATCTCCTCCTATCAATAATAAGAAAGAAAATAAAATTCCAGATGAAGTTTTTGAGAAGCTTATGAATAATAAGGCTTAAAATAATTAGGAGGATCTAGAATTTAGTCTTGATCCTTCTGAATCTAATGCATTGAATATTTGGATAGTAGAAAAATTTGAATAAGAAGAGAAAATAAGAAAGAAAAAGAAGAGGTTATAGGAATCAAGGGTTATAGAAATATTATTGAAAGGAGTTGAGAGAGATTATGAGAATATAGTACTTCCTCTATCCCCCACCAATCAAGTAATTCCAAAATCTAGATTATTTTTTGAATAAACACCTATTTTTTTTATTGATATCCCTTCAGTGGATGATAAGGGTAAGGGAAACAAAATTATTGAAGAATCAGTTGTAAATTTTCCTGAGAAAGAATCAGTACCAGAATTAGCATGAAAGGGAAGATTAATAATAGAAATAAAGTTATAAGAAGATCTTGAAAAATAAGTGGAAGAATAAGGAAAATAAGAAGGAAATGAATAAGAAGGAAAAGAATAAGAAGAATAATAATTTGAAGAGGAAGAAATATAAGAATATGTAAAATTTGAAGAAGAATAAGTCAAAAATGAAGAAAAAGAGGAAGATGATAGTGAAGAAAACCAAATAGATAAAGGATTAAAAGAAAATGAATCATTTGAATCATCCTAATATTCGCCAATATCACCTTCAAAATCTAGTGAGAATGAAAAATTATAAAGTACCTAAGAAGAAAAATCATCATCATAAAGGAATAAGAGTCATTTTCTAAGGAAAAAATTACTAGTTATTCAATAAAATACCAAAATCATTGATAAATAAGAATATGATAAGTATATAGAAACTCTTTAAATTTAAAATGATAATAAAGTCTCAAAGAAATATGAAAATAAAGGAAAAAAATTTGATACTAGAACTAGTAGAATAAAACCTCCCAAACATTCTTCAGGATCATCAGATTTAGAGTCAACAATTTATGAAAAAAGTTTTGACTACATTTGTCAATCCTTGAAGATATTAGAATCCATAATTCCATAATTTTATAACCTTGAAGAAAGATTTCATATCATTCAAAACATCCTCAATGAAAAATTATATTCAATAAAAGTTTTAAGAGAATAAATCATTTGGACTGAAGAAGAGTTGAATAATTTTCAAAAAAACTCTAGTTCTCACAAAATATAGTACAATCAAATAGTGAAATGGTCCAATAAAGTGGATTCTAATATTCATATTCACGATGATCAGTTACTAAAATTAAATCAACTCTTGTTAGAATTATATGATTTCTTTAACAAGTTATCCTCAGATATGGTGGAAAGAGTAAAGTTTGTTGAAGAATTTAGAGATAATACAGATAAATGGAAAGAGGATATAAAAGTATTAAAATAAAAGATGCGTGGAATAGTGATATAGATGAGTAGGCTCATATATTGTGAAGATGAATTGATCTTAATGATGGAACACAATAAATAAATCTCATAGAAAGTTAAAATTCTTAAAGTGGAAGTTCAAAAGTAGACCATCCTAGAATAAAAGATCATGAAGCTAGAAAAGGATCAACCTAAGTTCAAGAAGATGAAGAAATTCACAAAGGACCTTATGAAGAAAGAATGAATAATTTTGTTTTTTAACTCTCAATGTATTTTTATCAAGAATTTTAATTAATGATGAATGTTAATATATTTTCATCCAAATATTTTTTTTCTTGAATTTTTTCTAATTATGATTGGATATATATTCTTCATTGATGATTAAATAGTCCTATTATTTCGTATATTATATCTTCAAACATTTTAGAAAACATTGGATTCTTTCCCATTCCTTTTTTGAAAATTAAAAATGGATAGAATGTTTTATTCAAATATATAATGATTTATAAAGGGGGATACTTTCTTTTAAAATAAGAGTTACTATCCTTATGGGGATAAGTATTCCTAAGGCGATAAGTACTCTTTAAATAATAATTATTCTAATACTTTATGTCATACTCAAAAGAGTTACAAACTCAGGGGGATTTAAGTTGTAAAGAATAACTTTGAAGTTCATAAAATAACTAAGGGATGTAAGTTTTTCAAGTTATTTTTCACTTAAGTGTTTATGGGGGAGATTGTTGAGTCAGAAGTTTTACTCATTACTTTTTTATTCCTTTAGTTTTTAAAATCACGAACCCTCTCTTAAAAACTTTTTTTACTAAATTTTTATGTCCCAAGTGTTTTAGTATGTTTTTATAGAAAATATTATCTTTTACCATACATAGAAAAAGTTCCAATGTATTAAAAATATAAACATATCATTCTTCATTATGATCATCAGATTGAGTATGCATCCGATAAATTGGACTTACCTTTAATCATAACAAGAGTTAGACTTTAGTCTTGTCTATCGTATTGAAAAAATTCCTAACCATTAGACTGATTCTGGTATCTAAACAATCATACTGATCCTCATAAGGATTATCTTATTGAAAAATGATAAGGAAGTCCATAGGACCATCCTATGTTTATAATAAAAATATATATAACTTATTTCGATCATAAATAATACTTTAATAATTGTAATGGTAATGAAACAAAATGGAATCAGATATTCATTTATACTAGAAATTTGTGATATGGAAAGTTACAACTATCCAATTCCCTTATAACAAACTCATAAATATGATCGTTGGAGCTTTTCCTATAAATAGATGGTATTTTGAAGAGTTTAGAGATGATCACATTTTCAAATCAATCTACCTAAAGTTTTCTCTATGTGAACATCTTGTTCCAAAGTCTCTATATTACTTTATAGATTTATAGTTCTAAGGAATCCACGTCAGATTTGTTTCCTTTAGAACAAATTTTCTTTTTTAATTGAATATGATCATTGTTATGATCAAGGGATTATAAGGATAGAAAGATGGTGAATCCGACCCATAAAATCTAGAGATTCCAAGTCTAGGAGGATATAAACCAATCATCATATTAAGGTATTTTGAGGAAAGGAAAACAAATCTTATTCCAATAATCATATTAAGGGATTTCCTATTAAAGAAAGACATACTTTATAGTAAGTATAAAACTATGTATACCTTTAGTCAAGGTTATTTACTACCTTACTCTTAAGGTTAAAAGTGTTAAATATTTTTAACATAGCTTGTAAATCATTATTATATTATAAGATTTTGTTTTACTTGTTTTTATAAGTCTATTCCACTATGAATGTAATAGAAATTTAGTCTTCATACCCATATTTCTATACTATTTGTCTTATCAGTATATCTGTGAATATGATAATAATATAATTTGATATAATCAGATCAATCATGATTCCAATTACCTTACTGTGATCATCAAACTAAGTTTGAGTCTGATAATATTACTTAAGTGGTTTTTTGTTTTTTAAGTTTAAACATTTTAAACTACAATTCACCCCCACTTATAAGTGTATCTATATAAGACACTATTATGATCCTATATGAGCTACATAAGGCATGGATCTATTGGTTGAGACCATAGTTTCTTCCTTATCCATTCAATCAACTCTCACAAGTATCCTTAATATATACTAACCCTAACTTCCAATTTATAATGACTACATTACCAATAGTCATAATTCCAAATTTTCATATAGACCAACAATCATATTGACCAATGATCACGTAATAGTAATGTAACCGTCACATCCTAATAGTCACATTTATAAGAAAATCTTATATATATACCAATAAACATCAACATTTACAAATTCATTCCTAAAGGTTTTTACAATTGCTTTAATAATGTCTCTTATATTCTTGAATTTTATTTTTATTTTAACAATTTTCATGGAAGATTTAATATTTTCAGAAGATTTTGATCCTATGAAGTATAACATTGCATGGTTTCTATTCTTTGGTTTATTTGTATATATACTAGTTTTAGATGTATTAATCGGTATTATTAATTGGAATTTAATATTATTTTTGTAATATTATTTCTATGTACTTATATTTTGTAATATAATAAAATATTCATTATAAAAAAGAGTTATTTTATTAATCATAGAATGAATTTTCAGGTTGTTACATTCTCCACATATTAAAATTTTTTTACCCTTAAAATTGGACTCTTTCTTAAAAAAGAGATATTTTCCCTTCATTACTTCTTCAGGTTTTCAATAAGCTTCTTCAAACCTGTAATTTCTCTATAGTACTTTCAAAAGTTGTGTTGTATTATTCCTCAAAACTTGTACCCTTCTATCAAAAGTTTGGATTAGTTTTTCTTTATATGGAAATTTAAGTTCCAATTCCACACCATTAATATCAAATATATGTGTTGGGTAAGAAATATAAATTCTCAATAGATATAGGTTGAATACATCATAGACATTGGTAGTATTTGGAGATAGTACTAATCAATAAGAAACCACTCCAACATGATCCAGAATCTCAAATGATCCAGTGCACCTTGGAATAAGTTTCCCATTCTTTCCAAATCTCATAACTCATTTCCACAGTGATATCTTGAGAAATACATAATCCCGAACATGAAATTCTATCTTCTTCCTTCAATTGTCATTATATTTTTTTTTAACATTGAGTATCCTTGATGTGTTTCAGAATCAATTGTATCATTTATATAGTATCTTTTACAATGTTTGTTACCAGTTGTTTCCATTCTATAACTTCATCTTAATATGCTAGAGTTATTCACCTTTTTCTATTAAGATCTTTAAAATGTGCCATTTGAATACATGAGTGGAAACTGTTATTATAAGAGAATCCAACAAGTTTAATACGTTGGTCCCAACTCCCTTGAAAATAAAGTGATCTAGCCCTTAATATTTCTTTTAATATTTAATTTTTTCTCTTAGACTACCCATTAGTTTGAGGATGATAGGTTGTTCTTAGGTTTACTTCTATATTCATATTCTTTTGAAAGCTCCTCTAGAACTTAGAAGTAAATCATGGATCTCGGTAAAAAAAAATCAACAATGGTACTCCATAGAGTCTCAGTACTGCTTAAATATAGAGGAAATCCAAGTGCTCTATAGATAAATACTCTCTTATGGAAATGAAATGGGTATACTTTTTCAAACTATCAATGATTAAACATATGAATTTTTTCCCTTGGATGTCTTAGGTAGGTCAGTGACAAAGTACATAGTGAAGTTTTCCCACTTCTATATAAGTATGAGTAGTGGTTGCAATACCCCTTTGGAATGTTTTCACTATTCCTTCACTTATTAACACACCAAGCACCCTGTAATGCAATAACAAATATCTATTTTCATATTATCCAAATAACAATGATCATGAAAGTCCATATATATTTTAGTGCTTTTGGGATGTATAGAGAGTGTAGATATATGAACTTTATCCACCAACTACTTCTTTATCTCTAGAATAGATATGATACATTTCCATTTACCAAATTTCAATAAACCTTCTTGATCGATATTTAATTTAAGAAAATTATCATTTTTCACATCCTATACCTTCTTTTACATCAAAGGATCATCTATTTGAATTTTCTTAATCTTCTCCAGTAATAATTGTTGAGAATTCATTTGGGGTAGGATTTATGATGTCCCTTGATTGATGATTCCATGTTTGAACTTACTAGGTCCTTGATCAATGTATATCCTTCAATCCTCATCTTTATGAGAACATCAAGAGCTTTCATACTCAATGCATCTGTGCCTTTTTTTTCAATTATTGGGTGATAATTAATTAAACAAAAATAGTATTTAAGAAGATAAAACCATATCCTTTATGCCATGTTAAATTCTTTTTTTGTGTGTGAATATATACTTTAAACTTTAGTGGTATGTTTATATGTCACACTTTTACCCATAAAGATATAATCTTCATATCTTTAGAGAAAAAATGATTGCAACTAAATCTAGGTCATGAGTAGGATAATTCCACTCATGAGTCTTCAATTTTCAAGATGCATAAGCAATAACCTTATCATTTTTCATGAGGACACATCCGAGACCTTTCATAGATTCATCAGTATAGATAAAAAATCCTTCTCCATCACAGGGTAATGTTAGAATAGGTTCACTAAAAAACCACTTCTTCAATTCCTGAAAGTTTTCTTTATAATCCTTTATACATACAAACTTGACCCCCTTTTGAGTTAACTTATTTATCAGATTAAAAATTTATGATTTTTTTTCAAAAACCTTTTATAATATCATGATAAACCTAGGAAACTACAAATCTTAGTTACTATTTTAGAATTAGGCCACTCCTTTACAACCTTTATCTTGACTGGATCAACTGAGATTACTTCACTAGTTATAATGTTCTCCAAGAATGAAACTTTTTTTTAACTAGAACTCACATTCACTAAATTTTTCAAAGATAAATCTTTCCTAAAAGTTTTTAAAATAAACCTTTTATAATCCTCAATTTCTTTATGAATTTTAAAATATATTAAAATGTCATCAATAAAGAACACTATGAATTTATCAAGGTTGTCCCTAAATATTTTATTCATCAAATCCATAAATGTTTTAGGAGAATTATTTAAACTGAAGGGCATGAAAAAAAACTCATAATGTCTATATCTTGTTTAGAAATCAGTCTTTTAGATATCTTCCACTTTCACCCTCAAATAGTGATACCCAAATCAAAGATAAATATTATAAAAGAATTGATCCCGTTAAATTTGTTTGAATAAATCATCAATCCATGGAAGAGGTTATTTTTTCTTCAATATAATACCATTAAGTTCTATATAATAAATGTATATCCACATTGATCCATACTTCTTCTTTAAAAAGAGAACATATCCTCCCCAAAGAGACACCCTTGGTCAAATAAAATCCTTCTCCAAAATATCTTAAATCACTACTACAAAATAGGCCTTTAATAGTGCTAAAAATTCCCTTTATCAGTGTTAGAAAAGCGCTTACTATCAAAGCGAGATTAAAATCCCTTGTCTTTTATCATCACTAAAAAAGCACTGATAAAGGGGTCCTTTATCAGTGGTTTTATTTAGCGACGGTAAAGGGTACCCTTATGAGAAATTTTAAAATCACTACTAAAGGACTAATTTATCAGTGCTTTCAAAATCACTGATAAAGGACCAATTTATCAGTGCTTTCAAAAGCACTGATAAAGGACCCATTTATAAGTGATTTCAAAAGCACTGATAAAGGAACCATTTATCAATGCTTTCAAAAGTGCTGATAAAGGGTCATATTGTAGTGTGCTATAATAGCACATTGCAACACCAGCGTAATGTGCTATAACAACACATTGTATTACCAAAAACACCACCAAATATAAACAAGTAACAATACATAATTTAAATGAAATGAAATTTACAACACAAGTAAAAGAAAAAAAACTATATTATAGACATTTCAAACATTGATTTATACAATTACATAAGTATAAATTATTACATACTTTCAAAAACATCAATGTTCATTTTTCTTTTGATCCTGACCCTTACTCATGATATTTTTGAATAAAACACCCCTAATCAAGAAAAAGAACACACCTATATAAGAAAAAATTCTTATGTTAGTAATAATATAAAGAAATAAATTAACAAAAAGAGTTAATTTTAAACTAAACTTTGAGTCATACCAATAACACTGCATATCAGATTGATTTGGGATTGATTATTACATCTCACACCATTCCTTGTTCATATTCAATCATTATCCACATGATAATTAATTAAATAAGTATAAGATAAATCCCCAAGGGTGCAAACTAGTGGTTTCATCATGTGGTGGTGTTTGAGAGGTCTCAGTTTGGAGCCTCCCCATGCACATTTAGGTAGGTTTTTGTTTTTTTATTCCCCCTAACCTGAACGATGTAATATAAATAATTATAAGATAAAAATAATAAGGAAATAAATAAATTAATAGTATATATAATGATGAGAAAAAAATCTAGGCTCATTTGCTTGGTTTTGGTGACGTGATGCACATTTTAAATTAAAATGACACTTATATATTAAAAAGAAGCACTTGGAGTCATACTGATCACACTGTACTTTGGATTGATATGAGGATGATTCCTATACATCTCAAATGAGTTATGGATCATTTAAATAAATAATCAAAACAATATAAATGAATTTTCCCTGTTTTGAGTACGTCACTTGTGTTTTTAACTAAAATTTCATTTTAAAATATAAACACACACTTTGAATCATAAATATCACATCATGTATTAGTTTTATGTGATACCAATTCTTACATGTTAAAAATGAATTATGAATCATTGTCGTAAATTATTAAGAAAATCTAAGCGCGTTTTATTAGTTTTCATTGAGAGACACTTTTTGAACTAAAATATTGATTTTAAACTAACAATGGACACTTTGAGTCATACTGGTAACATCCTGTACCATATTGAGGCAAGGATGATTCCTACACATCAAAAATGACTTATAGATCATTTTCACAAAGTATCAAAACAATTAAAATGTGTTTTCTCAGTTTTGAGTAGGTCCATTGTCTATTTTACTAAAATTGATGTCAATTTTAAATAAAAATATGCACTTGGACTTATACCAGTCAAACTGTGTGTTATATTGAGGCAAGGATGATTCTTACACATCCCAAATGACTTATGGATCATTTTAATAAAGTATCAAAATAATCCGAATGAGTTTGCTCAGTTTTGAGTAAGTCACTTATCTTTTTTTCTAAAATGTCATTTTAAACTTGAAACACACACTTTGACTCATATCAATAACATCATGCATCATTTTGATGTAAAATTTATTCCTATATGTCAAAAATGACTTATTAATCATTTTACTAAATTATCAAGAAAATCCAAGTGCATTTGATCGGTTCTCAGTGAGTGACACTTTTTGAACTAAAATGTCAATTTTAAACTAATAACAAATACTCTGAGTCATACTAGGCACATCGTGTATCAGATTTAGGTTAGTATGATTTCTAAATGTCATAAATGACTTATAGATCATTTTCATGGAGTATAAAATTTCACAACCCATCCCTTGGGTCCCATACCGTGACTACCCCAATCTTGCCTTCAATAGGCTAGGGGTTGAAGACTAGCACTAGAAAGGAATTTCCATAAAAAGGGAAGGCATTTCCTCAAAACTTGTACACACATAGACAGGGCACACTGAACACAAGTAAGTCACAACAAAAGAAGAAGGGTACAACCACAACTAAAATACCACATAGTGTAAAAGTAAGTACTCGAAGTAAAGGGGCCATAATACAAGCCTAAATGAAATGGAAATACATTAAAAAGGAAAAATAGATCTTGAGGTTGTCTGCTAAGGATCCTACCTAAAGGGTTGGTACAACTCGTCACCACATCTCACCACATCAAACGATCACCTCTGTACACCGTCTAGTCCGGGCTCCCAACCTTCAGTCAAAGATGCCTGTCGTCTGCACAAGACACAAAAAGGTGCAATCGAAGCTCGTGCAGGGGTGAGTATAAAAATACCTAGTAGGGATCCTGGGACCCATGAAGGTCTCCTATAATTACACAAAGGAAAAACCACAATGCATGATCTTAATTACAAAGCACATAGAAAAATACAGCTCACACCAAGTATAACTTAAGTATAGAAAGACATATGATTAGTCATAAAGATAGATCATATTATTCTATCAAGAGGCTCTGCTGCTGACCCACACAGGATCTGACCCAAACATGAACGGTATGTGCTGACCCACACAAGATCACTGAGCATTTACCCACACAGGATCTGACCCACAGAGGATCACTGAGCGTTGACCCACATAGAATCTAACCCACATAGGATTGATAGGTACTAACCCCCACAAGATCACCCTTCATTCTCTACCTCATATCCACCCACTAGATTCCCACACAAAGCATGCTTGATTTAAGGAGGATCTTCTCCTCAATCCATCAGTCATATATAAATTTGTACAAAGTCCCATGAAAAAGTAACCTAATGAACCGACATGTTATAAGGGTTCCAACGCATCAGAAGGCGTGTCAATCGGACGTATGGTCTGTGAGTTATAGGTATTTTAGTGCTGAGGGCCTGGTTGTATTCGGGGTTGATCCAACTTGGACATTCTATAACTTTCTTCAAAACTAAAGTGAATTATCTCAAAAGTAATGCCTCATCCTAAGGGTTCTGGTGCCATAGACAGTTCGTTAAATGGACGTCTGGTTTATGAGATATGCCCATTTAAGTGTAACTGGGCTGAAAGGGGTTCGGGTCTAGTCCGACCCAGCCCATTGGACGTAGCCTGAAGGGGATGAGCTTGGCCTAGTTTGTATGGGCTTGTTCCAGCCCGCTAGGCTGCTAGCGTGGCCCGCTTGGCTGAGGGCTCGGCCCGCTGGCCGCGGGCTAGGCCCGCTGAGTCGCGGGTTCAGCCCGGCTGGGCGCGAGCCACCGGGCCACGGAACTGCCCGAACTGCTGACTGGGCGCGGGGGTCTTCTCCCCTCCCAAACAACCGATCCGTTCTAGTCTTTAAAGTAGCATCACCGGATGGTGCTGCACCACCTGAATGATCCGTATGGACCGACCTTCTGCGGAACCCGCAGACCACGGGTCTGACCTCCGTCACGGCTCAAAGCCACATCCTTCCTCCGCAGTGTGCCACCCTGCTTCGACACGACACCTTCGGGTGCCACCATCTTCCCACAACTGGTGGTAACAGGCCTCTGACTCCTCCGGTTGCCAGTACCACCGCACTGGTGATGCTTCTACGTGCCACCGGTGAAGCTTCGGTGGTCCGATTCCCTTCCCGTCTATGCCTACGGGCCTCCCGGGACGACGCCTACACCACTCAGCCCGAAGTTTCTCCTTTACACCACATTTATTGGTCTCCCATAAAGAAAACCACCAACCCAATATTGGCAGAGGGTTTGAGCCTTGTTCGGATCAGCTTGCGCCCTCCACGTTAGCATTATAACATGGGAAGGATTATTTAGTCATAAAAACTATCATAAAGAAAACCCAAATTATCCTCCTGTATTAAAGAATGAAACACAGATCAACCCATTGGACAATTTATCCATGTTTATCATAATATTCAAGAATGGGGAAAAAGGGAGTAATTAAGCACATAACCCCTACCTCGAGTTCATTGGAAGTCATTGCGGACGAGGAAGGAGTGTCCATGTTCAAGGGTGTTGAGGATGAAGGAAAAGATTCACGTCATTTGGTGCTCGTCGTTTCTCATCGTCGAATCCTCCAATAGTTGTCGAAGCTCCATTATACATTGGTGGAATACGTCGCCGGCATTTCGTTAGAGGTTCCTCTCTTTCATCTACAAACTAATGCCCGAGCTTTTTCTAAATAAAATAAAAGAGGAGATCAACCTACCGTACAATTAATGATGTTCATTAATGAATTTAATTAATGAACCTATTAATTTTTCAAATGTTGAGGTTACACAACCATGTTTAACTGGCCATTAAATGGTCTGACAACCCAGCGGTCCCGCCACTGCCACTCAACAGTTACAAAGAAAGAAATAAAATAACTCATTGAGTTATTTTATTATTTTTTTTAAAGTCCAAAAATTAACTTTTTTGTATAACCCTCGTCAATCAAAGTTGATCTTTCCCTAAGCGAATCCCAACACTGCGAATTAAATGGTTCCCTCAGATTTTTAATCCAAACTCTGGTTCAAAAGATAGAAATCGCCTCCCGCAAATTTATTGAACGTACCTTAAAAAAGTTCAAAATTTATTAACAGTCACCCTCGAACCACACCAGTCAAGGTTAGGCTCTGCCAAAGGAAAACAAGCCCTCAAGAGATCAATAATACTCTTGTATTTCCAATCCGAGTTACCATTTAGGAGTTAAAGAATTTAACAATAAAATAATTGTTACTTAATTATTTTATTTACAGCCAAAACTAACTTCCACTGTTGGCCCACGCCGGACAAGGTTAGGATCTTCCTAAGGAAAGAATACCCTCACAATCTCATTTATGGTCTCATATTTTTAATATGAGTCACCATTCGTGAGTTATAAGAATTTGAAAAATAAAATAATTTTATTTAATAATTTTATTTAGAGTTATGACATTTTCAGGTTTTCTCACTGGAGGTATGTGCTGACAAAACTTAAGTTTCTCTTAGTGTTATACCACCATCTTGAACACAATGTTTCTCTCATATTTCTGATCTGGGAACCCGTTTAAGAGTTATTCCATTTTTTCAGGAAAACTTCTTACACATTCTATTTAAAGCTTAACATTTTTTTTCGACGGATCATTCTGGGAACTCTGGGCCTCGGAATCATGTTCCATCAATTTTCATAGTCTCATAATAATCCCATAAAATTAAAAAAAAAATTATATGGAAATTATGGATCTTTACATAAAAACAATCTGAATGTGTTTGTTTGGTTTTGAGTAGTTCACTTGTCTATTTCACTAAAATTGATGTCAATTTTAAATAAAAAGATGTAATTGGGGTTATACCGGTCACACCATTCATAATATTGAGGTGAAGTTAAATCCTACACATATTAAATGAATTATAGATCATTTTACTAAAGTAAAAAAACAATCTGAATGTTTTTTTCTCAATTTTGAGTACGTCACATGTCTTTTTTACTAAAATGTCATTTTAAACTGGAAACACACACTTTGAATCATATCGAGCATATTTTGTATCGGTTTTATGTGAAACTGATTCATACATATCATAAATGACTTTTGAATTGTTTTCCTAAATTATCAATAAAATCTAAGCACATTTGATCAGTTTTTAGTGAGTGACACTTTTTGAACTAAAATGTTGATTTTAAACTGATAACGTACACTTTGAGTTATACCAGGAACATCATGTCTCAGATTAAGGTGAGGATAATACCTAAAAATAAAAAATGGCTTATGTATTGTTTCAATAAAGTATCAAAACAATATGAATGTGTTTTCTCAGTTTTGAGTAGGTTAGTTGTCCATTGTACTAAAATTAATGTGAATTTTAAATAAAATGACGCACTTAGAGTCATATCGATCACAACGTGCGTCGGATTGAGGTGAAGCTAATTCCTACATATCTCAAATTAATTATGAATTTTTTTCCTAAGTATAAAAATAATCCTAACGTGTTTGCTCAGTTTTGAGTCCGTCACTTTTCTTTTTTACTAAAATGTTATTTTAAACTAAAAACACACACTTTGACTCATACTGATCACAATGTGTATCAATTTGATGTGAGACTGATTATTACACTGAAAAAATGACTTATAAATTGTTTTTATATATTATCAATACAATTAAATCATGTTTTCATAGTTTTTAGTGTGTGAAACTTTTTGAACTAAAATTGTAATTTTAAACTGATAACGGACACTTTGAGTCATACAAGAAACACTGTGTATCAGATTGAGGTGTGACTAATTCCTAAACAACAAACATTAATTATGAATTGTTTTCATAAAGTATCAAATAATAAGAATGAATTTTCTCAGTTTTGAGTAGGTAAGTTTTCTATTTTACTAAAATTGATGTCAATTTTAAATAAAAAGATGCACTTGGAGTCATACCTGTCTTACCGTGCATCAGATTGATGTGAGGCTGATTCCTACACATCTCAAATGACTTATGAATCATTTTTCTAAAGTATCAAAACAATATGAAAAACTTTTCTTGGTTTTTGAATACATCAATTGTATTTTTTTTCTAAAATGTCATTTTAAGCTGGAAACACACACTTTGATTCATTTCGATCACATCATGTATCAATTTTACATGAGACCAATTCCTACACATAAAAAATGAATTATGAGTCATTTTACTAAATTATCAAGAAAATATGAGCATGTTTTCTTGATTTCCAATTATTGAAACATTTTTGAAATAAAATATCAATTTTAAACTGATAACAGACACATTGAGTTATACTAGGAACATCGTGTATCAGATTGAGGTGAGGTTGATTCTTACATGTCACAAATGACTTATAGATCATTTTAATAAATTATAAAAACAATATGAATATTCTTTCTAATTTTTTAGTATGTTAGTTTCCCTTTTTACTAAAATTAACATCAATTTTAGATAAAATGAAGCACTTTGAGTCATACTAGTCACACCGTGTGTTAGATTGAGGTGCAACTGATTCCTATACATCCCAAAGTCTAAAAAAAATCCAAAATTCCAATGTTAAAATGATTTAAATTGAATTTATTTATCAAAATGAAAATATTTTATATTGAATCAATGTTCTTAGTTGAAAAAAATTTATCATTTTTGAAATCTAGAAGAGTAGAGGAAGATCATGTGCCCATTATTTCATGAGAAGTCACCAAAATGACCACACAAGCTTCCTCTAATCTACTTGATTTCAACAAGAAAGGTTTTTTAGATAAGAACATCGAATAAATACGAATTCCTAAAAGATATATAAAAATAAATAAATAAGCATTAGATAAAAATTATAAGGAAAATAACTTATAAATAGTTGATAAAATGATGAAAAAATTAATTAAATAAGCAGTAGGGATTCATATTTTAATGATAGTTTTTTGCATTTTTGATGCAGTTTGTTATTTTCATTATCTCAGTTTTAGGATTGAAGTCCAATCTCTCACAAGCACGAGAAGATTCTAATAAACCACCCCAACTTGAAAAAAATAATCCACCTGTATAAGAAAATAATTATTATATGAGTAATACTAAAAATAAATAAATAAAACATAAATATGAAACAATAAATTAATTATATGGAAAATGATTTTACTATGAAAACATCAATATTATCTCTATAATTGAGAAGTGGAGGGAAATTTAAGGAAAGTGATAAATTCCAACACTTTAGGGGTGAAATGGTTTTGAGAGAGAAGAAGTTTATGGAAGTTTTGGTGAAGAAATGCATGAAAGTTAGATAGAACACCCCAAATCAAAAAAATTAATCCACCTATATAAGAAAACAATTATTATTTGAGTAATGATAAAAATAAATAAATTAAACATAAATATAAAACAATACATTAATTCTATGGACAATGATTTTAATATGAAAACATCAATATTACCTCTATGATTGAGTACAGACAACGTTATTTATATTCTTGAAAAGGCATAAAATATGGATAGAAATATTCTAAAATAAATGAACTTTAAAAGGAATAATGAAAATTAAATCAATGTTCCATTATATAAATTTTCAATAAAATAAAGAAAGTATACCATATCATTACCTTTACATATTCCCAAAAGTATTCTCTTTGTTGTAGTTTGTTCTTCCAAGGGATTGGTAACATCATTATGTGTAGAATAAATTGTCTTTATAGTATTCAAAAATTTAATTTAGATTATATTAATGCAGTAGAGTATATATAATATTTTGAGGAAAACCATAGTATATTAAAAAATACTTTTACCTTCTCATTGAACTCTATTTACTTTTTAAAGGTTTTAGGGATTTGGTTCCTCTATTGAGAATCCAAATCCCCTCTTTACGATCCCCTATAACATACATGACATTTTCAACATTAGGACAGATATGAAATAATTATTATCTCTCAATGAAAAAGTCATCCTCGATTGAATTTTCATCTTACCCGACATTTTTTTAGTCACCACCAGGACAATCGACCAATTATTATTTTCTGTATATGAGACATAAATACTTTCACTACTTTTTATTCCATTATGAATGGATCATATTTTTCCCCTTCTATACTGAAATTCACCTTCATGAATCCCTTTTTATAAAATTTCACTACAATCATATTGTCAAGCCATTTGCAATAGAAAATAAACACTATAAATGTATTATAATATAACTCGTATATCTATTCAATATTGACAAAATATGACATATTTACATAAATTGTATTTCTATCCTTAGAACCATATATGTGAATTTATTAAGCCACAAGTGTAACACCATTATTTTTCATCATACTGCATTAATTATGTTTTTTTATAGAACGTATAACCATTTATTAAAAATCTAGTGTAAGATAACATTTTCATTCATTCCCCTGGCTATCCATTGAAGTTTTTCGATAATTGAATTCGGATTTTCAGATAAATCCTTATAAATTTTATCTCAGAACCATTCTATAAACTATTGATTATGTGTATTTGATATCCATACTTTATCCCTTTATAGATTCAAATATCTAAGAATTTATTTATGGGCTTCAATGTATGGATCAACATATTCAAAATTATGTAAAATCTAAGGGTGAAATGTCTCCTGCTCTATTAAGGTAATTATAACAACATCTCTTCTAGAAATCCATTTACCCATAAGGCATTCACTATGACGAGACTTTGGGAGATCGATGCTATCAACATATGATAGGTAATCGGTAAAGAATTCAATAACTTCTTCAACAATATATCATTCCACAATACAAACTTCTAGATTAATTTGATTCTTGATATATGCTTTTAAAATCTTCATATACCATTCAATGGGGTACATCCATATATAATGGAAAGGACCACATAGTTGATCCTCTCAAACCAAGTGAACAATCTGGTGGACTATTATATCAAAGAATAATGGTGGGAAGAATATATCTACTTCACATAATATGACTACAACCTACTTATTAATGATTGGAAAATTCACCGAGTCTATAACTTTATTGCACATGTCCTTGTAAAAGAAGCAGAGTCTGGTTAATGTATGCCATACATTTTGAGGAAGAATGTAACAAAAATCAACATGCATCAAATCTTGCATCAAAACATGACAATCATGTGATTTTATTACTTGTAACTTCAAATTAGTCAATGAAAAAACATTATTGATATTTCATTAATACCCCTATAGAGATTTTACATTATTAAGAAAAAGTAAAAAATTGTAATTTTTCATGTCTGGATAGAGTGTAAGTCACCAGAGGAAGAAAAGTCTTCCTTTTACCCTTCACCGATGCCAACTCTTCCCTTATCCCTATTTTAATCAGGTCCAACCTAGCCTTGATCTCTTCTTTAATTTATCTAGTAACATTTAGTAACATACGAATAACACTATCAAATACATTTTTTCTATATGTATGACATCAAGAAAATGTCTAACATACAAAAAATCCTAATATAGTAATTCAAAGAATTTTTTTCTCTTCTTCCAACTTTATTTTTTAAGGTTTTTCAAAAATTCTTTACCAAAAACTGTGTCAATATATTTTACTTTTTTATACATTTGATCACCCATTACTAGAGATAGTGTTGCAAGTTGTTCGATATTCCCATTGAATGCTGTCATTTAGGATTAATATTTATTTCATCAAGGTACAAATTTCCAATGTCCTAAAAACACAATCTTCGAGGAATGTTTCAACCAAAATGAGTGTGTGTATTTGTTACAAATGGGACACCCCAACATTCCTTTAATGTTATATCATGATAAATTTCCATAAACGGGAAGTTATTTGTTGTCTTGTACAATATGTCCCTCAATGTGAATTATTAATTTCTATGAGCATCATACATCAAAACACTTGTATCCCACATCAATTTTAGATCTTTGATCAATGGATCCAAATGGACATCAATATCATTACCAGGTTGCTTTGGTCCAGATATAAGTAGAGAAAACATAATGTATTTGTGATTCATTCATAAACATGGAGACAATTTATAATTTACCAACATGATGGGCCACATACTATGAGTACTACTATGTACACCCAAAGGATTTATTCCATATGTAGATAACACATGAAAAATGTTTCTTGACTCATTTCCAAATTTAGGATACTTGTAATCAATTTTCTTCCACTAAGGAGAATCTATTGGATGATGTAGGTTCCCATATTTAATTCTTGTATCTGCATTCCATTTAAATTGTCTCATGGTTTCCTAACATCCAAATAGTATTTTGAACTATGGAATTATAGTAAATTACCATAAATATTTTAATATACTTGATTCATTTTTCTTGTATCGATCTGTGCCACACTTATTGAATTTTATGAGTGATTCATGGTCCTTGAGAAACAATATGAAATAATTTGGACAAGTTTTTACTTTTTTTGAGATCATTCTAATTGAATGTAGCATTTGTTTAGCATCTTATGTTCGACATGGTAGTTCATTTTCTTTTGGTAGAATATCATTCAGGAGACTAAGTATTTATGTAAAGCTGGTGTCACTCCATCCATTACTAGATTTAAAATTATATAACTTCAATACAACTAGCAATGTTGTGTATTTAGTACAATTGGTATAAAATGGTCTCTTGGAAAAACTATTTAACTTCTCTAAAAACTTTGGAAAATCCTAAAGGTCATCTTCAATTGCCATTTTCATTTATTCCATGCTACCTCCATCATCATTTACACTGGTATTTATATAAAATGATCCATAAACTACATTATCATCCCAATCGGCATTTAAATTTATTTTTTACCCATTTTTAGTCCAAAATTTATATCACTGATCTATTATGTGACAAATAAAATGTTCTCCAACTATTTCGAAATAATTTTTCTTAAAAAAAACAATATAAACATGGAAAAAGTATTTGAGAAGGGTCATATGCATGCTCTCTTGAAAACTTTATGAACACTTTAACTAAATATTCATACTATTTTGTCAAACGATTAACATGCATCCATTTTAGATTTATATCCATCCTATTGGGTTCATAAAATATTAATATTTTATAATAAATAAATAAATACAAATAAGATATTCATTATCAATGGTAAAATTTATAGAAAATTCTAATAAGTGAAACTCAACAATTAATTATTTCACAGAATTGTAGTATGCTTTGAAGAAAATGGGTAATTGAATTTAAGAAAATAATTACACTACCATGGTATGAGTTATCATCTGAATTCATTCAAAGGTGAAAGTTATAGACAACTTTCATGCTCATAAGCTCATCTACTAAACATTTATCATTACATTTTGTTGTTTGACACACATAATATATCTCTTGTGGACATGCACCTATGTTGCTTGAAATACTCTCAGTAGCAGTCATCCATGGGATGAATACTGCTCAGAGTAGTAAAAGCAATATAAAAGAGACAGGGGATGAGTCTCAAATAACAAAATATAATAACTATTTGGGATATGAAACTGATGAGAATGATAGTTAACTATAAAAGAGACAGGGGATGAGTCTCAAGCTACAAAGTTCAATAATAACTATTATTTGACACACATACAATCTTTATTAAATCCCATAGACAAATGAAAATATAATATAGAAAATTAAAGAGTAATAAGAAACCCAAATATGATAAACAAGAATAATAAACTCTCAATCAATCAAATAGAATATATAAAAATGTATTGATAAAATGTTTTAATAAATAAATAGTTATTTCATATACATAGATGGTAATCAGAGAATCTTAGGGGTGGAACCAATAAATGCATACTTAAAGTGATGAATACCTAAAAATAATTTTGAATATATAGAATTTGATAACCTCCATTCTATTTTTTGGAATAAGTGATGTAACAACCTAAGGAATTATTACATTTAATATTAATGGTATATCAAATATTTAAAAACATAAAAAGACTCTTGGGATATCATATCACCACACCGACCCATCCAAAATATTCTAGTGAGGTAATCACAACTGATATACACATCTGAAGGATTATAGGGAGGCCATATAATACACATTGACCCATACTTGAGATTCTAGGGAGGTCCATAAATAAGTTGGCATAAATAAATAATACACATCAACAAGATATATCACAAAAAAGGGAGAAAAACACACCAACCCTTGAAACATTTATCCCATACACACTAGCCTCTACCAAGATGGAACGACTCCTGTGAGGTCACATTTTCTAAGTGGACTACCCTTACTTCACTCATAAATCTTAGTGGAATCACAAAATTAACAGATCTATAAAACATCACTCCCCATATAAAGTCTCTACTACACAAATATGAAAATAAATAGTTAGTTTAATACACCAGGAAGTAGTCTCATAGGATACCCAACCACCATCATGGAAATTAATGGATACAAAATTATATAGACCATGTAAAATGGGATGGTACTTCTACTGTATGGTTAATTACACTATTTATCCATTGAAAATAATCTATGATTCATCCAAACCTTCACATAAATAAAAGAGTAGTGCACAAATCCCCTACATTAATTCACAAACTACAATTGAGAAGAAGATGTTCGTATGGTCTGGGAGTGAAGTTGGGAAGGCTCACAGTTTACATGTTTCACACCCTAAAGATTACAATCATCAAAATATATGATCTCAATGGACAAATCTCCAAAATGGATAACTCACCACACTAAAGTTGAAAAAAAGCCTCCACCATGGCAAAAAACATTGATGTTTTACACCTTGAGTTCCCCAATAGAAACTAAATAAAGACTTACATTCAAAATAAAGTAGAGAAAGACTTATGTTCGAGCCTTAGATTCATTCGACTCTTGAATCATTAGAGCTTCAGATTTGAGCCTTGGAATTTCTCAAGCCTTGATTCAATACTTTATTTGATATTACATTCATCAAGGAGGAGCGCCGGTAGAGGGTGACTTACATGGAAAGCTTCATATATCATGATGGGTTCGCGAATGGTTAGAGTTTTTTTAAATAGATCGGGACACTTTTATCAGTGCTTATTACCTAAGCATTGATAAATGATTTATAATTATAATTATAAATATTTTTTTATATATATATATTTAATAAATAAATATAAATATAAATATAGTAAATATATTATTTATTTAAATATATTTATTATAATTTTATAATTATTTAAATATATAATTATTTATTTATAATTATATAAATATTTTTAAAAAATAATATTTATATCATTATATATATTTAATAAATATATATAAATATAAATTTAGTAAATATATTCATTATTTAAATAAATTTATTATAAATTTAATAATTATTTAAATATATATAATTATTTATTTATAATTATATAAATTCTTTTAAAAAAATAATGTTTATTTATTTATAATTAAAAATATATAAATTTATAAATATAGTAAATGTACATTTATAAATATATTTATTTATAAATATTTTTTTACAAATATATAAGGAATATTTAATCTTAAGTGCATGCACGTTAAAAATGAGTAAAATTGAATAAATTAAAATTAAGTACACTTAAACAACATTGAAAAATGGATAAGTTTTATGTATGTGAATTGTATATAAAAATGAATTAATTACGTATATGTGAAATCAATATAACACACATTTGATCTATGTTAAATTGAAAAATAAAACGACATTTAATTATGTCCATTACTCCATACGATTAGTTAGTATTTTTAATTCATATTAATTTTTAATTATAAGCCATTATTCACTAAATATATGACTATTTAATGTATATCATAAATATTTTGTATTATATATATATATCATAGTTATATACATTCATATATATCTATATATTTAATATATACTATTTATTAACATTATCAATGATTATCTAATTAATAAAATGTTTAACATTTTTCTCAATTTACTTATTTTTAATTTTTATTTGTTTAATTTTCATTTTACACACATATATATATGTATATTTAATATATACTATTTATTTTTATTTATAATTTACATATATTATAATCAATTTATTCATTTTTATCAATAATTATTTAATTAATAAATTAATAAATATTTTTTAATAAACTCATTAATTATTTATTAATTATTTAATTATTTCATTTTATTCAGACCTTTATTAGTGCTAAAAAAGTGTTGATAAAGGTTCCTTTTATGAGTATTAAAAATAAAGTGTTGATAAAGGGTACCCTTTATCAGTGCTACAAATAAAGCACTGATAAACGGAACCCTTTATCATCACTAAAAATAAAGTGTTGATAAAGGGAACCCTTTATCAGCACTAAAAAAAACAATGATAAAGAGTATCTATTATCCGTGCTAAAACAAAAGCACTGATAAAAGGTACAATTTATTAGTGTTTTTTTAGCGTTGATAAAGGTTCCCTTTATCAGCACCTTTTGCTAGCATTGATAAAGGCTAGCACAGTTAAAGGCTTATTTAATATTAGTGACAGTTGAAGCACTGAACTTCAAGTCATTCTTGAACCATCTTCAATTTTTCATTTTCATTGATATGTTGAAGATTCACCTCACCATGATAGTTTTGAGCTATATGGACATATCTTTCTCACTTGTAACACTTTCCACTTCCATGTAATCAGTTCCCTAATTGTTTCTTCCCACATTTATTGCACATGGGTAGCTACAATTTCTTTCATTGTCTTCTATGATCAAATTTTTTCCTTGAGTTTGGATCCATTTCTCTTTTTTTTTTCATTCAGACTATGTGATCACTACATCTCTCCAAACCCTATTTCAACCTTGATATCACCCAAAACTATCTTCTTATAGCTTCCATAGTCTCAATTTACAATATTCCACCGCATTTGGGGTCTTAGTTCGCCAAATAACCTATCAAAATTTACCCTAGGATATATAAAAAATGGAGGCATATTGAGTGAGTCTTATAATGTTCATTTTATAGCTTCCCATTGATTCATTTTACTTCAAATTTATCTCTAATAATTCCTTCTCTATTTTTGTTCACATCGAACGGGGAAAATACTTATTGAAAAATATTCTCCTAAAATCTTCCCATTACATAACATTAATCTCTCCTCTTGGATTTGTGTTCTTAATCAATTTTCATCAATGATCAACTTATCCTTTTAAGAGGTATACTGCCAATGTGAATTTCTCTAGTTATAAACAAAAAGTACAAAAAATATCTTTTCTATAGAGTTAATCCATTTTCCTATAATCAATGGAATAATGAATCCACTAAAAGAAGGTGGTTTTTGATGTATGAAGGACCCAACTACAATTTGTTCCCTTCAAGGTGAATCTAGAAGCTCAACATGATTTTGGTTATTATCCATAACCTAATATAGTTTATTTATCATCATCATAAAGTTTCCCATTCCATATTTTATAATGTTAGAAAGGTCATTAGTATATCGTTCTTTGCATTCATCATTTATGTGATTCCTCCTATTTCCCTATATTTTTCTAAAAGAATAAAAAATTAGCTAGAGACATGTTAGTTTTATGAATCTTGTAATTCTAAAGGGTCTATGAGTCCTAAATATGTATATATTTTTAAACAACATGCTTCAAAGATTTTATTCTTTAATCTCTTTTAAAAAAATTTACATTTTCTATATATCCTTAATAATGGTTCATAAAAAGCATGTGATTAACAAAAAATATCCTTTGGGAGTTTCAAACCTGGTGTGCAACAAGCACACTTTATTATGCACTATGTAGAAATTGATTTAATACCCAATCCACCCTTTTTAGTGTTATTACCCCTAGATACAATTGTGCTAGAGACACATCCACTTGTAGTATCCAGAAAGAGATTTCATTTCATGGAAAACAATCACTTTATACTTCACCAATATTTTAAGATGTTTTCTTATATTTGAAATTATCCTTAGGGTTCTTACTAATGTTTTCTTATTCATAATTTCCATACATAACTAAACCTTCCTTTGATATAAACTATGTAGTCATACTTTTTTAATATGAAAATATTTCATTACATGGTATAATATTTAATATTGTAGAGGATATTTTGAGGTTTAGTTTCTTGGAAACTAGGAATTTAATACATGAAAAACATAAAATTTCTTATTATCCACTTGAAAGTATTATTTATAGATTCATCCTACATTACTTTTACTACATCTCATGCCTTTGGGACATACATCAAAATAAAGGGTGAGCATAAATCCCAGTAAGGGAATAAACAAAGGAAATATTTAGCATGTGATCATGAGGCATAATGATAAGTTATGATCATAAGAACATGAGGAATATCATAAGAGAATTATCATTAAGTACAACATGTAAATGTATATACAACATAAAAAAAAGACATTCATAAGTATATTACTAAGGTTCCATAAAACATAATTACCAAGGTTATTCATCAAGGTATCGTAAAACATGTCATCTATAGATATTAATTATTTACCCAATGAATTATAGAATTATTAGATAAAACCCTTCATATGTATAAATTCATTTGTTCTATATATATCATGTAAGAAATCATTTTATAAATATTTCATGGAAAATAAAGAATGAGTTTCATGTAAGATCATCGATTTCATAATTTTTTATACATGAGCATTACATCACTTTTAACCCATGAAAAGGTAACGTGGGTTTCATACATGGAAATCCACAATAAATAAATTATGTTTACATCTATGTGAATAACCATGGATAAGGAAGAGGTTTGGGTATTAACAATATAATAATATTTCATGTAAAAGAGAGAAATTCATGAAAAGATTTTGGTAACATGATGGCTATGAAACATGGATTAAGGAAAGGGAATAATGTGGGGGAATGAAGATATAAAATTGGTATTTTTTTGAAAGTATTATGATAATCAAAAGTTTATAAAAATAAATTAATTCAATATTTAGAAGACATACCACAAAAGAGGTACTTGAATTGAAAATAAGAAGAGGAGATTTACCATAAATTGGGAAGTAACTTTATAAATCTTGGAGAGGGAAACCATAAGACCTTTGAGACACATTAGAGGAAATTTATAGAGGGTAAACGAGAATAATTTCATGATTAAGATATTTTTAGTGGATAGGAATGAGGGGATGTGTGGGTTTTTTTAGTAAAATAGAAGGAATTGTTTAATAATTTCTAAATACAGGTCTTGGAATTCTAGGTTGTGGAAAATAAAAAAACGTTGGATTACCCATGGTTTTGTTCATTATTTTAGATATTTAAGTCATGTTTTATAAAATTTTAATGAATTATAACTAAAATCCATATTTTAATATTACTTTTTCCATGGAAAAGTAAATTCTTCACAAAATATTTTTTTTTAAAATTTTAATTTTAATTTTAGACTTTTGAAAGTCATTTATAGGTTTGAAAATTAATTTAAATCCATTAAAAAAATAATGATAATAAAATAATAAAATTTTCATTTAGAAATAATTTAACATAATTATTAAATCACTTTTATGTATTTATGATTTCATAATACTTACTGTATATTATACCATATTTTATATTTTTCCTAAACATTCAACTGTCTCAAAAAATTATAAAAAATTCATCGTTGGATAATTTCAACATAATAGTTTAAAAAATGTCATACTTTTTATTTTTAAAATTTTATAAATATGAGAAATTTTAATTTTAATTATAAAATACTTGTTTATTGAAAACTACCAATTTTAAGACCTTAAACCCAGTAGCCTATAATAAATGGTTACTTTATATTGGAACTAGTTATAAGGAATCACATCATGAAGGAAAAAATAGTTTAGTAGTCTTGTAAACCTAGATATATACTTGAATATCACATTACAATTGAAGATATAAAATACAACATAGTATTTTCTTTGGGTACACTATTATTCCCTTTAACATAACCCTAAATATTAATCATAATACACTTCTTGGCATCCTAGGGAAAGGAAATATAAGAAAAGGGTGATTTGAGATGATCCGTAAGGGTATGCATACATTGAAATATAAATAAGGAATGAATCACATTGATAGAATAAATTATGTTCAAATAATGCCATATAAATAATCTCATAAGCTATAAATCTCTCCATTGATATCATAACAAATAAAATAATCACATGGATATCGATAACTGATTTCATAATGATGGAATGCATAATGTCAGACATTTGAAATGTACCATTGAGTCCTTATGATAAGATATATAAAAATACCATCAAGTACTTATATCAAGACATCTATATAAATGGGTAAGGAATATACCAAATACACAAGATAGTTTGTATCATGAGACCTACCGATGCATCGATCGACTATAACAAACCCTGCCCATCACCAACTATGTCCAATTAATTCCTCATATGAAAGGGGTGAAACATAATCAATTTAAACATTTTTATTGAAAAACCACCGTATGAAATGTTATTACTTTCCCCAATCAATAAAAATAATCATAAACCGTCCAGATTAATACAGTGAATGGTATCAAAATAGTACATCCCCAATAAAACTGATCACACCATTTAGATAAATAATAAATATAGCATCATTACAACATATCCCTATAGAATCATAAGAAAAACAAGCATTGTTTTTGTTGATGAATATAAATACCATAAGAATTTTCTTAAAAGCATTCTTAATGAAAATACCCTTTTAACTTTGAAATCACTTTTAAAAATTAAAAATTTATATAATATTATGGAAAAAAATTTCTTTGAAAAGAATCATGGAAAATTTTAATGGAACATTAAAATAAATGAGTGTTCATGATGGTAGGTAATTTTGTACAAGTTGTTTAAGTTAAAAAAATATTCCTTTTACAATGTTGTAAAAAGGTAAAAAATGCAAAGACCCTGACCCCAACAGCCCAGAGTTGGTGGTTAATTTATTGAATTTGTTCTATGTACAAGTTATCACATCCTAATAAACCAAATAATTTTGTAGTATTGGTAAACTATATATATACTTGATTATTAATTACATTTGAAAATATAAATCATAATGTAGTGAAAGTAAATATTCTTCATCCCTGAACTCATTTAAATATTATATCTTCATATCCCTGGGAATGGAAAAAAATAAGAGTGAGATAAAATACTCAATAAGGGTAATGTATAATGGAAGATATCATGAATCAATATGGAAAAGTAAATAATTAAACACACATTCCAATTAATCAATAACTTGATTAGAAAGGTAAATAAATGAAAACACATTCCATTTAATCAATAATTTGATTAGAAAAAGCATACATGGATAATATCAATACAATAATCTCATGGATTATAATAACTAAATTCTTAATTAAGGAAATGATTAATATTGGACATAATGATCTCAGATATCATGATATCTATACTGTTAAGACCTTTCACCATGACAGTTTAATCAATGGGTAAGTAAATACTAGAAATCCATTTAATGCTAGCTTATAAATACATCTCATGATACTATTGATGCATATAGGAGATATATAATTTCTATCCCCACACATAACTTCATGTCTAATAAATTCCTCATATATCAAATGATTGATTTAATTTATGAATAATATGCCTTATCAATAAATGTTTATGTTGAGTAAAGAATACAAATTTATCAAAATTTTCCATATTTAATCAAATAACTTTCATAATAAAACACCATATGTAAAAATGGTATATGATTTAGGAAATAATCATATCCCTGATACAAATATTATGGATATTTAAGATAAATTCAATGTCCAATAATCATAAGAAAGTGAATGTTTCAAGATAAGGTTAATAACTACAAAATCAATAAAGAAAGTGAATGTTAATATTTTCTCTAGTCAAAATAATCACAAAACATATATATAAAGGACAAGGATTATATCATTACAACATATCCCCAACATAGTATAAGTAAAATAAAGGGTTATTTTCATTGGTGAATATAAATACCATAAAATACCATTAAAACAATCTTAAGGAAAACACCCTTTTCACTTTGAAAATCAATTTTAAAAACTAAATATTTACAGAATATTAGGGAAACAATTTTATATGAAAATAACCTTGTAAAATTTTAAAATAAACTTCAAATCAATGAGTGGTCATGATGGTGGGAAAGTTTTGTTAATATCGAGTAAGTCAAAACAAATATTCCTTTCACATTTTTGTAATAGAAGTAAAAAATTACCTTGTTTGAAAAAATATAGGAAGATTCATTTTAATTTTTTTTAAATATATAATCATGGGTAAATATGAATTTAAACAATCATAGTATAATATTAAAAATAATTCTTGAAAATATTTTTAGAAAACTTATATTTGGAAGGAAATATATTTTTGACCTAAGAGATAAATAAAGTCGAACTTTATTGAAAACATTTTCTCAATAAAAAAGAGGAAAATTTTACTATTACATGAAAAATTTATTAATAAAAATAGGATAATAAATTAAAAGGGGTTTATTATACAATGATCAAATAATTTCCTTAAATGGAAATTCAAGTATAAAGAATCCCAATTAAAATGAGGTTGATATATAAACCATTACCATTATGGTAACTTTTGAATCACAACCCAATTGAAAGAAATAAATTCAAGTTAAACATCGAATTCCATTAATATAAAGAGATTCATTATATAAAATATCGAAGGGGTAGTAGATACACCTCATAGAAATAAATTGGTGCATAATACCAAATATGTCTCAATAGAGTGGAAATTGAGATGAAATCACTTACAAAGATCATACAATTGAATTTAGGATTAATAGTTAAATTGATTATGTATATTATAACACCCTAAGCTTCCATGGTATGCTTCTTTTTAAATAATTAAATAGCTTGTGCTGCACACAACACTAAGTTCGAGCGCATCACGACTAGCCATTTAATAAGTGGTTATGGATAGTATTAACCACATTTTGAATTTTATATATTGCATATAATTTTAATATTCATCTCATTTGTTTCTTAGACATTATATAATAACAAATTCAATTTTTTTCAAAAATGTAGTTTTACCACCTTTTAATGGATAACTCTTTTTAAATATAATATTTGACACTTTTATATGTTAAATTTGACAAAATAAACTTCTTATTTAGAATAGGGGAATAAAAATTTAGTTTGGACAAATTTTTGGTGTTTTAATAATAACTTTTATATTTTAATGAATAGTGAAAAATACTGCATTTTAATTTAAAACTACTTTTTCATCTAGTTGATTTATATTTTTAAATTATCCTTTTAATTGGTTTTAATGTATAATTATATTATTTTTTTATCATTTAATCCAATATTGGCCATTATAGGTAATTTAACATTGAAATTTTATATAAACACATGTCAATTTTTTGATGGTTTTTACTTTTAAAAAACCCATTTTCTCATTTTGTCAACTGGAATTAATTTTAAATTAATTACTGAATATTTTTTGTTTTGAATTTAAAAAATGGATTCCATATTTGGAATCATAATTTCCAAATTATGTAAATATTTTCCTTTTATTTTTGGACATTATAAATAGAAACTTTAGTAATTATTTTTATTTACCACGGTTAAAGGGTAAATAAGATAAATAAGGATAAAAATAAATTTATAATAATATATAACTACCCTAACACATGTCATAATACTATTTTATGAGATATTTAAAACCAAGACAACCCTTTGGACGAAAATTTGGCCTTTTGAAGCCACTTGGGTGTGATTATGACACTTATAACTTTTAATTTAAAGTAAAGGAAAATATGTTTTAAACATATATCTTATTACTAAAACAATTTTAATATGAGTTTATATAAGTGATGTCTTCAACTATAAATATTAATTATAAATATAAAAATATTTCCTACATCATTTTTTTTTATTTATAATTTTTATACATTAAATAATTAAATTTAATTATGACGTAATGATGATGTAGTGACTACCTTATCAATGAAAGAATCAATTAAATGATATTTAAAACATTAAAATAAATATAATTTGACTTAATTAGTGACATAAAATAATTTTATAGATAATATAGACATGTTATTGACATATTATAAGTATTTTTTAAATGTTATCATGTTGGTTTGATATTTTTTAAAATGAAAATTTTGAATAGTATCAAAAATGACATAAATGATACTTTAAAATAAATAATATTTTATTAAATGTTATAATATTAATAAAAATATCAAATTTATCCAAATAACTATTATAGTGTTAAATATTTCATAAATGATACAATTGGGATTCTTTTGGTACTTTATAGTAAGTATTTTAACCTTATAGTGTAAAAATACAAGAAGACACAGTAAGAGTTAAACTGTTTAACTAAGGGTTAAACCCAAAAGATAAGGTTAATTTTATGACCTAAACTTGTCTAAAAATAATTTTATGAGAGAATTTAGACCCATAATAGTATTATAACCTAAATAAATCACTTTATAACTATTTTAAACTGAAAATAACAGTTTTTAATAAATTAATATTTTAAGATATTCCAAAAGCGCCCCTCACGTCTCTTATAAAAGGGTACTTTTCCTTCTCTTTAACTCACACCTTCAAATTAATTTGTCTCGGAAAACCCCTTCCCAATTATTATCCCTAAATTACCTCATTTCATACTAGAGGCCACACTTTGGGAAGAAATCCATCCTAAATAGTTCTTTTGTTCAAACCAAAAGGAGACACCCAAAAAGAGGTAATTATTTTATCACCTCTTTCAAAGTTCTTTACTTATTCTACTTCTATGTTGTTTCCATATAAAAATAATAACTCCAGTACCATCCATATTCTTATATTTTATTATAATCATGGTAAAACCATATTACTCATTTTATCCACCATATGAATAATAATATCACTATGCATGCGTACGTACGACTAACTGTCTCCATGCCATGGTGTAATTTATTATTCAACACCAATTTATTTGGATGGGTATAATGATGAGTATAATGGATGTAAATAATTATTATAAAATAATAATGACTCTTTATAATTAATATACCATCCAATTATATAATATTTAACCATTAAGGGAATGATACCGTCGCTCATGCGTACGTACGACCTACCGTCTCCACGACGAAGTGATATTCATTCTCCATGTTAACAATTCAAGAATGATTATAAAATTTATTTGATGATTAAAAATAATAATTATGAGCTTAATGTTGTTATATACATGAATAAAACACATCCTCTGTATAACAAACATGAATTACAAGGTAAGGGTCAATTTCGCAATCTCATTATTATTTGAGATTGTTTATGTGTAAGTATTTACTGGGACTTATTTATCATCCATGTCCATGTTTCTTGAAAATGTTTTAAAAATGAATATTTTTAAGGTTTTATGTAAGTAAATCTTTAAATAAAAAATCATTTTAATTTTTTTGAAGATTTATTCTTCTATATCTTTATCATTAATGTCCATGTTATCAAAATGGTTTTAAGGATTTATTTATGTGGACAATAATGTTTTAAAAGGTTAATTCATTTAAAAAGTTTCAATTAGTATGGGACAATTTGATTCAAAAACATATTTTAAATGTATTATTTTATAAATTGCATGAATTTTAATGTTTTCAAAGTTTTAAGAGATTTTTCTCTAAAATAATTTTAATGATTTTATTAGATTATTTTCATCTATGTCAACACCCTTAGTTTTATTTTATTCTTAATTGAGGTTGATTTATTATGATACAATATTCCATATTGTATTTAATGTTTATGATATTCTTGATTGTGGATGCACTATTTTTATACCATTCATGGTTTATGGTTAAAGTATTAACATTCTATATGCTAGTTTTAATATGAATGTTTATGCTATATTTCACCTTTTCATATAAGGAATGTATTGGACTTAGTGAGTAACAAGAGGGTCCCACTATAGCCCCTCAATGCATCGGTAGGTCTCATGATACAAACTAGTGTCTTGGAACAAGACCTTGATGATATATTAATGGTCTTGGCATGGGGCCTCGATTATATGGTTATGATGTCCAACATTATATATTTCCTTATTATGAGATTAGTTATTGATATTACATGTGATTATTAGAATAATATAATAGCCATGTTAATTTTTAAATAAAATTATTTGATTTATTATTTCCATATTATGTTGAAGATAATTTTTTAAAAGTATTGTGTTTTAGTTTTATACCTTTCCTTAAGAGTTTATGATTATTTATGATAGATTTATCTATATTTTTTATCCTTAATGAGCATCTGAGATCACCCCTTTCTTATGTTTTATTTTTCTAGGATTCTAAGAAGTTTATTATGATTTATTGTAGGGTTAATCTAGGAGAATAAGGTAATTCTCAAAGAATTATCTGTGATGAATTTTATGTTTTAAATTGTAATGTGAAGTTAATGTATGTAATTTATTTTTACAAGACTATTAAACTGATTGGTCCTTCAGGATTTGATTCCTTATAATCATGCCAACGTATTAAACTAATGCACTAACTCTAGGTAACCGGGGTCGAGGAATTATAGTTGGTATCAAATGGAGTTTAGAATCAATCTTGGAAACTAGATTTAGAAAAACCTTGATTAGGGAATATTAACCTAAGATAGAATTTGAGGATAAGTATGGACGAACATCCTAGAATTTTTATAATGTAGTGATTATGTGGGTATTCCTAGAAAATATATATATGTATAGATACTACCAGTGGACGTGGTTCTGGAACAGATGCACCTAGGAGTAACAACTCCTAAAAGGTTTTTTGGGATTGACTTGGGGTAACCTGGTACATGACAACATGCCATACTACAAACTTTGTTTGACATTCTCAGGGGATATGCTTATGATAATTCATATTTTATTTACAAACCTTAATGAATGATTTATGAGTAAATATATCCCCATAGAAACCATTTTTATGATGATGAAACTAGATACATGTAAATATTCAATTAATGCTGAGAGATTTTCTAGTTTTTGGATTATAAATTATGATATGATCTAACCTAGTGTATGTTTTTATTTAGAAATGGCGACTGGTAGAAGGAATGAGAGATGAAACAATACACCTAATCCAAAGAGTAAGAAGGATCATATCTTTCATGGTCTTAAGCCAGTATTTCTAAGGGAAATAGTCTCCCACGTATTCTCATCATATGAAGAAATAGTATCATGTGTTAATAAGGTATGTAAAGAATTATCTGAGTCCTATGTATTTGAAGGGATGTAAGAGAAGAAGAGAATAGAAGAGAAAAAGAAGGATAAGGCGAAGAAGGGAAAGAAGGATTTTCCCACATGTGATAACTATGGAAAGAATCACCCAGGTAAATGCTTAAATGGAATGAGAGTTTATTATAAGTGTGGAGAAAAAGGACACCAAGTTCATGATTTTAATGGTAAGAAAAATGTTTCCAATATACAATTCTTCATCTGTATAGAGATGGGACACTATTAGAATCAATGTCCCAATCATCAGAGTATACCCCAAATGATGCTATTTGATAATAATCAAGTTATGATACTACCAGAGATGAATAGGAATGATTAATGTTATTATATTGTTATTTAATAATTATGTCATTTGATTATTGTATCAATTATGTACTAGTTATATGAATTATTAAAATAAATAAGGATTGTACTTTAGTACGATTTCATTAAGGATTTGATATTGTATGATACCAAGAAAATTGATATAGTTTAAAGTTAAAATTTTCGGAAAATATATGGTTGAGGGAAAGATAACCCTTAATATGTTTCTGATACTGATATAATAATGTTGGAATAAAGAGATGATTGATTTGGATAAATTATATTGGATATTATTGACTACATTGGAACTGATTAATGGTCTATTTATTCTATCATTGTTGGAGTTTACAATATTTTTTGATTTAAAGAGTATATACAATATTATATTTTTATATAATGAATAAGGAAGAATGAAAATATTAAATAAGGTTTTATGGTAATTCAGGTTATTACCATGCTTTAAGAGAATACATGATGAAGGTATTGGAATGTTTGGTATGTGACAAAAAGGGATCTTCATTATTTTATGTTGATTTGTTAAATTTAGTGTCCATTATAAATTTTTAGACTTTGAGTTTGGATAGAAGTATTTTAGGTAAGTATAAAGGTTGAAATGAATTAAGTTGAACATTGGATAGTATTTTTTGAGGTTAAAACATTTCATAAGGTTATTTATGGAATTTTATAATATAGTTTTAAGAAAAGTAAAACCCATAGGTCGGGCGATAAACCATCACATCCAGTAAGGCCGTAAGACTTGAACATGCAACCGAAGGGAGACATGGGTGCATCACCTACCACTAGACTATGTGATGTCCTGGTTTTTAAATGTAGTTTTTTTATTTAAATAGTATGATAGATGAAGTATAAGTTCATTTTTAGAACCCTATACAATTAAGATAAATAGAATATTTTTGAATTTTATTATAATTTGGAGAGAAAGATGAGTTTGTTATAGAAATTAGTTAAAGGATGAAACTCTACATGTTAATTATGTAGGCTTCCTTGTGTTCTTAGTATATTAAGTAAATTAATTATTCCACACTTGGGAAAGGATCATAAAACGAATTTTTTTCCTAGTACTTTCTTTCGCAATGAATCAAATGGTTCCATGGATCATCATAAATTTATAGATTTATGGTTGTTAAATTTCTCTTAATAATATTATCTATCACTCTCCATAAAGACTTTATGGTTACATTTTATTTCATGTCCATGTTTTCCTACATGGAACCCTAGCATGCGTTATCTCTAGTGACATCCGTACTTCCCTTTATTTATTTTTAAATGGAGGTATCATTAATCCATTTTTAGATGTGAGATTTCAAAAAATATATTTTGAAATTTCAAACCCCTAGTTTTAAATCCCAATTTTAAATTTCTAGGATTCAATTTATTAAAGTATGGGAGAATGTAACACCCAAAGCTTCTATAGTATGCTTCTTTTTAAATAATTCAATAGCTTACACTACAAGAAACACTGAGTTCGAGTACACCATGACTATTCATTTAATAAGTGGTTATGAATAGTATTAACTATATTTTGAATTTTATATATTCCATATAATTTTAATATTCATCTCATTTGTTTCTTAGACATTATACAAGAACAAATTCAAATTGTTTCCCAAAAAATGCAGTTTTACCTCCTGTTAATGGAAAACCCTTTTGAAATATAATATTGGAAACTTTTATATGTTAATTTAGACAAAATAAAATTATTCTTTAGAATAAAGATATTAAAATTTATTTTGGAATTTATTTTGGTGTTTTTCTGATAAATTTCATATTTTAATGAATAGTGAAAAATACTGCATTTTAATTCAAAAATGATTTTCCATCTAATTTATTTATATTGTTAGATTATCATTTTAATTTGGTTTAAAGTATAATTAGATTATTTTTTATCATTTAATCTAATTTTATTCATTGGAGGTAATTTCACATTTAAATTTTATATAAACACAGGTCAATCTTTTGATGGTTGTTATTTTTAAAAAACCCATTTTCTCATTTTTCCAATGAGAATTAATTTTAAATAAATTAATAAAACCTATGTGTTTTTAATTTGGAAAAATAGATTCCATATTTATAATCATAAAGTATAAATAATGTAAATAGGTCTCTTTTATTTTTGAAAATTATGAATAATAACTTTAGTAATTATTTTTATTTACTATGGTTAACAGGTAAATTAGGTAAATAAAGGTAAAAATAATATTATAATAAAATAAAACTACTCTAAAACATGTCATAATCCTATTGGATGAGATATTTCTGACCAAGAAAACCCTTGGGATGAAATTTTTTCATTTTTAATCCACTTGAGTGTGATTATGACACTTATAACTTTTAATTTAAAGTAAAGGAAAATATGTTTTAAACATATATCTTCTTACTAAAAAAATTTTAATATGTGTTTATATAAGTTATATATTCTACTATAAATATTCATTATAAATATAAAAATATTTTATACATCATGGAATTTTATTTATAATTTTTATACATTAAAAATAAAATTTAATTATGACATAATGATGATGGCGTGATTGCCTTATTAATGAAAGAATCAATTAAATGATATTTAAAATATTAAAATAAATATAATTTTACATAATTAATGAAATAAAATAATTTTATAGATAACATAGACAAGTTATTGACATATTATAAGTAATAGTTTTAATTTATCATGTTGTTTTGATATTTTTAAAAATGAAAATTTTGAATAGTATCAAAAATGACATAAATGATACATTAAAATAAATAATATTTAATTAAATGTTATAAAATTAATAAAAATATAAGGTTCATCCAAATAACTATTATAGTGTTAAATATATCATAAATTATCCAATTTGGGTTTTTTTTGGCATTTTATAGTAACTATATTAACCTTATAGTGTAAAAATACAAGGAGACACAGTAAGAGTTAAACTATTTAACTAAGGGTTAAACCCAAAAGATAATGTTAATTTCATGACCTAAACTTGTCTAAAAATAATTTTATGTGATTATTTCAACCCATAATCATCTTATCATTGAAATAAATCACCTTTTAACTATTTTAAATAGAAAATCACAATTTTTAATAAATTAATATTTTAAGATCATCCAAAAGTGCCCATCACATCTCTTATAAAAGGGCACTTATAATTATCTTTAATTCACTACTCCAAATCCATTTGGCTAGGCCAAAAACTACCCAATTATTCTCCCAAATTCACTAAATTCATCCTAGAGGCCACATTTTGGGTAGAAATACTTCCTAAGGAGTCATTTTGGTAAACCAAAAGGAGACACTCGAAAAAAAGGTAATTGTTTTATCAGCCCTTTCAAAGTTCTTTTCTTCTTCTACTTCCTATTTATATGTTGTTTTCAAATCAAAATAATAAACCCAGTATCACCCATATAATTATATATTATTATAATCATGTTAAAACCATATTACTCATTTTATCTATCATACGAATAACAATATCACCATGTGTTCATACGTACGACTTACCGTCTCCATGCCGTGGTGTAATTTATTATTCAACACTACTTTATTTTTATGTGTATAATGATGTATATAATGGATATAAATAATTAATATAAAATGATAATGATTCTTTATAATTAATATACAACCCAATTCTATACCATTTAACCATTAAGGGAATGATATCTTCGTTCGTGCGTACGTACGACCTACCGTCTCCACGAAGTAGTGTGATTAATTCTCTAAGTTAACAATTTAAGAATAATTATAAAATTTATATGATGAGTAAAAATAATAATTATGAACTTAATGTCATTTTAGACATGAATAAAACACATCCTATGTATAACAAACATGACTTACACGGAAAAACATGAATGGGAAAATGATGCAATTAACACCCGAAATAATGGTAATATTGAAACAATATTAACAAAATGATATAATAGGATAATATATAATATCATAAATATGTATATGGTTCTTGTATAATTTAATAACATAATTCAACCATTATACAAGATGTTAACACACCCTCGACTAATGGAAAGTACAATGTAAGTTTTAATTTTGCAATCTCATTATTATCCAAGATTATTTATAGGTAAGTATTTTCTAGGATATATTTATCATCCATGTCCATGTTTCTTGAAAATGTTTTAAAAAAGAATATTTTCAAGGTTTTATATAAGGTAATATTTAAATAAAACTTTATTTTAAATGTTTTAAATATTTATTCTTCTAAATATTTCTCATTAATGTTCATGTTATAAAAATGGTTTTAAGGATTTATTTATGTGGACATGAATGTTTTAAAAGGTTAATTACTTTATAAAGATTTAAGTGGTATGTTACACTTTTATTAAAAAACCATATTTAAATGTATTCTTTTATAAATCATGTTAATTTTAATATTTTTAAAGTAAAAATGGATATTTATCTCAAAGAGTTTTAATGATTTTATAAGATTATTTTCATCTATGTCAACATACTTTATTGTATTTTATGATTAATTGAGATTGATTTATTATGATACAATATTCCATATTATATTGAATGTTTATGATATATTTGACTATGGATGCACTATTTTTATACCATTCATGGTTTATAGTTAATGTACTAATATTTTGTATGCTAGTTTTAATATGAATGTTTATGCTATGTTTCACCCTTTTCATATGAGGAATGTATTGGACTTAGTAAGTGATGGGAGGGGCCCACTATATCCCCTCGATGAATCGGTAGGTCTCATGAGACAAACTAGTGTATTGAAACAAGGCCTTTATGGTATTGTAATGGTATTTTCATGAGGCCTTGATGACATGGTTATGATGTCCAACATTATGAATTTACTCATTATGATATTAGTTATTGATATTACATGTGATTATTCGACTAGTAGAATATCTATGTAGATGTTTAAATGAAATTATTTGATTTATTATTGCCATATTATTATGAATATAATGTTTTAAATGTCTTGTGTTTTAGTTTTATACATTTCCTTAAGAATTTATGCTTATTTATAATAGCTTCCACTGTATTGTTTATCCATACTAAGCATATGAGCTCACCCCTTTCTTATGTTTTATTTTTCTAGGATTAAAAGAAGCGTATTATGATCTATATGTAGGTTTAAGCTTTGATAATAATGGTGTTCTTAAAGAATTATCTATGATTCATTTTATTTTTTGAATTTTAATGTGAAGTTCATGTATGTAATCTATTTTTTCCAAGACTAATAAACTGATTGGTCATTCGGGATTTGAATCCTTATAATCATGCCAATGTATTAAAATAATACACTAAATCTAGGTAATTGGGGTCAAGGTGTTACATGTATCAAATTTAAATCAACATAAAACAAGTGAAAATAAAACATAAAATAATCAAAATACATTAGACACATAATCTTATAATATAAAATGTAATGAATAAGTCAAATAACCCAATGAAAAGAAATTGGATTATGAAATTTCTTACCACTTGTAACTTTTATATCAAATACACTTGGATTAAATAATTAAATTTTAAAAATAAAATACCATTAATTATTATTTTTTCATGATATTACATGTAAAATGGGTAGTATATACACCATATAAAAGAAATTAGGTGTATAACATTAAAATATGCCTCAATAAAGGGAGATTAAGATAAAATCCCTTACCCCATATTTCCCTTTATTTGAATATGATTTAACCTCTTATATAATGGTTTTAAACATTTTATTGATTTATAAAAAAACCATATTAATATTTATATTGTCATATATAATCTTATTATAATATATTATCACCTGTTTGTTAATAATATTTCATTATTACCATTATTTCAGGTGTTAAGTGCTTCGTTTTCTCACGCATGTGTTGTCACATAAGTTTCAGTTATTTTTCATAGGATATAGATATCATTTAAATAATTATATTAATTTTATAAATATCATATTTATTCATTTTATTCATTTTAAAATTAATTCTTGAAAGTTGTACATAAAAAATAAATCGCATCGCTTCGTGGAGACGGTAGACCATATGTATGCACGAGCGATGATTTCATTCCATTAACGGGTGAAATGGTAAGAAATTAGATGATATATTAATTTTATGAAATTAATATCATATCATATTCATTATATATACTCATTATTTTCATCATTATTACTATTCACATGAGTCGGTGATGGAAAACAAATTATATCGGTTCGTGAGACGGTAGTCCACCGTACACACGAGCGATGGACTTGTTTCCCATTTGATGGAGGGGGAGATGGATAAATATTATGAAAACAATATAATAATATCTAGGTATATGGTATATATTGGTTTTATTATATTTTAATTGTCAATAGATAATTTAAGGTGGAAAAATAAAAAATAAAAAGAAAAAACTTAGTGAAGACAATTACCCCCACTTAGAAGAGCCTCCTTTGGATATCTTATTAAGGACCCTAGGGTTGGTAATTTGGGAATAACAGAATCTCTAGAATATTTCTAATGTTTTTTTAGAAATATTTTATCAAGGTTTTGTTGAGAAAAATTTCTTTATATGTGTGAATAATTGAGGGGAGAGAGTGAACTTTTATAATTAAGGAGGAGTGAAATTTTTGTAAATACCCAAAACTATTCAATAATGGGAAGTCAGTCTCACCCCAAGTGCCTCAAAAATTGATAAATAATGGATTTTAGGGAATTTTAGGTCAATAAAAACCATCAAAATAAAAAATAATCTTTTTTTTTAAATTTTTTATTCCTTATCCTCTAAGTTTACTTGCTTTTACCATTTTATTTTTCACCATGATAATTAGTTTTTTTAACCTAGGTAATTTATCCTTTAAGAATTAAATAAAATGAGCCTCATTAAATAATTTAGAATCACTAATTATTAATAATAAATACAAATTATGAAATAAAAATTATATGTGTGTGGAAAATTAATTCTAACACAAGCACATGTAATGCACACAATCCCATTTTAACTTTAATCACGTTAAATAAATTTTATCATCTTTACTAATCGTTATAACCCAAAATTAAGTTGAAATTATTATATAATATTAATTATTATTATTAAAAATATGTAATCCAATTTATGAAATTCAATTCATATAAGTGGTAAAATTTAATTTAAAAATTAACCCATTAATCATGTTAAAAATAAAATTTTCAAGAAATGTATTTTTCTAGTATAAGATGATCTTAAATTAACTATATAACTTGTGATCATCATTATAAAATCCAAAGATCTTCACTTTCAATTCAAGTGATAAAAAAATAAACATTAAATTCCCAAATTTAAAACTATAATACTCGTATTTTCCTGAATTTATTTTTAGAAATTATTTGGGAAAATTATGAGACTAGGAGCTGAGACAACGTGCAATTCTGAGCCCCGGCATGCCTATAATGATTCACTGAAAAATGTTATGTTTTTAAGAACATGTGCACGAAAATTTTCTGAAAAAGTGAAATAAATTTTTAGGTGCCCAGATTAGAAACCCGAGGGCACTGTTGAGCTCAGAGCAATAGATTTAACCCAGGCATGACTTAGCTTTAGTCGGTGTGAGTATTCAGTGGAAAAATACAAAAAGGGAATAACTGTAAATAAAATAATTAAATAAAATTATTTTATTTTTAAAATCCTAATAATTCATATACAGTAACTCAGATTCGAAATATGAGACCACTGTTGAGTTCATAAGAGGGTGTTTTCCTTAGGCGAGTCCTAACATCGGTTAGTGCGGTCCGGATCTAAAAGATAGTTTTTGGACGTAAACGTCATTAAAATAGTTTAATAAAAATGTTTTATTCTTGATAGAATGATGCATTTTATTTTAATTCACATTTGTCAGTGGATTTAGAGTTATCACCATAACCCTAGAATTCCTCTAAGACAAAGAGACAAAGCTATCTCGACGAATGGTTGCAGATTATGGATCAACGATCAATGACGAACCTCAGATTCGAAGGATTTTCACCCACAACAATGATGCAATGAATGTTCTTCGTCAGTGATCAAACTGAATTGAGGTAGGGTGTTTGTGATTTGATTTCTTTTCCCCATTGATGAATTCCATGACGAAACTGGACCAATCAAAAAACAGATTGGACTACAGATCGATCATTGTTGTGGGATGAGATTTACTTGTTTCAAGGTTTAAAAAGGGATATAGATCTTTGTGATTATCTATTCTTGTTCTTTGTTAAACCTTATAACATGAACATATTAAGCTCGACAAGAACAAGGACAAGATACATTCTTCGGGCGTTCTTTATGCCTTTTCTATCCCCTTAACCTCTTGAATTCTTTATGCATTCTTTGTATGTTATTAGTCTTCTCCTAGTGCCTTTGAACCCCAATGCGAGTAATCCGAATCGAGGATCAATTCTATGACAACATCACGGAGGTGCGATGATACCCCAAGGCGGCGGTGGCCGGAGGTGGTAGCTCCAGCCGATCTAGGTGGAGTGCGGTAGGGAATGGCCACCGACAAGGTGACCAAAGCTAGAGGAAGCAACAACCTAACAAGGGAGGCTAGACCATGCAGAGTGTGAAGTAGGATGGGCCTCCGATAGGGCAGCCAGTGATAGAGGTGGAATGCGGTCTGCTGGGGATAGCATGGGAACCCGTGGTAATGGAGGCCGTGTAAAGTGACCAGGGGGGCCGTGGTAGGAATTTTTGGTAGTGGAAGAAAGACATAGATCAAATCTGCATCAGAGGGGGCCCATAGTGGCGGTGAGACGGTAGGACCAGGTGGAGGAGGTGATAGCCATGTAACACGGATGACTACATTGATTAGAGGCCATGGGCCAGTGGGTTGCAATGCGAGGGACATGATAACCACATCCCTAGGGTGGACCGTGTAGACTAGTAGGGGACGTATCTAGGGAATGATACATTTGGAACACACCAATTGGCCCGTATGCGGTGGGCTGAACCAGATAAGCTGGGCCACTCTAATAGCCCAGCAGGCTGGACCGAGCGACCCAGTAGGTTAGGTCCGACCAGCCCAGTGAGCTATGCCCAATGTGCCGAGCCGGTTTGGGATGGGATGAATCAGGTAGGGTTGGGTAGGCCAGACTGGGTCGGGTCGGACTCAGACTAGACCGGATTCTTTTTTCTAAATTGGATATATCTTTCTAAAAGGATGTATGTTTGACAAGATGTCTACAACATTGGAACCCTTGTGATAGGATAATAATTTTGAGATTTCTTGGTGGATTTTTAGTTGGATCAGAAGAGGTTAAAATCATACCCTAGGTATTTTCCTATGAGGGTTAGATACAGGATTCTATTCCCATCATAGAGGATGACCCATATTCTGAAGTGAGTTGTCTCAGCCTAGGTTCGACAGTTGAATTAGTGGGTTAGAGAATATATCACACCGAGAGGCTCATTTTTTCCTAAATTCTCTTTATGGTACCTTAGATAGGGTTTGTGTACAAGGTGTGAACGATATTTACTTGGGAACCTATCCCCTATCTAGGATGATGTTTCCAGTAGGTTGAGGAGTCCCCCTAGTGAAACCTAGGAAGAAAGGACCCCCCCATATATGTATCAGTATTAGATTCTTTCCATTCTACATGACTAGGATTGATGAGTGTGCTTTGAGAAGTTTTCAATGTTTGATGTTTGGATATGACTTGGTGACTACGTGACTTGGGGGATGCATGACTTATCAACACTCCATGTGTTACTGACACTCCATGTGTTACCGACACTCCATGTGTTACGAACACTCTGTGTGTTACCAACACTCCATGTCTTTGTGAGACTAGATTTCTTAGGTAAACTAAGTAACTTGTCAAAAACCTAATGCTCTCTTGGGTACTTTTGGTAGACCTTTTCTACACACTTCTATGAGATATCTTGAGGAGTGGGATCTCCCGGAACGAGCATGTTATGAGCAGAACCGTGCTACTAGCAGTGGATGAGACCTTGATCTTGGAATCCTTTACAAGAATGCCTGGATGTTCTTGTTATATGTGTTGTAGACATATACCTGTTTTGAGTTGACTGTATATTCTCAATGATGTTTCCTATATGGTCCTTTACCTTGTTTTTCAGGGTGTCCTACTAAGTATTGTTTTACTCACCCATGCATGGCCTTTTCCCACACATGTCATGTCTTGTGAAGATGGTTGATGTTTTGACGAAGTTTGAGGTGGACCAAGACTAGGTGGTGCATAGATAGAGACTAGACAATTGAGTTGTGCTCCTGTGGCTTCAAACATCTATTCCTATACCTACCCTTTAGGTAGGGTTTTCAAAAAATGAGCTTCATGACATTGTGCTACAAACTCTTTCTTTTTGGTGGTCTTGTATTCTGGCCCAGTTTTACTTTACTTCACTTTACTTTTCCATCGTACTCTTATGGTTGGGATATAGTGGTATACATGAATTTGTTGACTTAGTATTTTTACTTTTCAGTATTTTGGGCTTGGAGATGTGTGCATGTATATAGGTACTTAGGAAAATCCTCCCATTTGTCGGATATTCCTACTCGGTGCTAGTCTCTAGCCCTTAGCCTATTAGAGATGGGATTGGGGTAGTCACAAAAGGGCCCCTCTGGGATAGGTCGTGAAATAGTGGTATTAGAGTCAAGTTGGTTCTTATTTATGACCAGGAGTCTATGAGATTGGTTTGGGGAAACAATATTAATTGTTTTGAGGTTGGATCTCAGGCTAGGGACTCCAATATTAGTGCGGCGGATGACGTATCCATACAAAAGGACTTTTCACAAATTATATTCAACTTTGTACATGAAAATACTGGTTATAGGGAAAATAAATAAATGTACATGCATCATATATGAATGGGTTGTGTTTTCAATGTCCTTCTTGAGTCATCTCACCATGTATACACTTTCAGTCATGATATATCTTGTTTTCTTATAGGATGTATTCATGACACTAGCTAATGAGGTTTCTATAGAAGGATCAATAATTTTACATGATGTTTAATGAGGTCTCCCTGAGAAGATACATTCACTGAGAAATTTTTCTTCAAGATGGTCAACAAGTGGTGCTTTCTCCTGTTGATCAGTTCATAGACCCAACTACTGTGGTTTCGGTGGATGTAGATTTCCAGACTGAGCTGTGCATGGATATTTTGGTGCTAGATGATGATACATAGGGTTCAAGCATGTATCATAGGCTTTTGAGGTAGAAATATTCTAGGATGAAGGGTTAGCAAGACCTATCGATAGCAGGTGCACAATGTAAGCCATGGGACAGGAGCTTCTGTCAGAAGTTATAGGAACTCATTAGTTCCTTGAGGGATAGGATTTTCTATGCTCATCATGAGAGGGGAAATATCGTGTGAGATTGTCCCACCCTTCAGGTTGTAGTAAGAGAGGCGGTTTATGAACTTCCAAGTAAGATGTAGTGGATAGAGTAGATAGATCCGTTGGGCGTAGACGTGGAAGAGGAGATGGGGATGTAGTAGGATGTGGCCAATATTTAGGCATGTTACCACCACCACCCCAGGTGGTCTATACCAGACTCAGGGAGATGAAGGATAGGGGAGGAGATAGCTACTAGAAGTTAAGGCTTATGACCCGATGACTCCAGGAATGGTTCAAGGTATGATTTTTTTCTTTCTACTTTAGATACAATAGATAGAAACCTTTTCTAATGTTTTAATTTCCTTCCAATTTTCTTGTATGACACATAGAGATTCCAGTTATACCATTGACTTGACCCTTATGCTTAGAGACACATACTAGAGGAGACTCAATGATCACACACTATTTTTGAAAGTGTGAACTGACTCTTAAAGGAGAGAGTTTCAGTTTGGATCTCTTGGTAGTAGCATCAAGGACTTATGATGTCATTATTTGTATGAACTAGTATCCACAGTTCATAATCAGATTGATTTTTTAAGAAAAGGGTGTGGTTCTTCCATGATAATAGAACCAGATTTCTCTTTTATTAGTGAAAGAGAAATCCTTACCGCTCAGGATGGACTCACACATAGAAGGGTGCAGCTGATTACTCTTCAGTTGTCTATATTGAACCTCAGTGTAGTTGGTGTTTTGAGTCCTCAGTTTCTTATAATAGTGGTGGAGTATAAGGATATATTCCCTAAAGATGTTACAGGTTTACCTCCCCACTGAGAGATATACTTCTATGTTGATCTACACCCTGATACTATATTGATATCTACACTATCATATTAGATGGTTCCCACAGAGTTTCATGATCTAAGGGTGTAGTTGGAGGAATTGTAGAGAAAGGGATTAATGAGACCCAATGTTTTACCCTGGGAAACCCTAGGTGGTATTCATTGATCTTAGACATACCATCTTAGAGACTAGAGTTGTAATGGATCCAACAAAGGTTGAGGTAGAGTTTGATGAGCGCTCCCCTCTTGAGGTTTCTAGAGGAGGGTGTCAAGTACGTAGTGTTCTGTGATGCCTTAAGAACCATAATTGGTTGTGTCCTAATACATAGTAAAGAAGTGATTACCTATGATTCAAATAAGTTGAAATCACATGAGAATAACAATGAAACCCATTGTCTTTAGTTTTTAGCAGCAGTATTCTCATTGAAGATGTGGTGGAACTACCTGATGGGTGAGTGTTTTATCATATAATTCAACCAAAAGAGTCTCAAGTATATATTCTCTCAGAAGGATTCAAACTTGATACTGAGCTAATGGCTATAGTTCCTCTAGGACTACGACTTAGAGATTGTCTATACTCCTAGGAAGGGAAACATGGTAGTAGATGCTCTTATTAGGAGATATAGCTTTTAATTATTGAGCGAGGCATCAGACCAGTTATCCTTGTTGCATATATCCATTGGGGATGAACTTGGAGTATCTTATCTCTAGAAAATGGTTATCACCCCTCTATTATTATGGTGGGTCCAAGAGGCACAAATTAGGGATACCGATTGTGAGGATCTACATGATCAAATGTCCACAGGGAATACCCCTTAGGGATATTTAAAAGGTGGGGAGCACATTGTTCTTTTCATAGGATACACGATGATACCAGTGGCCTTGCAAGAGTAGGTTTTGAGGGAGTTTCATGTATACCCTTTAGCTGTATATCTAGGTGTGACAATGATGTACCAGGACCTACGACGTCAGTTTGGTGGAAAGAGATGAAAAATGAAGTTTTATAGTTTGTGTCTTAATGCCTTAATTTTTAACAAATAAAGTCTGAGCATCTGGTTCTAATGGGTTTGAATCAACCCCTTGAGGTGCTGGAATGGAAATGAGATGGAATAAAAATGGGCTTTGTGATGGGTTTACCACATATGTGCAGGGGGGAAGATACCATCTAGGTGATCATTGACTAACTCACCACGTCGGCCCACTTACTTCCTATCTGGGAGTAGAGTTCAGTAGAGAGCTTGGGACTCCTCTACATGAAGGAGATAGTTTAGATACATGGAGTTCCATTGACAATTGTTTTAGACCATGATTCTTGTTTCACATCCTAGTTGTGGAAGGGATTACATGAGACCTTTGGGACTCAATTATTCTTGAGCACAACATTTCACCCCGAGAAGGATGACCAGAATGAGATGAAAATTCAGGTATTGGAGGACATGCTTTGGGTTTTCATGTTAAGTTTTGGATGTAGTTGGGAGGATAACTTACCTCTAGTGGAGTTTTCATACAAAAATATCTACCCCTACACCATTGGTATGGAATCATTCAAGGATTGGTATAGGTGACTATAGAGAAGGTGTGGTTCATACAGGTGAAAATAAAGACTGAACAGAGCCATCAGAAATCTTATGATGATAGGAGATAGAGTCCTTTGGAGTTTGAGGATGAAGAACATGTGTTCCTTGAGGTGTCTCCTTGATGCATGATACATATATTTTGATGGGATGAAAAGATATCTTTAAGGCTCATCGGATCTTTCCTAATACTGCATAGAGTTGGTGAGGTGGCGTATCGCTTGGCTCTACCCCTATAGTTGGATTGAGTACATGATGTCCTCCATGTGTCTCATATGAGGAGATATGTGCATGATTAATCACATATCATTTACTGGGGTGACTTTCACTAAGAACCTAGTGGAGATCAAGGATCAATAGAAGGGGATCCTTTGTGGGTGGTTGATTACTATGGTGCACATTTAGTGGAAGCTCAGGAATCTCCACGAGAGAACATATGAGCTGGAGGATCATTCATGCTCAGTACCCTCAATTTTTTGAGTAGCTTGAGGATGTAAAGACCTAATGTGGGGAGAATTTAATGAATATGATTTTCCCAAATTTATTTTTAAAAATTATTTAGGAAAATTCTGAGACCATACACTAAGACGACGTGCGATTCTGAGGCCCAGTGTGCCCAAAATGATTCATTGAAGAATGTTATGCTTTCAATAGCATATGTGTGATCTTTTTTTGAAAAAAGGAAATAACTTTTAAATAGGTGCTTGGATCAAAAATTCAAGGGCACTATTGATCTTAGAGCAGTGGCTTTAACCTAAGCGTGAATTAACTTTAGTCGGTGTGGGTCTTCAGTAGAAAAACCTTAAAAGGGTGTAAACCTAAATAAAATAATTAAATAAAATTATTTTATTTTTAAAATACCAATAAATCTTATATGGAGACTCATATTGGAAATCTAAGATCACCATTGAGTTTATAAGGGGGAGTTTTCCTTAAGCGAGACCTAACATATACTGGCATGGGATGGCTATGTAAGATAGTTTTTGGATGTAAAAATCATTAAAATATTTTAATAAAAATATTTTATTCTTGACACAATGATGAGTTTTCTTTTAATATGATTTTTTTAGAGGATTCAGGGTTATCACCATAACCTTAGAATTCCTATAAGGAAAGAAGATGGATCTCTCTCGATGAACGGTGGTGGATCGTGGATCAACGATCAACAAAAAACCTCAGATTCAAAGGTTCTTCACCCACAACAACGACATGATTCCTATTCTTCGTCAGAAATCAAATTGAGTTGAGGTAGGGTGTTTGTGATTTGATTTATTTTCCCTGTTCATGAATTCCATGATGAACACTGACCAATCAAAAAACATATTGGCCCGTGGATCGATTATTATTGTGGGATGATATTTACTTGTTGTGGGGTTTAAAAATGGAGATAGATATTTGTAATTATATATTCTTGTTCTTTGTTAAACCTTCTAATATGAAAAAATCATGGATGAAATGAACAAGTCCAAGATCCATTCTTCAGGTGTTCTTTGTGCCTTTTCTCTCCTATCAACCTCTCGTATTCTTTGTGTGTTCTTTGCATGTTATTCATATTATCCCCATGCCTTTGAAACACTATACGAGCAATCCTAATCGAGGATCAATTTCACGATGACACCATGGAGGTGTGATGGTAGCGCAAGATGGAAGTATCTATTCTAGCCAGTCCAGGTGGAGCGCGACAGGGCAGTGCCACTAGCGGGGTGGCTAGTGGCGGAGGCAGCACCGGACCGACAAGGGAGGCTGAGCCAAGTAGAGCGTGAAGCAGGATGGGCCGCTGGCAGGGTGGATGGTGGTGGAGGTGGAACACTTTCCGGTGGGGACCACGTGGTAACCCATGATAGTGGAGGCCATGGCAGTGACCGGGGGCGGCCGCAGTAGGAGTCCATGCCAATGGCAGAAAGACATGGCTTGAACCCACGTCATAGGGGGCCCACGGTGGTGATGAGACTACATGACCAGGTGGAGGAGGTGACAGCTGTGTAATGTGGCTGGTCTCATTGACCAGAGGCCGCAGGCTAGTAGGGTGCAATGTGAGGGACATGGTAGCCATACGGTCGGGGAAAACCACATGGACTAGTATGGGATGCGGCTTGGGTAGGTGACGTCCGTCACACACCAACCAAACCCCATGCGGTGGGCTAGACCGGATAAGCTGGGCCACTCCAACGGCCTAGTGGCATAGAAAGCTGGGTTTATCTGGGCCAGCAAGCTGCACCCAATGGGCCGTGCCCAGTGGGAGGATCCAGTTTGAGCTGGGCCGAACTGGGTTGGGTCAGGTCGGTCGGACTGGGTCGGGTCAGACTTGGACCGAACGAGACCGTTTTTACTAAATTGGACATATCTTTCAAATGTGAGGTCTATTTGATGATATGTTTATGAAATTGGAACCCTTTCAAAAGGGAGGTCCTTTTGAGATGGATTGGTGGGTTTTTAGTTGGATAAATAGAGGTTGAGAGTGTACCCTTGGTCTTTTTCTATGAGGGTTTGTTGTAGGATATGGTTCCTGTCATAGAGGATGAACTGTATTTTGAAGTGAGTTTTCTCATCCCAACTTCGATAGTTGAATTAGTGTTTTGGAGCATGTATCCCACTGAGAAGCCCAGTCGGTCCTCACTTCTCTTCGTGGTAAATTAGATAAGGTTTGTGGACAAGGTGTGGCCAATATTTACATGGGCACATATCCCCTATATAGGATGATGTTTCCAGTAGGGCGAGGAGTCCCCCCGATGAGCCATGGGTGTGGAGGACCCCTATCTATGTATTGAGATAATATTCTTTTTGTTCTACATGACTAGACATGACGAGTGTGATTTGAGCAGTTTTTAGTGGTTGCTTTTTGGTTGTGACTTGGTGACTATATGACTTGGGAGCTGCATGAATTATCAACACTCCATGTGTTACCAACACTCTGTGTGTTACCGACACTCTATGTGTTACTAAAACTCTGTGTGTTATCTAAACTCCATGTCTTAGCGAGACTAGATGTATTAGGGAAACTATGTAACTTTTTGAGACCCTAGTGTTCTCTTGGGTACTTTTGGTAGACCTTTTCTACATATTTATATAAAATAGCTCGAGGAGTGATGAGATCACTCGAAATGAACGTGCTAGGAGAAGAACTATGTATCTAGCAGTGGATGAGACTTTGAGCCTTGGAATAATTTATGAGTATACCTAGATGTTCTTGTTATATGTGTTGTAGACATATACCTATGATTATTTGACTATATGTTCTTATTTATTTTTCCTCTGTGGTCTTTTACTTTATGTTTTGGGGTATCCTACTGAGTATTGTTTCACTCACCCCTACACAGGATTTTCCCGCACATGTCGTGTCTTGTGTAGACCAATGATGTTTTGTTGGAGTCCAAGGTGGATGAGGTCCAGGTGGTTCTTAGAGAGAGACTAGATAGTTGAGGTTTGCTTTTGTGGCTTCAAAAAGTTATCCCTGTACCTACCCTTCAGGTAGGGTTTTCTGTGGACGAGATTTAGGACCTTATACTACAAACTATTTCTTTTTAGTGGGATTGTATTCTGGCCCAGTTGTACTTTAATTCACTTTACTTTTCTATCATACTCTGTTGGTTGGGATATATTGGTATGCATTATTTTTTTACTTAGTGTTTTTACTTTTCAACATTTTGGGCATGGAGGTGTGTGCGTGTGTACTAGTACTTAGAAAATTCCTCCCATATATGGGTTATGCCTACTCGGTGCTAGTCACTAGCCCCTAACCTGTTGGAGTCGGGCTTGGGGTAGTCACATCATGAGCCCCTCTGGGATAGGTCATGAAAAATGCTGATAAATGTGACCTAACTTTTTCCAAAAAACATAAAACATTGAAATGAAATATAGGACCAATTACATTCCCAAGGAAATTTTAAGTTAAGAGTTTTTAGAGAATTAAGAAAAACTCTTAAAAACTTGGGTTCATAAACAAATGGATCATACAGATCAAAATTGTATCACACTATACCCAAATTTTACAATAGGTCATCAATATCATCTGTGTGAAATTCTTCTAGACACCGTTCATTTAACATATTTCCTCATAACTTGGGGAAATAAAAACATAAGAAGGGTAATCTCATATGCTCAGTAAGGGTAAACATAAGAGTAATCAAAAAATTATCTTATGAAATCATAATATGATCATAATGTCATGTGATCGTGAATATAACATTTGAAAATTATATAATTTTTATCAAAGGTCAAAATCTTGATTTATGGAATAAAACATGGATGTTTATAAGACACGAGTTATAAAATAATAAAAGAACACGAGCCATGATAGAATAAAATAAAATTTGTAATTACATAAATAAAATATAACATGACACAAACATGATTCAAGGCTAAATTCCAAGACTATATCACATGGAAGACGAAGTCTCATAAAGTAATTAGGTTTACTCTCTATCCCAACATGACGTCTGATGAGACTGAAACATTACCCAATGCTTTGGAGAGATATTTGGGTGCACCCATAAAAACATGCTCATTCATATGTGTGGAACATAAATAATAAAACACAAGGAATAATCATAAGGGTTACTCATGGAATGAAATGGGTTTTGTAATATTGTCATGAAGCATAACCAAAATAAATATAACAATGGTATCAAAATAGTATATCCACATTCAAACTAATCATAAACCATATAATAAAATATGGAAGATGGTATCATAAGAGATCAATGGTAATTAAGAATAAGATTCAACAAAGGATGTTAACATAGATGAAAATACTTTAAATGATATTATTAAAAAATTATTTAATATAATACCCCATTTCACTTTGAAAATTACATAGGTTTAAAACACCACAAAATTATAAAATAAAAAATTTTCTTTGAAGATAACCTTATAAAATTGTAAAGTAAGATTCAAAAAATCAAGGATTCATGATGTCAAAAAATGATGCTCATGCCATATAAGTTAAAAAAATATCACTTCAGTATTTTTGTTAGAAAATTCTCAAATAACCTTTTTTAGAAAATGAAAAAAATATGATTTTCAAAACATTTTTTAAAAATTAAAACATGAGTAATTTTTTTTAAAAAAAATGGTATAATAGTAAAAACATTTTATAAACAATTTTATAAAACATGGACATGGAAGAAAAAGATATTTTATGGGAAACTTTAAAAATATATTTTTTTAAAAGAGAGTCACTTATAAATTAGAGTGAGAATTAATCAAATAAATAGAATATGTTTATTATATATAAATACACATAAAATTATTAGAAACATGAAATAATATATTCAAAATTTATTTCAAAAATAATCTTTGTATGACATAATCAATTAAGTAAAATTTTAAAGCAAGGAATTAAAATTGGCTTAAGAATTCCCTTACCACTTTGTAATCAGTCGAATCATATACCCCCAAAAAATAATAATTATAAAATGAAACATTTTATAATATCAATATAATTAGATTAATAGTAATATATATATAAAAGGAAATCATATATACACCACAAATAATAAATAGTGGTGAATAATACATACATCTCACAGAAGTAAAAAGTGATATGAGAAACTCTTACCTCACGCTTCCCTTTAGTTTTGCATACTTTAACCTTCTATATAATGATTTAAAGAATTTTATTAAAAAAATTCATGTTTATAATACCTTATATTATGTTTTTATAACATCTTATGACCCTTTCATTAATAATATTTCATGATTTTCATTGTTTTGGGTGCATTTGTTTGATGGTTTCATGATTGGTTATCTTGAGTATAATTATGGATGTTCTTATAAAATGGTAATAAAACTAAAGTGGTGGAATGAAATGTTATTAATTAAATTTAATTAGTATAAATGTTCCCATATATCATTTTTCTTTCTAACATGTGGATGATTTATTTGATTAAATGTTAATGATAAATGGATAGTTTATTTTGGTGGTTTTTCTGAACATCACAAACTAGTTTCATTTTATTTACTAATATGTGTATATATTTGTTCCAGAATATTAAATTGGATATAATAAACCTCTTAAAATTTCATTTAACTAGAATAATATTTTTATGACCATCCATGAAGGCAGTGATGGAAAACCCACAAAATCATTATTCACAGAGGCGATTAACCGCCATAACTTGGAAAATAGTTTCTTTTTATTTGAATAAAAATTGGTAATAAAAGGGATGGATATATGATATTACATTATCAATATAAAAATCAGGTATATACATGATTATCAAGTTATCATTCCTTGATTGATTAAGGATATGAGGAGAAAGTAGAAGAAGAAAAGAAAATGAGGGAGGTGTTTTGAGAAAATTATCTCTTGAATATCACCTCCTTGAGAGACCCTTGAGGACCTTAGATTTGGTATTTTGGTGATAAAATAAGAAATAGGACATGGGTTGAGTGAGGAGGATAAATTTTGGAAGATATTTAGAAGATTCATGGATTTTGGGTTGAAATGGATTGGTATTTATATTTGAGGAGAGGCGAGTTTAAGTGATTAAATAATGATTATTTTATAATTAAATCCAACCACATTGAGGTGAAATTAATTTAAAATAATTATATTAAAATTAATTTTTTTGAGACTTGTTAGTATTGAGAAATACCTAAAAAACCATTAAATGTTGTAATTTTTAGTTATGTTATGCTTTTACCTTTTAACTTTAACCCTTGCAACAATTTTACCTATAACGCAATAAATAATTTTTTTTACCACGGTAAAGTTTTTATACCTAAAAATGAAATTGAACATAAAAAATATTTTCGAATTTATAATTCTAAATATGGAATATATTTTAACTAATTTAATTCATAAAATTTTAAAAATTATATTTAAAATTAATCCTACAGATATGAAAAAAGCATGTTTTTACAGTGAAAAGTTCAAATGTTTGAAATGTTTTTTTATCCAATTTCAATATGAAATTTATCAAAATGAACTAAATTAGATTTATTGATGTATAAATGAACTAATTATACTTTAAAACCAATTTAAAATGTAATTTAACTATATAATATATTATACTAAAATGTAGTTTTTAATTAAAATTCACTATTTTCACGATTCATCAAAAAATGAAACTTCTTCAAAAAATACCAAAAATTTACATTAAAATAATTTTAATATTATTATTTCAAAAATAAAATTTATTTTTTAAAATAAAACTTATAAAAATTTCAAAATTTAGTTTTAAAACAAGTGTTCCATCAAAAGGCGTCAAATTACCATTTAGAAAATATAGATTTTTATACTTAAAATTGGATTTTATTATTATGTTAAGCCTATAAAAATTATTGGATGAATTAAAAAAAATTGATTGAAAATATAAAATATAAATTTCATTAATATCTTTCACTAATAGTGATTAATTTAATTTATTAATATAAAATGTCATTGTGTGCATAAAAAAATTAGTTTTTTTTAAATAAAAACACATCCTTTATGTTTAATTGGTTATTATTTTTACTAATAATTAACTTTTAACCAATGAATTAATTTAATAAACATATTTAAACTATATTTTTGTAATTTAGTTAATCTCATTCATTTCCACCATTCCAACTACTAGGTAATAACTATCATAATTATATAATAATATTTTAATAGTTTGTTTAAGCTCGATGTTCTGTGTAACGAAGGTTATTAAAAAAGTGATATTTTAAAATCTTAGAAATGCATGTATCATAAATTTTCAAAGTGTTAAAATTTATTTTTAAAAAATAACATACCATAAAATCTAGGTGTGTTACATTCTACCCCCCTTAAAATTAATTTCACCCTTGAAATTCATTACTCAGATATTAACAGATGAGGATACCCTTGATGAATCAATTACTTAGGTTCTCATATTGCCTACTAAAAATGGTAGCTTTTCTAAAAAACTTTAACCAGTTGAGTGGTCTCATTTTATTTAAATTTATCTCTATGATCCTGAATCTCTACCAGTTTTTATTTATAATAAAGAACTTTCTCTAATGGTATGACCTTTGAGTTTAGTATATATGAAGGACCAGGTATGAACCCACTTAGGAGAAATACATGGAACACATCATGAACTCGAGAGAGATTTTGTGGAAGAGTTTATTGATGATATACCATCCCATTACGATCAATAATTTCCAAAAAAAACTGCATCATTGAAAATTTGAAATTTTACAAAGAAAATTAAAGGAAGATATTAGAAAATTCATTTTTGGGAAACCCACATCATAAAAAAGGTCAATGAAACATCCCATTAATAATAATAAAAGTTAAATGTGAAGGTCACCACAAAACTAGGCTTTCTAGTAAGATAAAATTAATACGAAGTGAAAATTAGGACATGGAATAGAAATCAAACTATCATGTTCTAATGGAGAGTGATAGATAATATGTTCATAAGAAATTATTCCATCACAAAACTGTAAATCTGTGATGGTTTAAAGAGTCCATTGACTTTTTAGTAAGAAAATTAAACAAATAACATCTTTTGTTTAAAGATACATTTCATAGAGTTGAATAATTACATTACTTCCCTATCTAAAAAAATTAGTAAATATATATACTTGATAAGTAGAGTTTCAACTTTTAATAAATTTCCACTACAAAATCATCTTTTTCTCTAAATTATGAGTTTTATTTTTTTATGCCTGATGCACTAGAATCAACTTCTATAGATCATTAAATTTAAAAAAGACAACAATCTATTCCTCCCATATTTATTCATTAACCAAAACCAAAATGAATAGTACAAGATATAATATTCCAAAAAGAATAAACCATTATATGATGAAAAACTACTTTAATATATAAAATTCAATAGTAATACCCAAAGTTAAACTTAGATCATTCGATAAATAACTATCCTTAAAATTACTAAAAACTATTCAAGACTAATATTGAAACAAAAAAATCAAAAGGATTTGATCACATACTCTTTCGAGGTAAATTTTAATATTTATCCCAAAATAACATCAATCACTATTAATGTCTCATACCGAAAATTTAATTTATGAAATCACATAATCTCTAAGATATTATAACCATTTCCATAAATAACCCAACTCACTATAAAGACATAATAAAATCATACATGCTTCTAATATATAAATCAACCATTATTCGTCAAATAAAATCCCATTGTATTATATTTACCTTAATCATATAGGGTTACCAAAATTGTGAACATCTTCCAAATTAACATTAATCACTTAATCAAAAAATAATTTCCAATTTCATGGTTAAAACATATTTTCCCAATATGAACTTAACCTTTATCTATCAGATATTTTAAATAAAAGAAAATAATTTTATACTAACTAGGACATCACATAGGCCAGTGGAAGATGATGCAACCTTGTCTCCCTTCAGTTGTGGGCTCAATTCCCATGGCCTTACCACATGTGATGGGTTTTCACCATTCCTATATGTTTTCATTTTTCTAAAACTATATTATTATAATCCTTATAAGATTCTATAAATGTGAGAAACATCCTAAAAAATAACCTTCACATGTTTGAACCTCAAAGGTTATCTCATACCTTTAATTTTTCATCCCAAAATGTAATAACCCATAATTACCTAAAAAATGAATGTCTCCAAAAATACAATTAGTCACCTTAAAATTTCATAGCTTAAAGCCTTAAAAGGGGATTTGAAGACACTGAACATATGATCAACCTGAAAATTATAAACCCATGATGATATCCATAACTATTAAGTATACCAAAAAAGAAAACTTCATAATCTAAAAAGTTGTCTAAAACCTACTCTGATACCAACTATAATAGCCTAAGATCCACACTTATAAATTTGGTGCTAAAAACATAAACATTATATTCTTAAATTTGATACTGATAAATGTGACCCAACTTTTTCCAACAAAACATACAATGTTGAAAGGAAATATTGGATCACTTAAATACCCAAAGATTTTTTAGGTTTAGAGTTTTTAGAGAATTAGGAAAACTCTTAACAAATTTTGCTCATAAATAATTTGATGATAAAGATCAACATTATTTCCCACTATACCTAACTTTCACAATAGGTTATCAACATCATCCATGTGAAATTATTCTAGACACAATTCATTTAACATATTTCATCATAACCTAGGGAAATGAAAACATAAGAAGGGTGATATCATATACTCAGTAAGGGTAAGCATAAGAGTAATAAAACAATGATCATATTAAATCATAATATGAGTATAAGGGTATGTGATAGTAAAAATAACTTTTTAAAATCATATAATGTATATCAAAGATAAAAATATTGAGTCACGAAATAAAACATGGATGTTCAAAATACATGAGTTATAAAATAATAAAATAACATGAGCCATGAGAGCATAACATAAAACATGGAATTGTGGAAATAATATATAACATGACATAAACATGAGTCAAGGCTAACTACCAATACTATATCATATGGTGGCCAAAGTACCATAAAAGAATTAGGTTTACTCCCTTTCCAAATATGACATCTCATGAGACTAAAAAATTACCCAATTAATTGGAGTGCTATCTGTGTGCACCCATTACAACATGATCATGTATATGTGAAACACATAAAGAATAAAAAATAAAGAATAATCATAAAGGTTACTCATGGAATGAAATGGGTATTATATTATTGTCATGAAGCATAACCAAAGGAAATATAAAAATGGTATCAAAATACTAAATCCCCTGTAGAACTAATCATAAAAAATATAATAAAATATGGAATATGATATCATAAGAGATCAATTGAAATGAAGATTAAGATTCAATAAAAGATGTTGACACAGGTGAAAATACTTTAAATGAGATTATTGAAAAATTATTTAGTAAAATACACTTTTTGAATTTGAAAATTACATAGGTTTAAAACACCTAACAATTATAAAATAAAACATTTTATTTGAATATAACCTTGTAAAATTATAAATAAGGATTTAAAACATTAAGGCATCATGATATAAGAAAATTCCTCTCATTCCATATACATTAAAAGAACATTACTTCCGTATTTTTGTTGGAAAAGTCTTAAAGAACCTTTTTTAGAAAATGATGAAATATACTTTTCCAAACATTTTATAAAAATTAAAACATGAGTAAAAATATCTTTAAACAAAAATGGTATAATATTAAAAACATTTTTAGAAATAATTTTAGAAAATGCAGACATGGGAGAAAAGGAGAGTTTTAGGGGAAACATTAAAAATATATATTTTAAAAGACTAACTGAAAATTAAATTTTTATTTCAAAAGCACTTTTTGAGGAAAAAGTGGGAAACCTGGAATAACACCATACAAGAAATAACCCAGAACAATACTACAAGAAACTGCTCCTCCCTAGAAACTACAACATTATGTTAATCCTCCACCTCACATGACCGCTCGATAAGCTATCCCATGTAGTGTTTCACAGACCTAGTACCGATGGAAAAGACATAACCTCTCGTTCATCCAAATCCAAAATGGTCATGCATAGATGAAAGATTCTTGATCTGAATCATCATCTGGAGCTGATCCTTGTAGAGAGTTGGTTGCTTAAACCATCAAAATTCAAAATAAAAACCAAATTTCAAAAATTGTCACAAATCTCACTCAATCCAGATTTCAAAACCACCATTGATAAGTTTAAAATTTCAAATCCATAAAACCACCAAAAATCCATCAAAATCATCATCAATCTCCCTGAATTGGTCACTGGAACTGACATCACAAAGGACCAAGAAGACCATCGCACTGATCCACCTCGGAGAGACTGGAGAAATCCTAGAACCAGAGTAGAGAACCGTGCAAAAAGATTCATGAAAAATCGTTAATGATACCTCAACTTAGCACCATCATGTCACTTTCACCATCATCACATCAACTCAAGCATCACCATCTTGAGATATCATAATCAAAACCAGTGCATGAAAAAACCACCGGAGCAACTCAAAGCACATCGTAGATGCAACTGGAGAAACCGAAACGCGCATCACAGAGGTGACTGGAGCTGCTGAAAAGCACATCATAGAGGCAACTGGAGTAACCAGAGATGCACATCACAAAGGAAAATAGAGTAGTTATAGAGTGCATCACAAGGCCTAGAACCACACAACTGGAAACCATGAGAAACTTAAAACAACTTCATCCCAAAACAGCAAACCTCAAAAAAACTAGAAAGCAAATGAAAACACAAACGATTAATGAGAGGGAGAGGAAAACAACACTAGAGCGGCACGGAGTGCATTACAGAGGCATTTAGAGCAACTAAAATGCGCATCATAGTAGAAATTGGAGCAACTAAAGAGTGCATCGTAGAAGTGACTAGAGAAACCAGATATGTGCATCGCATTATATTCCTCAGAACTGAAACCTCACCCAATTTGAGAAAAAGAGATCAGAAACCTCGCCTCCTCCACAAACACTCAGATCCAGACCTCCAAGAAAACTGCCTGCCAAGACAGAATCCCATCCACCAAAAACCCTTGAAACCCCATTTTCTATCCCACAATTTTCCAACAAAACAATCGAAAGAACTGCTGATGAAAAGCGAAAAGTAATTCAGAGATCGAAAGAAATGCTTCAAGATTCTGATTACCGATACCAAGTTTGTCTGTCATGAATCCTCCTCCATTGCATCCCCCGAGTCCAAGCCCCTATCGCCGCAACACACGATCGTAGGAGTCAACTTGGTTCAATGACACCCCCATCACCACGTGAGCACGAAATCTTCCCAGATCTAATCTTCTGTGACTATTTGGGGTCACTGACATTAGGATTTCCATATTCGAGTTCGGAAACTGGAACAAGGACATAAACTAAGTTTCGATAATCAGTTAACAGTGATGCCTAAGAGAGCTCGATCCGAGTCTTCCTCATCCATGCGATAGCTTTGAGAATTCTTCCTCAGATCTGAGCGTAGTTGGAAACAATGGTCGGCTTCCTCAAATCGCGACAGTAGTAGAACAAATTTGCAGGCCTGAACAACAGTGGTGAGGGAACAATTCATATTTATTCTTAGAATATTCCACCATCTTCACCGATCCATCCGTGCTGAGCCATCAGTCCTCTGTGCAGAACCCCCAACCCTAGGGTGTTCCCGAGAGCAGAGAGCTCCTGAGACGTTTTTCTATTTTAAAAGAAAGACTCTTATAAATTGGATTGAGCATTAATCAAATGAATCAAATATGTGTATTATTTGTAAATAAAAATAAAATGAGTGGAAATATTACATAATATATTCAAATTTTTTTTAAAAAATAATCTTGGTATGACATAATCAGATAAGTAGAAGTTTAACCAAAGGAATGAAAATGGGGTTAAGAATTCCCTTATCACTTTGTAATCAGTCGAATCATATACCAAAAAAAAAATAATTATCAAATTAAACATTTAATACCATGAATATAATTAGATTCATGGTAATATATATCAAAGGGATATATATATACACCACACATAAGAAATAGTGGTGAATAAGATATATATCTCTAATATGTAAAAAGTGAGATGAGAAACCCTTATCTCATGCTTCTATTTAGTTTTTCATACTTAAAACTCCTATATAATGTTTTAAATAATGTTATTAATTCATTAAAAATCTATATTCATATTTATAATACCTTATATTATGTTTTTATAACATTTTATAACCCTTTAATTAATAACATTTCATGATTTTCATTGTTTTGGGTGTGTTTGTTTGACGATTTCATGATCAGTTCTCTTGAGTATAATTATGGTTGTTCTTGAAAAATGGGAGTAAAACTCCATTAGTGGAATGAAATGGTATTAATTAAATTATAGGAGTATAAATGGTCCCATATATAATTCTAGTTTCTAACATTAGGATGATTCATTTGATTAAATATTAATGATAAATGGATAGTTTATTTTGGTAGTTTTTTCGAACATCGTAGAATAGTTTGGTTTTATTTACTACTATGAGTATATATTAGTTCCAAAACATGAAATAGGATATAATATACCTACTAAAATATGATTTAACTAGAATGATATTTTTATGATCAGCCATGAAGGCAAAAATGGAAAATGAACAAAATCATTATTCATGGAGGTAATTAATAGGTGTAGCTTGGAAAATAGTTTCATTTATTTGAATAAGAGGAGGTAATAAAAGGTATGGATATAATATATTAAATTATAAAAATAAAAATAATATATATAAATTATTATGGAGTTATCATTACTTTATTTATGAAGGAGATGAGGAGAAAGTAGAAGAATAAAATAAAATAAGAGGGGTGTTTTGGAAAAATTACCTATTGAATATAACCTCCTTGAGAGACCCTTGAGGACCTTTTATTTGGTATTTTGGTGATATAAGAATTAATACAACGTTTGGAGAGTTATTATGATAATTTTTTTCATATATCTTATGATTTTCATGGCTTTTGGGTTGAAATGGGGTTGTATTTATACTTGAGGAGAGGTTGTTTAAGTGATTAAATAATGATTGTTTTATAATTAAAGACAACCAAATTGATGTGGAATTAATTTCAATGAATTATATTGTCAATTAATATTTTTTAGTCTGGTTAGTGTTGATAAATATTTCAAATAACCATTAAATTTTGTAATTTTTAGGTATGTTAAGCTTTTACCTTTTAACTTTAACTCTTGTCACTATTTTACCTATACCGTGGTAAACGATTTTTTTACCATGGGATAATTTAAATTAAAAACTGATTTGGACCTTATTATTATAAATATGGAATCAATTTTATCAAATTTAATTCATAGAATTAGAAAAATTATATTTAAAATTAATCCCGAAGACACAACGAAAAGACATGTTTTTGGAGTGAAAAGTTTAAATGTTTGATTTTTTATATCCAATTTCAATGTAAAATTTATTCCAATAACCTAAATTGGATTTATTGATGTATAAATTAACTAGTTATTTTTTAAAATTAATTTAAAATATAATTTAAATATATAAATATATTAGATAAAAATGCAATTTTTAATTAAAATTTAGTATTTTTCACTATTCATCAAAAAATGGAACATCTCCAAGAAATACTAAAAATTCATCTTAAGCTAATTTTGATATCAAAATTTCAAAAATTAATTTTACATTTTCAAATAAAACTTATAAAAGTTTCAACTTTTAGTTTTAAAACAAGTGCTCTATCAAAAGATGACAAATTGTCTTTTAGAAAAATATAGCTTTTTATGCTTGAAATCAGATTTTATTCTTGTATTAAGTCTATCAAACTTTTTGGATTAATTAAAAAACATTTTATTGAATATATAACATATAAATTTCATTAATATATTTCACTAATAGTGATTAATTTAATTAATTAAGATAAAATGTCGTTGTGTGCATAAAAAAATTAGTTTTATTTTTATAAAAACACATCCTTTATGTTTAATTGGTTATTATTTTTATTAATAATTAATTTCTAACAAGTGAATTCATTTTATAAACATGTTTAAACTATATTTTTATAATTTAGTTTATCTCATTAATTCCCATCATTCCAACGGGTAGGTGATACTTATCTTAATTAAAAAACAATATTTTAATAGTTTGTTTAAGCTTGTTGTTCTGTGTAATGTAAGCTATCAAACATAATGTTATTTTAAAATCTTGGGGTTTCATGCATTATAATTTTTCAAAGTGGTAAAATTTATTTAAAAAAAATAACATATCATAAAATATTGGGATGTTACAATCATTATATAGATTTAAATTCATATATTTTGATATATAATATATAAATTCAATTTAAATATTTCCTTATTAGTGGTTATTTTAATTAATTAAATTGGTAGAATATTATGAATTTAAAAATCATTCAAACAAAAAAAATGCATTTTTAAGCCTAAAAATAAACTTATACCAAAATAGGTTATAAGAATGATTAAAATGTAATTAATTATTTTAAATAAAAATATATAATATTTTTGATAATTTTAAATAAAATTTAAATAATAAAGGTACTTTTAAATTACTTAATTTATTAAAAAAAATGAAATTTTTACAAAAAAGCGGCATTTTTCTCTATTCGTTGAAAAATCACACTTTTTAGAAAAAACCCAAAATTTCACCCTAAGATAATTTTGATATGCTGATTTAAAAAATGAAATTATTTTTATACAATACAATTTCTAAAAGTGGTATAAATTAATTATAATTCCCAAAAATAAATTGAAAATTAAAACGATTTTTTATAAAATGTATTTTGAAGCTTAAAATGAATTTACTAAAAATGTGAGTGATTATTTACTAGGTATTTATAAATAAATTTATTGACTAGGACCTATATTATAATACCCCAACCTTAAAACTTAATTAATCTTGAGTTATTACAAGATTACACATTGATGATCTTTTCAGGTATAGAGTTTTAGAGAATTAGATCATAAAACTTGCATTACATTCCACATTTAAACAAAGTGGTTACATAAAAGATAGTATTCATTTTTCCCATCAATGGAAACATATTTAAAATAAAACATAGATTCTTTCTTGACACTTCCTTGACACTATCATCATATCATGTACCATTCCCTTGACCTGTGATTTTTTTTTTAAAAACTTGGGATGAGCATAAAAAGCTCAGTATGGGTTATAAAAAGTATGTAAAGGAACCATGAGTACATATATACATAAGAATGAAATCATACTTTACCCATAAATCATAAGCACTTTAACATACCTCATAAAATCATGAATAAATCATAGAAATCATAAGACATAAAGGTAACATGAGGAATTAATAACATTCTTACGTAGGGAGTAACCCTCTTGGTTACGTTTGGAATACCCATCACAGTATATTCCCTAAATCTCTTCGGAGAAACCTTAACGTTTAACTCCTTCATGTTACCCAATGCATTGGAGAGCTATATCGGGCTCACCCGCCCTTAGTTTATCACGGAACCACCCATCTTCATAACAATGCCCAAGAACCATAACATAATCATAACACATAACTTAAGCATAAAGGAAAGATAACATTCCCACATTTCAATAACAATATAACATTTTAAGATATTGAAATAATGAATCCATTCTAAAAACCATTTTCAAAACCATTTAAAACATTTAATAAAGAGATTTTTAAATAAAAGTGTCCCATACCACATTAAAGCTTTTAACATTTTAAAACATTAATATCCATATAAATAAATCCTTAAAACCATTTTGAAAACATGGATATTAATGAGAAATATTTATAAGAATAAATCATTAAAACATTTAAAACGATATTTTAGTTAAAGGGTTTTTAACAAAATGAGAGACACTTGAATACAATAATTGAGGGAAAAAATTTAATCAAAACTTTATAATATCATGAGAATAAAGGGATTCATGATATAATATTCCAAAGGACAGTATATACACCATATAAGAGTGAACTGGTGCATAACAACAATGAAGTCTCAATAGAAATGTAAAATGAGATGAAATCCATTATAAAGAAGGTATCCTTAAATTAAGGATAAATCAATCTCATAATTATGTGTGAAAAATATAAATACACCCAATATATGTGGATATTAAGTGTAAAATAATCAAAGGTCATTCACACGTATTCAAAGGATGACATATTCAATAACTACATGTTGAACCCAAAGAAATCGAAATTGGGTTAAGAAGTTCCCTTGACAGCCTAACGACATCACATAAAATTTTAGAAAAAGAGTTGATGAGAGAGATAAAGGGTGTCTAATCACTTGGAAATAAAATTTACGTCCATAAGGATATATAATAACATATACCCACATAATAAGATGAAAATTAAAAGACATAACAAAATAAGTCTTTTAAAAAGAGGAGGGTGAAAGGTTCCCTTAACGATTTGGGTAACTTTCGAAACGTATACCCCATGAAAGAAGGACTCTACAACATTGATTTAAATACTCATAAATGAAAGTATGTTACACAAAGAGTAGAATAATGGACAGTACATACACCACTCAATAGGAAATATTGGCAAATGTAGCATGAATCTCACGAAAACACAAAGTGAGATAAAAAGCCCCTTACGAAATTTCGGCAGCCTAACGGTGCCAATTAAAACTTCCAAAAATGAATTTATGAGATTAAATAGGGTCTCTCATAATATTAAAATAAAAATTATATAATGAGGAATATTAAATAACATCCCCAAACATAAGAAAGATGAGATTAAAAGAAATGACATAAAAGAGAGTACTTAAAAAGGAAGAGAGAGGTAGGATCCCTTACCTCGGGTCCGACTTGACTCGATCGTTCTTTAACCTCCTGAATAATAAACTTGAGTTAATTTCTACTTGATTAAGAACCTTTTTAAAGTTCATTATTCCTTTTATATCACTCATTACCATGCTATGAACACTATATAATTATTTAAGTTAATAATGGTCGTTTTGTAGATCATTGCTACTTGAGTCAAAAATAAACTCTTTATAATTACAAGTTGTTCATGTTGTAAAATATATATTATATCCAGAATTATATTTATTATTTATATATCATATATATCATATATATCCATTATATACATGCATTTATAATATTACATAAAATTAGAGGTAAGAAATGAAATGCACCGTTCATGGAGACGGTAAGTCGTACGTACGCATGAATGCTACTTCTATTTATATTTCTTATTTAATGGAATTAAAACATAATGATACATAATAGTATTATAATTCTAGTATTTTATCATATATAATATCATTAAATATATCCTTTATATGTACCACATATGGTATTAATGAATCAAATCACTTTGAGGGGGCGGTAGTCCGCACTTCCTAAAATGAAGATATCGCGTTTAACCATAATGGAAACCATAAAGGTATGTCATAAATGAAAAATACATAATCTCAAGTAAAACATAAACATATTATATATCATATTTAAATATAGTGACATCTTAACGTCCACCTTTGAAGGTGTTAAAAGAATATTGAACAATCATCGTTTCGTGAGGCAGAAATTCACCATCCACAGAAAAAGTATGTTATTTAACCATTAGATGTATGTGTGTGTAAGTGTAGCTAGAATACTTCTTATAAAAACATCCTAGTATATTTTAGATACTGGAGTTGTTACAAAAGAAATTAATAAAAAGAGTTTAGGGGGTTGGAGAAGCAAAATAAAACAAAAGAACACAAGTGAAGACATTACCTTAAAATCGGGTAACTCTCTTTGATTCAAGCTCATAGGCTTCTTTAGGAAGACTTCTGCCCAAATTAAGGCTTCTAGGAGTAAGAGAGGGATGTGTAGAGACAAAATGAGCAGTGTTTGGCCGATCCAAAGGCTTTGGAGGTGTGGGTAAGGTGGTAGCGGTGGGGGCCTTTTATAAGAGGAGAGGAGGGGCACTCTTGGAAAGGTATAAAATGTTACTTTATTTTCAAACGAGTTTCGGATTTTAAAGGTCCCACATTGATGTATTTCGAGGATAAGGTGGTAAGGGTTCTAAATATACTCATAAAATAGGTCTTTGACAAGTGTAAGTTATAGTTTTAACATTATCTTTTCATTTTATTTAAATCCTTTATTAATGAGGTAATCACTGCATCATCATGATGTCATAAATAATTTAATTTATTTAATGTCTGAAAATTAAAAAAAAATACTATGATTTAGGAAATATTTTTATATTTCTAATTACTATTTATATTCAAATAGATAATTTATGTAGACAAAATTAAAAATGTTTTACTTAGGTGATACATTCTTTGTTATATTTAACTTTCTTTAAAAAATAAAAAGATAAAAAAGTCATTATCACACAAAAGTGATTCCATGGGGTCCCCAAGTTTGGAAAAAGACATCCCATGGTCGTCCATGACACAAAAAATAGTATTAGGACACATGTTGGGGTCATTTTTTATTATTATGATATTATTTTATTATCCTTAACTACCCGATTACTAATTAATCAAGATAATTAAAGATAATTACCGTCGTTACTATTCATAATGTCCAAAAAAAAGAGTCTTGATTAAATAATTTGGAAATTATTATTCGAAATATGTAATCCATTTTACCAAATTCCAAACACAGAAATTGCAATAATTAATTCAAAAATAATTCCCGTTGTCAAAACCAATAACGGGTTTTCTTGAAACAATATCTATGAAAAGTTTGGCATTAGATTATGCCAAATTACAATGTGAAATTAATCCTAATGACCAAACTTGTATTAAATGGTAAAAATATATTCAAATTAAACTTTAAGACCAATTAAAAAGATAATCTAACCATATAATTAAATTAGATGAAAAAGCAGTTTTGATGTAAAATGCAGTATTTTTCACTATTCATTAAGAAAATGAACATTGTCAAAAAAATACCAAAAATTTATATAATGTAAAATTAAATTTCCCAATCATAAAGAATATGTTTATTTTGAAAAATAGAGCTTATAAAATTGTCAAAAGATAGATTTAAAAAAGGTTTTCCATCAAAAGGCAGTAAAACAATCTTTTAAAAATATTAGAGTATTTATTCTTAAAATTGGATTCATTTGGATTTTAAGACTCTAACATTTATTGGATAAATGTAAAAATATTTAACAAACATATTTAATCATTTTTTAGTTATTTCTGTTCATTCCCTCCATTACAACAGCTAGGCATAAGATTTCAAAGAAAATCGTTATTGCGTATTGGGTACGCCATCGAGCATAATATTATCTTTAAAGTAATATTAACATTTATTCAAAAATATTGATAAAACTTAGAATGTAATATTATTTATTTACCTGGGATGTTACATCCTTCCCCCCTTTTGGGAATTGCATCCTCACAATTTTAAAATTGGCCTTAGAATCTTCATTGAAAGTCCCACATTAGAACAAGAGTCAGTAAAACTATCACTTTAAAAGAAAGGGAGAGAAGTATAAAGGTCACCTAAGTTAACCCATACTAGGATTAAAAGTAGGAAAATATGGATATGGAGGAGAAAACAAGGGGTCATGTTCTGATGGAGAGTTATAGTAAACATGTCTAGGAGAAAGTTAACCACAAGAAAATCACAAACTTGTGATGGGTTAAACGGTATTCGATTCCCCAGTAGGAAAAGTTAACATACAACCTTTTTGTTTTAAGTTAATTTTCATTGAGGAATTTATTTTTGATCTTAAATAAGTCATAAGGAAACATACTTACTTGTCATGTTGACTTTCAACTTTTACTAGATTTCTTACACGAACTCATATTTTCTCCAAAATACGAGTATTTAGGAAGACTTGTTCGCATTAAGAGTACTATAATAAACTTCTTGAGAATCACCTAATCCACAAAAGAGAACTATATATTTTCCATGTCTTTAGATCTCAACCAAAAAAAAACCCAAAAATTTTAGTACGAGATCAGATAATACCCAAAAAGGATATTTTTTTTTACAAAAAAAAACTACTCCTAATCTCCAAAATTTGTCAAACAAAACCCAAAGTTCAACAAATACCATTCAATAAACATCTATCCATAAAATTATACAAAGTAAACCAAACTAAGATTGAAACCCAAATCTCTGAAGGATTTAATCACATAGTCTCCTAAGATAAATTTAAATATTTTTCTCCAAAATAACATCAGTTACTCTTACAGTCTCATACTGAAAAGTAATTAACCTAATCACATATCCTCCATGATAGGCTAATCATTTCCATTGATAACCAAAAATAAATTTACTCTTAATTCATAAAATAATCTAACTAAAAAGAATCATTCAAACCTACCAGGGACTTCACGTAGTCCAGTGGTAGGCGATAAATACCAGTTGCACTTTGGTTGTGGGTTCGATTCCCACAGCTTCGTCCGACGTGACTGGTTGTCACATGGTCTGCGTGTTGTCCTTTTTCCAAAACTATATAATTCTTAAAACATCCCCCCAAAAAGAGATAAAATATTCAAAAAAATAACCATAACATATTTTAACCACAAAGGTTATCTAATAACTTCCATTTTGCAACCCAAAATGTATTAACTAGTAATTGCCTCAAATTCAAGGATCATATAAACCCAAATGGTTCTTTATAACTATATCCACAAAAGAAAGGATAATTATTCCTTGAATAAAATTTTCGTATATAAAACATCAGGGTTACTATAAAAAGTCTTCTAATGTAACCCCATCATCAAAAGAGACTTAATACATCTAAGAATTTCACCATCCTAAAATCTACCAAAACTCTTGAATCCCTTATATGATGACTTCTTAATCATTCAACATTCTTCATGATCCATTAGCCATTCCTTTTAAACTTATTCTGAAATACTTCTTTCCTACAAACAAAATCATGAATCATATCCTATGATTCCAATAATAGGAAAACATATGTTAAGAAATAATCCATACCTTTCATTCTTCATTGTCAGTTTCTTCATCCTCAATCGGAATGGAATTAGGTATTGGTAAATGAATATTTGTACGATCTTGGTGACCCCATTCCCGAAACTTCTTCGTAGGACATGTGTCTGCATAATGACCATGCACACCACATTTAAAACATTCAATTGATCCTTCAGAAAGAACTTCTTTCCCTTTTATAGAGTCAACTAGATGCTTCCTTTTTCCATGGCAGGTTCTTACTTTATGACCTTCATTTACACATCTATAGCATCTTTCTGTCCCTTCGAAACATTTTACTATGTGTTTCTTTCCACATATTTGACACATAGGTTTTTGAACATACTTACCTTTATGATTATTACCTGAACATCCGTAGGGATTTGTTTCTCGCATATACGATGCCTTATAAAAATAACTATGGTTCAGGTGGTCAATCATGACTCCAGATAGTTGGTTGAGGATAACCACAAGAGTTCTCATTGCAACTCCCATATCATTCAGTTGTTCTTTCATAAAACCATCACAGGTTTCTTCAAATCCACTGTTACTTAGGTGCCTGCTAGATCCATCCATTTACTAAAACCAAAAAGTCCAGTGTGAGTATATCAGTAAAATCATCAAATAATAAAGAGGAAGATAAACACCAGGATATACTTATCCAAGTTATCTCAAACTCATTATAACTTAAAAAAAAAATAATGACTCCATCTAACATACTAACCATTGTGGTTATACACAAATTGTCACTTTTTCTTAAACAACACTCTAACCTCTAAAGTTATCTAAATCGACCTTTGATACCAACTATAATGCCCTAGCCTTAAACCTTACTTAATCTTGAGTTATTACAAGATTACACATTGAGGATCTTTTCAGGTTTAGAGTTTTATATAATTAGATCATAAAACTTGCATTACATTCCACATTTAAACAAAGTGGTTACATAAAAGATAGTATTCATTTTTCCCATCAACAAAAACATATTTAAAATAAAACATGGATTCTTTCTTGACACTTCCTTGACACTATCATCATATCATGTACCATTCCCTTGACCTGTGAAAAACATTTCAAAAACTTGGGATGAGCATAAAAAGCTCAGTAAGGGTTATAAAAAGTATGTAAAGGAACCATGAGTACATATATACATAAGAATGAAATCATACTTTACCCATAAATCATAAGCACTTTAACATACCTCATAAAATCATGAATAAATCATAGAAATCATAAGACATAAAGGTAACTTGAGGCTTTAATAACATTCTTACATAGGGAGTAACCCTCTTGGTTATGTTTGGAATACCAATCAATGTATATTCCCTAAATCTCTTCGGAGAAACCATAATGTTTAACTCCTTCGCATTACCCAATGCATTGGAGAGCTATATCGGGCTCACCCGCCCTTAGTTTATCACGGAACCACCCGTCTTCATAACAATGCCCAAGAACCATAACATAATCATAGCACATAACTTAAGCATAAAGGAAATATAACATTCCGACATTGCAATAACAATATAACATTTTAATATATTGAAATAATGAATCCATTCTAAAAACCATTTTCAAAACCATTTAAAACATTTAATAAAGATATTTTTAAATAAAAGTTTCCCATAACACATTGAAGCTTTTAAAATTTTAAACCATTAATATCCATATAAATAAATCCTTAAAACCATTTTGAAAACATGGATATTAATGAGAAATATTTATAAGAATAAATCATTAAAACATTTAAAACAATATTTTAGTTAAAGTGTTTTTAACAAAATGAGAGACACTTGAATACAATAATTGAGGGATAACATTTAATCAAAAATTTATAATATCATGAGAATAAAGGGATTCATGATATAATATTCCAAAGGATAGTATATACACTATATAAGAGTGAACTGGTGTATAACAACTATGAAGTCTCAATAGAAATGTAAAATGAGATGAAATCCATTATAAAGAAGGTATCCTTAAATTAAGGAGAAATCAATCTCATAATTATGTGTGAAAAATATAAATACACCCAATATAAGTGGATATTAAGTGTAAAATAATCAGAGGTCATTCACACATATTCAAAGGATGACATATTCAATAACTACATGTTGAACCCAAAGAAATCGAAATTGAGTTAAGATGTTCCCTTGACAGCCTAACGACGTCACATCAAATTTTAGAAAAAGAGTTGATGAGAGAGATAAAGGGTATATCATCACTTGGAAATAAAATTTATGGCAATAAGGATATATAAGAACATATCCCCACATAATAAGATGAAAATTAAAAGATATAACAAAAGAAGTCTTTTAAAAAGAGGAGGATGAAAGGTTCCCTTACAGATTTGGGTAACTTTCGAAACGTACACCCCATGAAAGAAGGACTATACAACATTGATGTAAATACTCATAAACAAAAGTATGTTACACAAAGAATAGAATAATAGATAGTACATACACCACTCAAAAGTAAATATTGGCAAATGTAGCATGACTCTCACGAAAACACAAAGTGAGATAAAAAGCCCCTTACGAAATTTCGGCAGCCTAACAGTGCCAATTAAAACTTCCAAAAATGAATTTATGAGATAAAATAGGGTCTCTCATAATATTAACATAAAAATTATATAATGAGTAATATTAAATAACATCCCCAAACATAAGAAAGATGAGCTTAAAAGAAATGACATAAAAGAGAGTACTTAAAAAGGAAGAGAGAGGTAGGATCCCTTACCTCGGGTCCGACTTGACTCGATCGTTCTTTAACCTCTTGAATAATAAACTTGAGTAAATTTATACATGCTTAAGAACCTTTTTTAAGTTAATTATTCCTTTTATATCACTTATTACCATGCTATGAACACTATGTAATTATTTAAGTTAATAATGGTCATTTTGTAGATCATTGCTACTTGAGTCAAAAATAAACTCTTTACAATTACAAGTTGTTCATGTTGTAAAATATATATTATATCCAGAATTATATTAATTATTTAGATATAATATTTATCATATATATCCATTATATACATGCATTTATAATATTACATAACATTTAGAGGTAAGAAATGAAATGCACCGTTCATGGAGACGGTAAGCCGTACGTACGTATGGACGCTACTTCCATTTATATTTCTTATTTAATGGAATTAAAACCTAATGATACATAATAATATTATAATTCCATTATGGTATCATATATAATATCATTAAATCTATCCTTTATACGTACCACATATGGTATTAACAAATCAAATCACTTTGAGGGGGCGGTAGTCCGCACTTCCTAAAATGAAGATATCGCGTTTAACCATAATGGAAACCATAAAGGTATGACATAAATGACAAATACAGAATCTCAAGTAAAACATAAAAATATTATATATCATATTTAAATATAGTGACATCTTAACGGCCACCTTCGAAGGTGTTAAAAGAATATTGAACAATCATCGTTTCATGAGGCAGAAATTCACCATCCACAGAAATAGTATGTTCTTTAACCATTAGATGTAGGTGTGTGTAAGTGTATCTAGAATAATTCTTATAAAAACATCCTACTATATTGGAGATACTGGATTTGTTATAAAAGAAATGAATAAAAAGAGTTTAGGGGGTTGGAGAAGCAAAATAAAACAAAAGAAGACAAGTGAAGACATTACCTTAAAATCGGGTAACTCTCTTTGATTTGAGCTCAAAGGCTTCTTTGGGAAGATTTCTGCCCAAAGTGAGGCTTCTAGGAGTAATAGAGGGATGTGTAGAGACAAAATGAGCAGGTTTTGGCCGATCCAAAGGCTTTAGAGGTGTGGGTAAGGTGGTAGCGGTGGGGGCCTTTTATAAGAGGAGAGGAGGGGCACTCTTGGAAAGGTATAAAATGTTACTTTATTTTCAAATGAGTTTCGGATTTTAAAGGTCCCACATTGATGTATTTCGAGGATAAGGTGGTAAGGGTTCGAAATATACTCATACAATAGGTCTTTGACAAGTGTAAGTTATAGTTTTAACATTATCTTTTCATTTTATTTAAATCCTTTATTAATGAGGTAATCACTCCATCATCATGATGTCATAAATAATTTAATTTATTTAATGTCTGAAAATTAAAAAAAAAATAATATGATGTATGAAATCTTTTTATATTTCTAATGAATATTTATAGTCAAATATATCATTTATGTAGACAAAATTAAAAATGTTTTACTCAGGTGATACATTCTTTGTTATATTTAACTTTCTTTAAAAAATAAAAAGATAAAAAAGTCATTATCACACAAAAGTGATTCCATGGGGTCCCCAAGTTTGGAAAAAGACATACCATGGTCTTCCATGACACAAAGAGTAGTATTAGGACACATTTTGGGGTCATTTTTTATTATTATGATATTATTTTATTATCCTTAACTACCCTATTACTAATTAATCAAGATAATTAAAGATAATTACCGTCGTTACTATTCATAATGTCAAAAAAAAAAGTCTTGATTACATAATTTGGACCTTATGATTCCAAATATGTAATCAATTTTACCAAATTACAAACACAGAAATTGAAATAATTAATTCAAAAATAATTCCCGTTGTCAAAACCAATAACGGGTTTTCTTGAAACAATATCTATGAAAAGTTTGGCATTAGTTTATGCCCAATTACAAAGTGAAATTAATACTAATGACCACCCTTGTATTAAATGGTAAACATATATTCAAATTACACTTTAAAAACAATTAAAAAGATAATATAACCATATAATTAAATTAGATGAAAAAGCAGTTTTGATGTAAAATGCAGTATTTTTCACTATTCATTAAAAAAATGAACATTGTCAGAAAAATACCAAAAATTTATATAATGTAAAATTAAATGTCCCAATAATAAAGAATATGTTTATTTTAAAAAATAGAGCTTATCAAATTGTCAAAAGATAGATTTAAAAAAGGTTCTCCATCAAAAGGCGGTAAAACAATCTTTTAAAAATATTAGAGTATTTATTCTTAAAATTGGATTCATTTGGATTTTAAGCCTCTAACATTTACTGGATAAATGTAAAAATATTTAACAAACATATATAATAATTTTTTAGTTATTTCTGTTCATTCCCTCCATTACAACAGTTAGGCGTAAGATTTCAAAGAAACTCGTTGTTGCGTATTGGGTACGCCATCGAGCATAATATTATCTTTAAAGTAATATTAACATTTATTCACAAATATTGATAAACCTTAGAATGTAATATTATTTATTTACCTGGGATGTTACATCCTTCCCCACTTTTGGGAATTGCGTCCTCGCAATTTTAAAATTGGCCTTGGAATCTTCATTGAAAGTCCCACATCAGAACAAGAGTCAGTAAAACTATCACTTTAAAAGAAAGGGAGATAAGTACAAAGGTCACCTAAGTTAACCCATACTAGGATTAAAAGTAGGAAAATATGGATATGGAGGAGAAAACAAAGGGTCATGTTCTGATGGAGAGTGATAGTAAACATGTCTAGGAGAAAGTTAACTACAAGAAAATCACAAACTTGTGAAGGGTTAAACGGTATTCGATTCCCCAGTAGGAAAAGTTAACATACAACATTTTTGTTTTAAGTTAATTTTCATTGAAGAATATATTTTTGAGATTAACTAAGTCATAAGGAAACATACTTACTTGTCATTTTGACTTTCAAATTTTACTATATTTCTTACACAAACTCATATTTTCTCCAAAAGATGAGTATTTAGGAAGACTTGTTCGCATTAAGAGTACTATAATAAACTTCTTGAGAATCACCTAATCAACAAAAGAGAACTACATATTCCCCATTTCTTTAGATCTAAACCAAAAAAAAACCAAACATTTTAGTATGAGATCAGATAATACCCAAAAAGGATATTTTTTTTACAAAAAGAAAAACTACTCATAATCTCCAAAATTTGTCAAACAAAACCCAATGTTCAACAAAGAACATTCAATAAAAATATATCCATAAAATTATACAAAGTAAACCAAACTAAGATTGAAACCCAAATCTCTGAAGGATTTAATCACATAGTCTCCTAAGATAAATTTTAACATTTTCTCCAAAATAACATCAGTTACTCTTATAGTCTCATACTGAAAAGTAATTAACTTAATCACATATCCTCCATGATAGGCTAATAATTTCCATTGATAACCAAAAATCAACTTACTCTTAATTAATAAAATAATCTAACTAAAAAGAATAATTCAAACTAACTAGGGACTTCACGTAGTCCAGTGGTAGGCGATAAATACCAGTTGCACTCTGGTTGTGGGTTCGATTCCCGCAGCTTCGTCCGACGTGACTGGTTGTCACTTGGTCTGCATGTTGTCCTTTTTCCAAAACTATATAATTCTTAAAACATCCCCCCAAAAAGAGATAAAATCTTCAAAAAAATAACAATAATATATTTATCCACAAAGGTTATCTAATAACTTCCATTTTGCAACCCAAAATGTATTAACCAGTAATTGCCTCAAATTCAAGGATCATATAAACCCAGATGGTTATTTATAACTATATCCACAAAAGAAAGGATAATTATTACATGAATAAAATTTTCATATATCAAACATCAGGGTTACTATAAAAATTCTTCTAATGTAACCACATCATCAAAAGAGACTTAATACATCTAAGAATTTCACCATCCTAAAATCTACCATAACTCTTGAATCCCTTATATGATGACTTATTACTCATTCAACATTCTTCATGATCCATTATCCATTCCTTTTCAACTTATTCTGAAATACTTCTATCCTACAAACAAAATCATGAATCATATCCTATTATTCTAATAATAGGAAAACATATGTTAAGAAATAATCCATACCTTTCATTCTTCATTGTCAGTTTCTTCATCCTCAATCAGAATGGAATTAGGTATTGGTAAATGAATATTTGTATGATCTTTGTGACCCCATTCCCAAAACTTATTCCTAGGACATGTGTTTTCATAATGACCATGCACACCACATTTAAAACATTCAATTGATCCTTCAGAAAGAACTTCTTTCCCTTTCCTAGAGTCAACTAGATGATTCCTTTTTCCATGGCAGGTTCTTACTTTATGGCCTTCATTTCCACATCTATAGCATCTTTCTTTCCCTTTGAAACATTTTCCTATGTGTTTCTTTCCACAAATTTGACACATAGGTTTTTGAACATACTTACCTTTATGATTATTACCTGAACTTCCGTAGGGATTTGTTTCTCGCATATACGATGCCTTATAAAAATCACTATGGTTCAGGTGGTCAATCATGACACCAGATAGTTGGTTGAGGATAACCACAAGAGTTCTCATTGAAACTCCCATATCATTCAGTTGTTATTTCATAAAACCATCAAATTTTTCTTCAAATCCACTGTTACTTAGGTGCCTGCTAGATCCATCCATTTACTAAAACCAAAAAGGTCAGTGTGAGTATATTAGTAAAATCATCAAATAATAAAGAGAAAGATAAATACCAAGATATACTTATCCAAGTTATCTCAAAATCATTCTAACTTTCAAAAAAAATAATAATGACTCTATCTAATATACTAACCATTGTGGTTATACACAACTTGTCACTTTTTCTTAAACAATACTCTAACCTCTAAAGTTATCTAAACCGACCTTTGATACCAACTATAAGGCCCCAGCCTTAAACCTTACTTAATCTTGAGTTATTACAGGATTACACATTGAGGATCTTTTCAGGTTTAGAGTTTTAGAGAATTAGATCATAAAACTTACATTACATTCCACATTTAAACAAATTGGTTACATAAAAGATAGTATTCCTTTTTTCCATCAACGGAAACATATTTAAAATAAAACATGGATTCTTTCTTGACACTTCCTTGACACTATCATTATATCATGTACCATTCCCTTGACCTGTGAAAAACATTTCAAAAACTTGGGATGAGCATAAAAAGCTCATTAAGGGTTATAAAAAGTATGGAAAGGAACCATGAGTACATATATACATAAGAATGAAATCATACTTTACCCAAAAATCATAAGCACTTTAACATACCTCATAAAATCATGAATAAATCATAGAAATCATAATACATAAAGGTAACTTGAGGAATTATTAACATTCTTACCTAGGTAGTAACCCTCTTGGTTACGTTTGTAATACCCATCACATTATATTCCCTAAATCTCTTCAGAGAAACCATAACGTTTAACTCCTTCGCATTACCCAATGCATTGGAGAGATATATCGGGCTCACTTGCCCTTAGTTTATCATGGAACCACCCGTCTTCATAACAATGCCCAAGAACCATGACATAATCATAGCACATAACTTAAGAATAAAGGAAATATAACATTCCCACATTGCAATAACAATATAATATTTTAATATATTGAAATAATGAATCCATTCTAAAAACCATTTTAAAAACCATTTAAAACATTTAATAAAGATATTTTTAAATGAAAGTGTCCCATACCACATTGAAGCTTTTAAAATTTTAAACCATTAATGTCCATATAAATAAATCCTTAAAACCATTTTGAAAACATGGATATTAATGAGAAATATTTATAAGAATAAATCATTAAAACATTTAAAATGATATTTTAGTTAAAGGGTTTTTAACAAAATAAGAGACACTTGAATACAATAATTGAGGGATAACATTGAATCAAAACTTTATAATATCATGAGAATAAAGGGATTCATGATATAATATTCCAAAGGATTTTATATACACCATATAAGAGTGAACTGGTGCATAACAACAATGAAGTCTCAATAGAAATGTAAAATGAGATGAAATCCATTATAAAGAAGGTATCCTTAAATTAAGGACAAATAAATCTCATAATTATGTGTGAAAAATATAAATACACCCAATATACGTGGATATTAAGTGTAAAATAATCAAAGGTCATTCACACATATTCAAAGGATGACATATTCAATAACTACATGTTGAACCCAAAGAAATCGAAATTGGGTTAAGAAGTTCGCCTGACAGCCAAACGACGTCACATCAAATTTTAGAAAAAGAGTTGATGAGAGAGATAAAGGGTATATCATCACTTGGAAATAAAATTTATGGAAATAAGGATATATAAGAACATATCCCCACATAATAAGATGAAAATTAAAAGACATAACAAAAGAAGTCTTTTAAAAAGAGGAGGGTGAAAGGTTCCCTTACCGATTTGGGTAACTTTCGAAACGTACACCCCATGAAAGAAGGACTATAAAAAATTGATGTAAATACTCATAAACTAAATTATGTTAAGAAAATAGTAGAATAATGGACAGTACATACACCACTCAAAAGGAAATATTGGAAAATGTAGCATGAATCTCACGAAAACAGAAAGTGAGATAAAAAGCCCCTTACGAAATTTCGGCAGCCTAACGGTGCCAATTAAAACTTCCAAAAATGAATTTATGAGATAAAATAGGGTCTCTAATAATATTAACATAAAAATTACAGAATTAGGAATATTAAATAACATCCCCAAACATAAGAAAGATGAGCTTAAAAGAAATGACATAAAAGAGAGTACTTAAAAAGGAAGAGAGAGGTAGAATCCCTTACCTCGGGTCTGACTTGACTCGATCGTTCTTTAACCTCCTAAATAATAAACTTGAGTTAATTTCTACTTTCTTTAGGACATTTTTCAAGTCCATTATTCCTTTTATATCACTTATTACCATGCTATGAACACTATGTAATTATTTAAGTTAATAATGGTCGTTTTGTAGATCATTGCTACTTGAGTCAAAAATAAACTCTTTATAATTACAAGTTGTTCATGTGGTAAAATATATATTATATCCAGAATTATATTCATATTTATATATAATATATATCATATATATCCATTATATACATGCATTTATAATATTACATAACATTTAGAGGTAAGAAATGAAATGCACCGTTCATGGAGACGGTAAGTCGTACGTACACACGAACGCTACTTCCATTTCTATTTCTTATTTAATAGAATTAAAACATAATGATACATAATAGTATTACAATTCTATTATGGAATCATATATAATATCATTAAATCTATCCTTTATACGTACCACATATGGTATTAACAAATCAAATCACTTTGAGGGGGCGGTAGTCCGCACTTCCTAAAATGAAGATATCGTGTTTAACCATAATGGAAACCATAAAGGTATTCCATAAATGAAAAATACAGAAGATAAAGTAAAACATAAAAATATTATATATCATATTTAAATATAGTGACATCTTAACGGCCACCTTTGAAGGTGTTAAAATAATATTGAACAATCATCGTTTTGTGAGGCAGAAATTCACCATCCAGAGAAACAGTATGTTCTTTAACCATTAGATGTAGGTGTGTGTAAGTGTAGCTAGAATACTTATTGTAACAAAATCCTAGTATATTGGAGATACTGGATTTATTACAAAAGAAATGAATAAAAAGAGTTTAGGGGGTTGGAGAAGCAAAATAAAACAAAAGAACACAAGTGAAGACATGACCTTAAAATCGGGTAACTCTCTTTGATTTGAGCTCAAAGGCTTCCTTGGGAAGACTTCTGCCCAAAGTGAGGATTCTAGGAGTAAGAGAGGGATGTGGAGAGACAAAATGAGAAGGTTTTTGCCTATAAAAATTCTTGATAGGTGTGTTCAAGGTGTTATAGGTGGGGGCCTTTTATAAGAGGAGAGGAGAGACATTCTTGGAAAGGTATAAATTGTTACTTTATTTTCAAATGATTTTCAGGTTTTAAAGGTCCCACATTGATGTATTTCAAGTATAATTTGGTAAGGGTTATAAATATACTCATAAAATAGGTCTTTGAAAAGTGTAGGTTATAGTTTTAACATTATATTTTCATTATATTTAAATCCTTTATTAATGAGGTAATCGCTGCATCATCATGATGTCATAAATAATTTAATTTATTTAATGTCTAAAAATTACAAAAAAAATACTATGATTTAGGAAATCTTTTTAGATTTATAATGACTATTTATATTAAAATAGTTAATTTATTTAGAAAAATTAAAAATGTTTTACTCAGGTGATACATTCTTTGTTATATTTAACTTTCTTTAAAAAATAAAAAGATAAAAAGTCATTATCACAGAAAAGTGATTCCATGGGGTCTTCAAGTTTGGCACAAGACATCCCATGGTCATCCATGACACAACCATTAGTATTAGGACACATTTTGGGGTCATTTTTTATTATTATTATATTATTTTATTATCCTTAAATACCCGATTACTAATTAATCAAGATAATTAAAGATAATTACCTTCATTACTATTCATAATGTCCAAAAACAAAAGAGTCTTGATTACATAATTTGGAACTTATGATTAAAAATATGTAATCAATTTTACCAAATTACAAACACATAAATTGAAATAATTAATTTAAAAATAATTCCCGTTGTCAAAACAAATAGTGGGTTTTTTTTGAAACAATATCTATGAAAAGTTTGGTATTAGTTTATAACCAATTAAAAAGTGAAATTAATACTAATGACCACACTTGGATTAAATGGTAAAAATATATTCAATTTAAACTTTAAGACCAATTAAAAATATAATCTAACCGTATAATTAAATTAGATGAAAAAACAGTTTTGATGTAAAATGTAGTATTTTTCACTATTCATTAAAAAATGAACATTGTCAGAAAAATACCAAATATTTATATAATGTAAACTTAAATGTCCCAATCATAAAGAATATTTTTTATTTTTAAAAATATATCCTATAAAATTGTCAAAATATTGATTTAAAAATGGTTGACTATCAAAAGGCGGTAAAACAATCTTTTAAAAATATTAGAGTATTTATTCTTAAAATTGGATTCATTTGGATTTTAAGCCTCTAACATTTACTGGATAAATGTAAAAATATTTAAGAAACATATGTAATCATTTTGTAGTTATTTCTTTTCATTCCATCCATTACAACAGCTAAGCATAAGATTTCAAAGAAACTCGTTGTTGCGTATTGGGTATGCCATCGAGCATAACATTCTCTTTAAAGTAATATTAAAATTTATTCACAAATATTAATAAACATTAGAATGTAATATTATTTATTTACCTGGGATTTTACACATATATATATATTTCACAATTTGGTCAATCCTATTAATACTCTCCAATTCAATGACTAGGTTATAATGATCATATTTAAATAACATATTTTATTGGTCGTTTAATCTTAGTGTTGTGTGTCGTATATTCTATTGAACACAATATTATTATTTTAAAATATCATGGTTATATATACTCTATGCCTTCCATAAATCTCATTCTCACAATTTTAACTTACACTCAGAAATCAATGGTTTTTTATTTGAAAATACCTTTATTGAAAACCCTCATAATAAAAAGGGTTAATAAAACTTCCTCTTAAAAGAGGGAAAAGGAAATATAAAATTCATTTGATATAACACATAAATATGTTTCCAAGTAAGTGATAATTAGTGGAAAGTAAAAATATAGTCATGGAAGGAAATCATCAATAATTATGGAGAGTGATATGGATCATTGATCATAAGAAAGTGAATGATCAAGAGAAAATCAATGACCAAAAAACCACAAATCTGTGATTAGTTAAATGGCCATTGATTCATTGGATATGAAGGTAATAGTAAAGCATTTTCTTTTCAAGATATTTTTCCTAAATTTGAGGGGTTATTTTACTATTGAGATAGAGAACACTAAAAACTACACTCACTTGATGTCTTTTTATTTCCAAAAGAATACTTTCATCCATTGGTTGTGCTTCGATCAATTTCCACTTTACCTCTTACTCTAAGGAATGAATATCCAATATGATTTTTTACTCCTAAAATAATAAAATAAAATTATAATGAATTACATAATCCAAAATAGGATAAAAATATATTCCATTATATTTTACTAAAATAAAAATGATTGACACAGGTTATCCAATATGGATAAATATAATACATCAATCCTTAAAACCTCAACAATAACACCCAAAATTAAAATTAATTCATTCCATAAGTATCTATTAGTCAAATAGTTTATGTAAAAACAATGTCATAATAATTTGTACATTATTTAGGCTAGTGGTAGGTGTTACACCCTTGTCATCCTTCAGTTGTGGGTTCAAGCCTCATGACCTTTCCAAATGAAATGTGTTGTTACTTAGCTTATAGGTTGTCCTTTTTCCAAAACTATGTTAATATAATTCCTATAAAATTTCCAAATTTCAATGACCTATAATTACCACAATATAAAATATAAGATAAACCTTAATGGTTATCAATACATTTAATCTTATGTCCACAAAATGTAAATGAATTATTCCCTAAATAAAATTTTTACTAAAACATATTCTAAACCAATGGGTTATATTTTCATAAATATCTCCCAAAATAACATTAATCTTTATCAAATACTCATCACATAAAAATTAAAAAATGGGTTCTTAAGACATTGAACTTAGAATCAACCTTAAACTCATAAAACCATGATGGTATCTATAACTATTAAGTTAATCTTACATGAAGACATATATGCTTCCAAAATTAACACAATCCCTAAACATTTAATGATTCTTATAACCAAAATACCATTATTAAAAATAATTCTACAATATAATTATTTAATCCCAATACATAAACAATTCAACCCTTTTACTTCAATGTAGGTCCTTACTTAGTCTAGGAGTTAAAATTTAAAAGAGGTAATTGACTCGGATAATACCTAGGTTCCCCATTTTTATGACAAATAACTATTAATGGATATCTAGGATGAAATTTATTACTCTCCATTGAACTCATCACTTTTACAAAACAATTCATTTATCTATGACCTTATTTTACACACATAAAACATTTTCCAGTTCCTTTGAGACATTATATTGGGAATCTCTTTCCACATTTCTAACATGAAGGAAATTGAGCTTTCATTCTTCCATGGTCGTCACCACTCAAGCTCTTAGAAGATTCCATCCTTCTCTTTGGAGATTCCAAGAGTTGGTTAAGGTGTAGGTTGTTAATCATATATCATGATAACTTATTAAGCCTAATCATGACATATTTCACTCCCATCATCATCCCATTTGGTTTCTCATAATCACTACATTGTCTATCATATTCAATATTAACATGATTCCTTTGGATTTCAGCCATTGACTAAAACCAAAAATCATAGTGTGAGTAACAATAATAATAGTGGAAAACCATATAATCATCTATAGTATGATTTAATCATGATGCCTTGTTTTCAATCTAAGACACCTTAGGTTTAACCAAGGTCATTCATTGTAATCATCTATTCAAATCCTTCATAATGGTTTGTAAATAAAATGTGAAGTTTCCAAATCATATCCCCTAGGAGTTTCAAATCAAGTCTGTAGTAAGTCCCATTTCCGTTCACTAGGTAATGATCAATTCCAAGACCGATATTCCCTTTTTAGAGTTATTACCTTAGGTAAAAGTGTGTCAAAACCATGTACACTTGTATCTAGATAAGGATGTATTTCTAGGAAAAAATACATAATCTCTTCCTTACAAAACATTTAGGTTGTTATTATATACTTATACTCAAAGTCTACTTTATAATTTTGTTCCTTAATCTATGTTTTCCCAAATCTAGTTCCTAATGATTTTACTAAACTTGATCTAATATCAATTTTAAATTCCTCAACCCCAGTAGCATAGAGTCTATGGTTACTTTAATACATTGGTGATAGATAAAAGAAATCGCATCCCAAAGGGACGAATAGTTTAATAGTTTAGTTAACTAGATACATAATTGAGTCTTGTATTATATTTGAAAAATTAAATTACAAAATAGTTAAAGTAAATATTCTACATCATTGAACGCATTCAAAGATTATTTCTTCATATGCTGGGGAACGAAAACAAGATAAAGGTGATCTCAAATTCTAAATTAGGGCTACATATAGTGAAATATACCACGAATCAATAAGTAATAATTAATATGGTAAGGAAAATAAGTGAACATACATTACATTTAGTTAATAACTTGATTATCATTATTAGATAAGGTATAATAAATATGATAAAGTAAATAATTGAACACACATGGAATTTAATCAATAACTTGAGCACAAAATTCATCCATGGATAATATCAATGAAATAATCTCATTGATAATAATAACTGAATTATCAATGAAGTAAATTAATAATATTGGACATCATGATCTTAAATATCATGGTATCTATACTATTAATACCTTTCAACAAAATAATTTAAACGATGGGTAGGTATACATTAGAAACCCATTTAATACTAGATTACTAATTCACCTCACGAGACTATAGATGCATCAAGGGGATATATAATTCTAGGCCCCACCCATCACTTCAGGTCTAATGCATTCCTCATATACTAAATGATCTATTTAATTCCCGAACAATTAGACTTATCAATAAATATCTCCATTGAGTAAGGAATACATATTTATCAAAATTTCCCACAGTCAATCAAATAACTTTTATAATAAAACACCATATTAAAAATGGTATATGGTTTACACAATAATCATATATATGATACAAATAATATTTATATTTAATATAAATTTAATGTCCAATGATTATAAGAAAGTGAATGTTTGGTTAATTACTACAAAATCAATCAAGAAAGTGAATGTCAATCCTTATCTGGTCAAACTAATAATAAACCATCTAGAGAAAGAAAAGGGATGATATCATTACAATATATCACCAGTGGATTATAAGTAAATAAAGGGTTTTTTGTTATTGATGAATAGAAATACCATAAAAACATAATTAAAATAATCCTGAGGAAAATACTCTTTTCACTTTGAAAATAACATTTAAAAGCTAAAAATTTATAGAATATTCAGAAAAAATTTTATTTGAAAAGAACCTTGTAAAATTATAAATTAAAATTCAAAATAATGGGTCTTCATGATAGTGGGGAAGTTATATTCATATCGAGTACATTAAAATAAATATTCATTTCAATTTTTTGTAAGAAAAGTAAAATGTAGCTTGTTTGGAAAATGATGGGAAGAGTCATTTTAAAATTTTTGTAAAAACTGAACCATGGATAAAATTAATTTAAACAATTATAGAATAATATTAAAAATAAATCTTTAAAGTATTTTTATAAAACATGGATTTCAAAGAAAAATGATTTTCGACCAAAGAGAGAAATAAAGTTGAATTTTCTTGAAAACATTTTCTCAATCATTCTAAATACCAAAAAGAGTAAAATTGTAATATTACTTTAAAAATTCATGAATAACCATATTATAATAAAATTAAAGGGTTTTATTATATAATGATCAAATAATTTACTTCAATGGGAATTCAAGCATAAATAATTCTGATTAAAATGAGATTGAAATATAAACCCATAACACTTTGAACTTTTGAATCATAACCCCCTTGAAAGAAATAAATTCAAATGGAACATTTAATACAATGTATATAAATATATTCATGATATAACATATCAAGGGGTCAGTAGATACAACTTATAGAAATAAATAGGTTCATAATACCAAATATGCTGCAATTGAGTGAAAATTGAGACAAAATCTCTTACAAAGATCATACTATTCAAGTGAGGATTAATCAATGGATTTATTATGTATATCAAATGAAAATACATATAAAAAGTGGAAATAAAACATAAAATAATCAAAATAAATTACACATGTAATCTTAAAATATCAAATATAATGAATAAGTAATATAACCCATTGAAAATAAACCGAGTTATGAAATTCATTACCGGTTGATAACTTTCAAGTCAAATACACCTGGATAAAATAATTAAAATTTAAACTTAAAAAACCATGAATTATTAATTATTAATGAAATTAAATTTAAAATGTTATTTATATACAACATATAAAATAAATAAGGTTCATAAAATTAAAATATGCTTCAATTAATGGAAATTGAGATAAAGTCTCTTACCTCACATTTCCCTTTATTTGAATGTGATTTAACCTACTATATAATAGTTTTAAATTTTTTATTAATTTATAAAAAAAACCATATTCATATTTATAATATCATATATGATATTATCATAACATATTTTCACTAATTTGTTAATAATATTTCATTATTACTATTTTTTCAGGTGTCAACCGCTTTGTTTTCTCATGCATGTTTTGTCGTAGAAGTTTCAGTTCTTATGCATTGGATATAGATACATAATTTAATTAATTATATTAATTTTTTAAATATAATATTTATTCATTGTATAAATTTTTATAACCATTCTTGAAATATGGACATGGAAAATGAATCACACCACTTTATGGAGACGATAGGCCATACGTACGCACGAGCGACGATATCATTCCCTTAAAGGGTGAAAGGGTATAAAATTAGATGATATATTATTTTTTAATAATTAATATAATTTTATATGTATCATATATATTCATTATTTAAATAATTATGACTATCCATGTGTTTCGATGATGTAAAACAAATTATATCGCTTCGCGAGGCGGTAGTCCACCGTACACATGAGCAGTGGACTTGCTTTTCATTTGATGGAGGTGGAGATGAATAAATATTATTCCATAAACATAAAAACATATGAATATATTGTTTATAATGGTGTTATTATATTGTAATTTTTAATACATAATTGAAGTTGGAAAAAGAATTAATAAAAATAAGGAACGTAGTGAAGACAATTACCTTCACTCAGAAGAACCTCTTTTGGATCTCTTATTAAGGACCCTAGGGTAGGTATTTTGGGAAGACCAGAAGACCTATAATGTGTATATGGGTGTTTTGGAGAGATTTTATCAGGTTTTTGTCATTAAAAATTTATTTATATGTACGAATAAGTTAGGGGAGGGAGTGCCCTTATATAATTGACAAGGAGTGACATTCTTGTAAATACCAAAAATTATTCAATAATGGGAAGTCACTCTCACCCTAAGTGCCTAAAAAATTGATAAATAATGTATTTTATATAATTTAAGGTCTATAAAAACCTATAATAGAAAAAATAAATATTTTTTAAATATTTTATTCCTTATCCTTTATGTTTACATACTTTTACCATTTTATTTTTCACAATGGTAAATAGTTTTTTTTAACCTAGGTAATTTATCATTTAATAATAAAATTAAATAAGACTTATTAGATAATTTATAATCACTTATTACTAATATTAAATAAAATTTATTAAATAAAAATTCCATATGTGTGTAAAATTAATTTTAATACAAGCTCATGTAAGGCAAAAACCCCATTTCAACCTTAATCATAGTAAATAAAATTTACTGTCTTTAATAATAGTTATGAAAAAAATAAGTTGGAAATATTATATAATATTAAATAATATAATTAAAAATATGGAATCCATTTTATTAAATTCAATTCATATATTTTATAGAATTTAATTTAAAAATAAACACAAAAATCATGTTAAAAAATGGGTTTTAAAGTAATACATTTTCAAGCATAAGATGATCTTAAATTAAATATTTGAATAGTGATCATTATTATATGGATTTAAATTAATATATTTAGATATATAATATATAAATTTAATTTAAATATTTTCTGATTAGTGGTTATTTTAATTAATTAAAGTGTAATAACATTATATATTTAAAAACATTTATAAGAAAAATGCATTTTAAGCCTACAAATAAAATTATACTAAAATCGGGTATAAAATTGATTCAAATGTAATTAATTATTTTAAATATTACTAAATAATACTTTTATTAATTTGAAATAAAATTCAAAGAATAATTGGACTTTTAAATTACTTAATTTATTGTAAATAATTGATTGTTTTACAGAAAATATATATTTAACTATTCACTGAAAAATCACTCTTTTCAAAAAAATCCCAAAATTTCACCCTAAGATATTTTTGATATGTTCATTTAAAAAATTATATTCTTTTTATATAATAAAAATTATAAAGTTGGTATAAATTAATTATAATTACCAAATATAAAATGAAAAATAAGACCATTTTTGAATAAAATGCAGTTTGAAGCATAAAATAAAGTTATTAAAAAGTTAAATGATTATTTATAATAATTTATTAATAAAATTTTATTAATTATGACCTATATATATTTATATATTTTTTTCATAATTATATTAATCCTATTCATACCCACCAATTCAACAACTATGTTATAATGGTCTTATTTAAATAATATATTTCATGGGCCATTTAAGCTCAGAGTTGCATGTCATATACACCATCAAACACAATGTTGTTCTTCTAAATTCTTGTGGTGTTACAAAAAAGTACCTCACTCAAGAAAAAAAACAAATATTACCATAAAAGGCATTTTTTTAAAAATTAAAAAATGGGTAAAAATGACTTTAATAAATCATTTGTATAATGTTGAAAACATTATTGAAAATATTTTAAGAAAAAATGGATATGGAAGAAAAAGTATTTTTGATCAAAGAGAGAAATGAAGTTAACCCTTATTAAAAATATTTTATCAATAATTTTAAGTACCAAAGAGTTTAAAATCTTACTTTTACTTGAAAATTTCTTGAATAACTCAAAGAGAAAAATATATATTGTATTTAAGATAAAAATATCAAACAATTCCCCCAAGGGATACTTAAATATAAAAAATCCCAAATAATGATGAGACTATGAAATAAACACTTATCTCTTTGTTAACTTTTGAATCATAATAACCATGAAATAAATAAATTCAAATAAAAATTTAAATACCATTAATATGAATGGAATAATGATATATCATATCAAATGGGAATTATATACACCACACAAAATAAATAAGTAGTGAATATGGAATATGTATTATGAAATTAAAAGTGAAACAAGAAATCCTTACCTCAAGTCTCACTTCCCTCACACGTGTCTAAACCTACTATATAATAAATATATATTTATTATAAATATATTATATAAACATAATAATATATATCATACCATATATTATTTACTTATAATCTTTTATCACTCGTTTATTAAAAATTATTTGATAAAATAACTGTTTCGGGTAATAACTATTTAGTTTTTTATTTATATTTTGGTTTGTTAGTTTCGATACTTTTAATTTTATCATGGTTATGTCATCTAATTTTTTTACCATGATATAAATATTATATATATTCATTATATATTTATTTAGATTAATCCATAAAATATAGCGATAGAAAAATGATTTACATTATTCATGGAGATAGTAAGTCGTACGCATGCATGGACAATGTTTTCACTTTTCAATGAATGAAAAAAGGTAAATAATAATTTTCCTTTATAGAATCATTATTATAACATATAAATCACATATATTCATTAATATATCCTTATTACCATCCATATAAAATGGAAATGAAAAACAAATCACATCAGTTCATTGAGGTGGTAGTCCACACATACGCACAAGTGACATTATCGTTTTCCAACAAATTATAAGGTAAGAAGGTATATATGATATTATGGTTATATAATCATATTTATTTCATAAATATCACATATAATGATTATTTCTATATTTATAACCATCCAAGTAAAGTGATGATGAAAAATGAATTACAACGCTATGTGAAGACGGTAAACCGTATGCTCACACGAGAGATGTTTTTTATTTTTATAGGATGGAAAAGAGATAGAATATGGTTGTACCATAATAATAATAAAATAATTGTATATTAATAATACTGTATTTATTATTTTAGTGTGATTATAACACATTAATAGGAAGTAGAAGAAGAAATAAACACAAAAGAGATAATAAAGATGATTACCTCTTCTTCGGTAGAATTCCTTTAGATATTTTCTTAAGGGACATAGGGTTGGTATTTTGGAAGGTAAATAACATCTAGAATGTTTATAGTTTATTTGGGAAGAAACTTTTTCTAGATATGGTTTAGGTAGATGGATCAAAATGGTGTGAAGAATTAAGGGGAAGGAGGTTCCATTTTATAATTGAGGGGAGGGGAACTTTTAGAATTTCTTATAAGATTAAAATATTACAAATTAATTATCAAGAAAAATGATTCCAAATTGACATATATTAAAAAATAATGTATTATATGGTTTAAATTTCATCAACCAATGAATTATTTAGAAGTTTAAATGGTATTTTAAACCCTATATTTTGGATCAACCCCTTACACTAAAAGAAAATCACTGAGTAGGGGTGTTTTTTTATTTGGTGGTGGTTTAAACCACCTCTAAATGGTTTTGTTATAGTTTCAAAAAACCACTACTAAAGTTGGTGTCGACATCCAATACATGGTGGTTCCTTCCATTTAGTGGCATTTTCTGGAAAGTGTTGTAGAAATCATATTTAGCGACGGTTTTAACCGCCTCTAAATCCTAAAGTTTTTGAACCATAAAACTACTACTAAAATGAAGAAAACCATCGATAAATTAATATTCTATCATATTTTTTGATTGTTTTAACCACCGCTGACAAAAAAATATCATCTTATAGTGGAGATTTAAACCAACACTAAAAAAATATTTCATATTTAGCGGAAGTTTAAACCGTTACTATATATTGATTTATAAAAAAACCAGCTGTAGATTCTACAGCCCCAAAACTACCATAAAAAGATGAACATACCATATGTATCACCTATTATAATTAGAAAATTACACACATTAAATAAAAAATATGGCATGAGTCCAATAACATAGCTCACCAATTATAATTACCTATAGTGTTAAAGAGAACTTATTCTGAGCTTAATAAGCCCAAAAAAATCCTATATATTTCTCTATAGTTTTCCTAGACCATATTAATCTACGTAATACCCTGAAACCTGAATGAATGAAAGTAATCATATATAAACAAGTATATTAATTTACACAAACCATAAATGGTTTCAGCCTCTTCAAACATAGGAAACCATGAAAATGTCATGTGAATACTATGTACCACAAATGATACATGATCAAACCCTCTCTGTCCATATTAGTCCAAGACCTCAAAATGACCATTAATCACTACCTGATGATGAAATATTCTCATCACCCTCTCCACCTCCATATTTAATTCCTGCTACTGCCACCTTTAATGTAATTATATTGAAAATTAAAGAATGTTTTATATTTATATTTAAACTTAAAACCAATAAAATTTTGTGAAATAAATGATTTTGAAGTTGTGTGATTTACCTGATCACCACCAGTCATTGATGAAATATCACTGAGGATAGATCCAGTTCTGATATAAATTAACCAATGATTTCTAAAAAGTGGATATCTAAGCCCCCTATTTTTGAATTGTGATTTCCATAGAAACAAACTCTCTCTGATAATTTATAGTTTGAGAGTGACTAAAACTAGAAGTAGATACAGATATAATGCTCGATGGCCTGCCAAAGTCCTTAGATGTTAATAGTCCCAAACATATACCATGTACTCAACCGGGATGCTCCTTCCCAAAAATTTTACCAACTGGGTCATCCTGGGAGACTTAGTAGGACTGCGTGGGATTGGAATCCCATAGTTCTTTAACTTTTACCTATAAATAAAATATCATTCATATTTGAAGAAATATATATTAACATAGTGACAACTGATAATTAGTTATTATAATGAAAAATGAATTCATACCCCAACTTCTTTGGCAGACTCATTAAAAAAACTATCATATCCAACTATAGTTCTATTTGGGAGTCTTGGTGCCCTAAATTCTATGGATTCATTAAACAATGATAAATCAACAATTTAATATATGGAACATATAATATTGTCTTATAAATATTTAAACTAATGAAAAGATTAGCATATTCGATTGACTTCTAGAAAAACTCTTTGACCCCGTAGTGTGAGGGATGATTTTATTAGCCCAACTCAATGCATTCTTCCATGAAACATCCTGAAATAAATAAAATAAAATATAATAGTAATGTATACAATGTCATATCCTTGTCATATATATTTATAAATGTAAAATGATTTTAATATAACAATATATATTTAAATACCATGTGCTTATCATCATGATGACTATCAATAAAAACTTTCCATTGATCTCTAGGAACCTCATTGGGTACCTTATCATAAATTTTATAGGTTCTCAATGAAGCATAATTGAATTAATTCCATAATCTCCATTTAAAATCTTTCCATTTATTCCCCAAAATTTTCAATGTCCACTTTTGTACTATAATATTAGCAACAAGAAAGTGGAAAAAAATATGTACAAAGTTATTAATTTTGAAAATATTAGAATTTAATAACACAATGACATTAAATTGCACCATAATTTATTAAAATTATCTTTATCTATGAATCAAAAATTTTATTTTTACAAGATGAAGGCATATTCCTCCAATCATCATATGTAATGAGAAGGGTAACTAGATTTACCGCCAGTTGGCCTAGAATCTGGCCAAATTATCCTGTGGTGTCATCCTTGGAGACCCCATAAAAGTCAAATGAGAAAACTATATTTAGTTTTTTCAGATTGCAGATATCTAAACTTTTCATATTTTTCTTTGTAGTAACATTATTTACATTTTTTATGAAAAAATAGTTAGTATTATAAAAATGTGCAATAAATTTATTCATATTAAAATTGGTACCTTGACAGTCACCCGCTAATATACCCAAAAAGAACTAGGAGTGGTGAACTACTCCCTCACAGCTGAGGCTGCTGAATGGGGAGGCGTCAGTTGAGATACTAAATGGGATGCTGATAGAGGGTGTGAGAGATGGTGTAGGGGGAAAGAGGATGGTGTCTCAGATGATGTCGGGAGGGAGACTGATGGATCATCATCTATTAGTATGGTTGAGAGAATGCCGATTGAGAGTCGACTGTCATTAGTATAACTCTCGCCCCATGTCATTTATGTCATTTAATCAAATAAAATTAACTTTAGAATATATATTTCAAAAAATTCATGCAGAAAAAATATAAATGATAATAGATGCACAATATTGAAAAAAATACATAACTATGATGATGAATGATTACCTAAATGACATAAGTGGTTGAAAAATGAATGGATGATGCACATAAAATTATTTTATCCTTAAATCATGTTGTTTTACTACTCTATCATTACGTAATCTAATTTATCTACCCTTTCCAGAATAATATTTTCAATATCATGATGGAAAAATAAGTTCGTTTCTTGCTATTGATGGGATTAAATGTTAGAGGTCAAATATTTCACTTCATCACCCATATCATATAAGTATCTTTTTTTACATAAGAAACTAAACTCCAAACTTCATTCACAATATATTCCACATAATATACCATTTCTTCTTACAATGGTAAGATATATGGATCATGTAATTCATGGTCTCCAATATCTATCAAGTTAGATAATTTCACATAAGTAAATTACGAGGAATATCTTTTAACACCCTTGATAATATCGTTCCAATTTCATTTGAATAAAATAACTAAAAATTATCATGGTAGTTTAATTTGATAATATAAGTCAACTTTCCATAGTATACCACTTCAAAAAATTTAAATATACCACTATTTTGTGTTTTCAAACCATCTTCCTGATTGACTATATGAAATTTAAAGCCATTCACATTATAAGAATAAAACTTTCTAGGTTGTTTTAGAGGACCTCAGGTAAGAAACTTCAAATATTTGGAAAACATAGATTGATTATTAATATTAATGATATAAAAATATGAAATATACATGATTATATTTAAAAAACATATGTGTTAACCTAATATCTATATTGATTGAAATATTTATCATCTTACACATTGTGAAAAACATTATATACACTCTTTATTAACATATTTTGTTATATATTTCTTATTTCGTGTTCAGCCTATCATTCATCTCTTTTTTTGTATCCTAAACTCTTAATTAAATAGATCTTCAATGTAACTATTCATCAGCACATATATATGTACCTATAATAATTCCATTTTTGTTAGAGTAACATTTGAGCTCCTCCCAAATGATCGGCCAATATCCGGAAATATTTTTGATTTCCCATGTAGTTGAGATTGAGACGATGTGTCATCTATAAGAACCCAGATATTCTTTTCAGGAATGTTTCTCTTTTCTGGTCGTTTTTGGGAAAAAGAGAAATTTCTGGGAAAAACCTTTAGAGTTGTGGAGGTTGTGCAGGGGCACACGGTTGGCGCACGGTCTGAACAAACTGTGCGGCCATCCCAGGAAACCGTGCACCCTTGATAGTGGGCTCCGCACGGGCAGCACACGGTTTGTCAGACCGTGTAGGCAAGTCATGCGAAGTCCCTGGGTGAGACAGTGGGCTCCTCATGGGTGGCACATGGTTTTCCCAAACCATGAGAAGTTCCTGGGTGAGACAGTGGCAACCGCACGGTTGGTGCATGGTTTTCCAAACCGTGTAGGGTTACCGTGAAACCACTTAAAGTTAGTATTTTTAAGTCCCTTGCCACTTGGGATTTCTCATTTCTTCTCCAAACTCTCTCCCACTCGAGCCTCACTTGGGATTTTGGGTTCTCAAAGGTTGAAGGTGCTCCCCCACTTTTTTTGGAGGAAAATCGAAGGGGTTTCTTGGTGGATCGAAGGTGGTTCTTCTCGAGTAAGTCCCTCTTATTGATTTCTCCTTGGTTTTCCCTAGATATCCTCTTCCCTCTCTCTAGGTTTTCTAGATCTACATCTGTTACATGTAGATCTAGTGTTGGGTTTGCCTTGAGTGTTGATTTTAAGGCTTGTGAATGATAGGGAAGGATATTTAGAGCGGTATTTCGTGAAGCGGTTGCCCGAATTTGTGGGTGTGGTTGATTGTGGATCATTTTCTCCGGAACCCTAAAGGTAGGTGGTTTGTGCCTTTCAGTTAAAATTCTTTGAGTATTATGTGCAAATTCCACTAATACCCTTGAACTGGGTTTTGTGTGTTTACCATATTACCCCTGTTGTTTTCCTACCATGCTTGTATGCCTATGTAGAGGTAAATTGGACATGTTTTGGGTTGATTGTTATAACTTGGATGTTCTACTCATGCTTTTTTCTATTTACAACCATTTGGTCCTATTTATCCTATTGTCCATTTACCTATTTTCCATGCCTTGTGATCGTAGGATGGAGTGTTCTTTTCTCACATACTTGAGATGCTATATACTGGTTATCAAAGTAGTTCTGTAGGTTTACTTTGGACACATAGAATTATTATGCATTGACTTACACAGGGCCATGAGAACCTGGTGGTATTGACTAAAAGAGGATAGACTGAGTGAGATTCCATAAAGAATATCTTGAACATTATAGACTATAAGAGGATAGACCGAGTGAGCTTCCTCAGAGAGTCTTTGGACATTATAGTCTATAGGAGGATAGACCGAGTAAGCTTCCTCAGAGAGTCTTTTAGATTTATAAACTATAATGGGATAGATCGAGTGAGCTTCCTCAAAGAGTCTTTGTTTTACTTGAATTACCTTGAACCACTCTAGGATATAAGAGGAATTGACCAGGTGAGCTTCCTCAAAGATTCTGTGAATGACCTGGGGCTATAAGAGGAATTGACTAAGTGAGCTTCCTCAGAGAGCCTCTTGACCTTGGGGCTATAATGGAAATTGACCGTGTGATCTTCCTCAGAGAGTCCCTGACTACCTTAGACTATACGGGGAATAAATCGAGTGAGCTTCCTCAGAGAGTCTTATAATTTTTTTTATGACCAAACCAGAGGGGTTAGGATGAGTTTACTACCTAGAGGGTTATTGGTACTTCTTATTTAGGACCAGTGGGGATGGATGTGAGTACTTCCCAGAGGGTTACCTATTTGTGGTTAACTGCTTGCTTCACTATTTCTTGATTGATCTGTGGATTGTTTACTACTGAGCACTATCTTGTTTCCTATTTACTGTTTACTGTTTACTGTACTTTTACCTGCCATATACTCACTGACTATTAGGCATAGATCTTCGAGTTGTTTCCTACTTGGATTTAGTCTCACACCCTATTTGGGTCATGCTTTTGAGCCCAAACAGATCATATTGTTGTAGGTATAGACAAGGGAAAGTGCCATTTAACTTTACGTACTTTATTGCATTGGAGATGGAGAGCATGAGACCAAGCCGAGGCTTGTGATGTTGAGGAGTTGTTTTCTGTTTTTCTTTTGTACTTTGGTTTAGTACTATATTCATCATTGTGACTTGTTTTTCTACTTTCCTAGACATAAGTATCATGCATCATTTTATATATATATGTGCTCCAGTTGTTTATTATTTTAGTCTTCCACTTTTTACTATTGTTGGATATTACTGCTTTTGCTATTGTCTGTATTGTTACTTCCGCTGTGTACTCCTCCAATTAAGGAATACTTTCCCTACTATCACACCCAAGGCCCTCACTACTACTCAGCAGCCTCTGGCATTTGGGGAAATGCGCTTGAGGCCATGTGACCAACCGGATACGGGGTGCCTCTAGGTGGCTTACAGAACTGGGGTGTTACAAAGTGGTATCAGAGGATTTCTTTTCTCTTAATTTACTATTTGGAGCCTTTATCTAGGGATATGATAGAATCAGTACTTGGTAATAAGCTGTGCCCGGGAGTAGCTAACCCATGTATAGGGAAAAGCCAATCTACCTCGTTTATTGAAATTTATTCAGGTTTTTCAAGCTTACGGTTGATCTGATTTTCACCGATGGGTGACTCACATGTTTTGTGTTATTACTTTTGACGTTATTGAGGTTCTATTTCTGTCACAACCCAATGAGATGAGGGTTTTCCATCTCACTCATCATATAGGCACTTGCTAGAAATCACATGTCATGTATTTTTGCCATGCCATCTAGGATGCATTAGTGATTGCATGTTGTTGTAATAGATGATGTTTAAAATATGCATGCTGTTGTGATAGATGACTTGATAGAAATACCTGCTATTTGATAGGTTATTGTTTTTTTAAAGATCTGCTTGAATGGACGCCAAAATTTCGTTCTTGAGGTGTTATGGGCCCTAATGGACTGGAATTTGGTGGATTATTGCTCTGTTTTCCTTGTTATAACATGTATAAGATGTGAGAATTTGATTCGTGGGGAGTATGGGCTCTCATGGATCAGAATTTGTCACTTTCAGTGTTCGTTTTAGTGTTTTCTGGGTTCCGGAGTAGTTTCTGAGGCTTACTGTCTGGAGAAACCCAGAATACAAGCCGTGTAGTGTTAAGTACACACCATGTGTTCTTCTATTTGGGAAGAAACTATTTTTCATAAGCACATTCCATGTACTTTATGTACACTCCATGTAGTCTCTGACTGTGTCGCAGGCCGTGTGGGAAGAGTCATGGTATGGGGAAAGTCTAGTGGGAATATGCTGTGTACCAGTTGAAAATGCTGTGTAGTGTTGACCCAGTGTCTGGCCATGTAACCAATAACACAGATGGATAAGACCTTAAGCTATACATGCCTTGTACTAGTTGAACAAGCCATGTAGTCTGACCCAGGTACCCGACCGTCTCACGAACAACATAGGACAATGTTATCCCTTCACGAACACGCCGTGTCCATTCAGAACACACCGTGTAGTTTGAGCCGTGTGTCAGGCCGTGTCACTAACAACACGAGCCAGGTGGTGTGATAACAGTGTGGAAGAAGCAGGGATACAAGGCCACACTTCTTGAGAGACCCAGTGGAGTGCCGATCTTGCGGCAAGATGGGTCACCTTCAGCGCTTCTGTCAGATATTTTCACCAGCAGCTGGTGACAGGGGATATTCTATGACTCCGCGTTCAGGAGCAGTGCCACCAGTTTCTCACGAGTCTGGGAACTGGAGTTCTTCTGGCCATTCAGGACAAGGTGGAGGTCATGGACGTGGCATCCAGTCACCCAGTTTTCAGCGACATCAGGGTGGATCAGCTCAGAGTTGACAGGCAGGGTCACAGGGCCACGGTAAAGGCCATACTTTTGCAGTGGAGCAGACCCAGTAGGAGTAGGATCCCGGACCTTCTACCATTCGGGGTATGATCTTAGTAGCCTCTGTTTTAGTTTCTAATCTTTTTGATATAGGGGCTTCCCATAGCTTTATATCTGTTGCTATGATGGAGATCCATGGGCTCTGTATCTTTTCTTCTGCTGATATCTTGACGCTAGACACTCCGTTGGGGACTAGAACGACTAGTGTACATCAGTGCAAGGAGTTCCCTCTACAGGTTGGTGGGTGTCACTTTTTATGGGACCTCTATGTCCTAGAGATGACAGACTATGATGTCATCCTCATAATGGATTGGTTGGTTCCCTTCCATCCAGTCGTCGATTACTATCGCTGTAGGGTGAGTTTCATATAACCAGAGAGTGGATCTTTTCTTCATAAGGGCGAGTGGGATGTCTAGGAGAGCAAAGCAGGACCATAGCATCATGGGTTAGGAGGAGTTATAGCCTAGATTTCTAGTCTATATCTGGATGACCATGGGACTTCACAGTTAGACATTCCTCCAGTAGTGCATCGTTTCAGATATATCTTTCTAGAGCACTTTCAGGTTTTCCTCTAGAGTGAGAGGTAGACTTTTTGATTGATCTTGTGCCAGGAGCGGCACCGGTGTCCATTCCTCCTTATAGGATGGATACACCTGAGTTGCAGGAACTCAATAAGTAGTTAGAGGAGTTACAGGTAAAGGGATTCATTCGACCCAGTACATCTCCTTGGGGTTCGCTTGTCCTTTTTTCAAAGAAGGCAAATGGTACTCTTAGGCTGTGTGTGGATTATCAGAAGTTGAACCAGTTGATGGTCAAGAACCGATATCTCTTGTCGAGGATTGATGACCTATTTAATCATATTTGAGGAGCCTGGGTGTTCTAGAAGTTCTATTTGAGGCCCAGTTATCATCAGTTTCATGTTAGACCATCTGATATACCTTTTACATCTTTCCAAAGCAGTTATGGTCTATACCAGTATATGGTTATGTCGTTCAGTCTCACAAACGCACCTGCAGTTTTCATGGAACTGATGAAATGAGTATTCCATCCATACTTGGATGCTTTCATGGTTGTTTTTTTGGATGATATCTTGGTGTACTCTCACACTAGACACGACCATTCAACACATCTTGAGATCATTCTGAGTACACTGAGAGAGCATCAGTTATATTCTAATCTCTCAAAATTCCACTTTTGGATGGATCAAATTCACTTTTTGGGTCATGTTATCTCAGAGACTGGAGTATCAGTAGACCCAGAGAAAGTGAGAGTAGTAGTTTCCTGGGAGCATCCGAAGAACTTCTTTGAGGTGTAGAGTTTTCTAGGGCTGGCTCGATACTACAGACGCTTCATTCAGGACTTTTCACGCTTAGCAGCACCGATGATGGGCCTGACTAAGAAGGGTGAAAAGTTATTGTGGTCAGATTCATGTGAGTCAGCCTTTTAGAAGTTGAAAGGGAGGTTGAATTCAGTACTGATAACAGTCTTTCCAGAGCAAGAAAACAACTATACTATTTACTATAATGCTCCAGGTATCGGTATGAGAAATGTGCTCATGCAGGGAGATGGAGTCATTGTGTATGGGTCTCGGTAGTTGAGGCCACATGAGAGGAACTACTTTATGCACGATCTGGAGTTGAAAGCTGTTGTTCATACCTTACTCTATTGGATACATTACCTTCTGGGAGAGAATTTTGTGGTTTTCATCGACCACAAAAGTCTCAAGTAAATTTTCACTCAGCGTGACTTGAATTTGAGACAGCGAGGGTGGGTTGAGTATCTTTAGTCCTTCTATTTTGATCTTGCCTATACGCCTGGGAAAGGCAATGCAGTGGATGATGCATTGAGAAGGAGGACTCAGATATAGGCAGTCCAGGAGACCAGTAGTGAGTGACTGCTTATGGCACTGTTCTCTGAGATGCATTTGGAGGTGCACAACAGATAAGGGCAGATGTTTCTATCATCAGTAGATGTTACCTCTACTCTGCTTGATCGAGTACAAAGGTGGCAGTTATCAGATTCTGAAGGCCTAGTCCTATGGGAAATTGTGTCAGGATAGGACTGTATTCCTGGATGGACCATAGGTGAGGATGAGATCTTGCGTTTCCTGGGGCGCGTATGTGTGCCATCAGACATACACAAGGAGATGATGCGGGACTTTCATTCCTCAATTTGGGTAGTTTATCCTGGTTTCACCAAGATGTATCGTGATCTACACCGTCAGTATTGGTGGCCAGATATAAAGAGAGATGTTGCCGGGTTTGTCATGAGGTGTTCCACCTGTCAGCAGGTGAAGGCAGAGCATCAGCAACCAGTAGGACTTCTACAGCAGTTACCCATTCCCGAGTGGAAGTGTAATGATGTCATGATGGACTTCATGAACAATTTTTTGAGGTTGCCTCGAGGGAATGATGCGGTATGGGTTGTCATTGATAGACTCACAAAGTTCGTTCACTTCTTGTCGATCAAGGAGACCTTCAGTGTTGACCAGCTGGGATAGTTGTACATCTGAGAGATTGTACATCTACATGGGGTTCCCCACTCCATTATTTCAGACAGGGATGTACGTTTTACTTCTCGGGTTTGGTAGGGGCTTTAGAAGGATTTGAGTACATAGGTACTTTTGAGTACAACATACCATCCCCAGACAGATGGACAGTCCGAACGTACGATTCAGGTGCTTGAGGACATGATTCAAGCATTTATTCTGGATTTTGGAGGTTCTTGGGAGAGACATATACCTCTAGTGGAGTTTTCCTACAATAATAGTTTTCAATCAAATATTCAGATGGAACCTTATAAAGCTTTGTATGGTAGGCCATGCCGATCACCCTTGTGTTGGATGGAGGCAGGAGAGACAACTATGCTGGGACCTTGTCTTGTCTAGGATACCACATAACATATAGAGTTGATTCAGAAGAGGATGACTAATGCGCAATCTCATCAGAAGTCTTATGCTGATCAACGAAGATGACCTCTGGAGTTTGAGGTTAGAGATTAGGTTTTTCTACGTGTCGCATTGAGGTTGGGGAATAAAAGGATCAGGAGAAAGGGTAAGATTTCTTTGAGGTATGTAGGGCCATTTGAGGTGTTGGAGAGAGTTGGAATGGTTTCCTATCTATTGCAGATACCTCAGAGGTACCAGGATATGCATGACGTCTTCCACGTTTCATAGCTTTGACGTTACTTTTCAGACCCATCTCATGTTTTGAAACCCGAGGAGGCTGAGTTAGAGGTGGATTCCTCATTCGAGGAGCATCCCATACGGATTGTCCATCGCAGTAAAAAGGTTCTCCATGGCCGGTCTCTTCCTCTGGTATGAGTTCTATGGCAGCACATACGAGTACAAGATGAGACTTGGGAGAGGGAGGCCGATGTACGAGCAAAGTGTCCAGAATTTTTTGAGGTTTCTTCATCTACTCCATGCTAGGGAAATTCGGGGCTGAATTTTTTTAAGGGGGAAAGTTTATAAGAACCTGGATCTTCTTTTCATGTATGTTTCTATTTTCTGGTCGTTTTTAGGAAAAAGAGAAATTTTTGGGAAAAACCTTTAGAGTTGTGGAGGTTGTGCAGGGGCGAACGTTCTGAACAAACCATGCAGCCAGCCCAAGAAAGTGTGCACCCTTGATAGTGGGCTCCGCACGGGAAGTTCATGGTTTGTCAGACTGTGTAGGAAAGCTGTGTGAAGTCCCTAGGTGAGACAGTGGGCTGTGCGTGGGTGGCACACGGGTTTCCCAAGCCATTCATGCAAGCCGTGCGAAGTTCCTGGGTGAGATAGTGGAAACCGCACGGTTGGCGCACGATTTGCCAAACTGTGTGGGGTAACCATGTGGCCACTTAAAGTTAGGGTTTTTAAGTCTCGGGCCACTCATGATTTTTCATTTCTTTTCCAAACTCTCTGCCACTCGATCCTCACTCAGGATTTTGGGTTCTCAAAGGTTGAAGGTTCTCCCCCACTCATTTTGGAAGCAAATCGAAGGGGTTTCTTGGTGGATCGAAGGTGGTTCTTCTCGAGTAAGTGCCTCCTCTTAGTTTCTCCTTGGTTTTACCTAGATCTTCTCTTCCCTCTCTCTAGGTTTTCTAGATCTACATCCGTTGCATATAGATCTAGTGTTGGGTTTTCCTCGGGTGTTGATTTTAAGGCTTGTGGATGATAGAGAAGGATTTTTAGATCGGTCTTTCATGAATCGGTTGCCCGGATTTGTGGGTGCGGTTGATTGTGGATCGTTTTCACCAGAACCATAAAGGTAGGTGGTTTGTGCCTTTACATTCAAAGTCTTTGAGTATTATGTACAAATTCCACCAATACCCTTGAATGGGGTATTGTGTGTTTACCATATTACCCCTGTTTTTTTCATGCCATGCTTGTATGCCTGTGTAGAGATAAATTGGACATGTTTTGGGTTGATTGTTATACCTTGGATGTTCTACTCGTGCTTTGTTCTGTTTACGACCATTTGGTCATGTTTACCCTATTGGCCATTTACCTATTTTCCTTGCCTTGTGATCCTTGGATGGAGTGTTGTTTTCTGACATACTTGAGATGATGTAGACTAGTTTTCCAAGTAGTTCTTTTGGTTTACTTTGTTCATATAGAATTATCATTTATTGAATTACACGAGGACGTGAGAACCTGGTGGTATAGACTAAAAGAGGATAGACCGAGTGAGATTACCCAGAGAGTCTCTTAAACATTATAGACTATAAGAGGATAAACCGAGTGAGATTCCTCAGAGAGTCTTTGGACATTATAGACTATAAGCGGATAGACTGAGTGAGATTACTCAGAGAGTGTTTGAGCTTTATAGACTATAAGGGGATAGATATAGTGAGATTCCTCAGAGAGTCTTTGTTTTAATTGAATTGACTTTAACCACTCTAGTCTATAAGAGGAATTGACCGGGTGAGCTTCCTCAGAGAGTCTGTGAATGACCTGGGGCTATAAGAGGAATTGACCGAGTGAGATTTCTCAGAGAGCCTCTTGACCTTGGGGCTATAAGGGGAATTGACCGTGTGATCTTCCTCAGAGAGTCCCTGACTACCTTAGACTATAAGAGGAATTGACCGAGTGAGCTTCCTCAGAGAGCCTTATAATTTTTTGTATGACCAAACAAGAGGGGTTAGGTTGAGTGTACTACCCAAAGGGTTGTTGGTACTTCTTAGGTAAGACCAAAGGGGATGGATATGAATACTTCCCAGAGGGTTACCTGTTTTTTATTAGCTGCTTGCTTCACTGTTTCTTGATTGATCTGTGGATTGTTTACTGATGAGCACTATCTTGTTTCCTGTTTAATGTTTACTGTTTACTGTACTTTTACCTGCCATATACTCACTGACTGTTAGGCATAGATCTTCAGGTGGTTACCTACTGAAATTTAGTCTCACACCCTATTTGGGTAATGATTTTGATCCCAAAAAGATTATATTGCTGTAGGTATAGAGAAGGGAAATCACCCTTTGAATTCAGGTACTTGATTGCATTGGTGGTGGAGAGCATGGGAAAAATCTAAGGCTTGTGATACTGAAGAGTTGTTTTCTATTTTTCTTATGTACTTTGGTTTAGTACTGTATTCAGCATTGTGACTTGTTTGGATGATTTCTTAGACATAAGTATCATGAATCATTTTATATATATATGTGATCCATTTGTTTATTATTTTAGTCATCTTCTGTTTATTGTTGTTGGATATTACTTCTTCCTCTATTGTATGTATTGTTACTTCCACTGTGTACTTTGCCAATGAGGGCATAGTTTCCCCACTATCACACCCAAGGCCCTCGCTGCTAGTCGGAAGGCTCTGGAATTTGGGGAAATGTGCTTGAGGCCATGTGACCAACCAGATACGGAGCGACTCTGGGTGGCTTCCGGAACCGGGGCGTTACATTGTCAACATGTCTAACTCAATTGAATCTTATCTTAATATCATAAAAGTATCTAGAAAAAAAGGTAAGACACTACTATGACAAATATATTTAAGAAATAGAGCCTTTAGGTTGATCTTTATTTTTCACATATGACTTCAAATACCCAGGATTTCTGTGAAAGAAAATAATTTTTTTATTTAATGAAGTTCCAATAATTGTTTACCTAAATGAAATACATATAAATAAAGTTCCTCTGAATTGGATACATCCCTAGATAATGTATGGGGCATCCAAATTTAGCTTCCTCAAACACATGCACAGTTAAATGCATTATGATAGTAAAAAATGACCGAGGAAAGATCAAATCCACTGAACAAAGTGTCAATAAAAATCTATCCTAAAGGTTGTCAAGATCAAATGGTTGTAGAGTTTTCTTACATAGTTTTATGAAGAATGTGAAAAATTGGAGTACAACAACAATAACCTTTTTAGGTAATAATGTACACATTTCCAGTGGTAGTAACTACTACAATAAAATATGCGAATTGTGAATTTTAAATCCATGTAACCTACGATTATTTAAGTAAACACACCTTGAGATGTTTCTTGAATACCCATCAGATACCTTCACATGTTTTAAAATTCAAAAGAATTTATCTTAATCTCTATTTTTTATTGATTTTTTTTTTCAGAGCATACTTTCCATTCTCATCTAGCCAGAGATCATGCTTTTGGTTCATTGCTTATAAGTATTTCTTAGCATTGAAATGATCCTTTAATTTTACATGACCATTAAGCAATGTGAAGATCAAAATTTCACAAAAATACTTATCAATATTCATCACATCAATATTATGCCACAAAAATTTTAATTCCCAATTTGTAAGTTTGAAGAATATAATTTTTTTCTTCCATTTTTTCATTCTGATTTCAATTGATGATGTACTTTGAAATCATTTCCCATTATCATTCAAATGATGTACCTTCCCAAATTTTGTTTCAACATTTATAAGTTGTTCCAATATTTTAGAACCTGTTAATAACTTTTGAGGTATTCTATGATCAATAGATCCATTGAATTTTTACTTGTTCAACTGAAATCTATGAGATGCATAGAGAAATATTTGATGACACAAGAAGCATCATTTTATACTATGAGGCAGTAATTTGGGATAAAAATAAAAGTTAAAATCAGGAAAAGAAAAACCCATATAAGTATTCCAACCAGATAAATTCTCAAGTCCAGGGAAGTCACTAATGTTCCACATTAGAGCATCTTGCATTTTGAACATTTTTCTAGAAGATACATCATATGTCTCAACAACATTACTCTATAACTCTTATAATTATTCAATTAGAGCCTATAAGAATACATCAATATCATTTCTAGGAATTTATTTTTCAGGAATAATCATAAAAATGATAAAAGACATTTGTTTCATACAAATCCATAAAGGTGGATTGTATGGGATAAAAAACCCGACCAAATACTATAACAGGTTCTCAAAGTCCCAAATGGGTTGAATCCATCAGTAACCAATCCCAATTGAACATTCCAAGGATAATATGAGAAATATAGATGTAATTAATAAAATTTCTTACATGATTATGAATCTATTATATGTCACATTAACCTATCATTGTTATTATCTATAGAGTTCCACTTCATGTGTTCAGTGGTTTTCAATGACATGAATAATCTTTGCAATCGAGGACCTAACCTTTGAAGGTGTTTTTATTTTCTTCTTATTTATAGTAGTATATTGATTCAGATGTCCAATATCACCCATTGAATTCCATCTAGAAGAAGAATTTTTTTAATCCTCTTTGCTTGAATACTATCCCCAATAAAGAATACAATCATTTTGACACACATGTATTTTTGTATAATTTATACTATGCTTGTTAACAATTCTTTTCATATCATAAAAATATTCAGGGATATTTGCTTCAAAAAATTCATCATAAAACAATTCCAATATCATGGACATCACTTTATTTTTCATTCCACATAGGAATTTGATATGGTACAACTTTATTAGAAAAGAATGTTTTGAATATTTCAAACATCCACTATAAAACTATTGATTTCCATCATCAACTAAACCATGAAACACATTTTTCTACTCATTGGAGTTTTCTCTTACATTAGTCTCCACAGAATAGAGAGTAGGATCTAATGACATGTTATATTCTTGATATGGTTGTCCTATAGTCTCAAAACATCACTTTTTAAGTTTTTATTTATATCACCCACAACTAGTTATTCTGATATGTTTTGATGTTGATGTTGGTGTATTTCAATTCTAAATATATCTTTTATAAGGTTTTTCATTTCATTGTCCATTATTTATAATATTGGGAGCTCATTATATCAATTGACATCAATTATCAAACTTTATGTAACTTTAAATTATTTATTATAAATCCAACACAAATATTGAGCAGGGAATTGTTTCATTATCAAGTGTTCATAAACTTCATCTCTCTTCAACCGGTTTCTAAATTTACATTTAGAACATGGACATCTTATTCTCCCATCAACAAATCGATTAGAAATTGAAAAATCTAAAAACTACTCTAAACTCCTACCATACTAAGGTGTGTTCCTTGGTAATGTGATCCAACTTTTATCCATATCAGAATGTGTATACACTTTATTAAAAAAATTAAAACACAGAAGTATTACTAAGTAGGAAAAGAGACAAATGGAAATAAAAAAACTTAACCCAAGTAGTTATAAGAAGAGTCATATAAACACTAAAAAGGAAAAAGTAAAAAAAAATAAATCAATCATGGATATTATTATATAAAATATAAGTAAAATAAAAATCATATATTCATTAATTTAAAATAGGCATCATGGGAGAAACACCCTATGGTCACTAAGTCTAGGTGAACCTAGTAATTCTATATCACCATAGCAGTGGATTTAGAGTTCTAACACATCTATAGCTAGAGGGGGAGTCACATAATGCACCACTAGCATTGATAGTGGTGATAACAGAGATTCTATTTATATATGTCACATTATATTTTTCCTTATTTACAGATGGTACATATGAAACCAACTAGATTGGTTTTAAAATTACCTAACATATCCACTACATTCCAAGCGATAGTATTTGAAGATATTTTATTTGGGGTGAATAATTTGATCTTCCATACTGATTTTTATATTTTAATCATAAAGGAGGATATGAACTCTTCTTAGTCACCAATAATCTTGGATTAACCTTTCCTAGAAATATAAAATGAAATCATAAATTTATATAAAGGTACTATAATAATGGAATTTTGTTAAAATGTTTTCCACTTTAATATTCTTGATTCTATCATGTACCCATAATAAGAGAACTAATTTTTTTACATTGTCCCATTATGATGAGTATAATCCATGTGAAGAAAGTTGTTTGATATAATAAATTTTTTATTTGGGAAACAAATCAAGATCAAAAAATTTGATAAAAAACAATCGGGAAAAACATAAATATTCTATCAAACCATCTGAAGATGAAATAAATTTTGATTTATTTGATTGATTTTACTATTTATTCAATGAAAAAGTGTTTGATAATTCATCTCTTGTATAGGAAGTGTAAACCATTAAGTTAAGTAACCCAAATGTATTTTTATCTTTAGTCCAACATCTACATATAGAATTAAAACACTTTACTACTAATTTATCATATGTATTTCTAATAGAGAGAAACAAGACACCAATGGTAATAAAAAAATCACAAGGACTCACTAAATCATTGAGGGATGATTTTCCCTTAAAACAAATACAACTTTCTAAGACAATAAAAAAACACTAAACCCAAAATATATGTTCTATGAAATGTAAACAATATAACTCAAAAACAAGAAAAATATCCAAAATAATCTGATTGGTAAGAAAATATGAAACTAGAAAATGAGACCCCATAATAAATAGTGAATGAGTAAAAAAAATTGGAACCACTCTAGACCGTAAGGACATGACCAAATTCAAGGCTCTGATGCCAGACAACTACAATAAGATAAACAATAGAGAAATAAAAAATATTTATATTTACAATATCATGGATAAAATCATCTGAATATGCACCAATGTTCATATGGATGGGTTTTATATTCATACCCAGTAGGAAATCAAACCAAAATATTACCACACCCGCCACTAGAAACAGAACATCTTAGCTCACAATTAAAAATATACATAAAACTATAGGGAGAAAATCGAAAACAACATAATGATTTATTTCAATTAAATATAAACATTATAAATAATTTATCTATTTTATAAACTTGAAATATCAATTCCACATTAAAAAAAAAACAAATAAAAAATGCATGCATCCAACTAGGAGAATTCTTAACTCAGGATACTAATCCTATCTTACTATTCAAGGCATCACATGTACATGAATCAAAGGTTACCTTATCTAGAAAAAACCCATGCTCGAACCCAAACATTATATAAAATAAGAAATATATAATAAAAGGGTGAATTACCTCAAACTAGGGAGTTACAGTTCAACAAAGTAGGGTATGAAGGTGTAAATGGAGGGGGTCGACGACGGGGGGGGGGGGGGGGGAGAAGGGTGCTAGTGGTGAGGGGATAGGGTTCGAAGGGGTTGAGGGCCGATGAAAAGGGGATAAGGTTCGACGAGGTCAGGGACCTGAGACAAGGGGCTAGGTTTTGATGGGGTAAAGGCTTGGCAGTGAGGGGATAGGGTTCGATGGGTTCGGGGTCTGGGGGCGGAGGGCTAGATGGGGTCAGGGACTGGTGGTGAGGGGTTTGAAGGGGCTGAGTACCAGAAATGAGGGGTTAGATGGGATTAGGGGAAGAGGGGGTGGGGAGTAGGGGGAGGGTAAGATGTTTCATTCATAAAAAAAAGTTTTAGCAATGATTTTTAAAAAACTCTCGCCAATTACTGATTTTTTGTAGTGTTAGTTAACATATTTTAACCTTAATTGCTGTAACTTCTTTTTCATTATTAAGGGGTTATAATTTTACTTATAAGGTGAAAATTGGATCATAAATATAAATGTTATGAAATTTTAGACTATATAAAATCCCTATTTCACCTTTTTAAAATTTAAATGATTTTTAAATAATTTAATAAAATATTTTTAATGTTAATTTTGATACTATTCATTTAATTTGACTTTAAATACATAAAGAAAAAGTTGGAACTAGAATATAATCCTTTTAAACAACAATAATATGTTATATTTATCTATAAAATTAATGTAAAATTATAAATAACTGAAATTATATTACTTTTAATATTTTTAAAATCAGTTATTTTATTTTTCTATTAATTGAATAAGTACAATATTAGCATTTCAAAAGCATTAGAGGTAATTATTTAATTTCTAAAAATTTGAAATAAATTACCATCATTAATATAATTTCATTATTTAAAAAATTACCATTAATATTAATCCACCACTCGGGGTTTTCCCTATGTTAATATATAAGATATATTTAAAACTAAGAGGGTGACATTTTTAACTTTTTTTGATTTTAATATTATATAAGTTATTTTCATTGAAAATTATCCATTAAAAATTCAATTTTTATCGTAAGGTGATAATGGTTGAATTAAATTAATATAATAATAATTATTATTAAAAATTATGACCTTATCACTTAGTTTTAAACAAAATTAATCCGATTTACCCTATACTTAGGTAATAAGTTTAACCACGGTTACTATTTTTGTTGGAAAAAAATAAAAGGGTTATATTTATAAAATTTTAACCTAATTATTTAAAATATTAAATAAACTTTTGAAGATTTAATTTCTATAAGTATAATTTATTAATTTAATATAAAAATTCAAAATTCAACGAAAATCAATTTTTTATAAAAACACATTTTTATGTATAAAAATGGTTTTATACCAAATTCAATCATAAAATTGATTCCAATGAACTTAATTGAATTATTAATATTATAAGAGAACTAATTTTAGTTTTAAATCATTTAAAAAAATTTAACTTAGTAAATGATTGAGAATATAGTTTTTAATAAAAAGTAATATTTTTCACTATTCATTAGAAAATCGATATTTTTAGAAAAATCCCAAAAATTCACCTAATATAATTTTTATAAGATTATTTCAAAAATGAATTTAATTTTATCAAATATATTTTTTAAAATTCTAAAAAACTAATTATATTATTTTCTCACAAAAAGTAACAAAAAACATATTTGAAGAAAATGTATTTCTGAAGCATAAATGCACTTATTTACTAAGAATTAATCAACGAATTTGTATTAAGTAGGTAATTTTTATACAATTCATAATTTGGTTAATACTTTTTATTCCCAACAATTTAATGGCTAGGAAATGGATATTACATTAAATAATTATATTTTAATAGTATATCATAGTTCATTTACACTCAATGTTTCATATAACATAAGACATCGAAGAAATTAAATTTATTTAAAGCGAAATATATTCTAAAATTTTGAGGTGTTATACTCTACCCTGTTAAATAAATTGATCCCTCAAAATTTTATCCGAGTCATCAATTGTTTAACTTTTTATGAAAACCCACATCATAAAGAGGGATAATATAACTTTCTTAAAAAATAGATAGTGGGAAACATAAAAGCTATATGAAATATCATGTATTCGGGTTACCAAATAAGGAGAAAATTGGTGGGAATTTAAAATATAGACCTAGAAAAGAAGAATAAAATCCAAGGACTAATAGTGATTCATATAGAACATGGTTATGATAAATTTAACCACTACAAAACCATAAATCTGCGATGGTTTAAAAGACCATTGATTCATCAAAAATGAAAGTAAATGAGTAATGATTTTATTTCAAGGTATATTTTATACATTTGAGGGATTCTTTTAATATACAAATAATGTACTTGAGAAAATATACTTACTTGATTTATTTCTATTTCATTAGAACAATATCATCTTTTGGTGGTGCTTTGATCAATTTCCTCTTCATATCTTACTACAAGAAATGAATATTTAAGATGAAATTTCTCATGCCTGAAGCACTGAAATTAACTTTTAATGAATCATAATATCAATAAGACATTCCTTATGACTCTAAATATTTAATAAAACCAAAATGGTTAGAATTTTTTTATAATAACACCCAAAGTTCAACTTAATCCCTTCTATAAATAGTTAACCTTAAGGATCCTCCAAAATATGTCCAAAAAAATTCAAGAATCTAAAATTTAGGAATAATGTCACTAAATTTCCAAAATCAACTCATCATTAATCCAGCATAAAGTACCTCTTAATGTCAGATGTATATACCTTGATTATATATTCTACTAAAATGTGGTAATCATAATAAAACCTTAATAAAAGAATATATTCTTCCAAGAATTAACTCTCTCCTTATTTCTTAAATAAAATATTAGATTATCGAATATATTTAATAAATCCAAAAATACAATAAACTTCATCAAGAATTACATTGTTATCAAATAACTAACTATTTTTAAGGTAATCAATACTATCCTATTTAATTCTTCAATGATTCTCTTATCTTTATCCCAAATAAACATTATTAACTCAACATTATAAACATATTATGGTTTATATTTCCCTTATTCATGTATTCTAAAAATATCACCTTACCACTAAATAACTTTTCATAGTTATCAATACCATTCAATATATACTTTCAAATCCTTAAATAAAAATTATTAAAAAATAATTTTTATATGTTTTATGATTTTTATAAATAGACTATCATTGATATAACACTTATACAATTTAATTCTAAAATTCCAATGCAAAATCACTTCATTCATTTCAATTCAATGATTATCATAACATAATTCCTTCCTTGGTCTACGATTTAACCCTTGTATTATGGAATTAATTTGTATAATTTCCATGTTATATATACATAAGACACTAAACTACAAATGGAAACTTAGGATGAAATTCATATCCCTTCATCAGACTCTTCATTTTTCCTAAACAATTACTTGATCTATTACCTTTTTTTTACAAACATAAATTTTTTTTACTATTACTTTGAGACATTATTTAGGGTGTATATTTACACATTTTTAACATGAAGGAAATTGAGCTTTCTTTTATCCATGGTCTATACCACCCTAGCTCTCAGCAAACTATATCCTTCTTTTTTTGGTGAGTTCGAGAGTTGGTTAAGGTGTATGTTGTTTATCATATATCATAATATCTGATTAGAAACAATCTTAATATTTTACACTCCATTTATAATCCTATTTGGTTTCTTATAATCACCGCACTATCCATCAAATTCATTGTTAATATGATTTCTCTTGGTTCTAGCCATTAACTAAAACCAAAAATCATAGTATGATTAAAAATATTCATATTGAGAAACCACATAATCTACACCTTATCAGAATTTTTAGTATGTTATCCTATAATTATACTTATCCTCAAAATAATTCATATGTATATATTCATTAATCTATATTTTCCTAAATCCAATTAACATGGTTTCTACTAAAACTTACATTAATACCAACTATAAATAAGTCAAACCTAGTAGCCTAGAGTTGGTGGTTACTTTATTACATTATCCTTAGATACAAAGAATCACAACCCAAAGAACTAAATAGTTTATTAATATTCAAAAACTAGATACATAATTTAATATCTCATTATAATTGAAAACATAGAATGAAACATAGTATTTTCTTTGATCACACCATTATTCCATTTAGTAAAAACCTATATATAAATCATAATACACTTCCTAGAATCCTGGGGAAAGGAAACATAAGAAATGGATGATCTCAGATTCTTAGTTAGGGTATAAATAAAATGGAATCTAAATAAGAAATGAATAATATGACAATAATAAATGATTATTAAATAATGACATATAAATAATATCATGATCTATAAAATTATCTATGGATATCATAACAAATAAAATAATTACAAGGATATTAATAACTGATTTCATAATGATGGAATTCATAATGATAGACATAAGAAACATACCATCAAGGCCTTATGAAAATAAATATAAAAATACCATCAAGGACTTGTGTCAAAAAATCTACATAAATTGGTAATACCTCATCCAAATACCTAAGTCAGTTTGTATCATGGGACCTACTGATGCATCGTGGGGCTATATGGGGCCCCAACCATTACTTACTAAATCCAATAAATTCCCCATATTAAAGGGGTGAAACATAATCAATGTAAATATTCATATTGAAAACTATCATACAAAATGTGAATTCTTTCCCCAATAAATAAACATAATCATAAACTATATAGAGTAATATGGATAATGGTATAAAAATAGTACATCCCCAGTCAAGCGCATTATAAACCATTTAGAGAAATAATAGTGATGGTATCATTAAAGAATATAACCAGTGGATAATAATCAAAATAATGTTTGTTTTCATTAATGAATATAAATACAATAAAAATGTCATTAAAAACATTTTTGAGGAAAATACCCTTTTCACTTTGAAAATAACTATTAAAAACTAAAAATTTCCAGAATATTAGGGAAATATTTTTTTTGAATACAATCATGGAAAATTTTAAAGTAATATTAAATGAAATGAGTGGCTATGATAGTGGATAATTCTGTACATACTATATAAGTTAAAAAACATTCCTTTTACACTATTGTAAAAAGGTAAAAAGTACCTCATTCATAAAATGACAAGAATATTTATTTTAAAAGTTTTTTTAAAATAAAATCGGGGTAAAAAATAATTTAATAAATAATTTTTAGAATATTTAAAATATTCTTGATTTTTTTATAAAACATGGATATGGAAGAAAAAGGATTTTCAATCAAAGAGAGAAACAAAGTCAGGTTTTCTTAAAAAAATTATCTATAATTTTAAGTAGAAAAGAGAGAAAAATGGTATGATAACTTGAAAATTTCATGAATTACTAGAGTAAAAGAAAATTTATTGGGTTTAATATAGAAATATCAAAAAATTCCCCTAAGGGAGACTTAAACATAAAAATATTTAATAATGATGAGATTGTAAAATAAGCTCTTACCGATTTGGTAACTTTTGAATCATAATACTCATGAAATAAATAAATTAAAATGAAAAATTAAATAAAATGAATATAAATTTAACAATGATATATAATATAAAAGTGGTATCATATAAGCCAAAAAAAACAAGTGGTGAATATGACATATGTCTCAGGAAAGTAAAAGTGAGACAAAAAACCCTTACCTCAGGCCCGACTTCCTTCATGTGTGTATACACCGACTGTATAATAAATATATATTTATTATAAATATATTATATAATCATAATAATATATATCATACCATATATTATTTACTTATAATCTTTTATCACCAGTTTATTAACAATTCATTGATAAAATCACTATTTTGGGTAATAACTGCTCTATTTTTCATGTATGTTTTGGTTTTGCAGTTTTGGTCCTTTTACTTTTACCACGACTACATCATATCCATAATTTTAACCATGATATAAGTATTATATTTATCCATTATATATTTATTTATAGTAATCCATACAATATAGATATTGAAAAATGAATTACACCATTCATAGAGACGGTAAGCCGTACATACGCATGAATGTTGTTTTCACTTTTCAACAGATGGAATAAAAGAAAGGTAAATAATAATTATCCTTTATAGAGTAATTATTATAACATATAAATCATATATATTAAGTAAATATATTATTATAACCATCCATATAAAATAGAAATTAAGAATGGATCACATCGCTTCGTGGAGGTGGTATTCCACATGTATGCACTGATGACATTATCATTTTCCAATATATTTGAAGGTAAGACGGTATATATGATATTAATGTTCCAGAATAATATTTATGTCATAAATATAATATATAAATTCTAGTTATATTCTTATAACCATCCAAGTAAAGTGGTGATGAAAAATAAATTACATCACTACGTGGAGATGGTAAGCCATACATACACACAAACGATGTCTTCACTTTTTGTAGGATGGAAAAATGTGGAATATGGTTTTACCATAATAATAATAACATATCAATATATTTATGAAAATGTATTAATTATTTTATGATGTGTAAAACATATTAATAGGAAACATAAGAAGAAATAAACATGAAAGAGTCATTAAAGGCGATTACCTCTTCTTTGGTATACTTCCTTTAGATTTCTTCTTAAGGGAACAATCGTTGGTATTTTGGAAGGTTAAAAAACTATATAATGTTTATAGGGGATTTGGGAAGTTAATTTTTCAAGATATGTTCTATATATATGGATAAAATTGGTGTTAATAAGTGAGGGGAGGAGGCACCCTTTTATAATTAAGGTGAAGGGAACTTTTGGAATTTCTCAAATGGTTAAAATATAAAAAAGTAATTATAAAGAAAAATGATTAAAACAATCAATATATTAGAATATAAGGTATTTATGGTTGAAATATTATCAAAAAATAAATTTTTTATAGGTTTAAGTGGTATTTTAAATCTTATATTTTGTTTTAACCCCTTAATTAACACATTTTAACCTTAATCACAGTAACGACTTTTTCTATCTTAAGGGGTTATAAATTTAATTATAAGGTGAAAATTGGATCATGAAAGGAAATGTAATGAAATTTTAGACCATATATTATAACCCTTGTCCTTTTTCAATATTTTATTTTTTTTAAATAATTTAATAAAATATTATTTTCATAAAATATCATTAATGTCAATTTTGACACTATTCATTTAATTTGACTATAAATACATAAATACAAAGGCTTAATTCTAATATAATCATTTTATAAATCAATAATATTTTATATTTATCTAAAAAATCATTATAAAACTATAAATCACTCTAAGTATATTACTTTTAATATTTTTAAATTCAATTATTTTATTTTTCTATTAATTAGATAAATACTCTATAAGCATTGAAAAAACATTTAAGGTAATTATTTAATCAATAAAAATTAGAAATAAATTACCATAATTAATATAATTTAATTATTAACAAAATTAACATTAATATTCACTCACCACTTTATTTTTATTCTATTTGAACCTATAAGATATATTTAAAACTAAAAGAGTGATATTTTGTAATTTTTTTTGATTTAAATATTTTATAAGTTATTTTCATGGACATGTGTCTATTAAACAATTAAATTTAGAGTATAAGGTGAAAAGGGTCGAATTAACTTCATCTAATAATAATTATAATGAAAAATTATGACCTTATCACTTAGTTTTAACCTAAATTAATCCGATTTACCTTTTACTGAGTTGATAATTTTTACCACGGTTGCTATTCATATTGGAAAAAAATGAATGGTATCTATTTAAAAAAATTTTACCTAATAATTCAAAATATATAATCCATTTTTTAAGATTTATGTTTTATAAGTATCATAAATTAACTTAAAATAAAAGTGCAAAATGAAATGAAAAGTAATTTTTTCATAAAAATGTCCTTTTACGTATAAAAATGTTTTTATACCAAATTCAATCAAAAACTGATTTCAATGAACTTAATTGAATTATTAATATTAAAATATAACTAATTTTAATTTTAAATAATTTTAAAACAAAATTGAACTTTGTAATTTTTTTAATATATAGTTTTCAATAAAAAAGAGTATTTTCACCATTCACCAAAAAATCAATATTTTTAGAAAAATCACAAAAATTCACCTGAATATAATTTTGATATGATAATTTTAAAAATTAACTTAATTTTATCAAATTATTTTATTTAGAATTTGAAAAATTAATTATATTATTTTCTCACAAAAATAAATAAAAAACATTTTTGAAGAAAACTTATTTATGACGAATAAATGTACTTATTTCTTAAGAGTAAATCAATAAATTTTTATTGAGTATGTCTTTTTATTATATTTTATAATTAGGTTAATAATATTTATTCCTTCCAATTCAATGGTTAAATGATAACTGTTGCATTAAACAATAATATTTTAATAGCATATCACTGTTCATTTAGACTCAGTGTTGCATGTAACCCAAGATATAAAATAAATTAAGACAATTTAAAGATAAATATAATCTAAAATATCATAGTTTCACAACCAATTTTTATTATAAAAAAATTTCTATTCTTTATAAAAATTATATATCATTGCATAAAAATATTTTATAAATAAATATTGTTGTTTTCAACCTTTTATAAACCTTATTATTGTTTAAATTTTAATTGAAATTAAATATATATACTTTCCATAAAAATTAGATCATGCTATATTCTTATAAAAATATATTTTATAATATTTTCTAATAATATGAATTTTATATTAGGGTGTAACACCAAATAAGAATATGGATTAAATAAAACTATTAATTCATTTTTAAAATAATTACACCTTAGTACTTCTAGGGCCTAAATATATAACCACTTATTACACCGACATAGGATCTAAGGTCAAGGTGTGTGATTGTGGTAGTTTCAGGAGGTATTTTGACCAACATTGATCCAATAACAATATCCACTGGTTAGAATTTTTCTTGTAGGAAATTTTGTTCAATCCATACTTATTGAAGATCCTATTGGGATTAATCCATAGAAAACCCCAATGATTCTAACTTTCTCCCTAACTTTGAAAATTGATCTTTATAATTAATGATTCTACTAGTTGAGGAAGTCATTTCTTCCTTTTGTATTCAATGAACTCTTATCATTACCCTTAATATATACTAACCCTAACTATCACTTTAAAATGACTATATTACCAATGGTCATAATTCCCAAAGGTTATATGGACTAATGTTCATATTAACCAACATTCACATAATAGTAATGTAAAAGTCATATCCTAACAATCACATTTATGATTACATACAATATATATACGACTAAATTTCAATATTTACAACTTCATTCAGAAAGGTTTTTACAATTCATTTAATAATGTCTAACAAATTCCTAATGTTTTTTCTTTTAACAGTTTTCATGGAAAGTGTAATCTTCTTAATAGAGTTTGATCTTATAGAGTATACCATTTCGTAGTCACTATTATATTGTTTATATATCTCTTCACTAGTATTATCTATAGTAATAAGTATTATTACATGATATGTAATATTCTATTTATAATATTATTTCAATGTAATTCCATTATAAAATATAATAAAATAATCATTATGAAAAAAATATTTCTTTTATTAATCATAGAAGGAATTTTCAGCCCGATACAATCTCCCCCACTTAAAAAAATTTTCCCTCAAAATTTTAATCTTGCCTAGAAAATGGGGCATATTTTCCCTTAATATCTTTTTTAGGTTCCCAAGTAGCTTCTTCAAACTTGTGATTTATCCACAAGACTTTTAAAATTCATGTCTTTTTTTTCATCAACACTTTTTCCCTTCTGTCAAGAATTTAGATTGGTTACTATTCATATGAAAAGTTAGGTTCCAATTTGACACCATTAATATTACGTATATGTGGTGGGTAAGACATATATTTTCTCAATAGAGACATATGGAAGACATCATGGAAATTGGAAAGATTTGGAGGAAGTGATAATCAATAAGAAACCATTCCAACATGATCCAAAATCACAAATGGTTCAATGTACCTTGGACTCAATTTCACATTCTTTTGAAATATCATAACACCTTTACACAATGATATCTTGATAAATACATAATTCATAACATAAAATTATATGTCTTTAATTCAATTTTTAGAAAAAAAGTTTCTATTAATTCTGGGCAGCCTTTATGTGTTTTTGAATCACTTGTATCTTTTCTGTAGTCTCCATCACAATGTAATGTGCCTACAATTTCCATTATCCAACTTCATTATAACATTTTAGAGTCCTATAAATTTTTTTATAGGGAGTTTTAAAAGGAACTATTTGAATACTTGACCAAAATTTTTTGTTATAGGATAACTAAAAAAAATATAAGGTACTGGTTCTAACTCCCTTTAAAATCATGTGTTCTAGGCCTTATCATGTTTTTAAATGTTTTAATCATCCTCTTAGACTACCCACTAGTTTAAGGATGATAGGTTGTTCTTTGTTTTACTTATGTATTGATATCATTTTAAAGTATCCTCAGGAACATAGAAGTATATCTTGAATATCTATGAGAAACAATCAATAGTAGTACTCTATGGAATATCACTACTTCTTTAATATATAGACGAGATAAGTGCTCCATGGAGAAATCCCATTTTTATGTAAATTAAATTGGAATAATTTTTCAACCTATCAATTATTACCCATATAGAATTATTTCCATTGGATATCTTAGGTATACGAGTGATAATGACCATAGAGATGTTATCTCACTTCCATATAGGTATGAGTTGTGTTGCAATACCAATTTGAGAAGCTGTTACTCCAAATTTACTTATTAAAACACCAAGTAACTTTCAATGTAATCAGAAATATCCCTTTTAATATTTTTCCCAAGAATTACCATGAATGCCCCTATACATTTTAGTACTTTCGGGATATATAGAGAATGTAGATCTATGACATTAATCTATCACCTCCTTCTTTATTTCTAGAATATATGGGATATATATCATTGTACCAAATTTCAATACACCTTCTTTATCAACATTGAATTCAAGAAAATTCCCATTTTTCACATCATCTATCTTCTTATACATCAAAATATAATCTCTTTAAGCTTTCTTGTTCTCTATAGTAATGAAGGTTAAGAAATCATTTGGGATAATATTGATGATTTCCCCTCCCTTTTATAACCTTTCTTGGTCCTTAATCAAATGTATCTCCTTCAATCCTCATTACTGTAAGAACATCAGGATATTTCCTACTCAATGCATATATTACTTTGTTTTCTATTCCAGGGTGAGTAAGAATTGAACAATAATAGTCTTTATGAATCTCTAACCATCACATTTGTCTTATGTTTAGTTCCTTTTTTGTGAATATACACTTTAAACTTTGGTGGTATGTGTATATGTCACACTTTTACACATATATATAATGTCTCCATATCTTTAGAGAAAAAATGACTACATCTAACTCCAAGTCATGAGTAGGATAATTTCTATCATAGGGCTTTAACTATCGAGATGCACAGGCAATCACCTTGTCATTTATCATGATGACACACCCACACCCTTTCATAGATTCATCACTATAGATAACAAATCCTTCTCTAACATAGGGTAAGGTTAAAAAGGGTTTACTAACCAACCATTTTAAGATTTATTTATAGTATTTTTTCCAAATTAACTTGACCCACTTTTCAGTTAACTTAGTTATTGGATTTGAAATTCATGATTTTTTTTCAAAAACCTGTTATAATATCCTCCTAAACCAAGTAAAATATGAATCTTAGTTATTGTTATAGGATGAGGCCACTCATCTACAACCTTTTTCTTGGAAGGTTAAATTAATATTCTGTCACTGGTTATAATGTAACCTAATAATGAAACTTTTTTTTACCGGAAGTCACATTTACTAAATTTGGAAAATAGATTACCTTTCTTAAAAGTTTGCAATATGACCCTTGGATGATCCTAATATTCCTTATGGATTTTTGAGTATATCGAAATGTCATCAATAAATACCACCATTAATTTATCAATGTAATATCTAAATATTCTATTCATCAAATCCATAAATATTACATGATCATTAGTCAAACCAAAGGGCAAGAAAAAAACTCATAATGTCAATATATCATCTTAAAAGTAGTCTTTGGGATATATTCCTTCTTCATACTCAAATGGTGATACCCAAATTGAAGATAGATCTTGGAAAATAATTAATCCCCTTAAAGTTGGTCAAATAAATCATCAATCTATATAAGAGAGTATTTTTTATTCCCTATAATCCCATTAAGTTCTCTAAAATCAATGCATATCCATATTAATACATCGTTATTATTTAAAAAGAGAAGAGTTACTCCCCATGGAGACACACTTGGTCGAGTAAAATCCTTCTCCAAAAGAACTTGAAATTTATTTTTTGATCCCTATAACTCCACATATTACATTATATATGGGGTCTTCAATATTGGATTGGATCTAGTTATGAGTTCAATAGAGAAATCTACCACCCTTTATGGTGGAGGTCCAGGTTGCTCTTATGAAAATACATCAATGTATTCTTAAATAAGGGGGACATTATCAATATATATTTTTTTCATTTTTGTATCCTTATTTATAGATAATATCTATAAATAAGGCTATAGGTGGTGCTTCTAGACAAATATCATACTAGGATATATATCCTTTGAAAATAACTTTAGTTGTCCATTTAAGACCACTAAAATTTCCTTACTTATAGGGTTGATCTTATCATTATACTTTGAGAGACAATTTATCCCAATTATAGTATCAAATCCTACCATGTGAATAACTACTAGCTTTTTGATGAGATTTTTCTCACCAAAGTTAATAATAGAGTTTATATACACCTTTGATGGTTGGATAATCCATCCATGAGTCTTAATTGATAACTCTATTTCTAGTAGTTTGGGGTTCAAATCTACATTCTTTGAAAACTTGGATTAAATAAAGGAATTAATTAAACTATAGACAAATAGTGTACTTTATATCTGTGAGAGAACAATGAGTGTTCCTGCCACCACATCATTTAGAACCTGTAATTTAGATGTCGTTATTGTGAATCCACAACCTTTATCCCTTGTCCTAAACTTATGTTGATGGTGGTTAACCTCTATTATCTTCTAATTTGGACATTTATTTGAAAAGTACCCAAGATATTTTCACTTAAAACATTGAACTTTAGGTTATGATTACACCATCTTCCCTATTTCATTTTCATTGAGATTTTTAGGCTTCAACTCACCATTATAGTTCCAAGATATATGTCCATATATTATACACTTTTAATACTTTCCACTCCCACACAAGTGGTTCCCCAAATGTTTCTTACCATATTTTTTGTATGTGGAAAACTATAGTTTCTTTTCTTCTCTTATGTGATCAAAATTATTCCTTGAGTTTGAATCCATTTCTATCTTCTTTTCATTCATAATATGAGACAAATAAATCTCTCTAAACTCTATTTTAACCTTCATATCAATCCACACTATCTCCTCATATATTTCATACTCTTTATTTTCTATATTCCTCCATAGATGGGGTCTTAGTCTACTAAAGAACCTATCAACATTTCCCTAAGGATCCACAAAATAGATGGAGTTGTATCAATAAAGTCTTGTAAATTCTATTACTTAGTTTCTCATAAATTAATTTTCCTTCTACTTCACATCTAAAAATTCCTTCTTTATTTTTATTCACATATAATGGGGAATATACTTATTGAAAAATATTCTCCCGAACTCTTCCCATCCCATAAAATTAATCTCCCATTTTTGATTTGTGATCTTAATCAGTTTACACAACTAATCAACTTCTTCTTATAAGTGGTATAATTCCAAGGTGAATTTCTCTATCTCTAAACAATAGAGTACATAAAAAATATTTTCTATAGAGGTAATCCATTATTCTATAATCAATGGATCAATAGACCCACTAAAAAAAATTGGTTTTTAATGCATGAAGGACTCAGCTATAAGTTTTTCCCTTTGCGGTGAATTTGGATGCTCAACATGATTTAAGTAATTATTCATAACATGATATAATTGATTCATCATTCTCATGAATTTTTACATTCCAGCATCCATCATCTTAGGAAGGTCGTTAATGCATCATCCATTGCATTCATCATTTACCAAATTCCTCCCAATTCTTATCATTTTTATAAAAGAAGAAAAACTTAGTGAGAAACTTTTAGTAATCCTATAATTCTAAAGGAATTTTAAATACTATATATATATATAAAACAAAATTTATTCAAGGACATTGTTCTTTAATCACTTCTAAAAAAAATTTCATTTTCTATGTATCCTTCCTAATGGTTCATAAAAGTCACACGATTAACCAAACATATAACCAAAGAGTGTAAACTTGGTGTGAAAAAGGGATGTTTATCATGTACTAGGTGATGATTAAGTTAATACTCAATATTACTTTTTAGGTTTATTACCACTAGGTACAACTTTACTAGAGCCACATCTACTTATAGTATCCAGACAGGGATTTCATTGCTCAAAAACCACTTAGTTTATTTGTCAATAAAATTTCATGATGTTTTGATATATTTATACTTATCCTTAGGGTTTTTACAAATATTTTATAATTCTTAATTTCCATAAATAAGAAAACCTTAATTTGATTCCAACTATGGAGTCCTTATTTTTTAATATGCAAAATTTTCATTGCATGGTACAACATTTAATAATAAAAAGTATCTTTTGAGGTTTGGTTTCTTGGAAAATTGGAATGTAATACATAAAATAAATAAAATTTATTATTATCCACTTAAAAGGATTATTTATAGATTTATCCTAATTTAATTTTACTACATCTCATATCTTGGGGACATACATCAAAATAAATGGGTGAGCGTAAATCCTAATAAGGGAATAAACAAAGGAAATATTTATCAGGTGATCATGATGAATAATAATAGGGAATGGTCACAAGAATTTGAGGAATATCATAAAATAATGATAATGAATCATAACATGGAAATGTGGCTATAACATAAAACTAATACATTCATAATCATATCACTAAGGTGTCATAAAACATAATTATAAAGGTTATTCACCAAGGTATCATAAAACATGTCATCTCTAGAGATTAATTATTTACCTAATTAATTTGAGTGATAGTAATGCACATATTTCATATATATAAATTCATGGGTATGAAATATATCATGTAAGAAATAATTTTATAAATATCCCATGGAAATTATCGATAGGTTTCATGTAAGGTCCTTGATTTCATAATTTTTTTATACATGAAAACTAAATAATTTTTATCCCATGAAAAATAAATATGGGTTTCATACATTGAAATACCAAATCAAAAAATTATTTTTACATTTAGGGGAATAAACATGGAAGATTAAGAGGTTTGGGTATTCAAAATATAATAATATTTCATGTAAAAGAGACAAATTCATAAAATGATTTTGGTAGCACGACGAGTATTAAATGTGGATTATAGAAAGGGTTTAATGAGAGAAATTGATGGTATACCATTAGTAAAACACTATTTTGGAAGCAATGGGATAATAAAAAGTGCATAAAAATAAAACAATTAAAAATTATTAGTACATACCACAAAAGGGGTACTTGAATGGAAAAGAAGAGGAGAGTTCCTTTACCTTGGGAAGTAAATTTCTAAAGATTGGAGAGGGAAACCTTATGAACATAGAGACACATTGGTGGGAATTTAGAGAGGGTAAATGAGTATAATTTTATGATGAAGGGATTTATAGTGTAGAAGAATGTGGGGATGGGTTTTTTATAGTAAAATAAGAGGAATTATTTATTAATTTATAAATATAGTTCTTGAAATTCTAGGTTATGGAAAATGAATAACCATTGGATTATACCTAGTTTTTACTCATGGTTTTATACATTAAAGTATTATTTTATAATATTTTAATTCATTAGTATTGATTTTTTTTAATATTTCTTTAGCCATGGAAAATTAAATTTTTCATAAAATATTATTTTTAAAAACTAAATTTCCATTTTAGACATTGTAAATTCATTTACAGGTTTTTAGATTGATTTAAATCCATTAAAATACAAAATATTAGTAAAATAATATATTTTGGCTAATAAAGACTTTAAATTATTTATTACATCATTTTATGTATTTATGATGTCATAATAATTACTGTATATTATACTACATTTTATATTTGACTAAAATATTTGACTAACTCAGAAAATTATAAAAAATTCACCATTGGATAATTTTCATGTGATGGTTTCAAAAATTTTATCCAATTTATTAGGAAAATTTTATAAATATGAGAAATTTAATTTTTAAATATAAAAAATTGTTTATTGAAAGATGCTAATATTTATTATACAAACAAATTTATATCCCTTAGAAAAATATATATAATTGCATAAAAATATTTTATAAATAAATATTGTTTTTTAAAATTTTATAAAACTTATTTAAAAAAATTATTTTAATGTAAATTAAATATATATACTTTCTAGAAAAATGAAATCAAAATATCTTGGTATAAAAACCTATTTTATCATATTCTCTAATAATATGATTTTTTATATGAGGATGTAACACTAAATAAACATACATAATCAATAAAAATATTAATTTATTTTTAAAATAATTACACATTAATACTAATAGGTCTTAGATACATAACCCCTTATTACACAGGCATAAGCTCTAAGGTTAAGGTGTGTGATGGTGGTAGTTTCATGAGGTAGTTTAACCAACATTGATCTAGTGGTCTTGTAGGTGATTTCATTCAAGCCTTACTTGGGATTGATCAAGATAAAAATACAAATATTATGCCTCTATTTCTAGATCTAACAAATGAGGTTCATAAGGAATGATTTTACTAGTTATGGCCATTGTTTCTTCCTTATACATTCAATTAACTCTTATCATTACCCTAAATATATACCAACCCTAACTATCACTTTATAACAGTTATATTACCAATAGTCATAATGATGAATGGTCATATAGACCAACAATCATATTGACCAGTAGTCACATAATAGTAATGTAACATTCATATACTAATAGTCACATTTTCGATTACATCCTATATACACCACTAAACATTAAAATTTACTACTTCATTCCCAAAGGTTTTTACAATTACTTTGGTAATGTATATCATATTATAATATTTATTTTTCTTTTAATAGTTTTCATGGAAGGTGTAATATTCTTGGAAGAGTTAAATCCTATGGAGTATAACATTCCTTGGTTACTATTATCTAGTTTATATATCCCTTTACTAGTCATATCTATATTAATCAGTATTATTACTGGATAAGTAATGTTATTTTTGTAATAGTATTTCTATGTACTTCTATTATACAATATAATAAAATAGTCATTATGAAAAAATGATTTATTTATTAATAATAGAATAAATTTTTAGTCTGTTATGATATAAGTGTTTTAGAACCTACCATCTAACCTTTCTCCCACACACAGATGTGGGATGAAGGGGTTCCCCATAATGGTGCATCGGGGGAAGTACAACACAACAACTTGGAAAGGGGGTATTGTAGCATCCATGACTGGTAACATAGGTTTAATGAATCTGGTGGGGGGGGGGGGTGGAGGCTTGATACTGGTGTCATGACATGATGCATGTTACTCATGCAGGACCTTTAGGTCATCTCCTTTAGGGGCCTATGGGCCTTGGGGCTAAGAAAAATGGTCTTTCAAAGTCACAAGTCCTTTGGGCCATGAAAAATGTAATAAAAAAGGTCAAACAAGTACATGTCATTCCTTATGGAGACGAATGAGGATTGAACCACTGGGGTACCTAGGTGTGTGAGTTTTTTTTCAATTTATAATCCCCTCTACCTAGTATAAATCTAGTATTGAACATCAACATCTCTTGCAAAGGATTCTTTTATTATAATATTACTCACGTACAAGTGATAAGTTCTAGGGGTTTAGAATACATAAGATTATATGACAAATATGCTTGTGCTTATATTCTTAGAGAGAGGGATAACACACATGTCATAAAAAAAGAAGGAAAATACAATTATTAAAAATTATATAACCATATAAAAAATAATTATGACATATAATTTCAATCATAAATTGGCAGATTATCTCAATATTAGTCATCACGCAATACCCTTACCGAGTAATTTTTAGGATGGTCCTTACATTATGAATATAATAAATATACAGTAATAATATTTTAAAATATAATTATATACATTACTAAACTATTTTGTAATTAATGACATTATTTAAATATAAATATAAATATATTTTTTAGATTAATATATATATCTAATTAATTATTTAAATAAAAAATAAGATATTTTTATATTTAATTAATGATAATATATATATATATAACTATAATATATCGTAACATTACTTAAAATTATATATAATAAATAATAAATATCTATATATATTAATATTAATATTTCTATATATATATATATATATATATATATTCTTTTTTGTATTTAATGATATTTTCAAATATGAATAATAATATTATATTCAAATTATATAATATATATTATGCCGACTGGGGTTGGCTTAGTGGTACAATGTAAGGCGACACTCCCTGACAACAGAACTGGCTTAGGTTTGAGTCCTTCCACACTCGAAATTAGTTTGGGGCGTGTAGTGCACGAGTGGTGGGTTAGGCCCAGGACAGGGGTGGTGTGGCGCCCACATATACCTCATTACCAAAATAACACATTTTATAGTTGTGGGATTTCCTGAGTGGTAAAGCCACCCCATAATCCTACATCAAATTGGGGTTCAAATCCAGATGGGAGCAAATTTCTGCTGTCAAGTGATGACGCAGACATGACGCAAGCAGGTGATGACGTAGGCATGATGCATGCATGACACAAGGAGGCGGTGATGCAGACATGATGCAGGAATGATTCTATATTGGGCATTTAGGCAAGTTTGTGGGCCTTTGTGCCATGTAATGGGCTTCATGCCCACAAAACCTTCGGGCCATGTATTGAATAAATAAAGTTTGATGGGTGGACTATCCCTTGGGGGGCTATAACCTGCCTTTCTGGCCCGTGCATGTGATGTGCGTGTTTATTTAATGTAATTATAACCCCAAACACCTAATATATATATATATTATTTAATTAATGATATATATTTTTGTATTTAATTTACGATACACATTTTTGTATTGATTGAATTTTTTTAAATATGGATAAAAATAAATTTAAATATGATAAATTTTATAATATATATTTATATAATTATATTCAAATAATTTTAATACTATTTTTTACAATTTTTTTTAATAATATATTTTTTATAAATATTTATCTAGAATAATTTTATTTATCTATGCATCCAATAACAGATTGTAAATTTATTTTAATTTAAGTATACAATGTAATATTGTATATACATATGAATATATTCAAATTTATTTATTAATATTTAAAAATATAATTATCTATATACTTTTTATAATCAATTATATTTTTCTAAACCAACATAATATTATTTTATACACAACTAATCATAATATTATATGTATATAATATTTTTTTAAAAATATTATTAATATTTTTTTTAATTAAATTAATGAAAATAATATTATTTATATTTATTAAAATAACAAAGGATTGTAAATTTATTTTAATTTAAATATAATAAATAAAATTATTTATCTACATTTTTTAATTAATTATATTTTACAAAATATAAATAATTTTATTTTATACATAATTAATCATAATGTTAATTATTTATAATTAATATTTTTAAAATATATTATTAATAGTAAAAATAATATTATATATATATTGAATAATATATTTGAAATTTAATTAAATATAAATATGATAAATAATATATATATATATATATATATCTATATATAATTATATTCAAATAAAGTTAATATTTTTTTAGAAAATATTATTAGTAATAAAATTAAAAAAAATATTTATATAGAATGATTTTATTTATCTATCAAATAATATATTCTAAATTTATTTTAATTTAAATATGATATAAAATATTATATATACATATAAATATATTCTAATGTAATTATTAATATTTTAAATTATTCACATACATATACATTTTTGTAATAAATTATATTTTTCTAAATATAAATAATATCATTTTATACCTTATTACTTATAATTAAACATAGTTTGAAATATCCAAACATGATATTCAAATTTTCTAATTCATTCAATGTAATATAAATTATATAAATATTATATAAATAAAATCATACATTCATACAATCACACAATATATATGAATAAATCTCACAAACAAAATAAATAAAACAACTGGAAAGATAAAATTTTTAAAAATAAATTTTTCCTCTACGAAGGCCGTAGGTAATATGCTGAGAAATACAAATTGATATTAGAGAGCTTCACTACAAAATAAGAAGGGTGGGGGGGGGATGAGAGGGGGTATTCATTATATAGTTTTTTCTTGGTAAGGGGTGTGAAACCCTTCCACGCCTCTTATGTTCCAATTGCACTGGATTCATGAATGTGGTTCACACTTCCTTTCGGGTGGTGCAGGAAGCATGAACCCAATTCATTCTTCTGGCCTAATATATATGCACGAACAAGGTTCACACATCAGATAACCCATTTTTAAAAATATAATGAAACCTAACCCAATTTTATTTTTTATTTGTAAAACCTATTTAAAAAAAACTCCAAGCTTATCATTTTAAATATAGCTAATCAAATTTATTTATTGACTTAGGTAATCAATAATTAAATCTAGATTATCATGAAATATATTCAAATTTAAGTAATTATTTTTCTCTTAAAATTAAATAAGTATCAAACTATAATTACTATTTTATTACAAAAATATGTTATAAAATTAAAACTTTTCACCAAGTGTCTTATCAAATGTTTTTTCATTAAGTTTTAACCAATAAATGATATAAAATGTTGACCCATGAAACCCATATCTAGAGTCATATCTTTCCTCAAACATGTTTCTCTGAATTTATGGAAGCTATTAACTAGAACTACACCAAACTAAGCATTTAGTGGTATTTTTTTAGTGACAGTTTACTAAACCTCCACTAATTTTTTTAAAATAATTTCATAGAGGTTTTTTATAAACTTCTTATAAACATTTAAACAATTTTAAAAACACAACACTTTCCCCCTCCCTTGACAACCCCGACACCCTCGAACCCCTCCCCACCAACCCCACCCCACCCCACCGACCCTCACCCTGCCGACTCCTCGAAGCCCAATCCTCATCACCTCCCATTACTTCCCATCATCGTCTATCACCACTCATCGCTGCTACTCACTGGACCTCGATGTGACTTCCCTTGTTGTGCCTCATATCATCATTCTTAACTGACCCTCACCGTTCCTCACCTCACCATCCCTTGCCGCTCCTCGCCTCGCCGTCCCTCGCCGCGCCTCACCTCGCCATCCCTCGCCGCGCCTCACCTTGACGTCTCTCACTGCACCACCCATTATTAGTATTCTTGAATTTAAAACATTATTCTTTGTTTATATGGCCTGATATGATTCTGTGTTTTATGATTTTGTGCTTACCATTATTTAATCTAAAAAAATTCCATGTTAATCATTTACCATTATGCAATGATTTTGAAAGGAGCTTACACTTGTTCATAATATAAGGTACTTTACCCTTATTGCATAGTTATGGAATGAGGGTACCCTAGTATTATATGATATTTACATTTCTCTTCTTTCCTAAATATGAAAGTATGTTTCTTTAATTTACTAGTTTTTTTTATTTTCCCTCCTTGGTGGACTTTGAAAAATGGTTACCTTATAAAATTCTATTTGGTCCATATGATTAACCTAGGAGTGACCTGATGCATGTAAGTATGAGTTATACGGTTCCCAGTAAGAATGTTTATACATTATAGTGGTTTTAAACATATTTTTTGCATCACCATGTATGGAATTAATTGTGTTTTTCTGTCATTACATATTAGGAAGGGTATGAAACACTACACGATGCTTACATATGCATATATTATTATACCACTAAAGATATTCAAGAGAGATAAGTGGAAATAATTTGAGTATTTTATACCCACACCCAACACATGAACTTTACCTTTTTGTGTAAACTTTATATATCATGTTTCATATAATGTAAATGTCGTAATGATGAATAGTGAATGTCAAATAAAGTTTAAAAGAAGTGTGTGAAGAGAACAATCAGTGTTGATACTAAGTACTATTTTGATTGCTTTGGTATCTATTTATTTAATATTTTTTGAACCTATTTCTATATATGATTAACCTAATTTGAGATATTGAACAATGTATACATATGAATCTTTTCATAGATTACTTATATATCATTTTTGGATGTGTTTCCATACAATTGTAGTTTATTTTCCATTTACTCTATACATGGGGAGTTTTTTTTTTATTTTTTATTTATTAATTTATGATTCAATAATTCTATATGTCTTATAAAAATTATATAACAAAATATCTAAGATTTTATAGGGGTCCCTATTAGATATTTACCTCTTTCTTCTATCACTTTATTCTTTCCTAAGTAATGGGAGTGACCTAATAAGGGGATTCTTACTCTAGATCAGGTTTACATTATGGTTTTTCAATCTCACATACATTTTTTCCTCATTCCTTTTGTAGTTTATAGTCATACGAGTCAAACTAAGAAGTTGAAAATAGTTTAGGGTCACAATACTTGGACCACAGGGTTGCATATAGTCTAAGGCCATAATGCTCGAAATATGAATCCTAGTGTAATTTCATAGACCATGGACTATGGTGCTGCAAATAATTTATGGTCATAATTCCTGGACCTAAGTTGACCCTACTAAGAGTGGGTTTTATGAAATTGGAGGGTTTAAAACCAACAGAAATGGTCTTCTTAGGAGGACCTACACCAATCAAAATAATATAGGTTTATGACATAAATAAATTTAAATTAGGACTTTATGAACCTATGATTTAATGTGTTAATGATGGTGAACTAAAAATAGGGAAACATTTACTCATAAAAAATCTCAATCTATTACTTAGTCATGATGAACCATATTATTAATAAACATTTACTCATAAAAAATATTACTTTATTACTTGGACATAAACATGTATAGTTTTCTGAAACCACTGAAACTCAGTTCATCCTCTTAAAATACAACACTTTCATTATGAAATAGAGATAAAAAAAATTTATATTTCCACTAATGATCATAAGACTATACTATATAGTTTTATATCCATCATGAAATGTGGAAAATATGGTTTCAATACATCCCCTTGTATATGGAATTTATTTATTTATTTTTACATCTTACTACAACCATAAAAAAATATGGAGTATGAAATCTTGTATTCATTTTTGTCTCATGGTGAAACCAAGTTCTATTTCTATGTTACCTACAACACCGCCTCTCACTACATATACACTATATAGCCTAGCTGATTGTTAGGCCATCAATGTTCCTCACACCATGGGCATAGTCCTTTTGGATTTGAATACTTTTATATGATACTCCACCTATCAACCATTTAATCAATTACCATGGGTGTCATGTCTTTTTTTAGTATTTTTCAACTATATATCAACATGTTGAACACAACCTTCTTTAATGCTTCATTTTAGACCTAGAAAACTTTATATGTTATTTGTGTATATTTTATAAATAAAACAAATATTTTAATGAAATACTCAAGAGAATTATATACAACCGGTTTTAGTAAGAAGGCAATATAAAAATTTATTTAAAATAGTTCATTATTTGTCATTGTTATGTATTTTTTTGTTAGTACTATGAATCTGTTATCATTTATAAATTTTTTTCTGTATATTTTTTTTTGAAATTTATGCTCTAAATTTAATTTTATTTGATTAAATGACAGGAATGCCAAGGTGGAAGTGTTATACTATTCCATCGACCACACTGACAGATGATGATCCATCTTTCTCCCTCCCTAAAATATCCAAGACACCATCTGCTTGCCTCCTTCACCATCTCTCACACCCTCCATGAGCATCCCATCAGTAGATCAGTTGACTCTTTCCTATTCGGTAACCTCAGCAGTGAGGGAGCAGGGCGTGACTCCTAGTTCTTGGCAGGAATATTGGAGGGTTACTGTTATAAGTACAAATTTTAATATGAATAAATTTATTTTACTTTTTTTATATTAAATATTTGTTCATTAAATATGGAAACAATGAAAATATGGAGAAAAATATGAAAATTTTAGATGTATTGAATCTCACTAGACTAAAGATAGTTGTCCAATTTGATTTCTATGGGGTCCCTATAGATGACGCCACAAGATTACTTGTCCAAATTATACTCCAGATGGCCGTAGAGTCAGTTTACCTTCTAATTACATATGATGATTGGAGGCATATGATTTAATCTTAGAAAAATGAATTTTTTGATTCATAAATGGTAATTTCAATACATTATGGTGTAATTATATATAATTATGTTATTAAATTCTAATATTTTCAAAATGAATTTTTGTGTACAAATGTTTTTACACTTTATGGTTGCTGATGTGCTCGCATAAAAGTGCACATTGAAATATCTGGGCAAGAAATAAAAATACTTTAAATGGAGATTATGGAGTGATGTCAATGATACTTTGTTGAGTACCCAACAGATATATGACAAGGTACCCACTGGGGTACATAGAGAGAAATGAAATGTTTTTATTGACAGACATTGTGATGAGAATCACATGGTATTTAAATATATATTATTATATTAATATCATTTTACATTTATAAATGTATATGAAAAGGATATGGAATTTCATACATTAATATTAAATTAAATTTCATTTATTTCAGGATATTTCAAGGAAGAATGCATCGAGCCGGGCTAAGAAAATCATCCCTCACACTATGAGGTCAAAGACTTATTCTATAAGGTGATCTAATATGGAAATCTTTTCATTAGTTTAAATATTTATAAGACAATATTATCTATTTATTATATTAAATTATTTATTTATCTTTGTTTAATGTAGCCATAAATTTTAGGGCACCATGCATCCTGAACAGTTTTGCAATTGGATATTCATAAAAACTATGATGGGGTGGTTTGTTAACGAGAATGACAAATAATTTGGGGTATGAATTCATTTTTCATTATAATAACTTATTATCAATTGTCACTATGTTAATATATATTGCTTCTAATATGATTGAAATTTGATTTATAGTTAAAAATTAATGAACTATGGGATGCCAATCCTGTATAGTCCTACTAAGTCTCTCAAGATGACCTAGTTGGTAAAGTTCTTGGGAAGGATCATCCTGGTCGAGTGCACGAGATAAGTTTGAGACCCTTACCATCTGAGGTCTTTAGGAATACATCAAGGATTGAAGCTACATATACTTCTGGTTGTAGTCGAAATTATTAGAGATATTATTTTCAATACAAAACACAATTCAGGAACAGGGGGCTCAGATATCCTCTTTGCATAAAGCATTGGTTGATTTATATCAGAAGAAAAACAGATCTATCCCTAGTGATATTTCATTTATGATGAGTGGTGAGCAGTTAAATTACATAAATTAAAAATAATTTAGTTTTCAAACATTTATTGGTTTTAAGTTTAAATATAAATATACAAAGTTATTTAATTTTCAATATAATTGTCTTATAGGTGCTGGTAAAAGGAAGTAGAGATGGAGGTGGAGAGGGTGGAAAGAAGTGTTCATCATCAAACAGTGATTAGTGTTCTTGTTGATATGTTTGAAAAATATGGAAACAAAGGGTTTTTTCATCTATCATGTGTGGTACAGAGTAGTCACCTAACATTTTCATGATTTTTTTTCATGATTTCCCATGTTTGATAAAGGAATTAGAATTTGATATGTCTTGATGATTTAGTAAGGTAGTGAGTCTAGAATTGGTGGAGTATGAAGTTGGTGGAGTATAAAGTAATCTATATTCCATATAGAATATTGAGATATATAATATTTTCATTTGAGTTATGTTAGGATGCGTATATTAGTATTTTGGACTAACTATTATGTTTTTTATTGTATTTATTTTATTCATGTTGGAGACACAAGCCCCACAGTCATGTCATTCAAGGATGGCCCCCATAAATTTTGGGTAGACCATTGACCACATTCAAAACATGGGAATGATCACTTCTCACAAGAGATCCTTTGAGGTGGGTTCCCTATATGGTAGGCAAGCCTATTTTGGCCAACCACCATCACTATAGGGGAGAATAATACTTGGAGAATTATGGGGATCCAATTTGAGGGAGACCTAAATTGTAGAGGTGAACATTAGGTGATTTTTGGGCATATTTCAACACCTTTGGAGCTACGCCACTATGTACTTGAGCACATTGAGTAAGCCTATATATAAGAGAGATTCAACCCCAATATCAATGGGAAGGCCCTAAAGTTGTTCACTGTTTGGGATGAGAATATAATATGAGATTTTGGAATCTCTTTGTATCATATGAAACTTAGAATCCATTCATATGAATTTTTGAAAATCAGTATGGTAGATGACCATCATTAGAATAGAAAGTCCTATCAGGAAATGGCTAGAATATCATGCTCATTACATACTAGTCCAAGATGGTAAATATTAGGTTAGATATTTTAAAGTATTATAGATCTTAATTTAGTTCTATGTAGTTTGAAGGATTACAGCTCAGACATTGGTTCTATACTGTTTAAAGTCTTAGATTTAGATCTATGAAACATTATTAGATGGTTGAGATGCTATGGTTTAGATTATCCTGTTAAATATGTTCTCTGTACTTGGTTTTTTATGAAACATTGTTAGATTTTTTATTACTAAACATTGTTATACGGTTTAGATTATTCTGTTATATGTTCTATACATATGGTTTTTTAGGGTATTGGTACTGGGGCTGCAGAATCTACAACATTTTTTTATTTGTAAATCTACATTTTGCGGTGGTTTAAACTGCCACTAAAAAAATAGACCACATTTAGTAGGGGTTTAAACTGTTGATATAGTTTGATATTTTCTAATTGGTGATGGTTAAAACCGCCGTTAAATAAATGTATGATATTATTTAGTGACATTTTGGGTGGTTTTAGCAGAGGGTTCAATGTAAAAAAATGGAATTTTTTTAGTGGCGGTTAAAAACGCCTCTAAATATGTTAAATCTTTGTTCACATGAAACCACCGCTAAAACCACCAAAACCATCACTAAATATTTTTTCTATGACAAATTCCAGAAACTGCTGCTAAATTGAAGAAACCGTTGCATGATAGATGCTGACACTCAATTTAGCGGTGGTTTTATAAAACCATCACAGAAGCATATGATGGTGGTTTAAACCATCACCATATTAAAAAAACTGCCTCTATGTAGTAATTTTCTTGTAGTATAGTATTGAAAAAAATATACCTATTGTGAGGAAATATTTTTACCACAATTTATCAACAGTCTTACCTAAACTATTCATATGTTGGATAAAACCAATATCATGTCTAACAAAAAGAATCATTCTTCCATTATGAATATATAAATCTATTCTAATTTCACTAATAGAAAATAAGGTTATGACCATCATTTTTTCCACAGTTGAAATTGATCACTGTCATAAGGGGAATACCAAAACAATCAAATTTTATTATAACCTTTGGGAAACTATGGTGATATTAAGATATGATTTTTTCCATAGGGTGGACCTACAACCATGGTGGACTTTGACTGTGTCTATAATGTGGACCTATTACTATACTAACAACTAACGTGGCCTATAAGACCCCTACAACCATTAAAATAAAACAGTATCCATAAATTTTCCATATTTTTTATTTAAATATATAATAATGATGTTGATTTCTGGGATTAAATAGAGTATATTTATAGAGGATGAATGATAGTACAAGTTAAATTAGAGGAGGTGTTTCTATGGTTGTTTTATGCATCCCATTTGGCGGTACACCCTGAAGTGGTGAAAATGTACCAGGACCTCTGACATCAGTTTTGGTGGACTGGGATGAAGAAGGTAGGGGCAGAGTTCGTTTCTCAATGCCTTACATGACAATATGTGAAGACTGATCACCAAGTTCTAGTGGGTTTGGCTCAAACCCTTGAGGTGCTATAATGGAAGTGGGATGAAATATTGTTGGACTTTTTGAAGGGTTTACCACATATGTCTAATGGACATGATTCCATCTGGGTGATCATTGACTGGCTCACCAAGTCAGCCCACTTCTTAGCTATCCAAGAGAAGAGTTCAGTAGAGATCTTGGGATGCCTCTATGTGCATGAGATAGTTTGACTCCATGGAGTCCCATCAATGATAGTTTCAGATCATGATGTTCATTTCACATCCTGGTTGTGGAAGGGATTACAGGAGGTGTTTGGGACTCAGTTGTACTTGAGCATAGCGTTTCACCCACAAACAGACAGAAAAATAGGGTGGACCATTCAGGTCCTGGAGAACATGCTAGGGGATTGCATGTTGGACTTTAGTCATAGTTGGGAGGACCAACTACCATTGGTAGAGTTTGCGTACAACAACATCTACCACTACACCATTCATATGGCACTATTCGAGGATTTTTACAGGTGACCCTTATAGTCACCACTTTTTTGGAATGACCTAGGAGAGTTAACAATCATGGGCCGGAGTTAGTGAGAGCCACCACCAAGAAGGTGAAGATCATGTAGGAGTGGATGAAGACTATACAGAACCATCAGAAATATTATGCTAACAGATGGTAGATACCTTTGGAGTTTGATGAATGAGACCATGTATTCCTTTTGGTCTCACCTTAATGTGAGTTGTGGAAATTTGGATGGGGAGGAAAGTTATCTCTGAGGTTCATCAACCCTTTTTAGACACTTCATAAAGTTGGTGAGGTGGCATATTTCTTCTCTCTACCCCCATAGTTGCACCGGGTACATGACATCTTCCACATGTCGTAGCTGAGGAGGTACGTGCATGACTCATTTCATGTCATTGACTGGGGAGAGCTAGACATTGATGATGGAGAGAACTTTTCTAAGTACCCAGTAGAGATCTAGGATCTTTAGGAGAGTTTCCTTCTTGGGAAAGTGATTATCTTGGTGTGTGTTTGGTGACAACATAGGAATCTCTAGGAGAGTACGAGGGAGCGGGAGGATCAGATTTAGGCGTAGTACCCTCATATTTTTTTAGTAACATTTTATTTTGTATTTTTAAGGACATAAAGCCCTTAGGTGGGGAGAATTTAAAAAACTCAGATTTTCCCGATTTGATTTTTAGATATTATTGGGGAAAATTCCAAGACCAGGTGTTGAGATGGAGTGCGATTCCAAGGCACGGTGTGACCGAAGAAATTCATTGAAAAATATTCAATTTTTAATAAAGTGTATGAGTAGTTTTTATAAAAAAGTAGAATAACTCTTAAAAAGATTCCTGGATCAGAAATCTGAGGGCACCATTATTTTTAGAGTAGTAGATTTACCTTAGGCGAGGCTCAACATCGACCAACGTGGGTCGGCTGTGAAAGATAGTTTTGGATGTAATCATAAATAAAATAAATAAATAAAAATTATTTTATTTTCAAATCCTAATAACTCATGAATGGAGAATCAGATGGGAAATATGAGAGCACTATTGAGTTCATAATGTGCTGTTTCCACTAGGTGTGACTTAACTTTAGTCGACACTTGTCTTCTGTGGAAAAACTTAAAAAGGACCTAATCATCATTAAATAATTCAAAGATAATTTTTTTATATAGTGATGATTTACTTGAAAATAATCCTTATGTAGAAATCCTAGGGTTAGCTGCATAACCCTAGGAATTCCAGATAATTTCTAGAGAGAGCTTTGGAGAACCTCTCAAGGAAATGATGACGAAGTCACAGATCAACGATCGATGAACACTGTTCTTGACGGATCTCACCAATGACATCAATGTAGTGACTGATCTTTGCTAGTGAGTGATACAAAACAAATTTAGGATTCATTATTTTGTATTTCCCTTCCCCATTATTGAATTACATGATGAATGCAGACCAACCAATGAACAAGTTGATCCGCAGTTCGATTGTAACCTTAAGGGATGGGTTTTATTTCTACTTGATTTTTTATTGGTAGTTGATCTTGTGATTATTTTTTGATGAATTCAATTGAAATTATAACAACAACAAACCATGATTGACATGAATATATATTGAGGTCCATTCCTCTTGTTTAATTTATTCTTTTCTACCCCCGTTCATCATTCATCGAAGGCATTCTTTGATTGACCCATGAATCGACATATCCCGATCAATCAATCGTTATGCACCTGATTCTTAGCGCAATGATCTGATATCGAAGATCTAGGATTAAGATGATATGAATGTGGTAAAAATATAGACATAGAGTGATTTTGATGAATTTGGATCCCTAAATCCAGTTCTTCAACGTTCTTCAGAGAAACGAAGAACAATATTTTTAATCCATTGTGCGACCGGATCAGAAGATGAAACACGTTGTTTGGGTGATGAGATGACTGAAAGATTCTGGATCTTGAGTTTCCCAGCAAGGCATGGCCTAAATGGAGTTTGAAGTAGTGGAGGAAATGATAGGAGCATGAACCATGGATTTTAAAAAATCCCATGGTACACGACATGTAATTTGGGATTTCACGGCATGTGAACCCCCCCTGAGCGGTGGATAGGGTTTTAGGTATTTGATAAGTATCACACAACATGTGGCTCTGTCTACATGGCATTTGGTAAATCTCAGATAACTTGGTGTGTACATGGGAAGTGCACAAACACGGGGTGGAGTACACGGGCTGCCTACACAACGTGTACCCCACCACGCTATTTGTCCTGGACCAAGTACACATACTACCCTATGTACCGATACACGGGTAGAGACACATGGGTTGACACCATGTATTGGTAAATATCCTGGGTATATGAGTGGAGCCCGAATGGAAGGACATGGCATGTGTCCTTTCTACACAACATGTACCCATCATCTATACGACATGTTCTTCTGACAAGGGTCGCTGTACATAAGCAATACTCGAGGTCAAGGGAAACAATGTGTGACTGTACTACACAATGGGTACTCTATTATATATGGTTTTATCTTATTTTCCATCATTTATTAGAAAAGTTTTTTAGGTTTTGTACCCTTGATTTGTACCCCTAAGGTTAGTTGGTATCTTTTCCTACTCACAGGAGAATGATCCCTTCACCATGACTTTTGGGATAGAGTAGTTGGAATCCCCTCTGAGAGGCCCGGAGGAGGATCCTCTATCCATTATTGTTCCCTAAGTAAAGTGTTGATATCAACATTACCAATCCTATTGGATTTTGATCCTATACTTTGTAGGTGAATCTAGATGAGTCATGGTATCACCCTATGACCCTGGTAGTGATCCTCATCTGTGTATCATGATCTTCCCCACTCATGGAGTGAGTTCTCATAGAGAGAGTGTATCATATATCTCTTCATATTTATTATAATATCTCTCTCATGAAGGTTTATGATGGTCATCACCTCTCAGATAGACGTCATCATTGCTATAGGACTTAAAAGTATGTGCTACTGGATGATTTCTTCATGGAATATTCGCACTTAATATCTAGTGTTGTTATAAAATAGTTGCGACTTACCTCTAGACTACAGGTCTATGCTTGAGTATATCTTGATATCTTTTTTATTTGTCTGGTAGACACATACATGTGTAGATATGACTGTACCTTTACTTTGTGTATTGTTTTTTGGTTTCGAGATGTCCTACTAATTATTGTTATACTCACCCCAGCATGGTCTTTGACCGCACGTGTCATGTCTTGTGTAGACAAGCGACCTTTTTGATAGAGTTCTGGATGGATTAAGACCTAGAGATGCTTCATGAGTTTAGACAGGCTGAGATGTTTCTATGGCTACAGACAATAGTCCGAGTGCCTTTTATTTACAGGTTTGATTTTGTAGTTTACGAACTCTTTCTTTTGATGAGCTTGTATTCTGGCGCAATTTACTTTACTTGCTTTAATTTTGTCGTACTATATTGGTAGGGATAGTGGTATTCAAGCATTTAATTTCTTAGTGGTTTTTACTTTTCTAGATTTGGGCTTAGAGATGTGTGCATGTGTATAAGTACTTAGGAAATTCCTCCCATGTTAGTGATATGCCTACTTGGTACTAGTCACTAGCCCCTTGCCTATTGGTGGTGAGCTTGGAGAGTCATGGTATGAGCCCCAATGGGCCAGGTCATGATAAAATCATGAAAATTTTATTTCTCACACATGTATAAAATTAATTAATTGGTTATAAATTTATTATAAATAAAAATGAAAATTATTTGGAAGTAAAAGGAATGATTTTATGAAAAATTGTTTTATGCGCGTAATGTTTTTTTAATAAATTAACTTAATCACTTCTAGTGATTTTTAAAGAAATTTATATATATTAAATATATTTTTTACCATTAATATAATATTTTTTATATTCAATAGATAATAATGAATCCACTTTTATGCTTAAAAACAATATTTTTTAAAAAATTGGTTTTGTAGTGTTTTCCACACTTATTTTATAATTAATTTTTAAAAATTTTAATAAATTTATTTGGATAAATGAATTTAATTTTTTGGATAAAAATTTCAAAATTATCTTCAAGTTATTTTTTTAATATTTTTTCTTGAAAATATTTATTTTTCAATGAATAGTGAAAAATACTGATTTTAATTTAAAATAGTCTTTTCATTTAAAGGATTTAAAAAGTTTTATTTTGTTTTAAAATTATTTTAGAAATAAAATTAGTTAAATTATATTATTATTAAACTAATATATGTCACTGGAATCAATTTTATGTTGATTTTCTTTTAAAAACTTTTTATACTTCAGAAACTTTTTCTCTAGAAAACTATTTTTGGCGCATTTATAGGATTAATTTTAAATTAAATTATTCCACTTCTATGAATTATATTTTAAAAAATGTATTTAATATTTTTAATTATTTTAATTAATAATATATAATAATTTAAAATTAATTTTTGTCATAATTAATAGAAAAGACAATAAAAATTTATTACCATGATTGAGGATAAAACGAGAATTTGCGCATTATAAGCGCTTATGTTAAAATAAAATTTACACACACATAGGTTTTTAATTGATAAATTATATTTCATATTTATAATAAGTGGGTTAAAATTATCTAATAATTCCCATTTTAGTTTTATAATTAAAAGAAAAATTACCTAGATAACAAAACTAGTTACAATGGTGAAAAATAAAATGGTAAAAGTAAGTAACTTTAGAGGTAAAGGGAATAAAATGTTTAAAAAATGTTTAATTTTTTTTGGTGGAGGTGTGTATCAACCTTATCCTTCATAAAATTAATTATTTATCAATTTTTGTGGCACTTGGTTTGAGAGTGAGTTCCCATTATTGAATAGTTTTGGGTATTTACAAAAATGTCACTCTTTATAACTTATAAATGGGTACCACCTTTCCTATTTTATTCACACATAAAAATCATTTTTTTTCAACATAGGAATAAAAAAAATTACATCATTTCATACCTCCAAATGATCTAGGGCCTCCTTTTTTATATGAAAAACATCTTTGGAAGTATTTAGGTATAAACCTAAAGAGGTTTCCCGAAGATGAGGTATAGTTCTTAATAATGTGTTTTATTTTATTTCTTCTTATAACTACTTAACATATTATTAAATTATTATGAAATAATAACAATAGTATATTAAATATAATGATATGTTATTATGTTAATTTAATAAATTATACCCATCTCATTTTCCATCAAATGGGAAGATAAACCATCAATCATGTGTATGACAGACTACCGCCTCACGAACCAATGTAATTCGTTTTCCATCACCGCCTCTCATGGATATATATAATGATGAGTTTAAGGTATATATATATATATATATATTATATTTATTTAATATTTTTTTTAATTCTAATATTATATTTACCTTCTTACTTTCAAATCTATTGGAAAATAATAACGTCGCTCGTGCATACGTGTTGACTACCACCTCCATGAAGCGATGCGATTCATTTTTCATTTCCAATTTAAATTGATTGTAATAATAATGGATTATTTGAATATTTATGATATATATGATATTATAATAATTATTTAAATATTAATTATTATTTTACTTTATTTTGTTCCATCTTTCAAAAAATGAAAACAACGTTCATGTGTACGTATGACCTACTGTATCCATGAACGATGTAATTAATTTTAATTTATATAAATTTTATGGATGACCATAAATATGTATATAATTAATACATATGATATTTATATCATGATTTAAATTATGAAAATTATGTAACCGTGATTAAAGTACAAGAACCGAAACTACCAAACAAAAACTTACATGAAAAACGAAGAAGTTATTACACAAAATAGTGATTTTAATAAATAATTCTTAATAAATGAGTGATGAAATATTTTAAGTAAATAATATATGGTTTTATATATATTAGTATGGTTATATAATATATATATAATATATCTATATTTATTACAAAGGAGGTTCAAACATGTATAAAGGAAGTTAGATTTGAGGTAAGGGATTATTTCACAATCTCATTATTATTTGGGATTATTTAGGTTTATGTCTCCTTTAGGGAAATTGTTTTATATTTATATATTAAACCCAATATATTTTATTATCCTTTTTTTATTTATATAAATTAAAATTTTCCTTTAAATTTACTCTATTTAAGTACTCAATATATCAAAATAAATTTTTAAGGAAAACCGAACTTATTTTTCTACTCATTTAGAAATATTTCTCTTCCATGTACATATTTTCCTTCAAAAGTCTAAAAGGATGTTATAGAACTATGGGAATTTTTATTTACTATAGGTTTACCAATTTTAAAAATTTATAAACATGAAACAAACAAACCACTAAAATATAGGGTAGTATAGTAATTGCAAGTCCAAGGTCAAACCCACAGTGACAAGGTTTAAGAAAATATTTTTTTTATAAAATAAAAATAAAGTATTTTATGAAAGAAACCTAAACTAATTTATTGAAATAATAGATGATGATTTATTTTAATTTTAATAAAATATAAAAACATTATTGGTAAATGAAAATCTAGGTTCATGATTGATTAGGGTATAAAATAATGGGAAAGCAATCATAGGTGTCAGAACTGAGTTAGTTGAATCTAATGGTCATAATTGACGAACTGAAAATTACCAAAGTTCCCTTTTCATAGAGGTAATATTAATTTGCGTATTTATTGACCTAATAACTCTGGTCAATTCATTGAAATTATCAATATGTCACCAATCACACAATGGTCATGAATGATAGATTGAAGAAGAGTTTTAAGATATTAGGGTTACACCAAAAGACCCAAAATGAATTACATTAAAAAATAAAATACCTTAATAAAATTAATTCCAATTATTTAAAATTTCCTTGAATAAGGTCTACCCTCTTAGGCTAGTCATTAGGGAAGAGGAAAATAAAAATCTTATTTGACACATCACGACAGCAATGGTCCTTGATCCTAATAGCGGTGACTCTGAATGGATCCTTAGAGTGGTATCCAAGAATCTAATTTATAGACTTACCTAGGGATCAGGTAATAATGAATTTAATTTAGGATAGGAAAAAATGTGGTCATAGGTGGGTCCCGAGTCATGAAACTAGTAAAAATATAAAGGTAGGTCAAATATGATTTTTAAATCCCATCCTGACTTTTTTACACGACATGTAATAATTACAAGATGTGTAAATTCATTTTTACCTTTTTTTACCTTCATGATGTGTGTATACCTTTAATTAATTTCAATGGTACATGATGTGTAATTATTACATGACATGTAATTTCAATTTTCTACTCTAAAGGCTTAATTTTCCCTCGGTTCTTCAGTTACGTGCCTCAGAAGTGTTCCATGATTTTTCTTAAAAATCTGGTGTCATGCTACTTCTCTTATCTCATATCATGAAGTGTATTTTTTTTATCCTTTTTCAATTATATGTTGTATCCTTCCATAACATATAAAATGAGTTAAATAATTCAAAAATTGGTAAGAATAATTATTTAAATACAAACAAAAATTATTAAATTATCATAAAATACATTCATGATATATAGATATCAAATACTCCCATACTTGAATTTAGACTTATCCTCAAGAATTGAATCTCAATATACTAAAAAGGATGTTCACCTTACCAAGATTCATATTCAATTTCATAAAAGAAAATTGATCAAATTAAAACTAAATGTTCAAGCATCACATAGGAAAATTCATCAATGACTTTTTTTTCAAAGAAAAAAGTCAACCATCTATTTAAGCTTACATATTTTGAATAGTCAAGCCTTTTAAATTATCCATTTTCATTTTTCAATTCATTATTAATATGAATAACATTTTTAATTTACCTCACATGAATTTTTCCACTCATAATTAAGTCTGAATGAATAGAGTGATGCACATACCTTAAGAATATGTCACTTACCATAGTTTTTCAAGGCATCTAACATATCCACCATGTAAAGAAATAGATCACAATTAATCAAGAGGGATTCACCATTTAGGATCAAATAACTATAAGACTTCAGGATAGGTGGTTAAATGATATAAAAATTAGATCTCAAAAAGGTGATTTGAATCTAAACTACAATATATGATATCAAAAGGTAAGCTCAATAAAAAACTCCCTCATGATAAATGCAAGAAAAATGAATAAATAAAACTGCATTTATATTTTTTATTATATATATATATATATATATTATTTTTTGAAAATTGTGTTCAAGAAAATATAACACCCATCACCTAACCACATATTGCCAAAATATCATTGGTCAAGAAAATAGTGATTTTTTATCCTCTTAAAACATAACCCATTTTTATCACTTTTATTTGTTTTTTATTAGTTTTTATCAAGATATATTAATAATAAAATAAGTGAAATATATCATGGACTCTCCCCAAAACCATAATGAATAATCCCCCAGCAAAATATCCTCAATATAGTATATCATGGTATAACCTTAAAAATACCTTCCCCCATAATCATTCTTTTAAATATCATGTAAATAATTTAGATGAAGGTAGGAATGGATAAAATAGTCTTTTAATTTAGCTCATTTCATAAAAAGTATTTTCATGAATTCTATGGTCTTAAAAAGGATAAATGTTTAGTGGGTCCATGGATAAAGGGAAAATAAAAAAATTATCAATAATTTTTAATAGTGATTCTGTTTAGTCATAGATTTGATAATATGAAAATAAATTTATAAAATAAATCATGATCAAGTTTCTCATGAAATATACTATTGAATGAGTGGAAAATATTAGTTCAATGGATTTATTGATAATGAGAAAAATGGTTAGGACAATCACTCATGACAATGCATATGAATAATTAAATCAATTAATAAAAATATCAAAAACTCAAAGCATGGAAAAATCTCAAAAAAATTTCATTTAGAATTATAAAAATTATATTTAAATGATGATTTTTCAAATCCCAATCCATTTTTTTTTCTGTATCAAATATTTTCCCTATTTTTCTCATCCAAATTTATTGTCAAATAAATTTAAATTCATGGTATGGTATTTATCCAAAGCATTTTATGTCTCATAGTTCCATTGATTAAAGAATGAAACAAGTGTGGGCATGAAATTGTAAGTTAAGGCTCTAAGATAGTTAAATATGGGGAATAAAATATAAAAAATATAGAATTAAAATGTTTACTCCCCTTGCACTGATGATTTGAAGCCAGTTTCACAATCTTCAGACACTAGATTCATGACAAGTATTTTTTATACAACATGTATTTTTTTGATTTCATGATGTGAATGTGGTTTATGATGTTTAATAGTCCTACAATAACCTATCATGTCTCATTATTCATCATATATGTTCCTTTTGTATAACTGAAAAATAAATATAAAAAAGTGAAAGTATAGGCCCTTAAAATATGCTAAAAAATATAAGGGGAATTAAAATTAAATACTAAAATAAAATAAAATTATAAGAAACAAATAAATCTAAATTTTTAGAAAGTAATAAAAACTAGGTTACCTCATGAAATATTCTCTTTTTAAATTTTTTTAGCTTGACCATACTTGGGTTAGATGATTGGAGTGTGGTATAGAGATAAATGTATTGTGTTCACCCAATTCTAGATTTGAATTCCATGCAGATCAGCTTGACTTATCCTCATTGGATTTGGTGTGGAACTTAGAGGTGGTGACTAGAGTCTAGATAGTATGAGTCCCACCAAAATGATCTCATCATCTATACAGACTTGGTAAAACTATTCTTCTTTAATTACTGGATACATATGTTGAGTTTCTTCAATCATTTCCTTAGGTTTCATAGTTATCTCTTTAACTTCTTATTTTTCTTTTGCTATTTTTATTCCTTTGCATATTCAGTATAGGGTGCATCTGGTTCTTCTTCTTCTTATTATTCTTCTTATTCTTCTTAAAACACTCTAATATATTCTAAACATTTTGTTATAAATGTGGTATCCATATCTTACTTTTCCTCCTCTTCTTCATTTCTCCGTGGTCCTATTTTCTCCTGGAAGCTTTTTAGCATCTTATTAACTGAGGACTCTTCTTATTTATTGTCTTCTTTAAAACCTGCAAAATAATGGGCATCATGGTTAGGATCAAATTCAACTTAGAAAGTAGAACTTTGCTTCATTTTACACGATTCTTTTATTGTGATGTGCCTATTTGAATTATGGATCCAAGTTATGGTGTGTTGTGCATTCAAATCTAGGGTACAATTATGGGCACTCTTTGGATTGACTATTCGTCATTTTAACTTCTTTGAGTATATATTCCATATCATCTATAAGGAAGGTGAACCTCTCCTTGGTAGTCATCATACCTCGTGGCCTTGCCATCATAACAAAAAATACCTAGTGCGGTAAAAAGTAATAAAAAAATAAAAAATCCTATGATAAAATTTGAAAACAGAAAAGGTGAGAAAAAAGTTTGTCAAAATTATTAAATCAATAAATCTCTGCTCTTATCCCCGATAATGATGCCAAAAATTTATAGAGCCATGGAAATCATTATTTCCCATAGGGTTACCGAATCTAAATTTTTTTGAAATATAAAACAAAAAAAGAACTAAATTTAATGGTAGTATAGGAATTGAAGGTATGAGGTTGAACCCATGAAGACAGGGTTAGAGAAAATATTAATTTAATAAAATAAATCTAATTTTTAAGGAAACCTAAACTAATTTATTAAAATAATATATGATGATTTATTTGTATTTTAAGAAAATAGAAAAATACAATTAGTAAATGAAAATATGGTTTCATGATTAATTAGGTTATAAAATAATGGGAAAGAAATCATAGGTGTCATAATCGAGTTAGTTGAATCTAATGGTCCCAAAATCACCAATGTTCAATTTTCATAATGGTCATGTTACTTCGAGTATTCATTGAAATGGTAACTCAGAACCAAATTTAAACATAGAAAAAAATCCACTTAATGACCATGGTTTGAATTGTTCTCTAGTCAATGCATTGAAATTATCACTCCCTCACCGATCACAAAATGGTCATGAATGATAGAGTGAAGAAGAGTGTTAAGAAATTAGTGTTGAAGTAAAAGACCCAAAATGAATTTCACTCAAAAATAAAATATCATAATACAATCAATCCCCCTTAATTAAAATATCCTTTCACAAGGTCTACCCCCTCATTATAGTCATGAGGGGGAAGGAAAATAAAAATACTATTTGACGCATAACTGTAGCAGTGGTCCATGATCCCATCAGTGGTGGATCTGAATGGATCCTTGGAGTGGTAGCCTAGTATCTTATTTATCGAATACCCTGGGGATTAGGTAAAAATTAATTTCATTTAGTATGGGTGAAAATGTGGTCATAGTTGGGTCTCGAGTCATAAAACTGGTCAAATTATAAAGATATGTCAAATCTAGTTTTTTTAATCCTATCCCAAATTTTTACATGATGTATAATAATTTCATGATGTGTAAATTCGTTTTTCACATTTCCTTCCTTATTTAAGTGTGTATCCCATTCACTAATTTCACTGGAACACAATGTGTAATCATTAGACGATGTGTAATATTAGTTTTTTACTCCGAAAGCCTCACTTTTCCTCAATTATTCAGTTATGTTTCTCAAAAGTATTATATGATCATCCTAAAAAATCATGTAGCATGTTGATTCACTTATCTCATGGTGCAAAGTGTATTTTTTGTCTTTTTTCAATTATATGTTATACCCTACCATAACACACAAAATGAGTTAAACCATTCAAAAATTGGAAATAATAATCGTTTAAATACAGAAATAAATTTATTAAAATAAAATAAAATATATGCTTGAATTAAAAATATCATGATTTTTTTAACATTAAAAAATGATTTATTAAATACATTTCTACCCATTTTTGGATTTTTTAATTTTTTTAAAAATTAATCTTCTTTACATTTTCCAAATGTAGTACTTTTTAACCTTTTTAAACAGTGTGAAAGTAATGTTTTTTAACTTATATAACATGAATGAAATTATATTCTATCATGAACACTCATTAATTTTAAGATTCCTTTAAAATTTTAAAAGGTTATTTTTAAATAAAAATTTTCCTTAATATTTGGAAAATATTTTAGTCTTTAAATATGCGATTTCAATGTGAAAAGGGTATTTTAATCAAGAAAGTTTCCAATGATCTTTTTAAAGTATTTTCATTTATACAAAAATCCGTTATTGAATCTTATTCTAAAGATATAATATAATGATAAAATTAATCTTTTTTATCTGGATGGTTTATGATCAGTTTGACTAGGGATGAATTGATATTTCATATGCTAGTTCTTCCAATATGGGAAATTAGTGATTTTTAAGGCATGTTGATTAAGTTGTATTAATTATTTATATGATAAATTCATTGGAAATATTAAGTAATAACTTGATCCCAAAATTATAGAGCCCATTAATTCATTTTTAGGTCTCCTGATAAAAACTATACTGGGTATTTGGCCAAGGATTTACCCATTTATGTATAATGTATTAGTACAAGGTCTCGATATTATTTTTTAGATGTCCGACATCATACATTCCATCCCTATAAAATCAATTATTGATGTCAATGTGATTGTTTTATTTTTCATGATATCCATGGATATGTTTCAAGATCATGTTTATTATTTATATGGAATTATTTTATCATCACTTATTCTTTCTATATTATTTATTCCTTATTAGCTTCTATTGTATGCATACCCTTACTGAGCATCTGATGTAACCCTTTTGTTATGTTTTCTTTCCCCAGGATGTCTGGAAGTGTATTACGATTGATAAGTAGATATATGAAAAAGTTAATAATGGTGTTATAAAAGAAATTACTATGTTGTATTTTAATCTTACAAATGTAATATAAAATTCAAGTATGTATCTAGTTTTCCAATACTACTAAACTATTCATTCCTTTGGGATGTGGTTCATTATATCTAATTCTAATGTAATAAATTTACCATTGAATCTTGGATACAAGGGTGGGTTATTTACATGAGAAATACAATACCCATAAAATATATTCAAATATTATCTCTAAAAAGTTATCCTCCAAATTCTATGTAAAAATCGGCTGAAATGATCACATATGCAAGCCTCTCAAGCCTCCAAAATATTAGGTCTTAGGCTCTAATCAACAGGAGACCATAAACCCATACAATATTTTATAATATAGTGAACTATAAATTATAGAAATTTAAAATATTTTTTTTATTTATACATACCAACTAGTGCTCAAACCTATGATGATATAACCAGATAAGAACCTGATATTAGAAAACCCATGGAGTAGGAAAATAGTTCCTAAAAATAGCACTAGTTTTACTAACAACTAGATGTGAAAAATATATGAAAATAAGAATAATTTTTAACATGGTTAATAAATAGAATAAATTAAATGAAAAGTAAATACAATTCATATATAAATTTACTTCCTTTGATGAGGATCAAAGTAAATAGATAGATGTCTCTATATAATTGGATCTAGAATCATCAATCATGTAAGGCCCTGACCCCTTCTAGTAGTTGGTGTAAGTTTAACACCCTTGACTAATGAATCAGGAGGCACATCACTAGGTAGCACATCCCCAGTCAAGATATGTATCACATCATCATAATCTTCTAGATCCATATGAAACATATAATTAATTTTATAAAAAATTATACACTATAAAAAATAAAAATAATTTATAAATTATAAAACCTTTTTTCAAAATCAATTGGGAGAAAATAATGTTTGCTGTAAATAATTTTTAATACAAATATAAACTATAAAAAACTAATAAAAATTCATTGAAAACAAATAATACATCATTCTTCATCTTCAACAGTTTCATCAGTGTCAATGTCTTCATCTTCCTCTTCAGCGTCATCAATTTCTATACAAGATTCAATTTCATCATCCATTGTAATTTCCAAGTTTTTGGTTAAATTATCAACATTATTAACACTATTATCCCTTAACCATGGGGTCTCATAATTTATATCTATATATCTTATATTAATATATATATTTAATGATGTTTCCTAAAAAATTTAAATATTTTTCACTTCAACAACACCACTTTAATTTTACAAAAACTGATAGGATTTCATTTTTATCACACTCCACTAGTCATTTAAATCTCTTAAAGCAGCATAATAATTTTTATAATAAACTTTATGGGTTTGACATGCTAGAAAAAAAGGTTTATTTTCAACAAGAATACTTTTATATTTTATATTAATGATTCCAGGTCATAAATGAACATGAAACCCTCAATTAGTATCTAACTAATTAAATTTAAACATGTTTAAATAATTCTATCTTAGATAACATAACTCAGTTATTTCATCCAATATTCCATAAAAATCAACTTCAATTTATTTGTGATGATATAATCTTAAACAAACATCATTGTTCATTGATTTTTGATTCACCATATGTGAATGTAAAAAATTTAAATCCATTAAACATATAAGAATTATAATATTTGACTAATTTGGATGGTGGATTACTCAATGAATATAATACAATATCAATTTTATTTCCATGTTGTAATACCTAGATAAAAAAAAATTAAAAATATATAAAATAAAAATTTATTTCATATGATTGATTTTAAACAAGTTAACTTTCAAGCCTTTGAAACTAGTATGGAAAATTATATTGTTGGTGTTATTTAAGTAGAGAAGGGTAAATTTTTGTGATTTTTTTGATATGATCATCATATAATCGATAAAAAAAATTAATATAAATTTAATTTTAATAAATATTGTAGAAAATATAAGTAAAATTATTACTTACCATACAAACCATTTTATTTATTCATAATTGAATATAATATATGTTTGAGTACTGTATAGATCTTTATCTGAAAGTTATCATTCATGATGAAAAAAAACTAGGATCAGGCTAATTAAATACTGAACATCAATGTTTTATGGAATCATCAAAATTTTCTTCATTTTAACCTAATTGAATATGTTTTGAAGGATATTTAGATTTAAAATAATAAGCATTGAAATTTGAAATTTCCCCTTGAAAGTACTCTTCAATAATTGAACCTCCAATTGATGCTTTTTTACAAAAGTTATTCTTAATTTTTTACATACATATCTCAAATGGGTATATTTATCAGATTTGTATTGGACATACTCATTTAGTTTCATACAAAAAATGAAATATTCAAAGTTCCATTGAGTCAAACAAGGCCGGTGAAAGTATTTTTTTTCAATTTACTTAAAATTATAACAATACCATTTTAAAACATACTCAATGAATAATAGTATATTTTTATCAAACAAATGTCTTGGAATACATATGATATTTCATTCAACACATCTCGAATTTAAAAATTCATCATCCCTATAAGAAATATTTTTAGTAATATTTTCTTGAAAACACAACAATAGTGATTTTTAACCCGGTATTTTTTTCCCATTTTTGACACAATAGGAAAAATTAGAAGCATATCCATATGGAAACATAAAATCCTTAATAAAATGTAAAAATAATAACTTATTTTCATTAGAAAGTGCATAAAATAATTTTGGGTTCATTAATTTTTATGATCTTTCATCTTTAAGCAAGTCAAGTTCATGACACTTATAAACATTGGAATGATCTGACCATTCCTTCATAGTATCTTTGGTTTTATCAGGTGTGTCCAACATGGTATAAAATATGTTATTAAAAAAATTCTTCTTAATATATATTACATCTAACATATGATGAACTGACAAGTTAGACCAATATAGAAACTCTAAAAAAACAGCTTTTTATCCAATTGTGAACTCTCCCAAAACCACCTATTTTTTATTGGATTATAGTTGTTACAAAAGTAGTTTGAGATAATGAAAAGACAATAGTTTTTACCTAAATAATTGAAAGTGTTGTTGGAATTTTATCTCTTTCAATTATATCTTTTTTTAAAATTATTTCTATTCTGTAAAAATGGATAAATTGTAGGAAGGAATATCTAATGATAGTCAAAAAACAAGGATTTCTTAAATTAATAAGGATAAATGATTTTATGTCATCCATAAATTATAGACAAGATTTTAGACCATTTTTACACCATCCATATAATATACCATATTTTAGAAATTTAATTATTGTATAAATTATTATAACTTTGATTATAAAATCAAGATCTGCAACTACATCATATATAGTTACAACATTATTCTACAATAAAATTAACTCATCGATAAATATCTTTAAATAAACATCGATATTCTTTTTCAGATATTCTAAAATTAGTAATTCCAAATATATATTTATGGTTCATTCATGAACATTCAAGGAAGTAAGTTATATGAGGTTATGAAAATAGTTAAAAAATAATATTGACTACTCTAAGCACTAAATAGATAGAATCCATTAGTAGAAAGACCAAACTATACATTATGAGGGTTTTAAGTAAAATATGGATGCACCTGATCAAATTGTTTCCAATAATCACCATCACAAGAATTATTTATGTTTTTAACAATAAAAACATTTAATCTATGTCATGTCATCAATAATTCTATGTTACAAGACATAAATAGTTTTTACAGTCTAGATATAATCTGGAAATACCTAAATTGTCTAACAATAATAAATATAGACTTTCTTTTATGAAACACTCTATACTTTGATTATTCACATGTTGTAATATTAGTTATTGAGTCATATTAACCATTATATAAGATGTAGTCATTTGAACATGAAAAGATCTTTTAATAAAAAATACCCAAATTGTGAACCAATGTTTTTCTTTTATAGAAATTTGTAGGAAATGTATTCCCCCTACTATAAAACAAGCCTTAAATAGTGCTATAAAAGCATTGATGATGTGAGAAATGTTAAAAGCCCATGATTTTGTTAGTTCTGAAAAGGTGATGATAAATGGAACACTTATCTGCACTAATTAATGGAACATTTATCTACTCTAATAAAATCACTTGTAAATGTAACCTTTATGATCATTTATTAAATCACCAATAAAATATTTCTTTATTAGAACTATAGAAGCTCTGATAAATGAGTTCTATATCACTTATTTTTAAAGAACTAATAAAAATCCATATTGTAGTTTGCTGTAAAATCACACTACAACACCACTAAAGTGTGCTATTACAGTACACTGTAGCACCAGAAGCACCAAAAACACACCAAATATATCAATAAAAACAGGTCCCAATAAATAATTTAAATGAAATGAAATTTACAAAAAAATACCAAAATAAACATTATATAATAGACATTTCAAACATTATTTTATAAAATTACATAAATTAAAATTATTACATACATTCAAAAATAATCCTAATAGTTAATGTTGCCATGATTTCCATTGACTTTTTTTGTTTAACTTCCAACACTACATGAGTAGATTTGAACAAACCACATCAACTCAAACAAAATAATCTACTTGTATAAGAAAAAAATTATTAGTTGAATAATAAAAAGAAGAAATAAATTAAACATAAATATGAAACAATACATTAATTATATGAACAATAATTTTACTATGAAAACATCAAGATTACCTCTATTATTGAGTAGAGACAACATCTTTTCTCTTTATTCAAAGTAAGTGAAGGGAACTTTAAATAAAGTGATAAATGAACCATTGCATGGGAGAAAAGATTTTAAGGGATAAGAAGCATGAAAGTTGGACAGATCACCCCAATTCAAAAAAAATAATCCACCTGTATAAGAAAAATATTATTATGTGAGTAATACTAAAAAGAAATGAATTAAAAATAAATATGAAACAACACATTAATTATATGGAAAATTATTTTATTACGTAAACATCAAGATTACCCCTATTATTGAGCATAGGTAGTTTCATTTCTTTTCTTACAAAGGCAATGGAGGTAACTTGAAAGAAAGTGATGAATGTACCACTACACGAGTGAAAAGATTTTAAGGGAGAAGTAGCATGAAAGTTGGATAGAGCACCCCAACACGAACAAAAGAATCAAACTATATAATAAAACAATTATTATGTGGTTAATACTAAAAAGAAATTAATTAAACATAAATAAGAAACAATAAATTAATTCTATGGACAATGGTTATACTATGAAAACATCAATATTACCTTTGTGATTGAGTGGAGCCATCATTATTGCTCTTCTTGCAAAGGAAGTGTATGTAACTTGAAAGAAAGTGATAAATACACCACTACATGGGTGAAAAGATTTTAAGGGATAAGAAGCATGAAAGTTGAAAAAAACACCCCAACTCGAACAAAATAATCCACCTTTATAAGAGTACAATTATTATGTCATTAATACTAAAAAGAAATTAACTAAAAATAATTATGAAACAATAAATTAATTCTATGGACAATGATTTTACTATGAAAATATCAAGATTCCCTAAGAGAATACATTCAAGTTACTCAGTTACCTAGGATTTCATTTTATTTGTGCTCAATCAAGTTTTACATCCACATGTTACTAAAAAAACACATTAAAAAACACAAGTCATGCCAAACAAATTAAACATAGTTTTAATGAACCGCCAATTATCATTGGCTTGAGAGTGCAACGAGTCATTATTAGGCCTTAATCGACATCCCCAAGACGTCAAAGGCTGGAAATAAATGCCAAAGGCTTTCAATTACAATTGGGGGACGATTTAACCTTTAAGGAAATAACCTTTCCATTAACCATTCACTATATGATGCATGAACAAATGTATACCAACAAACAACTTCATTTATAATAAACCACATCAAATTACACAATAGCGGAAGACCAACCAAACATCAAAGTACAAAGCAGAAAGAGAACAACAGAAGAATCCCAAAAGACACCACGACTCAGTGGTCCACAATCTCCAAGATCCACAACATCACCTAAACATCACCACAAGCCACTAGTAATGAGATACTTTACCTTTACCTGTGTCTCAGAAAACAACATCTGCAAAAGCACCAAAGTGCCAAAGTATGGGTGAGTATAAAACTCAATAGGTTTTCCCTAATGACTTCCCCACTCACTCCACTAGGATAGAAGAGTTAGCCACATTTATATAAAAATAGTTTATATAAAACATTTTCACCGAAGCAGTTTATAACTAAATATAAACAAGTTTTCCAAAACCATCCATGCTCAAAAGCATCAAAGTGAAATTTAAACCAGCATCACCATCACGTTATTTTTCTAAAAAAATAACCAAACAAATTTCCAAACTATTTCACAAACATCCCGTTTTGGCATTCCCAACCATTTCAAAAACCCGTGAAATCAAACATGCATGCATAGTTATGACAGTTCCATACTTATGAGTGGTTTCTTGTCGATCTACCAAGTCGTCACAAGGTAATTACTTCCCATGTTCCATTACACCTTTGGCACCGAGCACAAGGTCATATTTCAACCAAGCCTCGTACATATAATTACCATGTTCCATTAAAAGTTTGGCACCGAGCACAAGGTCCTATTTCAACCAAGCATCATACAATGAAATATGAACACACACCACACATTCCCACTAATCATGCCAAAACCATCCTTCAATAAAACAAATTTTATTGAAAACCATTTTTCCATCAAAACCAAGTGTGTTCAACCAATTCAAACCATTTCAATAAAACTACCTTTTTCTTGAAAACCAAATCCATCAAAACCATTTCAATCAAAAACCATTTCAATAAAAAACTCCTCTTTATTGAAATCCCATTTCTCATCAAACCATTTAAAATTTCAGAAATTTCATAATTGAACATCAAATTTTTAAATTCAAATAGCCAAATCACTTTTCACAACAATTTACCAAGATTTCACAATTTACTCAAAACCATAAATCATCACTAAAGAATATTTATTCCATGATTTTCATAATCAATACCATTAAAATAACCAATTTGAAACTAAGACAACCAATTCTAAGAAGAGGAGTTGAGAGTGAAGCCACCTACCTCAACAAAAGGGCGTAACCAAGCAATGAACGAAGAACGCTCAAGAACACCAGGTCAAATCTCGAAGAATCCTCCTTAGATATCTTCTATTAACACAACCAAGACCAAATATCATCATATTTGTCATCCAAACACTTAGATCTACCCATAACGGGTGCAGATCTAAGAAACCAAGATAAGACGAGAAGTAAATCTAAGAAACCATTCAATAACGAAGGAGAACGATCACATACCTCAAGAATCCAGCTTCAATTCACCTCTAGAATGATGGGAGAACCCTATTTGACCTTAGGAGAACCAAAATCCAGAGTTAGGGCCTCTTAGGAACTTTAATGAGGCAATTATAGGTAAAACGAGTTAGATCCATAATTTAAGGATCTAATTTTAAGTGACCGCACGGTTTGAAAAACCTTGCACTAACCGTGCGTTAGCTACTACCTCACCCACCCTTCTCGCATGGTTTGGCCACACGGTTAGACAAACCGTGCACCGACCATGTAGAAGCCACTACCTCCCATACCAACTCTACATGTTTTGGCCGCACAGTTTAGACAAACCGTGCACCTCCCATGTGACTTCCCTTTTTCCCCCAAAACTCATTCCAATTTCTCATGACTGTCCCATTTGACACCCTTAACTTTATAACCTTTAAAAGCATCAAGAAAGGGTTACATATCAGAAACCGGGGGTACTACATTCTCCCCAAAATTGGACTTTCCATCCCTGGAAAGTAGAAAACCATTGCTTGCCTGAAAGAGTTCTGGCCACTACTCCTTCATTTCTTTCTCGCGTTCCCAAGTCTATTCCTGAATCTAACCATATTGCCATAAAACCCGCATTAGACCAATGATTTTACCATGAAAGGATTTCTCTTGCCTATCCACAATCCACATCGGGATATGTACCAATGTAGCATCTAGATCTAGATCAACGTGATCCCATCTGATCACATGGTCAGGATCGGGTAGATACTTCTTCAACTGAGATACATGGAACACATTGTGCACCGAACTGAACCGTGGTGGTAATGCCAACCGATATGACACATCTCCAACCCATTCCAATATCTCAAAAGGGCCTACATATCTGGGAGATAATTTTCCCTGCTTCCCAAAATGATGATGTCTAAGCCTTGGAGAGATTCTCAAAAAGACATGATCACCCACTACAAACGACAATGGTGTTCGACAGTGATCTGCATAATATTTATGATGAATCTAAGCCGTCTCTATCCTCTTTCTAATCAACTGAATCTTCTCCGTTATTTCTTGGACAAGGCTCAGCCTGACTAGCAAAGTTTCACCAGATTCCACCCAACATAGAGGAGAACGACAAGGGTTCCCATACAATGCTTCAAAGGGAGCCATGCATATCAAGGCCTGATAGCTATTATTGTATGAGAACTCCACTAAGGGTATATAATCCTCCCATGAGCCACCAAATTCCATTACACATGCCCGCAACATGTCTTCCAATGTCTGTATCGTCCTTTTGAATTGTCCATCTGTCTGGGGATGATATGCCATACTCATAGTCAACTGGGTTCCAAGGGCTTGTTGTAAGGATTTCCAGAAATGAGATGTGAACCTCAGATCTATATCTGAGACTATAGACACTAATACACCATGTCTCTTTAACACTTCCCAGATATAGATTTTTGAAAGATCTTCTACCATATGGGTTTCACGAATAGGGATGAAATGAGCCGACTTGGTTAAGTGATCCACTATCACCCAAATGGAATCATGTTTCCAGACCGTTCTTGGAAGACCTGTAACAAAATCCATTGCTATCTGCTCCCATTTACACACTGGGTTAGGTAAAGACTGTAACATACCAGCTGGTCTCTGATTCTCTTCTTTAACCTGCTGACAAGTTAAGCATCACAAGATGAACTCAGCCACTTTCCTTTTCATGCCTCTCCACCAAAACTATGCCTTTAGATCCTTATACATATTCTGTGTACCCGGATGTACAACCCATATTGAATGGTGATAAGCATTAAGGATTTGTTCCTGACAAACTATAGGTACAACCATCCGATCTCTAAAACACAAAACTGAGCCCGCTTCCAGTTTCCAGCCATCAATGGTCTACCAACCATTGAGTTTTGAACTCATTACCAGACATTCAGAATTAGATTTTTTTGCCTCTTTGACCACTTTTACCAGATCAGGAACAAGCGTAGCTGAAAATAAAACCGCAACATCACCTCGATTTTTACATTCCACATGCATGTCAGCTAAGACAGACATCAACTGCCATTCATCTGAAGCTTTCTTTTCCAACTGAGCATATGAATTCCTGCTTAATTAATCGGCCACCGAATTTCCCTTACTCAGTGTATACATTAATTCAAAGTTGAACATTTGATGATACTCCATCCATCTCCTCTAACTCAGACTCAAATCTCGCTGTGAGAAAATGTGTTTTAAACTTTTGTAATCCGTAAACACAGTAAATTTCTCACCAAAGAGATAGTGTCTCTAAGTTTTCAAAGCATGGAAAATTGCAGTTAACTCCAAATCATGTGTTGGGTAATTATTCTCAAGAACTCTCAACTTCCTTCAACCATAAGCAACAACATGGTCTCCTTTCATGAGAATATAACCCAACCCTGAGCCCGAAGCATCACAAAATACCACATAGCCCTGTCCTGATTCTGGAAAGATCAAGATAGGTGTCGATATAAGATGAAAATTCAGTTCTTGGAAAGACTTCTGACATTCTTCCGTCCATTGGAATGGGGCATTCTTCTTTGTCAGAGCTATCATTGGTGATGCTAGTCGTGAGAAATCATGCAAAAAGCATCGGTAGTAACCAGCTAGACCAAAAAAACTTCATATCTCAAACACATTCATTGGTGGTTGCCAAGAGATAACGACTTCTATATTTTCAGGATCAACTAAAATGCCTTTCTTGGAAATGACATGGACAAGGAAACGTACCTCTTGTCTCCAAAAATCGCACTTAGATAATTTTTCATACAACTGATGGTTTCTCAAGATTTCCAACACCATCGCCAAGTGTTTCTCATGCTCATCCCTTGTTCTTGAATACACCAATATGTCATCCACAAACACCACAACAAAAGAATCTAGGTATTTATGAAATATCTGATTCATTAAATCCAAGAAGACCACTGGTGCATTCGTTAGACCGAAAGGAATGACTACATATTCGCAGTGGCCATATCTGCTTCTGAAAGCTGTCTTTGGAATATCCTCCTTCTGAACTCGCAATTGGTGATATCCTGATCGCAAGTCAATCTTGGAGAACCAATGAGCTCCCCTTAATTTATCAAAGAGTTCATCAATGTGTGGAAGTGGATATCTATTCTTTATCATAACTTGGTTAAGCTTACGATAATCAACACACAACCGAAGAGTTCCATCTGCCTTCTTCATGAACAAAACTGGTGCTTCCCATGGAGATACGCTTGGGCGAATGAATCCCTTGCTTTCTAACTCATCTAACTGCAATTTCAATTCCTTTAACTCCATTGGTTCCGTCCTATAATATGGAAGTGAGATAGGACTGGTCCCTGGAAGGAGATCAATCGTAAACTCCACTTCTCTCATAGGTGGTAAACATGAGATGTTTTCAGGAAAAACATCATGAAATTGATCCACCACAGCTGGAAAACTATTTTCCTCACTCTATTCTAATGATGCCAAAGTCGAATCTTCCAATTGGTAAGAGATCGTTCCCACCATTGGTGCCAACATGCTCTTTTCACATTTCTTTATCATTATCTATCCTCTGAAGAGATGCTCCATGCCGTCCTCAGTCGTGAAACTAACCGTTCTCCTATAACAGTCGATGTGAGCCTTAAACCTTTTAAATTAATCCATACCCAGGATTACATCATAGACATCGATATCTAACATAGAGAAGTCCCATTTCAGCTTATATCCATCAACAGTTATAGCACATTCTCTACACACGAAGGCTTGACATTCTCTTTCACCAAGAGGAGTTTGTAGTTTCAAGATAGAAGGAATCATTTCCAGTTTTAAGTTCAGCAAATCATCAATACAAGAAGAAATAAAGGAATGCGATGCAACAGTATCTAACAACACTTTCATAAGGTTAGAATTAAAAAGAATCATACCTCTCATCGTAGATGGTCCAGACTGATCATATAACATCATCTGCTCGGCTCCATATAGTTGCTTTTTTGCTGCACTTTGCTCCTTATTGCCTTTTTGAGATTTCCCTGCTTGAGGAGTCATGGTATTCCTGGAATCACCATAACTAGTTCTATTCTGCTAGGTAAACTGATTTTTCAGTCCTCGCCATGTCAAAGCATACGATGCCTGCGATGCCTAAGAAGTGTCCCGAACACCCGATCGTGGAGCACTACGATAATATAGCTAAAGATGCCCCATCTTGTTGCAACTGTGGCATGATCTCAGTGGTTCTATACATTCTCGTTTCATGTGATCAGTTGAACCACATTTAAAGCAACCTTCTTTGATCTGGGGTCATGGAGGAAGGTTGACTGATCCCTCCGTCTGGTTCTGATTCGCACTCCCACCTTGGAAGTAGGTGTCCCTCTTCCACTTGTTCCCAATATTGGAGTTCCCACCCGTTCCCATGGGTATCATCATGCCTCAACCCATAGATCTCAAGATATCATGTTCAGAAATCATTTCTCTGTTCACCATCTCTGTATAATCCGTAATACAGAGCACCACAATCTTCGATATAATCTCCTGCCTTAGCCTCGATTCGAAGATGCATGCTTTCAAAGAAGCACTTGCCGTAACCTATGGTGAAAAACATATTAAATTCATGAACTTAGCCACATACTCTGTGATAGAGACGCTCTCCTATTTCAAGCTAAAGAAGTCTGTCATTTTATGGATCTTGAACGTGTGAGGATAGAATTGTTTGTTAAACAATTCTTCGAAATCCTCCCATGTAAGACCTACATCCAATTTAGCATGCATTGCTAAATCCCACCACTGACATGCAAGATGATCGAGCATATACGTCTCTATATTTACTTTAAGCTCTACTGGTGTTCCAATGAATTCAAATATACGATTCATCTTGCTTAGCCACACCTCCGCCTTCTCAGGTTCAACATCAGCCCTAAAGTTTAGTGGATTCTGCTTCATGAACTGGATGATATGATCCACATGTCATAGATCATTCCTCCAGTTCCCCGTATCCATAGCTTGAAAAGCTTGGAAAATACTCTGAACCAGCTCTTGGTTCGCATGTGGTTCAGGTGCAACCATGTTCTCCGTAGCTTCTTCGGGTTGGTTTCGACGATGCCTACTGGGTGCCATTTTCTAAACCAACAACAAACTCCATAAATCTCACTATCCAGCAACTGTTGGCTTAGAATTTCAAATTAAATCACATCAAATATCACAAAATTATTCTCAAAATAACTTTTTTCCATGTTCAACCATTTTTGAAAACATTCAACATAGTTTTTGAAAATCAATCCATTTTTAAAATACACCAAATACCCTGTTTTCAAAAGTTTCCACTTGAAAAAAATTTATTCATTTTATAAAAATTGGCACCATGAACAAAATCCTTACTCATTCCTTACAATGAGCTATGAAATCTTAGTGGGAAGTCATTCCTCTACAATGCATGCCATGCTCCTCTCATTGGCTAAACCCATGACAATGAGATTTCCAACATTCTAGAAGTATATCCAAAACACTTATGTACCCAACACCCTAGTAACTTGAAGTTCAACTTAAACGGGTTAGCTACATCATTTTATGCTATACCTTTCAAGTTTCGACAATCCTACTCCTGTCTATGATTTTAACCCAAGGAATAGACAAGAAGGAATTTCAACGCTAAGACCAAGAACATTGATGACTACTTGTTTGGCAAGGACCGAACAAGATGATACCATTTGTAATGACCTGCCAATTCTCATTGGCTTGAGAGTGCAACGAGTCATTACTAGGCCTTAAGCGACATCCCCAAGATGAAAAAGGATGGAAATAAATGCCGAAGGGTTTCAATTATAATTGGGGGACGATTTACCCTTTAAGGAAATAACCCGTCCATTAACCATTCACTATATGATGCATAAACAAATGTAGACCAACAAAAAACTTCATTTATAATAAACCACATCAAATTACACAATAGCGGAAGACCAACCAAACATTAAAGTACATGGAAGAAAGATAAAAACACAAGACTCTCAAAAGACACCACGACTCAGTGGTACACAAGCTCTATGCTCCACAACATCTCCCAAACATCACCACAAGCCACTAGTAATGAGATGCTTTACCTTTACCTGTGTCTCAGAATACAACATCTACAAAAGCAGCAAAGTTCCAAAGAAGGGGTGAGTATAAAAATCAATAGGTTTTCCCCAATAAATTCCCTACTCACACCACTAGGATAGAAGAGTTAGCCACATTTATATAAAAATAGTTTATATAAAACATTTTCACCAAAGTAGTTTATAACTAAATATAAACAAGTTTTCCAAAACCATCCATGCTCAAAATCATCAAAGTAAAATTTAAACCAGTATCTCCAACACGTTATTTTTCCTGAAAAATAACCAAACAAATTTCCAAACCATTTCACAAACATCCCATTTTGGCATTCCCAACCATTTCACAAACCCGTGAAATCAACCATGCATGCATCGTTATGACAGTTCCATACTCATGAGTGGTTTCTCGTCGATCTACCAAGTCGTCACAAGGTAATTACTTCCCATGTGCCATTACACCTTTTTCACCAATCACAAGGTCATATTTCAACCAAGCCTTGTACATATAGTTACCACGTTCCATTAAGCATTTGGCACTGAGAAAAAGTTCCTATTTCAACCAAACCTTGTACAATAAAATATGAACACACACCACACATTCCCAACAATCATGCCAAAACCATCCTTCAATAAAACACCTTTTATTGAAAACCATTTTCCCATCAAAACCAGTGTGTTCAACCAATTCAAACCATTTCAATAAAACTCCCTTATTATTGAAAACCAAATCCATCAAAACCATTTCAATAAAACACTCCTCTTTATCGAAATACCATTTCTCATCAAACCATTTACAATTTCAGAAATTTCATAATTTAACATCAAAATTTTAAATTAAAATAGCCAAATCACATTGCACAACAATTTTCCAAGATTTCACAATTTCCTCAAAACCATAAATCATCACTGAAGAAGATTTATTCCATGATTTTCACAATCAATACCATTAAAATAAACAATTTTAAACTAAGACAACCAATTCTAACAGGAGGAGTCGAGAGTGCAGCCACCTACCTCAACAAAAGGGTGAAACCAAGCAACAGATGAAGAGCGCTCAAGAACACCAAGTCAAATCTCCAAGAATCCTCCTTAGATCTCTTCTCCTAACATAGCCAAGACCAAATATCATCATATTTGGCATCTAAACACTTAGATCTACCCATAACGGGAGTAGATCTAAGAAACTTAGAGAAGACGAGAAGTAGATCTAAGTAGATCTAAGAAACCATTCAATAACGAAGGATAACGATCAAATACCTCAAGAATCCGACTTCGATTCTCCAAGAGAAGCCTTAGGATCACCTCCGGAATGATGGGAGAACCCTCTTTGACCTTAGGAGAACCAAAATCCCGAGTTAGGGCCGCTTAGGAGCTTCAATGAGGAAATTATATGCAAAAAAAGTTAGATCCACAATTTAAGGATCTAATTTTAAGTGACCGCACGGTTAGTCCGCATGGTTTGACAAACCGTGCACTAACCGTGCGTTAGCTTCTGCCTCTAACACCCTTCTCGCATGGTTTGGCCACACGGTTAGACAAACCGTGCGCCTAACATGCAGAAGCCACTACCTCCCATACCAACTCCGCATGGTTTGGCTGCACGGTTTAGACAAACCGTGCGCCTCCTATGCGACTTCCCTTTTTTCCCTAAAACTCATTCCAAGTTCTCCCGACTCTCCCATTTGACACCCTTAACTTTATTACCATTAAAATCATTAAGAAAGGGTTACATACCATAAACCAAGGGTATTACAATAGTGTTTCACTACTTTTATATCCAAACCCCATTTTGAAACATACTCACACCAAATCATTTCAAAAACATGCCTCACACCTACTATGTATGTTCATAATTCATTTAAAAAGTTTTCTAAAATAAAATTTAGAGGCACTACAAGGCTTTACATAAAAACACAACCAAGTTCACATGAAATGATACTTTTAAAATAAAATGCACAACATAAATGTATCAAACAAAAGTTGAAGCACATATATAATTTAATAAATCCATTTACTAATTTATAGAACACTTCCAATTAAAAAAACTATAATTTAAACCAATTTGAAACAAATTCCACAGTAATTTACTTTTTTTTACAAATTTGTACACAACTCGAAATCATTTTCAAAACATGTCTTCCATCCTTTAAAACAATTTAAAATTTTCATTAAAAAATGGTGCAACATGTTCAACATAGAAAAGTATATTAATTTTCTTTAAGAACATACTTCCAAACCTATCCGCATTTATACGCCTTTGAAAAAATAATTTTCAGCTTTCAAACAACCCATAAAACCCTTCCAAGAACACCTTACTAAAACACACACACACACAACATATCCATTTTCCATTACAAAACCCAAATCCAACACAAAGAATGTCAAACCCTTTAAAAACATAGTTCATATCACTCATACCATTTAATAAACCATTTTCACATCTCAATTTTCATTTCTAAAACAAATTCTTCATTATTTAAACACTTCACAACTCATACTTAGAAGTGCACAACAAGAATAACATTCCCAAAATGATCTATTTCCTATTAAAAATTATTTTCCAACTCACACGCACCTTAATAACCCACAAGAACACATTTTTCATGACTCAAAAAATTAAATGAACACTTCCAATGATTTTTGACAACAAGGCCTATATAGACACACACCAATTTATCTTTAGAAAATTTATTTTTAACACAAATTCATGTCAATGAATTTCCAAAACATGTTCGCACCACCAAAATAAACTATAGAGCATTTAAAAATTAACCAAGTGAGAAAATTAAATTATCTAAAATTGTGCAAGCATGGAACCACCTACCTCGAGTGGTGAAATTATCAGAAAGTGATGTGAAACCCCACCCACATTTCAACTGAAATTGAAAACCGGATGTTGGATGATATTTTTGTGCAACTGGAGTGCCGAAAATAGTCGAGTAGTGTGATTTGAGCTTCGATTCACTAAGGAGGAGTACCAGCAGGGGGGATTATATAGAAATCTCCTAATACTTCAATGAGTTCATAAATGGTTAGGATTTTTAAAATAGATTAAGACACTCTTATCAGTGCTTATAAATAAATGCTAATAAATAGACCTTCTGTCATCGCTTATAACATAAGCTCTCATAAAAGGAATATTTATCATCACTTTTTTTTAGTGCTGATAAAACTAATATTTATCAGCGCTTTATTTAGTGCTAATAAATCCTCTTCTTTATCAGCACTTTTTCCATGTTGATAAAGATTATTTTATCAGTACTTATTAACAAAGTGATGTTAAATGATTTATCATTATAAATATAAATATTTTTTTTTAAATTTATAAATACTTAATAAATATATATAAATATCAATATAGAAAATATATTCCTTTTTAAATATATTTATTATAATTTATAATTATTTATTTCTAATTATATAAATATTTTTAAAAATATTATTTATATCATTATATATATTTATAAAATTATATATATATATATATTTAATAAATATATAAATATAAATATAGTAAGTATATTCATTATTTAAGTAAATTTATTATAAATTTAATAATTATTTAAATATACATAATTATTTATTTATAATTATATAAATACTTTTAAAAAAATATTTATTTATTTATAATTATAAATATATAATTATATAAATATAGTGACTATACATTTATAAATATATTTATTTACAAATAGATTTTTACAAATATTTTTTAACATTATTAATGAATATCTACTTTTATGAATCTATGTTAAAATTGAGTGAAAATGAATAAATTAAGAATAGGTACACTTTAACAATATTAAAAAAATGGATAAGTTTGGTTTCTGTGAATTGTATATAAAAATGCATTAATTATGTATATGTAAAATCAATATAACACATATTTAATCTATGTTAAATTGAGAAATCAAATGACATTAAATTATATGTCAAGTACTATGCAATTATAGTCAATATTTTTAATTCGTATTGATTTTTAATTATAAACCATTATTCAATAAACATATTACTATTTAATTCAATGTGTATAAATATTTTTAAAATATAAATCATATTTATATAGATTAATATATATCTATATATTTAATATATACAATTTAATAACATTAATTATCATAATTATCTAATTAATAAAATGATTAATAATTAATAATATATATTCAATCTATACATTTTTATCAATAATTATTTAATTAATAAAATTTGTAATATTTTTTTAATAAACACGTTTTTGTTTTTAATTTATTTAATTAATTTATTTTATTTATATATATATTAATCAGCACTAAAAATAAAGCGCTGATAAAGGATACCCTATATCAGCACTAAAATTAAAGAGCTGATAAAGGATACCCAGTATCAGCGCTAAAATTAAAGCGATGATAAATGATACCCTTTATTAGCACTAAAAATAATGCATTGATAAAGAATATATTTATCAACGCTAAAAATAAAGCGCCAATAATGGTTTTCTTTATCAGTTTAAAAAAGACACACTGATAAAAGGTTAAATTTATCAGCGCTGTATTTAGCACTGAGAAATATGCCATTTATCTGCATTTTTCTATAGTGCTGATAATTACCAGTGTTATTAAAGGTGTGTTTTTTAGTAGTGTCCCTCCACGCAACAGTGATTTAACTAAAGAAAATATTTGATCTAATAAAATATTCAACATTCTAAAATCAATTTTAATAGCCATAAATTTTGTAATAACATCAAATTCTCTTCAATTTTATCTGAAATATATGGTCTCCAAAATGGATTTCAAAAAATCATTAATTAAATATGGTTCCAATTCAAGATTAGAGTCATTATTATGAGTTTTTTTTCTTGAAAAGATGAGGCAACAACATCATGTACTAAATTTTAAAACCAAGATTGTTCTGGAACTAAAAAATTTATATTTCATTCGGAATTTTTTTCAAAATATTGATACTAATAGACATAATCATTATGAAAACAAAAATACAAAATAAAAACCACAACATTAACAAACGTTTCATATATTCTGAGATCACACTTCATACACATGCACTTAATTGTTCCTTCTAAAAAAATTGTAAATTTAATGATATAAATGATATAAATTCTTAGACACCATTGACGTAAACAATATTTATACCTAATTAATTAATATTTCTATGATGATTTTTCCAATCATTATCTCATAGTAAAAAATATTGTCTATTTCCTAAGTATATATTTTTATAAAAAAATAACAATAATTAGTTAATTATATAAAATGTATTATGAAAATTTATTTAGTTATATGAAATGTTAATTATTTTTTATAATATTTTACATAAAATATTTTATTTTATATATTATAATTAATTTAAACATTTTGAAATATGAATTTAAATTATTTTTAATTAATTTATATTAAATAATAATAAATTATATCAATTTATAGTAAATTAGATTAAATTATACTATTTATTATTAATTTATACTAAATGATACTAAATTAAACAAATTTATATTGATTTATTCTAATTTGAAAATAATTAATACTAATTTATAGTAATTTATACTAAATTATATAAATTTATAGAAAATTATACTAATTTATACTATTTTTTCTTAATTTGTACTAAATGATTCAAATTTATATTACTTTATACTAATTTGTGAGGATTTAATACTAATTTATACTAATTAATAATAAATTATATTAATTTATAGTAAATTATAGTAAATTATACAAATTTATGAGGAATTAATACTAATTTATAGTAATATATATTATTTTATAATAATTTATACTAATTTATAATATCTTTTATTAATTTATCATAATTTATATCCATTTTTATTACTTTATACTAAATCATAATAATTTATACTAATTTATATTAATTTATATTATTTTTTATGAATTTATTTTAAATTTTGTGAATTTATATTATTTTTTACTAATTTATAGAAATTTATAGAAATTTATAGAAATTATATAAATTTATAAAAAATATTACTAATTTATACTAATTTGTGAGAAATTAATACTAATTCATAGAAATATATATAAATTTAGACTAATGGAAAATAACTTTTATTAATTTATACTAACATAGATCATTTTTTATTAATATATACTAATTGATACTAATTTATTCTAAGTTATATAAATTTTTACTAATTTTTAGGAATTTATAATAATTTTTATTTATTTATAGTAAATTTTATTAATTTATACTACATTATATCAATTTATCGTAAATTATACCAATTTATACTAATTTGTGAGGAATTAATACAAAATTATATTAATTTAAACTAATTTATATGAATTTATAACAATTTATATTAATATATACTAAATTATTCTAATACATAATACTTTATATCAATTTATTCTAAATTATAATAATTTATAATAATTTATACTAATTTATACTAATTTTTATTAATTAATACTATTTTTTTGTAAACTTTTATGAATATATAATAATTTTCATTAATTTATTTTAAATTTAACAGAATTAGATTAATTTATACTATTTTTTTAATTTATATTAAATTATACTAATTTTTATTAATATATATTAAATTATAAGAACTTATATTAATTTATACTAATTATCTCAATTTATAGAAATGCTTATTAATTTTTACTAATTTTTGAGGAATTAATACTAATTAATACTAATTTATATTAATTTATAATAATTTATATTAATTTATAATAAATTTTTGTAACTTATATCAATTTATAAAAAATTATATCAATTTATTGTAATTTATAATTAGTTATAGTGATTTTTATTAGTCTATACTAAATTATATCAATATATCATAAGGTATATTAATTTATACAACTGTATACAAATTTATGTGAATAAAAAATAATTTATATCAATTTATAATAAATTATATCAAATTATATGAATATAAAATAATTTTAATCAATTTATGTTAATTTTTATCAATTTATACCAATATATATTCTTATCAATTTATACTAATTTTTAATAATATATACTAATTTTTAATAATTTATACTAATTTATACTAAATTATATCACTTTATTATAATTTATATTAATTTATACTAATTTTCTATGAATTTAAACTAATTTATAATAATTTATATAAATTTAAAATAAATTATGCCAATTTATAATAATTTTATAATAAATTGTACCAATTTATAATAATATATAATAATTATTATTAATTTACATCAATTTATACTATTTTTTTATTAATTTATATCAATTTAGACTATTTTTTATTAATTTATAATAATTTATTCTAATTTTTATTAATTTACACCAATTTATAATATTTATTATTAATTTATACTAATTTAATATTAATTTATAGCAATTTATAATAAATTATAGCAATTTGTATTAAACTATACCAATTTATTCTAAATGTAATGCCAATTTGATAAATTAAAATAAAAAACAAACTATATAAATTAGAAAATAATTATACATAAAAAATTAATGATAATTAAAAATAATTTTTTAAAATATGTCAAATTGGTATTATGAAAAATAATTTGTAGATGTAGTCCTGAATCTACTGAGACGAAGGGCAGATATGAAACTAGAGGGTTTTTTCGATGGAAAAAGAAGAGTTATGGGTGTATTGTTGGGGGGGGGGGGGTTGCACATGTTTATAGTTTTTGTTTATTACAATAGAGTTTTTGTGACTAAATTTATGTCGTAAAAAATACTCCATATGGACTATTTATGATGGTTATTCGCAACAGAATGTTTATTTACAACGGGTATTTGCGAGAGACTACTTATCAATCGCAAAAGGTTTCTGTCGTCATAAATACAAATGCCGACAAGCATTTATAATGGATCCATTGCAAATAATTCTTATTATGATGGAATCCATCACAAATATGCATCCATTGGCATATTTGTGATATATTTTTCATAAATAACCCTTATTGAGATGAGTATTTGTGACAAATTTGTTAAAATACCCATTATTGACATGATTTATTTGCGATGGACGTATGAGTCCATGAAAAATAACCATGAGAATTGAACTATTTTCAGTGAAATTTTTATTCCGTCGCAAATAGGTCATTCCCCCCACTGTGGGTGCAAGCACGTCAAATATTTTTGGGGTCTATGAGTTTATCCATCTTAAAAATACATTGAAAAAAACCTATTTATGACAGATGAGATGGTCATCGCAAATAAGTTGACCCTATAGACTTTTCGTGGTGTAATTGTATTCAGTCACCAAAATACAATTATCATGTAGTGCTACTACTAAACTTGGAGGGGGGGCACTCATTCAGATTATCCATTAACTATCTGGACCGACTCACTACAACCATCCAATAGAGGAGAGAATCAAATCAATCTCATTTACAACACCCATTCCAATAATATACTAATGAGTCTCCTCGTATAACCAAAACCTGAGTAAGAACCGCCTTAACCATCTAGCCATAGGCCACCAACCAAAATAACCAGGGTCAGACAACACCCTGAATTTTCCCCAACCACATTGAATCAACAACATTGAACTCCAAGGGTCGATAACTCATGAGGTACCATTACTAGTCCTCTAAACCAAAGTATTAACATGACACCCTACAAGGGGTTCCTCTATCATAAGAAAACCCCAGACCAAACCCATCAAAGAAACCTCAGCCAACCTCTGGTGCACAAACTGTCCCCGAGAAACACCACACCCTCAATAGAATCCGTAACAAGTCCCTAAAAACCTATCTCAAACTCTACTAAAAAACACCCAGCTGAACCGGACATACTATGATGCTGCCTCAACCCAAAGGCTTCTACTGGTCCAAACCTCTAGCGACCAGATCTAATCCTTAAGCAACTAGTCTAACAATCTCATCAAATATACTACTCGATCTCAAATTTTTGGATCCATTCAAAATAACCACTAACTACCTACATTGGAATCCTTAAGCTAAGGTAATCAATATATGCACAACCCTTACACAAGCCTAACACCAGACTTAATCCTGAGGAGAATTCTAGAACAACAAACTCGAAGAAATCATCCCACTAAACATCACACCATCCAAAACAGCACCTAGATAACCTTTAAACACTGAAAGGATTCCAATATTGTGATATATATGAAATAAATTTCATAATTAACTACTAGAAAGTCCAATTATATCTATTGGGGAGATTAACTAATGAAACACCTCTAAGGAGTGATTAAAAAACATGTACCTTAGGTACACTGCGTGTACCTTAAGTAAACCTCCTTGGCCGGGTGTCCCACCTGATCTGGCATGTACATTCTCAAAGTACAAGATGTGTCTACCTCATACATGATTTGTAACCCACCTAGGGTGCCTGAAGGAGATATTCCCTAAAGGCATAGCCTGTATATGATGTATGGCGATATCAATTATATAGTATATCTAGATGCATGCTTGAAATAAGACTTCATGCATGCCACTACCTTTAATCAAATGAGAACCTAAATATTAAGTATGTTGATATTTTAATGGATCAAACTCATTAAAATATATCATTAATTTAAAATTTTATATAATATTTTTTATATTTAGAGTTTTATATTCCTTGGATGGATGGGTTGGATGAATCTATATTTATTCATGCGTTATAAACACATGAATAAATGTAGAAGCTCGAGAAATTTTCTCAATGATTTATATATATTACTCCCATGTGATGGTATTATGTATGATTTTGATAATTATAGGATAAAACTCTCTAATACCCATAGCTCTTTTCATCTTCCTTCTTTACATATGAGAGGTGAGCCCATCATGAATGGAATAATGTATCCCTCTCATGCGTTGAGAGATTCGGTTTGGCCCATGGATACACCATAGTGGTGGGATAATTTTTGCACTTAGCGATATATCTCAAACCCATGCGATGAATTTCGAAGGTGAAGGAGGTAATGTAGTGTCTCTTTGGTGTAAGGCAATCCATATTTATGATATTTCTTTATTTCAATTTTTACAAAGGTTTCATTTATCTTTCATATGATATTATTGAATTTGGTTTTTAATTAATTATATTATATCTAATAAGTTTTATTAGAATCATAAAAAATATTGTAGTTGTATCATAGGGTGTCATTCTTAAGTTTTATGAAACATACATTGAAATAAAGAATAAAACTAAAAAACAAAGTTGTGTTTTTATGTTTTGAAAATTCCATTTTTTAAAAATAGATTACCCTTACATAGTTGGGTTACATAAAGAAAACAGAGGTGTTACCTTTATAAAAACGGGTTGTATAAAGGTAACCAGGTCATTACCCTTATATAGATCAAATTCATAATGGTAACAAGGCATTACCTTTACCTGAAGGGGTTCACGCACGGGTTGTCTTACATTACCCTTATGTAGATATATCTACTTACGCTTACGCATATTTTTATTTTCAATCTACCTTTACACAGATAATATTTTCATAAAGGTATCGTAGAGTTAACCTTATGAAATGGTTTCTACATAAGGGTAATGGGAGGATATAATTACACAAGAATGGGTTCCTATGTATGGGTAAACAGAAAAATTGTTTAAAATTGTTTTTGACAATTAAAATTATTTTAATTGTTTATAAAATGTTTATAAATCATTATAAAATGTATTTTATGATATTTTAAATTATAAAAGGTTTATAAATCAATTAATTATAAATTTTTTATAATTAATTAAATGTTTATGAAACATTTTCCCCAATTATTAAATTTTAATATTTGAAATATCTTTTAAAAAAATTATATGAAAATTCTTATGATATAGAAATAAAAGTGTTTATTTATAAATCATAAGAAATTATTAATAAAGGGTTATAAATTATGAAATAAGGCCATAATAAAAAATGTGTATATTTAAATTTTGAATTCTTCATAATTAATTATTTTGAGTTATTAAAAATAAAATGGGGCCTTATTTGGATATTATTTAAGACACATCAAAAGTTTTTTGATGATTGATATGATCAAGGTTTAAATAATTAATAAGTATATGGTATTTAGATTATGTAAAATGTTTACATGATAAAAATTGAATTGTATATTATTTATAATTCATATTATATCATATATTTAGAAATATAAATACCATATAATGATTAATACGAAAGAGTTCGTATTGAAATGAATATAAAATTTTATATTCAAAATTATGGAATGTCCATAATGTTAAAGATAAATAATTATAAAAGGGTTTATAATTATATTTATTTATGAATTGTTCATAAATATTTATCTAATGTTTAAATATCCAAATTATTAATTTATTTAAAAGTTATTACCTATTTTATTCATAGTTATGAAATTTTTAGATGATGAATGATGTATGCTTTAGTTTAAAATTTTAAAATCATTCTAGGATAGAGCCTTACATTTTCATGTTGGGAGTGGCAATATAAGAAATTTAGTTTTTCATATACCTAGGTCACAGTTTTTAATAGAAGTTATGAACTTGAATTTTTTTCTTGGATATATTTTGTACATATTAGGTGTTAGAGTTATGATGAATTAGATTCTCTCTTGAGTGAAATATATATGGGTAGAGGGACTTGGGGTCGGACTACCTACCTACCTGGAGGATTATACCTTATCTAGGTAGGTAAATGGGGTTGGTTATTTGTCACTCCAGGATTACTCATGTGAAGATTGTCAATATCATATAACTTCATTCCTTTACATGAATTGTTTATTTAATTTATACATATGATTCATCTGGATATAAATGAATATGTTTGACTTCAATTTTTGGGTAACACTACTAGAAATTTATATTATACCCATGGACCTATACCAATGGTTTTAAAAAACAATTGGTATAGGTGGCCCTATCCCAATGGTGTAGAAAAACCATTGGGATGGACTATTTATATCAATACTATTCCAATGGTTATATAAAACCATTGAAATAAAGTACCATATACCAATGGTTTCTTAAAACAATTTGTATAGAGATGTTATACCACCTGTTTTAAAGAATAATTAGTATAGTCTTTCCACAAATATATCCCTCACAAGATCCTCCTCCCTTCCCATTTCAATCCAAATCCCCAGAGCCCTAGCATTCAGTGTTTGGGTTTCTTCCCCATCAGGGAAATCTCTCCTCTCTTATTGTTTTAATTCCATTCTTCTTCATTATTAAATCCATGAATTCCAAATAATTTAGGTATTCTATCAACCATCAATTTTAATTTTCATGTAGGTCTAAAACACTACGATAGATTCATTTTTTACCAAATTTAATTACTTTTGTGATGATCTTTAGGTTATTACATGGGCCCGTAAGGGGCACTCCACAGCTAGGGTTACCTTTCACCACCTCCCTCCCTTTCACATCGGGTTGGGTCGTTCCTCCTCAGCTCTTGATTGATTTGCTCATGGTGGCTTCTACTTTCCATAGCGGTAGCGTGCGACCTTGCGGGCTTGGACATGTTGGAATTTTTCTCCATCACTGGTCTACCTTTTCCTCAATTCATCTACTCCGGATAGGGCTTCAAGGCGACGTGATGATGTTCCAGTGACCGAGAATCAGTCTCTACGTCTGAGGGTTGCTGGCGCGTATCCTGTGAGAGCGTTGAGTTGTCCGTTGTGGCCGATAAGTGAATTTTGGAGGGCGGCGATGGGATTTGGGTGTGGGATTGCGCTGAGGTCTGGCGAGCCACGGATCGAGTGGTCATGGTTACGGTGATAGTTTCTTTATATTTGTCTCTTGAATTCGCATTTAGGTTTAGGCTGTGGATCTACGATCGGGTGTTCCCGACTTCTCCATTTGGTTTATATCACCTTTGTTTTGTTGATTCTGTGGTTTTATATGGATTTCTCAGATTATCGTGAACTTTTTTTATGGAAGAGGCATTGATCTGTGGTTTATCTGCAATAGAGGATGTGCAACCATCAATTTTGCTAATTTTTATTTGGATTTTTCTATTCGTGATGAGGTCGGGCCTCAGAATGGTTCATTCAAGCGGCAGTGTTCCTTGTCTGATTTGGTTGTTTTCTTCTTGTAAATTTTGTTTGGATGACTATAATGCTGGTTTGGATGATTCTGAGTTTCTCTATCTAGAAAAAATTGGTTCTGCATTTTGATAAGTTCAAGGGAAAAAATGGTTCATGGATTACTTTTTGTATTATGGATGTGGATTACTTGTTGGACTATGGATGTGTTTCAACCAGTGCACTACATGGGTCTGCTTCAGATGAGGTCCAGAGAAGACATATTTCACCTTTATATGACATTCATATTCGAAAGTTCGAGAGGGTATGGCTCTACCATTAGTACCGTGCCCTTGCACTACTGCACGAGATAGCTTGCTGAGTGGTCATGTGATGGAGAATGCTTGTTTCCATGATGTAATAGCTGGGAAGAGGCAGATCCGGTAGTCTTGACCTTGGTTATCATATTTCATGGTTTTATGTTCTTTTAATGTTTGGACTTTACAGTTTCTCACTTTTTCCTCAAAAGTGTTTTTAATAAAAAAAGTTAATTTTCAGTCAATTACTTTTGATATGTCAAAATATGATTGTGGGTATTGAGACAACAATTGTCTAAACTTATGTTGAAGGGGAATTTTTTAATTTTTTGGTTGTTAATTAATTGTTTTTCTTGTTTTCTACATGTTAAGATAGGGGCTCAATAAATATTTTACTTTCTTATTTTGGGATTTCATGGATCATTTTTAATGGATATATTTTTTATAATATTAGTCTATCCTTGATGATGATACCAATGAATGTAGCATAAAAATACATCCATTATGGGAGAAAATGTAGTTTTCTTCATGTGTTGGCTCAATATAAATGAATTATTATTCATTTTAAATATTTTTATGTAAATTCTCTAACTACATCATGGAAATGAATTTATATTTAATAGTGTTTTGGCATGATGCTCTCTAGGTGGTGTTCATTGGTTGATTTTGGTATTAAAATTTAATGATATTATCTTAAACAGAATTTGGATCAATAATGAGTTTGTGGAAATGATAAATATTGAATAATTTAATTTTCTTATTTTATGTGAAGAAATAATAAATAATATGGTTGATAATCAAGCCACAATTTTTGAATTATTTTTAGGATTTTATAAAATTTTCACATCTATTTTTTAACAGCCTGAAATTTTATGAAATATATTATTTCAAATAAATTTAAATTATTTAATATATTGTGTTACATATATTATATTTCATCACATGAAACAAAAATTTTATCCTATGTTTCACACAACATCTAGTCCCTTTGGTGACTTATTTTGCACACAAGCTCGAGTCTTACCGAACAATAATATACTGTTAACATTATTTATTTAACAAAACATTTATCACCTAGTCATTAGAATATAGATAATGAGTATAATAAAATAAATTATAAAAATTATAGTTTCACATGTTTGTAAAATTAATTCATTGGTTAATGATTAATTATAAATGAAAATAAATACCAAATGAATATAAAGGGTGTGTTTTAATGAAAAACTATTTTCATGAGCAAAATGGAATTTTATCTTAAAAATTAAATTAATCAATATTAGTGAAATATATTGACTAAATTTATATTTTATATATTTAATTAAATATTTTTAAATTCATCCAATAAGTTTTATAGGGTTAATATAATAATAAAACCAATTTTTAGAAAAAAAAGTTGTATATTTTTAAAAGGCAGTCTAACCACCTTTTAATGGCGCAATAATTTTATATATAATTTTTAAAAAATTTATAATTTTTATTTGAAAAAATAAACTTCATTTTTGAAATCATAATATCAAAATTTACTTGGGGTTATTTTTGTTATTTTTCTGAGAACATTTATATTTGACGAATAATCAATGATACCGAATTTTAATTGGAAAATGCATTTTCTTATGAATAATTTATGGTTTTAAATTATATTTTTAATTTATTTTACATTATAATTAGATCAATTTTATATCATTTAATCCAATTTAATAAATTTGAATCATTTTCATAGTTATTTTAGATATAAAAACATAGCAAAATTTTGAATATTTTCACTTTAAGAACCTTCTTTGTCCTCTTATCTGTGTGATTAATTTTAAATTAATTTATGACACTTCTATGACTAAAATTTGAAAAAACGGATTCCATATTTTGAATCAGAATAATTTATAATATCAAATAAGTTAATCTTAGTTTTTTACATAAAATATTAGTAAAATTAACTAAAATCAATGACATCGAATAATGTAAAAATGAGTTCACTTAATGGTTAAACTTTAATCTTAAGGGAAAAATGACCTAAAAACCTATCCAAAACCCAGTTTATTGACAATATTAGACCATATAACCTATTTTATATAATTGGGATCATTATTTGAGGCACATTATGTAAGGGATACCTCTCAATAGTGTTTACATTTTTATATTTACAAGAATGCCACTCCCCCTCCAGTATAAAAAGGCACTCACACTCCCCCATTTTTTCATACTTATAAATCCAATTGGATCATAAAAAATATACCAAAATAATCTCCCAAAATCTCTCCCCTAATATTATAGGCATAAATTTGGGCAGAAATCCAACCAAGGAACCACTTTCATGCAAACCAAAAGGAGCTACTAGGAGAAGAGGTAACATTAATCAACAAGCATTTATGTTTTATTTCTTTCAACACCCATTCAATTATTATTATTCCATGACCATATAATAAAATATATATGATAAATTTAATAATATTTTGTTATGTTAAGTTTTTTACCTACACCTACGCACACTTCTATCAAATGGGTAACGAAATTACTGTTCATGTATGACGAACTACCGCCTTACGAAACAATGTAATTTGTTTTTCATTTACCACCTCTCATGGTTGGGAATTACGATGAAAGAATTTTTTTATTTGATATATATTATAATTATGTTTTATTAATACTTATGTAATTTTTATATAACACATAACTTCATTCTTTCCATTTTGTGGAAATATGATAACATCGTTTGTGGACGTGTGGGCTACCGCCTCCTCAAAGTGATGTGATACATTCACATATTACATGGAATATATTATGGATTAGTTTAATTAAAAATATGTGACATACATAAAATATATATTATATTAATTACATAATTAACTTTCTATAAATATAATATATCATTTTATTTATTACCCTTTCACACACTGAAAAAAGTGATAACATCGTTCGTGGATGTGGGGACGACCACCTCCTCAACGTGATGTGATTATTTTTATATCACAAGATTATATATATATATATACATATAAGTATATATGATTAAATAATACTTTATTTATTATATAATTATAATTATGGAAATATAAATGTTACTTTCCTTCTTTCCATAGCGATCATTGAAAAAATGGGAACATTACTCATGCGCACGTATGGCCTACGGTCTCCATGATTGTAACGTTGGTTCATTTTCATAACCATAATTCATGATTAGTTTTAAAATTATAATTGATGCATAAATATGATAATTATTTCATAATTATTATTCTAAATATTTTTTTAATAATGACCACTTTTGACTATACCAGACCTACCAAAGATGTTTTTGACACATAAACCAAATATGGTCAAAATATATGACTTAAATATTATTGATTAAGTAATTGTATAAAACTTGTTTATAAGTAAAATAAAATTACTAATGGAACTTGTAAAATGTTATTAAGCAAGTAAATAATCAACATAACTTTTTTATTCAGTAAGATAGAGGACAAGCATGAAAAATCAGACTTCAGGCATGGGATTCTTGTCTCACTTTTTATTTCATGAGCCATACACCATAATCACCACTTATTTATTTTTCTTAGTGTATATACTACCCCTATTTTATTTTATATCATGAATAAATTTATCTTAATGGTATTTAAAGTTTCATTTGATGTTATTTATTTCATGGGTCATATTATTCAAAAGTTACTAAGTAGTAAGGGGTTTCATCTCAATTTATATTCCATTGAGACTTAATTATTATTATATACTTAGTTACTTTTATATTGTATATCTAATACCCTATGAATTTTTATATAATTAGTTTCATTTATTTCATGATATTAAATTTTTCAATTTATGTTATTATTCCATGGATCTCATGATTTAAAAGTTACTCAAGTAATAAGGGACTTCATATCAATCTCTTTTCATTGAAGAAAATCTTGATGTTATAAACCTTTATTCTTATATAAGATGTATTTCCAGAACATATGAAATTATATATAATTAATTTATATATTATAATTATATTTAATGATTTTTAATGTTATTCTTTAATGATTTTTTAATTCGAGTGTTTCTCATGTGGTAAGTGATTTCTTAACTCAATTTTCATTAATTGGGTTAAACTTCTATGTCATCGGTTATGTAATGCCAAGAATATGTCTAAAATGAAATTTTATTATATTATTATATATTTTTAATTGTATTTTGTGGATTCACCTTTTTAACACATAATTATATCATTGATTTATTATCAGTCCAATGATACGATCTTGGTAAGGGTTTTCTCATCTCAGTTTTATTTATATGAGATATATTTCATATTAACCACCTATTTTTGTTGTGTGGTCTTTATACTAACCATGAATTTATTTTATTATTATTATCCTTAAATTTATTGGGTTTTATATATTATTTTAATGATATCTCTTTCACAGGGGTTATGGTTTCAAGTTTACCAAAGCATTATTGGATTTTTGTCACAATTTTCATTCTTTGTGACATTTGTTATGTTATACACCTATCTTATTTTATGATATGTATATACATATAATTTGACATGCTATATCATGAATATTATTATTCTCATGATATTATAAGTTTCATTTATTGTTATTCTATTCACAAGTCTAATTATTCAAATGTTTCAAAGTGGTATGGGACACTTTGGAATGTTTAAAGATTATTTTCTTCAAGAACAGTTTAATGATCTTTTAAGGTCATCTCAATAAATCAATATCAACAACCCTTATTGTAACTTATCATAAACTAGGGATATTTTTTATTGATTAAATCCTAATTAATTATTTGTATGGATTATTATTGTTTCAAATATATTGTTGTGAAACTGATTTCTTTTTCATGGATTGATTATGTGCTAAAGATATTTTTATGAAACCCATTTCTTTTACATGGGTTAATAATTTTTCAAAGAAATTATTTTGTAACCCATTTCTTTTACATGGGTTAATCATGTTTCAAAGAGATTATTTTTTAACCCATTTATTTTACTTGAGTTAATCATGTTTCAAAGAGTTTTTTTGGAACCTATTTATTTTACACGGGTTAATCATATTTCAAAGAGATTGTAGTGGAACCTGTTTCCTTTTCATAGGTAAATCATGTTCTAAAAATAATAAAGGTTGTTTTAATGAGTTTTTATTAATTATATATATATATTTGGCTCTATGAAATTATAAATGATAGGAATGCCCAGATAGTATCGGGTTATCCCATTATAGCTTACATGATGGGTGCACCCAGATAGCGCTCTGATGCATTGGGTAATGATTATTTTCTATGTACAATTATATTGGAAGTTGTCTGTATGGTTATTACAATTTTTAAGGATTATTTAAGGGTTATATGAGATGATGTTCCAACATACCAATATATTTTATATATTCTTGATATGGTTTTATAATGTTTATAATGATTTAGATTGATATCAAATGACTCATAATTATTGATTCTGATGACTCTTGACCTTTCCTTGTTTTCATATTTGATGGTTCAGGTATTTATGGGTATGATTTGTTTTATGATCTTCTCATTCACATTGATTAATTCATCATTAACTTATTCACTCTTATTCTTATTGATGAAATTTAATTGTTAATTCTTATGTTTACACTTACTAAGGGTTTGAGATCACCCTTATTATGTTTCCTTTTCCCTAGGTTTTAATGAATGATGTTAAGAAATTTATGTCCATATAGGATTTCAAAAGGATGATGTTGATGACCTATTGTGAAATATAAAAAGTTGGGTTAAATGGGAGAAATGTTCTTTTGATGAATTATGGGTCCAAGTTGGTATGAGTTATTTATGTAAGAGTTTGTCATAATTATCTAAAACTCTAAACCTAAAAGTTACTCAAGGTTATAAATAACCCAAGTTTTATTTTTGATGTTTTAAGGTTTATATGATAAATTTTCCTCACAATTATCAGCATAAAAGATGTAAATGTAAAATTATGGATTTCTTCACAGGATTAGGGAGTGTGGGTCTGGGGCTATTATAGTTGTTATCAATGTTTGGTTAGGATAACTTTAGGATGGTTTCATACGAGGTTATATTAAGAGTTATGGATACCATCATAAGACTATAAGCTTATGGTGGATCATTATTTCAAAGTCTTAGACACATCATTTATGGGGTTTAAGTAGTAAATTTTTTGAGTTTATTAATTATTTTTTTGGATAGATTTTTTTCAGGTTGAGGTATCTTTAAACCCTAGGATAAACATTAATTGTTTTTAGGGAGTAATTAGTTTTCATGTTTAAAGAACAAAAGGAAATCCCATATTCTTGGTGAAAACTCGTTGCATCCGGAAAGGTAGTGGGGATTGAACCCATGATTAAAGGATGATAAGGGTTTCATGAACTACAACTAGCCTACATGATGTCCTTGTTATCATGATTTTTTTTAAGGTATATAGTATGTTATGAACACAAGGTATTTTATTTTAGAATTAATTTTTGATTTATCTTGTAAGAATATATGATCAAATCCTTTTAATCCTTGCGTTTTAAACTTAGTCAAGAAATGTTTGAATAATCTTATGGATAATTATTTATGGAATATTTTAGTTTAAACTTTTGGTGTTAATTTTTAAGATTAGTGTATCGTATAATGGTTCATTAATTTTAGGAATTATCTAACCACATGTTAACAATTTTGATTTTAGTCAATGTTTGGAATAGTTTGACTATCCATTTTATGGTTATGTGGTATTTAAAAGTTCATTTTAGTGATTAGAAGTTAATAATTCATATTGAATAATAATTATTGGGATAAAAAGATGATATTTTGGTGGAAATTGACTAAAGGATGAAATTATACTCATAAAGTAAATATTTTTTTTCTATTGGTCTATATGGTAAGATAATTCTTTAACTCTAGGAGTAGGTTCTTGAAAAAAAAGAATTATCCTAATAACTTAAATTATGATGAACTGATAGTATTTTATATCATCATAGAATTATTTTTTTGAGTCACTTAACTTTCCATTTATCAGTCACATTGTTTTGATCAATGAACTCAATAACTCTCTATAATTATTTACACTTTTCCTCCATTCCCATCTATGTTCTCCCTAGGTGGAATCCTAATAATGAGTAACTTACGGTGACCTTTATCTTTTCCACTTTCCCGTTTTAAGATCAGTTTTTATTAACTCTTTTTATGATGTGGGTTTCAATAATAGAATTCTAAAAGTTTAATCCTTTGATAACCTAGATTAATTTCAAGGGTGAAATTCAGTTTTAGGGGGGTATGATATGAAATCTAAAAATTTTATGAAATATATTATTTCAAATAAATTTAAATTATTTAATCGATTTTGTTACATAGTTTAACATTTATCACACACAACACCAAGTTTATGTTGCATTGACCGCAACATCGAGTCCCTTTGGTGACTTATGTTTCACTCAATCCCGAGTCTTATTGGACAACGATATACTATTAACACTATATATTTAATATAATAGTTATCACCTAGTTTTTTTAATGGAGAGAATGAATATGATTAACTAAATTATGAAAACTATATTTACACATGTTTATAAAATTAATTTATTGGTTGCCAATTAATTAGAAATGAAAGTAAAGATCAAATCAATATAAAGTATATTTTTTTATGAAAAACTATTTTTATGACCAGAAGGACATTTTATCTTAAAAATTAAATGAATCACTATTAGTGAAAGATATTAATGAAAATTATATTTTATATATTTAATCAATTTTTTTTAAATTAATCCAAATTTTTGGATAGGGTTAACATAATAATAAATCTTATTTTAAGTATAAAAAAATTATATTTTTAAAAAACAAGTTTACCACCTTTTAACGGAGCACATATTTTAAATCTTATTTTTGAAAATTTAATAATTTTCATTTGAAAAAATAATATTAATTTTTGAAAGTGCAATATCAAAATTTACTTTGGCCATTTTTTTGGTATTTTTCTAGGAACTTCTATATTTTGATGAATAGTGAATGACACCAAATTTTAATTGAAAACTTCTTTTTTGAATGAATAATTTATAGTGTTAAATTATATTTTTAATTGATTTTAAATTATAATTACATAAATTTTATATAATTTTATCTAATTTAGATAATTTTAATCATTTTATTAATGATTTTAGATATAAAAACATAGCTTAATTTTGAACATTTTCACATTAAAAACCCACTTTATTGTCCTGTCTGCGGGATTAATTTTAAATTAATTTCTACTAATTTTGTGAATGGAATTTAGAAAAAATTATTGAATATTTGGAATCAGTATAATTTATAATATATAATAATTTTAACATAGTTTTTCATTTAAAATATTATTAAAATAATTAAATTTAATTACAACGATTATGGTAAAAATGAGTTTACTTAATGGTTAAACTTTAATCTTAAGGGGGAAAATGACCTAGAAACTTTTACAAAACCCATTTTATAGAAATTATTCAAAAATATAACCTCTTTTATCTAATTTTTATCATTATTTGTGGCACATTATGTATGTGAGACCTCTCAATCGTGTTTACCTTTTTATATTTACAAGAATAACACTCTCCCTCCACTAAAAAGGAACTCACACTCCGAAATTTATTCAAACCTATCAAACAATTTGGATCATACAAAACCTGAAAAAATTATCTCCCAAAATACCTACCCTAATCCTAGAGTCATAAATTTGGGTATAAATCTAACCAAGGAAGTCCTTTGGTGCAAAGCAAATGGATTTACCCAAAAAAGAGGTAACATTTTTCGACATGAATTTATGTTTTATTTATTTATACACACATTAAATTACTATTATTCCATGATTATAAAATAAAATAAATTTACTAAATATAATTATATGTTTTTATGTTATTTTTTATACCTAAAAGTATACACACATCCATCAAATGTGTAATGAAATCCCCATTCATGTATGGCAAACTACCACGCCATGAAATGATGTCATTCATTTTTCATTTACCACATATCATGGTTTGGAAGTATGATTGAAACAATGTTTTTATATGTTATATATGATTATTATGTTGTATTAATACTTATTTAATTTTATGTAACACATAAAACCATGCTTTCTATTTTTTATAAATACGACAACATCATTTGTGGACATGTGGACTACCGCCTCCTCAAAGCGATGTGATATGTTCACACATTGAATGGAATGTCTTAATAATGGGTTTTATTAAAAAAATGTAAAATAAATATAATATTTATAATATTAATGACAAAATTACCTTTTTGTAAATATAATAAATCATTTTCTTTATTACCCTTTCACACACTAAAAAAATGATTACGTCGTTCATGGATGTGTGGACTATAACCTCCTTGATGTGATGTGATTCATTTTACATAAAAACAATTATATATATAATTATATATGAATAAGTAATATGGTATTTATGATATAATTATAATTCTATAAAGATTAATGTTACTCTACTTCTTTTCCATAATGATCATTGAAAAAATGGGAATGTTACTCATGCGTATGTACGACCTACCATCTGTAAGATAGTAACATTGGTTAATTTTTCATAATATTCATTCATGATTGGTTTTAAAAGTATAATTTATGCATAAATATGAAAGTTATTTTATTATTATTATTCTATATATGTTTTAATAATGACCCATTTTGACTATAGTAGACCTATCAAAGTCGTTTTTGAAACATAAACCAAATATAGTAAAAACATCCGACTTAAAAATTATTGATTAAGTAACTGTATAAAACCTGTTTATTAATGAATTAAAATTATTAATAAACTTTTAAAAGGTTATTAATAAAGTAAATAATTAATATAAGTTTATTATTCAGTAATATAGAGGGAAAGAATGGCAAATCAGACTTAAGGTAAGAGACTCTTGTCTCACTTTTACTTTCCTGAGGCATGCACCATAATAACCACTTATTTATTTTGTGTGGTGTATATGCTGACCCTATTTTATTTTATATCATGAATAAATTTATATTCATGGTATTTAAATATTCATTTTAATTTATTTATTTTATTGGGCTTATGATTCAAACGTTACCAAGTAGTAAGGTGTTTCGTCTCTATTTACATTCTATTGAGACTTAATTGTTATTATGAACCTAGTTACTTTTATATGGTGTAACTAATACTCTATTAATTTTTATATCCACATTTTTATTTATTTAATTTTATTAAATGTTTCAATTGATGTTATTTTTTCATGGATCTCATGATTCAAAAGTTACTCAAGTAATAAGGGACTTCGTCTCAATCTTCTTTCATTGAGTCATATCTTGATGTTGTGCACCTTTATTATTTTATAAGGTGTATTTACAACCCATTTGAAATGATATATCATGAATTTTTATATTCATAGTATATTTGATGTTTTTTAATGTTATTATTTAATGATTTTTATAATTTTAGTGTTTCTCGTGTGGTAAGGGATTTCTTAACACAATTTATATTCCTTAGGATAAAATTCTATGTCATTTGTCATATCATGCCAAGAATATGTGTGAAATGACCTCTAATTTTATTATTATGTATTAAAACTTTTATTTTATGGATTTAAATTTGTCACACATAATTAGGTCTTGATTTATTATCACTATAATGATACAATTTTTTTAAGGGTTCTTCTTGTCTGACTTTTATTTCTGTGAAATATATTCAATATTAAAAACTTATTTTTTATGTGGTGTATATAATTCGAAATAATGTATTTTATTATTATTATCCTTAAATTAATGGGGTTTTATATATGATTTTAATGATATATATTTCATGGGATTTCAATGTAAATACCCGGAAATTTCAAGGATTTTTTTTCTTAAATACTTTGGAATTTTACGAGTCTTCGGTTTCTGACGGTGCCTGATTCCGAGGACCGGTGTGCCCAGAATCGATTTCTGAAGTTTTGTTTGGGTACATTCAGTAAACGTACGTGTGTGTTTTTCTATATTTTGAACCGGTTCTCGGAATTTAAATCCGAGGACACCGATGGAATCACAATGCCGGTATTCTCTTAAAGGGACATTTACCACAGTTGCGTTTTATGCGGGTTGAAAGTTATAATTTGGGGATTTAACTTAAATTAAATAAAATTATGGTGATACACAATTTTATTTTAAGAGGTGTTTATTTACTCCAAGAGGAAGTTAGGGGTAGGGCCCACACACCACATAACCTCCCATGAGAGGATTTAAGGTGGTGGGGCCCACACGAACCCAAACCCTTCATCTCCCCTCAACTCCCTTAAACTCCCCATTAACTCCCCTTCTTTAATTTTGACAACACCTCTCATTTATTATGGTGGAGCTTCTCCACCTCCCTCTCATTAAGTATGCCAACACAATTAATTAATGACTTCATTAATTAATTTGTGGTGTCAACAATTCATTTGAATTGTTTTGAATTGCATGGATACTCTATTAAAATTGGGGTAGCTTTTATAATATTTTCCTTGGAAAATATTTCAGTGGGGAAACCTCTGGAGAATTAGAAGGAAGTGTTCCTCTCCGCGAAGAATGCTCCATGACTCGAAGAACGAGAAGCATTTTCTCACCACTTTTATTTTCAACTGGAACAATATCGTGAGGAACGCCTTCATATTTTCTTCTTCCTCCGCATCAAGGGAGAAGACATCACTCTTGAGGAACACCTTCTATGACAACGACTTCCAACGTTTACGGGATGACACCGTTCTCCGCAACACCGTCTTCCGCGATGCCCGACTACCGCGATGTTCGTCTTCCATGGATTGTCGATGAATGAACCTCAATTACGAGGTAGGGGTTTGTACAATTTTTAATTTAATATTTTTTATCCCGTTCTTCGTTGAATTTCTGGTTTGTCTTCAGCCTTATGTTATTGCCTAACATGTAGTGTGTGGGATGAAAAAACATGGCCCGAAGACCCTCTGATGGTTCTTGACTATTTTTGCGGCGGCAATCGGAGGCGATGGTGACCAGAGAAAGTGATGGCCGTGTGCTGGCCGTGTAGTGAAGAATTGTGGCCTGCATCCGCGAACCGCTCAGCCAAAGAAGAACTGGTCGGCCGTAGTCGGCCGGACAGGGATACTGCGGTGTCATAATGGGCACCGCGCTGCAGAGGACCACGGCCCGTGCTCAGCGGGCAGCTTCAGCGGCGAACCAGCAGGCCGGGTTGAAGGCCACGACACCCACAGGTGCCGCGCGGGAGAACCGCAGTCTACCCGTGTGGGCCACTTGTGCCGGGAAGACCAGTCATCTTGGGTCGATGAGACAGAAGGGCGACGCTGCTCGGTGCTGCTGGTTCGGGAAGCCGGGGGGCCGCCCCCCCCCCCCACACCGCTCGGCCAGCCGTGGGCCAGGCCGTGCCACGCCGGGCTGGGCCGCGCCCCACCAGGACGGGCTACGATCTACTGGGCCGGGCCGACCCCTTTCCAGGTCGGACCCACCGAACCAGGTCGGGCCGACCCGCCAGCCCACTGGGCTTGATGAGCTGGACCCATTTCACTTAAATGTGAATAACATTACAACCATGCATCCGATCGATGCGCCGTCTACGGAACTGAGATCATAATGATGAGACAGTCCTTTTACGAAACTCTAAGTGAGTTTTGGACAAATTTGGAAAACATGCAGGTTTGGAACAAGCATAATTCAACTAGGCCCCTAGAATGGAAAAACCAATATCTCTCAGACCAGGTGTCTAATTAACGCGCCATCTGTCACGTTGGGTTCCTTTTGACAAGACAAAACTTTGGGATAAATCAAATCTGGACTTAGTGATAGTTGATATATCAACCGCTTGGATCGAGGAGCTAACCCTCTTGGAATTGAGGGTGCTGTGTGCGGGAACCCTAGAGATGGCTGTGACGACTACCGTACTGGAATCCTCTGTGGGTTCGACAACAACGAGACTGGACTAAATCCTCTATGGGTTCGAAAACAATGTGACTGAACTGAATCCTCTATGGGTTCAACAACAATGATACTGGACTAAATCCTTCGTGGGTTCGACAACAACAAGTCTGGACTGAATCCTCCGTTGGTTCGATAACAACGAGACTGGACTGAATCCTCTATGGGTTTGACAGTAACGAGACTGGACTGAATCCTTCGTGGGTTCGATAGCAATGAGATTGGACTGAATCCTTCGTGGGTTGTACTGCAATGAGACTGGACTGAATCCTCCGTGGGTTCGACAACAATGACATGCTACTATTTTAGGTTTCTGCGGGTATCTTTCGTCTGGCAGTGAAAGATGATTCAGTGGCTACAAATCATCTCTTAATCTCTTTAAGTTGTGTATACCAGGTGTGAGATGAGTCTTGACTTTCAATCATTACCATCGATGTGATTTACTTCTTTCCTTTGTGGACTAGGTTGTGCTTGGGATCGAGAGTTGGAGCCAAATTGAGATTGATAACTTAGGTATATGTATGGGAATATACCTAAGTAGAGTTGGTTGATACTTTTTGATTGTATTTTTCTTATGTGGTTTGACTTCGTGAATTATGGGAGACCTTTGAAGGGTCTCGGGGTCCCTAATGAGTATCATATACTCAACCCTGCACGGGCTATGCCCGCACTACATTGTATTAGATGCAGACGACAGACAATTGTGATCGAGGTGGAGGTTTGTGGAGTTGGACGGTACCCGGATGTGGACCACTTGTCTTGACATACAAAGAGTGGATGGCCGGACTCGAGGTGCTGAGGAGGCCATCTTTACCCACCCTTCAGGTGGAAATCCCGGAGGACGACTCAATGGTTTCTATTTTACTTTACTACTATTGTACTTGATTTTCTGTTGTACTGTACTTACTGTTGGGCTTGTATTTCTGGCCCCTTTCCTTTCAACACTTACTTTTGTATTCAATATTACTTAGTGCTTTCTTCTGTTGCATAATGTTGTGTTTTTTTACTTTTATAAAGGCAATGCCTTCCCCTTTTTATCGGGATTTATTCCTTTGGTGCTAGTCGCCATCCCATGGCCTATGGAAGGAGGGCTTGGGGTAGTCATGGAACGGGCCCCGAGGATGGGTCGTGACAAATTGGTATCAGCGGAGTCGGTTCTACCACATAACTTAGGACTCTGATCTTTCTTTTCTGTGAAGCAATAATGTTAAGAGTATTGAGTGTGGTTTTCAGTTCAGGGAGTCCAGTGTGGGTGCAGCAGCCGAAATATCCATACACTAGGACCCTGACCTCTGATTTCTGACTTAGTGCACGGATACACTGATTGTGTGTGTGTTTCAAGAGTTTCCTTTGTGGTCTCTTTGAGTCAGCTCACCAGGTATAACTTATTGACCGTGGCGCACCTGTTCCTTATCAGGATGCCACTGTAAAAAAACCCTCTAGGGTTCCCGAGAGAGTGCACGATGATGGCCCACCGAGCGACGAGGCTCTGGTGTATGGCCATCTTACTATGTTGGCACCTTCGGGTGGTGTACCCGCAGCACCACCACCCGTTGGGCAGGAGATTCCACCAACCGCACTGGAAGACGGTGCATGCCGACTGAGCGCGTTACATGAGTTCCAGCGGCAGAGGCCTCCGAGGTTTTGAGGTGAGACAGATTCCCAGGAAGTAGAGGATTGGATAGAGGTGATTACTGGAGTTTTCCACCTAGTTGAGACACTAGTAGAGCAGATATTGATATTATCTAATAATAATTTTCAGTGAGTTACCATGAGGATGGTCCGCATAATGATGATGTTTCGGTACTTGGACCACTTTCTGAGATGGTACCTTCGGGCAGTGTGCCAAATATATCACTTCCCGTTGGTCAGCAGACACTATCGGTGGTACTAGTAGAGGACACTTGTAGGCTTAGTTCCTTACATGTGTTTCAGCACTAGATATCCCTCAAGTTCCGAGGCAAGACCAACCCACAGGCGGCTAAGGACTGGCTTGAGGAGGTGGCTGAGAGTTTTCTAGAGCTAATACAGCTTCGGCAGGATGACGTGTCAGTAGTTGAGTATTCATTGAGGCATACCGATATTTCATGGTACTCGATGAATATGATTCAATAAGTGCTTTAGAGATCATATCTCTGAGCAAGGTGTGTCTAAGGATATCCGAGCCAACACTTTTTCCTCTATATATTCCTACTTATGTTAGGGTGATAGAGAGAACCTTTATGGTTGAATGTTCATTGGCTGAGCGGATACAACCAATGAATGTTAACAGTTGGAAAGCATGAAACTGGCATCAGTCTTAGAGACTTGAGCATGTAAAATGTTTCGAGAAGAAGAAGTTTTAAGGACAAATGAATCTGCCGGGCAGCAGACGTGGAAGCAGAGCTCAGAGAGCAACATGAGGTGGTGAACATTTCGACATGTTACAACCACCCACCATTTTAGTCCCCGATAGGCTCATGGAGCTGCAGGGAAGGGGAAGAGAGTAGCTGCATGCGGTCAAGGAGTGTGACCCAAGGGCTCTAAGAATGATATGAGGTATGGTCTGTGTCTACTACTAGCTGCCATATCAATAGACATAGGTACCAATCATTCATTCCTTCCACGAATCTTTTACCAGACCTAGAGTTTCCGATTAATCCATTGAAATGACCCTCACGTCTGGAGATACCTTTGGGAGGAGACTCGATAATCACACTTACACCAACGGTGTGATCTGACCCTTGAGGAGAGAGTTTCGGTTGGAACCTCTTGGTGGCAGCGTCGAGGCCTTATGACGTTAGTTTGGTTATGGACTGGGCAACCATAGTTCATTCAAAAATTGAATTTATTAGGGAAAAAGGTTGTGGTTTATCTACAACGTTGGGATGGGGTTTTCCTTGGTCGGTGAAAAGGAAAACCCAGGCAGTACGAGATGGAATCTAGCATAAGAGGGCGAAGTCGATCACTCAGGAGTCAACAAGACTTACCTTTATCACATACCTCTCCATAGTTGCAGCACCACTATCATCATTGACGAAGAAGGGGAAACCCTTCGTGTGGTCAGATGGATGCCAACAGGGCTTTCAGGAGCTGAGGTAGAGATTGACCAGTGCGCTATCTTGAGGCTACCGAAGGAGGGCGTAGGGTACGTAGTTTACTGTGACGCATTAGGGACTGGACTCGGTTGTTTCCTGATGCAGGAGCGAGCAGTGATCTCCTATTGTTCACGACAGTTGAGACAACACGAGAAGAACTATGCTACCCATGACCTGGAGTTTGTAGCAGTGGTCTTAGCCTTGAAGATATGGCTGCACTATCTGATGGGCGATCTCTTTACAGTTTATTCTGACCACCGGAGTATCAGGTACACATTCTCGTAGAGGGACCTAAACCTGAGACAGTGGAAATGGCTTGAGTTCCTCTAGGATTACAACTTCGAGATAGTTTATACTCTTGGGAAGTGGAACATAGTAGCAGATGCTCTCAGCAAAAGATTAGACATACATCTACTAGGAGAGGCGATGGAGCAGCTAGCTGCGTTGCAGATATCCTTTGTGGATAGAGAGAGAGTCAGCACTTGTAGAACCAGAGATAGTTCAGGCTACGATAGAGAAGGTTCGGATCATCCAAAAGTGGATTAAGACTTCACAGAGCAGACAGAAGTCCTATGCTGATAGGAGATGGAGACAATTGGAGTTTGAGGATGGAAACCATGTCTTCCTATAGGTCTCACCTCGATGAGGTCTGCAGAGATTTGGCTGAGGTGGCAAGTTGTCTCCTCGATTCATCATACCTTTCCAGGTCCTGAGTAGAGTAGGCGAGGTGGCTTACCGACTGGACCTTCCCCCTTAGTTGCATCGGGTGCACGACGTCTTCCACGTATCTCAGCTGAGGATATACGTGCACGAACCGACCCACATCATTGATCGGGGAGATGGACATCGATGACGGGGCGACATTCATGGAGGTACCGGTGGAGATCGAGTATTAACAGGAGTGGGTCCTATGTGGATGGTCGATTACTCTGGTGCGCGTTCTCTAGCAGCACATGAACCTCTAGGAGAGCACATGGGAGCGGGAGGCTCAGATGCATGCTCAGTACCCACTTTTGTTTACCTAGTATGTGTTGTATCTTTACGGGGACATAAATCCCCAAGGTGGGGGTAATGTAAAGACCCAAAATTTTCAAGGGAATTTTTTTTCTTAAATACTTTGGAATTTTACGAGTCTGCAGTTTCTGACGGTGCCTGATTTAGAGGCCTGGTGTTCCCGGAATCAATTTCTGAAGTTTTGTTTGGGTACGTTCAGTAAATGTACGTGTGGGTTTTTCTATCTTTTGAACCAGTGTTCAGAATTTAAATCCGAGGACACCGATGGACTCGTAGTACCGGTATTCTCTTAAGGGGACCTTTACCGCAGTTGCGTTTTATGCGAGTTGAAAGTTATAATTTGGGGATTTAACTTAAATTAAATAAAATTGTGGTGATACACAATTTTATTTTAAGAGGTGGTTATTTCCTCCAAGAGGAAGTTAGGGGTGGGGCCCACACACCACATAACCTCCCATGAGAGGATTTAGTGTGGTGGTGCCCACACAAACCCAAAAACTTCACCTCTCCTCAACTTCCTTAAACTTTCGATTAACCCCCTTCTTTAATTTTGACAACACCTCTCATTTATTGTGGTGGAGCTTCTCCACCTCCCTCTCATTACGTATGACAACACAATTAATTAATGACTTTATTAATTAATTTTTGGTGCCATAATTCATTTGAATTGTTTTGAATTTCATTGATACTCTATTAAAATTGGGGTAGATTTTATATTATTTTCCTTGGAAAATATTAAGATGGGGAAACCTTTGGAGAATTATAAGGAAGTGTTCCTCTCTGTGAAGAACGATCCACTACTCGAAGAACAAGAATCATTTTCTCTCCACTTTTATTTTCAACCGGAACAAGATCATAAGGAACGCCTTCATTCTTTCTTCTTCCTACTCGTCAAGGGAGAAGACACCGCTCGCAAGGAACACCGTCTACGACAACGACTTCCAATGTTGATGGGAAGACACTGTTCTCCGCGATGCCATCTTCCGTGACGCCCAAATACCACGATGTTCATCTTCCGCGGCTCGTCGACGAACGAACCTCAATTACGAGGTAGGGGTTTGTAAAATTTTTAAGTGAATATTTTTTACCCCGTTCTTCGTTGAATTTCTGGTTTGTCTTCGGCCTTATGTTATCACCTAACGTGGAGGGCGTGGGCTGGGCAAACATGGCCCGACGACCCTTCGATGGTTCTTGACTATTTTGGCGGTGAAAATCGGAGGCGAAGTAAACCAGAGAAAGTGGAGGTCATGTGCCGTCCACGTAGAGAAGAATCGCGGCCCGCATCCGCGGGCCGCTCGGCCAAAGAAGAACTGACCGGCCGTAGCCGTCTGGATAGGGAGATCGGGACACCACAAAGGGCGCCACGCTGCGAAGGACCATGGACCATGCTCTGCGAGCCGCTTTAGTGGTGAACCGGCTAGCCACCTGCCGACTGTGTTGAAGGCCGCAGCACCCGTAGGTGCCGCGTGGGAGAACCGCGTCCTGCTCGTGCGGTCCGCTCACGCCGGGAAGACCGGCTGAATTCGGTTGGCCGAACAGGAGGGCGGCGTCGCTCGGTGCAGCTAGTTCGGGAAGCCAGGGGGATGTGCCCCCCCTGCACCACTTGGCCAGCCGGGCCGGGCCGCGCCACGCCGGGCCAGGCCGTGCCACGCTGGGCCTTTCCCCACCGGGCCTGGCCGCACCCCACTGGGCCAGTCCGTGCCCCACCGGGCCGGGCCGACCCCCTCCTGGGTTGGACCCACCAAATCAGGTCAGGCCAACTCGCCAGCCCACTGGGCTTGATGGGCTGGTCCCATTTCACTTAAACACAAATAACTTTAAGACCGCACGTCAGATTCACACGTCGTCTGCGGCACGGGGATCCTCGTGAAGAGACTTTCATTTTTTCAATACTCTAAGTGAGTTTTGGATGACTGTGGAAAATGGATGGGTTTGGAACAAGAGTAATTCTAAATAGGCCTCTGAAACAGAAAATCCAATATCTCTCAGACCGAGCGTTCGATTGACGCGCCATCTATCGTGTTGGGTTTTTTTTGATGAGACGTAACTTTGAGATACATCAAATCTAAAATTCACGATAGTTGATATATCAAACCCTTGGATCGAGGAGCGGACCCTCCCGGAATTGAGAGTGCTGGGTGCAAGAACCCTAGCGCTGGCTGCGACGACTACCGTACTGGAATCCTCCGTGGGATCAACAGCAATGAGACTGAACTGAATTCTTTCTGGGTTCGACAGAAACGATACTGGACTGAATCCTCTATGGGTTCGACAACAACGAGACTAGACTGATTCTTCCATGAGTTCGACAGCAACAAGACTGGACTGAATCTTCCATGGGTTTGACAGCAACGAGACTAGAATGAATCCTCAATGGGTTCGACAACAACGAGACTTGACTGAATCTTCTGTGGGTTCTACAGAAACGAGACTGGACTGAATCCTCCCTGGGTTCGACAACAATGAGACTGGACTGAAAATTCTATGGGTTCGACAGCAACGAGACTAGACTGAATCCTACGTGGGTTCGACAACACTGACATACTGCTGTTTTAGGTTTCTACAGGTATCTACCATTCGACAGTGAAAGATGATTCAATGGCTACAAATCATCTCTTACTCTCTTTAAGTTGTGTATACCTGGTGTGATCTGAGTCTTGACTTTCAATCATTAACATCAATGTGATTGACTTCGTTAGTTGAGTATTGACATTCAATCATTATCATCGATGTGATTGAATTATTTCCTATGTGGGCTGGGGTGTTCTTGGGCTCAAGAGTTGGAGCCGAACTGAGATTGATAACTTAGATATTTGTATGGAAATATACCCAAGTAGAGTTGGTTGATACTTCGTGATTGTATTTTTATTTTGTGGTTTGTCCTTCGTGGATTCGAGGAGACCTTCAGGGGGTCTTGGGGTCCCTACTGAGTATCGTATACTCACCCCTGCATAGGCTATGCCCACACTACGTTGTGTTGGATGCAGACGATAGACAACACTGATCAAGGTGGAGGATTATGGAGCTGGATGGTACCCGGAGGTGGACCACTTGGAGATACATTCACGGAGTGGACGTCCGGACCAAAGGTGCTGAGGAGACCATCTGTACCCACCCTTTAGGTGGGAATCCCGGAGTATGACTCAGTGGTTGCTGTTTTACTTTACTACAGTTGTAATATCTTTTCTATTGTACTGTACTTACTGTTGGGCTTGTATTTCTGGCCCCTTTCCTTTCAGCACTAACTTTTGTATTCAATATTACTTAGTGCTTTCTTCTATTGCGTAATTTGTTGTATTTGTTTACTTTTATAAAGGAAATGACTTCCCTTTTAATCAGGATTGACACCTTTGGTTCTAGTCTCCAGCCCCTAGTCTATGGAAGGCGGACTTGGGGTAGTCACGACATGGGCCTTGAGGATGGGTCGTGACATTGAAGTTTCAAAGTTACTAAAGTAGTATTGATGTTTTATCACGATTTTCCTTCTTTGTGATGTTTATTATGTTATACACATAAATTATTTTATGAGGTGTATATACTCATCCTTTGATATTTTATATCATGAATATTTTTATTATCATGATATTCTAAGTTTCATTTATTATTATTCCATTCCTTAGGTCAATGATTCAAATGTTTCAAAGTGGTATGGGACCCTTTGGAATATTTAAAGATTATTTTACTCAAGAATATTTTAACTATATTTTACGGTCATATCCATTCATTAACATCAAAAAATTGTTATTAATTATCCTCTACTTGGTATATTTTTGTACTGATACCATACTCATTAATTCTTTTTATAAATTATTATTGTTTCAAAGAGATTGTTGTGAAACCCACCTGTTTTCCATGGGTTGTTCATATTCTAAAGAGATTGTTATAAAACCCATTTATTTTACAAGGTTTAATCATGTTTCAAAGAGATTATTTTGTAACACATTTATTTTACACGAGTTAATCATGTTTCAAAGATATTTCTTTGGAACCCATTTATTTTCCATACGCTAATCATGTTTCAAATAGATTATAGTGGAATCTATTTATTTTTTCACAGTATAATCATGTTCTAAAAAGAATAAAGGTTGTTTCAATGAGTTTTGATGAATTCTATATGTATTTGGTTCTCATACATTATAAATGATGTGTAACACCCAAAGATTTCATAGTATGTAATTTCTTCAAAGTAACTCAATAACTTGCACTATATGCAACACCGAGTTCAAGGGCACCACAACTTACCAAACTAGCCTTTCAAAAGTGGTTATGAATATTATTAACTTAATTATGAACTATATATAATCCTTACAATTTTATAATCCATATTATGATTTTCTTAGACATAATGTAAGAACTAATTCATTTTTTTCAGATAAAAGATGTATTTTTCAAAAAATGAACTTTTACTGCCTTTTAATGGTGAACCCTTTTTAAATACAATATTTTAAACTTTAATATATTCAATTTGACAAAATAAACTTCTTATTTATAATCGAGACATAATAACTTATTTTCAATAAATTTTTGGTGTTTTTATGATAACTTTCATATTTGGGTGAATAGTAAAAAATACTATATTTTAACTGAATTTTTTTAATAAAAATAATTTATAGTGTTAAATTATACATTTTAATGGTTTGGAAGTATAAATAGATTATATTTTTACCATTTAATCGAATTATAGTCATTGTAAGTAATTTCACTTCATGATTGGACATAAAGAAGTGTCAATCTTTTGAGAGTTATTGTTTCTTAAAAATACGCCTTTTGGTTTTGAAAATGGGAATTAATTTTAAATTAATAAATGAAAATTATATGTTTTGAATTTGGTAAAATAGAATTAATTTTTTAATTCAGAATATCAAAATTATCCTAGGGTAATTTGTTTTTCTGAAAACTTTCAATTTTTGACGAATAGTGAAAAACACTGAGTTATTGTTTAAAACTGACTTTTTATTTAAATAATTATTTATTTTAATTTATTTTTGGTCAAAATATATACATAATACCTATATATGTTCAATTTAATTCATTGGAGTCATTTTTTAATAATATTAGATATATAAAATTTTATTGAACTTTTCAACGTCTTTTACCCACCTCCTAGGAGAATTTGAAAATTCATATAAAACTTAATTTTACCGCTTCTGTGAGTGGAATTAAAAAAATATGAGAGACACAGTTGATATCAGTAAGAAAAATTTGGTTTAATAAGATAAAAATAATTTTTGGTGAATAGAAACTTCTTACTTTTACTTACCACAATTAATAGTAAAAAGGGTAATTAAGGGTAAAAATTATATTATTCTTAGCCTAACACATGTAAAAATTCTATTGTATAAGTTTAATTAGACCAAAAAAAACCTTAGGAATAATATATGACCCTTTAGGTCCACTTTTATTGGATTATAACATTTATTATTATTTAATTCAAAGAAGGGTTAAAAGAGTTAAAATCAATGTTTAATAAATAAAACATTTTTAATATAGGGTTATATATCAGATAAATTAGAATATAAATATTAATTATAAATAAAAAATATTTCCTATATAATGGTATTTTATTTATAATTTTTAGACATTAATTAATTAAATTTTTTTATGACACAATGATGATGCCTTAATTACCGTATTAATGAACGAATAAAATAATTGACATTATAAATATCCAAATAAATGTAATTTGGGACTTTTTATAAGTTAAACAAATTTAATAGGTTATTATGACATTTTAGGGTTGTTTAGATAAATTTTTTTGAATTAATAATGCTTTTATGATTTAAAAAAATACCAAATAGTGTCAAAATTGACATAAAATAGTTTTTAAAACAAATATAATATTATTAATTGATATAATAATCCTAAAAATATAATGTCCATAAAAAAGACTTATATAATAATATATATGTCATTAATGAACCAATTGGGGTTCTATTGGCATTTTATAGTAAGTTTATTAACCATATAATAAATAAATACAAAGAGACATGGTAAATGTCAAACTATTTAACTAAGAGTTAAATCTAAAAGTTAATGTTAATATGGTAACCTAAACCTATCTAAAACCCATTGGTTGAGTGTTTTTCAACCCATACCCACATTATCCTTTAAATAATACATTTTGGAGCCATTATAAACCGAACATGATTTTATTATAAAAAATATTTTATGTTTTTCCTAAGGTTCCCCTCACCCCTCTTATAAAAGGGCACCCCCCTTCACTCTAATTCACACCTTCAAAGCCATTTGGCTCGGCCAAAACCTGACCAAATATCCTCCCAACTATCCTATATTAATTTTAGAGGCCTTCCTTTGGTCATAAAGCCAACCTAAGGAGCCCTTTTGATCAAATCAAAAGGAAGAACCCGAAGAAGAGATAATGACTTCACCACCCTCTTTCAAGTTCTCTTATTCATCCACTTACTATTTATCTGTTGTTTCAATTATAAAATAATAAATACAATATCTTCTATATACTTTGATGTTATTATAAATATGGAACACCTATATTCATTATCCTATCCATCTTATGAATGATAATGTCACCATGCGTGCGTATGTACGCCTTACCGTCTCCACGTCGTGGGGTAATTTGTTATTCAACACTATGTTATTTGGATAGATATAATTATGAGTAATATGTATATAAATAATGAAAATAACATGATAATGTCTCTTTAAAATGAATATACTATCCAATTACACACCTTTAAGAAAATGATATTGTCGCTCGTGTAAACGTACGGATTACCGTCTCCACGACGCGATGAGATTCATTTCCACATTCACCATTCATCGATGATTATAAAAATATATTTTTCTAATAAGTATGTAATATATGAAATAATAATTATACGAGATATATATATATATATGTACTTACATATATATTATTTACTTAGTTTCGATCAATATGATATGAAAACGGGAACAACATTTAGGAGTACGTACGGACTACCATCTCCATAAACGGTGTTTTTCATTTCATATATATGTCTATTATACATATTTATATTCTAAATATATATGATATATAAATCATGTTTTATATTCTGGAAGTATTTAAATCTTGATCTAAGTGATACAATCAAGATTAACAAGTTAAAACACGTACGATAAAGAAAGAAATTATTACCCGAAATGTTAATTTAACATGGAAATTATTATTAAATGGGTAGTATAAAGTCATTAATGAATCATGTATGATATCATAAATATTAATAATATTATGGTATACTTTAATAACAAACTATGATCTTCATACATGAGGTTAAACGTACCCTCGACTAAAGAAATTGCAAGGTAAGGGGTTTTCATTTCACTCCTTATTCCCGTGAGATTCGTGCCATATTGCCACCATTAACTTTTGTGTGGTGTATTTACTGCCCATAATTGTATTCTTTGTGTAATAAAATTTAATTTATGGGTATTCACAAATTCATTGTATGATACTTATTTTAATGGGGTGTATGTTTCATAAGTTACCAAATTGGTAAGGGTTAATTTCACAATCTCTTTATTATCCGAGGTTGTTTTTACGTTAGTATCTACATGGACCACATTATTATCCATATCCATATTTCTAAAAAATGTATTTCAAAACATTTTTACTATTTACTAGATTGTGGTTTAAATTAATATATACCCTTGTTTGACATTTTATAAAATGGTTCAAAAGGAATCTTTCCGTCGTTTTCCAAACAAGGTCCTTTATAACCTTTTCAGGAAAATTTAGGTAAGAATGTATTTTTTAACTTATACGGCGGGTGTGGCTATTTTCCACCATTATAACATCATTGAATCTTACCTTACAAGCCTATAATAATATTTCCAAAATAAATGTTTTCTTAAATTATTTCAAAATAGAAAGATATATTTCTCTAAAAAAAGGTTTTGATTTCATCTATGTCAACATCCTTTGATGGATTTTAATTTTATTTAAAGTTGACTTATGATGATACAAAACTTCCATATTGTATTGAAGGTTTTGTAATATATTTCACTGTGGATGTTATATTTTTATACCCTTCATGGTTTATATTTAAAGTATTGACATTTTGTATGCTAGTTTAAATACGAATGTTTATGTTATATTTCAACATTTTCATATGAGGAATGTATTCGACTTAGTAAGTGACGGGTGGAGCCCGATATAGCTCCTTGATGCATCAGTAGGTCTCATGAGACAAATAGACATGGAATTGGCTGAGGATCTTTCCCAATTTGATATATGGTTTTGGCCGAGGCCTTAATCATTTTTATACTTCTTGGCTGAGGCCTTGAATTTTTTTTTTCAGAATATCCGAAATTATACATTCCCTCATAATGAAAATAATATTGATGATTCATGTGGTCATTCGACTACTAGAATACCAATGATATTTTTTATTATGAAATTATTTACTCAACTCATATTCCTTCCATAAAAGTATTCATGTTTATTATTGGTAAAGGCATGTGGTTTCAATTATTCACCATGCTTCATATTTATGTTATATTCCGCTGTATTGCTTACCCTTATTAAGCATTTGAGCTCACCCCTTTCTTATGTTCCATTTCCCCAGGATTCCAAGAAGTGTATTATGATTGATATACAGGGTTAAGCTAAATGGAATAATGGTGTTCTCAATGAACTATTTATGCTGTGTTTTATGTTTGAAATTGTAATGTAAAGTTAATGTATGTAATCTATTTTCCAAGACTGGTAAACTAATAGGTCCTTTGGGACTTGATTCCTTATGATCATGACAATGTTATGTAATAATGCATCGACTTTTGGATTCAGGGGTTTGGGAATTACATATGGTATCAGAGGATGTTTAGAAATAACATTGGAAACTATATTTAGATAAAATCTGATTAGAGAAAATTACCCTAAGATAGACTTTGAGGATTAATATAGAAGAACATCCTTGAATTTTAGTAATGCAGATATTTTGTGTGTTTTCCAAGCAAATACATCCCTGTATGGATATGAGAAGGTAGAGGTGGCTCTGACACATATGTAACTAGGGGTAAAACCCAAAAACACTGCTTTGATCTAGACTCGAATGAGAACTGGTGCACGACAATGGGCCTTGCTGCACTCTTGGTTACGACACTCCCAGGGGATATGCTTAGGATAATTATCAATTTATTTACAAATAATTATGAAGGATTTATGAGTATATACCTCCTCAAAGAAAATATTTTTATGGATTATATCCATAAACTGTTCAATTTAAATTAGGTATTTTACAAGTTTGGAATTATTCAATGCAATTCATAAACTGACCTAGTGTATGCCATTGTATAGAAATGGCACCCAGTAGAATGAATTTGAACTCCAACAATATGTATGATCCAAAGAGTAAGAAGGATCATATATTTCATGGTATTAATCCAACATTTAGTAGGGAAATAGTCTCCCATGTATTCTTAACATATGAAGAAATAGTATCATGTGTTAATAAGATAAGTAAAGAATTATTTGAGTCCTATGGCTTTGAAGGAAAGCAAGAGAAGAAAAGGATGTAAGAGAGAAATATGGATAAAGGGAAGAGGGAAAATAAGGATTTTCCCATATGTGATAACTGTGGAAAGAATCACCTTAGTAAATGCTTGAAGGGAATGGGAGTTTTTTGTAAGTGCGGAGAAAAAGGACACCAAGTACATGATTTCAAGGGTAAGAAAAAAGTTTCAAATGTAAAATGGTTCATCTTCAAGGAGTTGGGACACTACATGAATCAATGTCCAAATCATTAGAGTATACCCCGAATGTTGCTATTGAATAAGAATCAAGTTATGATACTACCAAAAATTAAGAGGAATGATTAAGAGTTCTTATGTTTTTATTAAAGTATTGTGTCATTTGAGTGTTGTATCAACGATGTACTGGTTATATGAATTATGGAAATAAATAGGGATTGTACTGAAATACTATTTCATTAAGAATTTGAGATTATATGCTTCTGATACTAAGGTAGTAATTTTGGAATAAGAGATGGTTGATTTGGATAAATTATATTGGACATTCTTAACTATCTTGAAACTGATTAATGGTTTTTTTATTTCATGAATGTTGGAATATTAAATTTTTTTGCATATAAGGAATATATACAGTATTTTATAAAGGATAAGGGATCATGAATGTAATTAATAAATGTTTTATTGTAATTCAGGGTGTTACCATGTTTTAAAAGAATAATTGATGAAAGTGTTCACATGTTATTACGTGGAAAAGAGGATCTTCATTGTGTTTACCTTCCTTATAAATTTTGGACTGTGAGTTTTGACAGAAGTATTTTGGATAATTCTAGTTTGAGATTATTTTTGGATTGCCCCAAAAAAGGATAACCCGGAGGGCGAATGACAACCCGTCACGTCCGGCAAGGCCGCAAGACTTGAACCCACAATCAAAGGGCCACAAGGGTGTATCACCTACCACTGGCCCACGTGATTTCCTATATTGAATAATTTAGTTTTTTAAAAGGTCTGGTAGATGAATTATAAATTCATTTTTTTGGAACCTTATACGATTAGGATAAATAGATTTTTTTTAAATCTTTTGGAGTGAAAGATAAGTTTGTGGTAGGAATTAGTTACACGATGTAACTCTACTTGTCAAGTATATATATATTCTATCTTATTAAGAATAAATTTTATTAAACCAATTTCTGAAATGATTCTTGCACAAAAATATTTTCTATTTTAAACCTTTTATTTTCGAAGAACAACTTCAAATTTAGAGGATGTAATTTATTTAAGGAGGGAAGAATGTAACACCCCAATATTTCATAGTATGTTATTTTTTCAAAGTAACTCAATAACTTCCACTACATGAAACACCGAGTTCAAGCACACCACGACTTACCAAACTAGCCGTTCAAAAGAGGTTATGAATAGTATTAACTGAATTTAAAACTATATATAATACTTATAATTTTATAATCCATATTATGATTTTTTTAGACATAATGTAAGAACTAATTCAATTTTTTCAGATAAAAGATGTATTTTTAAAAAAATAAATTTTTACTGCCTTTTAATGGTGAACCCTTTTTAAATATAATATTTGAAACATTTATATATTAAATTTTACAAAATAAAATTCCTCTTTATAATCGGGACATAATAATTTAGTTTAAATAAAATTTTGGTGTTTTTCTGATCACTTTCATATTTGGGTGAATAGTAAAAAATACTATATTTTAATTGAAAACAACTTTTTTAATCAAAATAATTTATAGTGTAAAATTATAAATTTTAATGGTTTGGAAGTATAAATAGATTATATTTTTACTATTTAATTGAATTCTATTCATTATAAGTAATTTCACTTTGTGATTGGACATAAAGAAGTGTCAATGTTTTGATAGTTATTATTTCTTAAAAGTACACCTTTTGGTTTTGAAAATGGGAATTAATTTTAAATTAATAAATTAAACTTAAATGTTTTAAATTTGGTAAAATAGACTTCATTTTGATATTCTGAAAATCAAAATTATCTTAGGGTATTTTTTTTATTTTTCTAAAAACTTTCAATTTTTGATGAATAGTAAAAAACACGGAGTTATTGTTTAAAACTGACTTTTTATTTAAATAATTATTTATTTTAATTTTTTTAGGTCAAAATAGATACATAATACCTATATATGTTCAATTTAATTAATTGGAATCATTTTGTAATAATACTATATATATAAAATTTTATTGAACTTTTCACCGTCTTTTACCCACCTCCTAGGAGAATTTTCAAATTCACATACAACTTAATTTTACCACTTCTGTGAGTGGAATTACAAAAATCATAGAGACACGGTTGATATCAGTAAGAAAAATGTGGTTCAATAAGATAAAAATAATTTTTGGTGAATAGTAACTTTTTACTTTTATTTACCCCAGTTAAAAGTAAAAAAGGGTAATTAAGGGTAAAAATGATATTATTATTACCCTATAACATGTACAAATTCTATTGGATATGTGTAATTCGACCAAAAACAACCTTAGGAATAAAATATGATCCTTTAGGTCCACTTGGATTAGATTAGGACATTTATTAATATTTAATTCAAAGAAGGGTTAAAAGAGTTAAAATCATAGTTTAATAACTAAAATTTTTTAATATAGGGTTATACAAAAGATAAATTAAACTATAAATATTAATTATAAATATAAAAATATTTCCTATATAATGGTATTTTATTTATAATTTTTATACATAAAATAATTAAATTTTTTTATGACACAATGACGATGAAATAATTACCGTATTAATGAAAGATTAAAATAATTAATATTATAAATATCCAAATAAATGTAATTTGAGACTTTTTATAAATTAAACTAATTTTCTAGGTTATTATGGAATTTTAGGGTTGGTTAGATCAATTTTATTTGAAGTATTAATGCTTTTATGATTAAAGAAACAAATACCAAATAGTGTCGAAATTGATATAAAATAGTTTTTAAAACAAATATTATATTATTATTTGATATAATAATCCTAAAAATATAAGGTTCGTCCAAAAGACTTAAATAATAATATATATGTCATTAATGAACCAATTGGGGTTTTATTTGTATTTTATTGTACGTTTATTAAGCATATAATATAAAAATACAAAGAGACATGGTAAATGTCAAACTATTTAACTAAGAGTTAAATATAAATGTTAAGGTTAACATGGTGACCTAAACCTATCTAAAACCCATTGGTTGAGTGTTTTTAGAACCATAACCACCTTATAATTTAAATAATATATTTTTTAGCCATTAGAAACCGAAAATAATTTTATTATAAAGTAATATTTTAAGTTTTTCCTATGGTGCCCCTCACCCCTCTTATAAAAGGAAACTCCCCCTTCACTCTAATTCACACATTCAATGGAATTTGGATCAGCCAAAACCTACCTATATATCCTCCCAAGTATCCTAACTTCATTTTAGAGGCCTTACTTTGATCATAAATCCATTCTAAGGAGCCCTTTTGATCAAATCAAAAGGAAGAACCCATAGAAGAGGTAATGATTTCACCACCCTCTTTCAAGTTCTCTTATTCTTCCACTTACTCTTTATTTGTTGTTTCAATTATAAAATAATAACTCTTATATATTCTATATACTTTTATGTTATTATAAATATGACACAACTATATTCATTATCCTATCCATCTTATGAATGATAATGTCACCATGCGTGCGTACGTAGGACTTACCGTCTCCACACCGTGGTGTAATTTGTTATTCAAAACTATGTTATTTGGATGGATATAATGATGAGTAATATGTATATAAATAATGAAAATAACATGATAATTTCTCTTTAAAATTAATATACCATCCAAATCCACACCTTTAATGAAATGATATTGTCGCTCGTGCGTACGTACAAATTACCGTCTCCACAACGCGATGAGATTCATTTCCACATTCACCATTCATCGACGATTAAAAAAAATATTACTAATAAGTATGTAATTCATGACATAATAATGCTACTAGATATATATATATATATATATTTATGTATTTACTTACATATATCTTATTCACTCAGTTTCGTTCAATACGATATGAAAATGGAAACAACGTTTATGCGTACGTACGGACTACCGTCTCCATAAACGGTGTTTTTCATTTCATATATATGTCGATTATACATATTTATATTATAAATATATATGATAAATAAATCATGTTTTATATTATAGAAGTATTTAAATCTTTATCTAAGTGATACAATCAAGAGTAACAAGTTAAAACACGTACGATAAAGAAAGAAATTATTACCCAAAATGTTATTTTAACATGGAAATTATTATTAAATGGGTAGTATAAAGTCATTAATGAATCATGTATGATATCATAAATATTAATATGGTTCTGGTATACTTTAATAATATACTAATATTCATACAAGAGGTTAAACTTACCCTCTACTAAAGGAAAGTGCAAGGCAAGGGGTTTTCATCTCACTCCATATTCCAGTTAGATTTATGCCATATTGCCACTATTAGCTTTTGTGTGGTGTATGTACTACCCATAATTGTATTATTTGTGTAATAAACGTTAATTTATGTGTATTTACATATTCATTGTATGATACTTCTTTCATGGGGTGTATGTTTCTTAATTTACCAAATTGGTAAGGGTTAATTTCACAATCTCTTAATTATCTGAGGTTGTTTTTACGTAAGTATCTACTGGGACCTCTTTATCATCCACATACATGTTTCTTAAAAATTTATTTCAAAACATTTTTACTATTTACTATATTATGAGTTAAAGTCATTTATACCCTTGTTTTACTTTTTATAAAATGGTTTGAAAGGAATCTTTTTATAGTTTTCTAAACAAGGTCCTTTATAACCTTTTCGGAAAAATTAAAGTAAGAACGTCTTTTAATAACTTATACGGCTGGTGCGGCTATTTTCCACCGTTATAACATCGTCGAAGCTTACCTTACAAGATTATAAGAATATTTCCAAAATAAATGTTTTCATAAATGATTTCAAAATAGAAAGATATATTTCTCTAAAAAAAGGTTTTGATTTCATCTATGTCAACATCCTTTGATGGATTTTACGTTTATTTGAAGTTGATTTATGATGATACAAAAATTCCATATTGTATTGAAGGTTTTCTGATATGTCTGATTGTGGATGTGCTATTTTTATACCATTCATTGTTTATGGTTAAAGTATTGACATTTTGTATGATAGTTTAAGTACGAATGTTTATGTTATATTTCAACCTTTTTATATGAGGAATGTATTGGACTTCGTATGTGACGGGTGGAGCCCGCTATAGCTCCTCGATGCATCGGTAGGTCTCATGAGAAAAATATACATGGAATTGGCCAAGGCACTTTCCCAATTTGATATATGGTTTTGGCCGAGTCCTTAATCATTTTTAGAGTTCTTGGATGACGCCTTGACAAAATGATTCAGAATGTCTGACATTATACATTCCCTCATTATGAAAATAATATTGACAGTTGATGTGGTCATTTGACTAGTAGAATACACATGATATGTTTTATTATGGAATTATTTACTCTGCTAATATTACTTCCATAAAATTATTCATGTTTATTATTGGAAAAGGCATGTGGCCTGAATTATTTACCATGCTTAATATTTATGTTATCTTCTGCTTTATTGCTTACCCTTACTAAGCATTTGAGCTAACCCCTTTCTTATGTTTCATTTCCCCGGGATTCCCAGAAGTGTATTATGATTGATATGCATGGTTAAGATAAAGGGAAAAATTTAATTCTCAATGAACTATTTATGTTGTGTTTTATGTTCGAAATTGTAATGTAAAGATAATGTATGCAGTTTATTTTCCAAGAATGCTAAACTGATCAGTCCTTCGGGTCATGATTCCTTATGATCATGCCAATGTTATTTAATAATGCACTGACTCTGGGCTTCTGGGGTTGGGGTGTTATAGTTGGTATCAGTGGAAGTTTAGTAATAACCTTGGAAACTAGATTTAGATAAACTCTAATTAGAGCACATTACCCTAAGATAGACTTTGGGGATTAATATAGAAGAACTTCCTAGAATTTTAGTAATGTAGAGATTTTGTGAGTTTTCGAAGAAAATACATCCCTGTCTGGATACGAGCAGGTAGTGGCGGCTCTGGTATAGATGTACGTAGGGGTAAATATTGGAAACACCGCTTTGAGCTATACTCAAACAAGAACTAGTGCACGACAATGGGCATGGATGCACTCTTGGTTACGACACTCCCGGGGGATATGCTTAGGATAATTATCATTTTCTTTATAAATAATTATGAAGGATTTACGAGTATATACCTCCTCAAAGAAAATATTTTTATGGATTATATCCATAAACTGTTCAATTTAAATTAGGTATTTTACAAGTTTGGAATTATTCATTGCAATTCATAAACTGACCTAGTGTATACAATTGTATAGAAATGGTGCCCAATAGAAAGAATGTGAACTCCAATAATACGAATGATCCAAACAGTAAGATGGATCATATCTTTCACTGTATTAAGACAACATTAACAAGGGAAATAGTCTCCCATGTATTCTAAACATATGAAGAAATAGTATCATGTGTTAATAATATAAGTAAAGAATTCTCTGAGTCCTATGGCTTTGAAGGGAAGCAAGATAAGAAAAGGATGGAAGAGATAAAGATGGAAAAAGGGAAGAGGGAAAAGAAGGATTTTCAAATATGTGATAACTGTGGAAAGAATCACCTTGGTAAATGTTTGAAGGGAATGAGAGTTTGTTATAAGTGCGGAGAAAAAGGACACCAAGTACGTGATTACAAGGGTGAGAAAAAAGTTTCAAATGTACAATGATTCATCTGCAAGGAGTTGGGACACTACGCGAATCAATGTCAAAATCATTAGAGTATACTCCAAATTCTTCTATTGGATAAGAATCAAGTTATGATACTACCAAAGTTGAAGAGGAATGATTAAGAGTTCTTATGTTGTTATTAAAGTATTGTGTCATTTGAGTATTTTATCAATGATGTACTAGTTATTTGAGTTATGGAAATAAATAAGGATTGTATTGTAGTACTATTTCATTGGTAATTTGAGATTATATAGTCCTGATACTAAGGTAGTAATTTTGGAATAAGAGATGGTTGATTTGGATAAATTATATTGAATATTCTTGACTATCTTGAAACTTATTAATGGTTTTCTTATTTCATGATTATTGGAATATTTAAAATTTTTGGATATAATGAATATATCTATTATTATATAAAGGATAAGGGAGCATGAATATAATCAATAAAGGTTTTATAGTAATTTAGGGTGTTACCATGTTTTAAAAGAATACATGAAGAAAGTGTTCATATATTATTATGTGGAAAAAAGGATCTTCATTGTGTTTACCTTCCTTATAAATTTTGGACTGTGAGTTTGGACAAAAGTATTTTGGATAATTCTAGTTTGAGATTATTTTTGGATTGCCCCAAAAAAGGACAACCCGGAGGTCGGGTAGCAAACCGTCGCGTCTGGAAAGGCCAAAAGACTTGAACCCACAACCGAAGGGAAAAAAGGGTGTATCACCTACCACTAGACCACGTGATGTCCGATATTGAATAATGTAGTTTATTTAAAAGATCTCATAGATGTATTATAAATTCATTTTTTTGGAACACTATACGATTAGGATAAATAGATTTTTTTGAAATCTTTTGGAGTGAAAGATAAGTTTGTGGTAGGAATTAGTTAAAGGATGTAACTCTACTTTTAAAGTATATATATATATATATATATATTCTCTCTTATTAAGACTAAATTTTGTCAAACCAATTTCCGATATGAGTCCGCCACAAAAATATTTTCTATTTTCAACCTTTTATTTTCAAGGTACAAATTCTAATTGCGAGGATGAAATTTATTGAAGTAGGGAAGAATGTAACACCCCAAGATTACATAGTACATTATTTCTTCAAAGTAACTCAATAACTTACACTAAACGCAACACCGAGTTCAAGCGCACCACGACTTACCAAACTAGCCGTTCAAAAGCGGTTATGAATAGTATTAACTGAATTTTGAACTATATATAATACTTATTATTTTAGAATCCATATTATGAGTTTCTTAGACATAATGTAAGAACTAATTCATTTTTTTTCAGATAAAAGATGTATTTTTCAAAAAATGAACTTTTACCGCCTTTTAATAGTGAACCATTTTTAAATCTAATATTTGAAACTTTTATATATTCAATTTGAAAAAATAAACTTCTTATTTAGAATCGGGACATAAGAATTTAGTTTCGATAAATTTTTAGTGTTTTTTTGATAACTTTCATATTTGGGTGAATAGTAAAAATACTATATTTTAACTGAAAACAAATTTTTTAATTAAAATAATTTATAGTGTAAAATTATACATTTTAATGGTTTTTATGTATAAATAGATTATATTTTTACCATTTAATCCAATGCTAGTCATTGTAAGTAATTTCACTTTGATATTGGACATAAAGAAGTGCCAATCTTTTGATAGTTATTGTTTCTTAAAAATACGCCTTCTGGTTTTGACAATGGGAATTAATTTTAAATTAATAAATAAAACTTATATGTTTTTAATTTGGTAAAATAGACTTTATTTTTGAATTCGGAATATCAAAATTAACTTAGGTTGATTTTTTTTTTATTTTTCTAAAAACTTTCAATTTTTGATAAATAGTGAAAAACAATGAGTTATTATTTAAAACTGCCTTTTTTAATTCCATATTTATCTATTTTAATTTATTTTAGGTAAAACTAGATAAATAATACCTATATATGTTCAATGTAATTCATTGGAGTCATTTTGTAATAATATTAGATAAATAAAATTTTATTGAACTTTTCACCGTCTTTTACCCACCTACTATGAAAATTTCCAAATTCGCATAAAACTTATTTATACTGCTTCTATGAGTGGAATTTAAAAAATATAAGAGACATGGTTGATATCAGTAAGAAAAATGTGGTTCAATAAGATAAAAGTAATTTTTGGTGAATAATAACTTTTTTCTTTTATTTACCACAGTTAAAAGTAAAAAGTATAATTAAGGGTAAAAATGATATTATTCTTCCCCTAACACATGTAAAAATTTTATTAGAGAAGTTTAATTCTACCAAAAACAACCTTAGAAATAAAATACGATCCTTTAGGTCCATTTGGATTAGATTAGAAAATTTATTATTATTTAATTCAAAGAAGGGTTAAAAGAGTTAAAATCAAAGTTTAATAACTAAAACATTTTTAATATAGGGTGATCCATAAGATAAATTCTATTATAAATATTAATTAGAAATATAAAAAGATTTCATATATAATAGTATATTAAATATAATTTTTAGACATTAAATAATTAAATTTATTTATGACACAATGATGATGTAGTAATTACCGTATTAATGATTGATTAAAATAATTGACATTATAAATTTCCAAATAAATGTAATTTGAGACATTTATAAAATACACCAATTTTCTAAGTTATTATGACATGTTATGGTTAGTTATATCAATTTTTTTTAAGTAATAACTCTTTTATGATTAAAAAAAAACAAATACCAAATAGTGTCAAAATTGGCATAAAATAGTTTTTAAAACAAATATTATATTATTAATTGATATAATAATCATAAAAATATAAGGTTCATCCAAAAGACTTATATAATAATATATATGTCATTAATTAACTAATTGGGGTTTTATTGAGATTTTATAGTAAGTTTATTAACCATATAATATAAAAATACAAAGAGACATGGTAAATGTCAAACTATTTAACTAAGAGTTAAATCTAAAAGTTATGGTTAATATGGTGACCTAAACATGTCTAAAACCCCTTGGTTGAGTGGTTTGAGACCCATACCAACCTTATATTTTAAATAATACATTTTTTAGCCATTATAAACCTAAAATTATTTTATTATAAAATAATATTTTAAGTTTTTCCTAAGGTTCCCCTCACCCCTCTTATAAAAGGGAACTCCCCCTTCACTCTAATTCACACCTTAAAATCCATTTGGCTTGGCCAAACCCTGATAAAATATTCTCCCAACTATCCTAAATTCATTATAGAGGCCCTAATTTTCTCATAAATCCAACATATGGATCCCTTTTGATCAAATCAAAAAGAAGAACCCGAAGAAGAGGTAATGATTTCACCACCGTCTTTCAAGTTCTCTTATTCTTCCAATTAATATTTCTTTGTTGTTTCAATTATAAAATAATAACTACAGTATATTATATATATTGTGATGTTATTATAAATATGGAACAACTATATTCATTATCCTATCCATCTTATGAATGATAATATCACCATACATGCGTACTTACGACTTACCGTCTCCACGCTGTGGTGTAATTTGTTATTCAACACTATGTTATTTGGATGGATATAATGATGAGTAATATGTATATAAATAATGAAAATAACATGATAATGTATCTGTAAAATGAATATACCATCCAATTCCACACCTTTAAGGAAATGATATTGTCGCTCGTGCGTACGTACGGATTACCTTTATTTTTATTTTCAATATATACTAGTTTTGGTTTTCTTTGAGTTGCATTTTGTAATATGGAATTGAACTTTATTAGAACCTACCAAACCAAAAAAACTGAAACAATTTATCGGAACAAAAAAAGGAGGAATTTAAATTAAACTTATTAAACTAATTAAAATGAAAATCAAAACCAATGAAAATAATGACCTAAACAAAAAATGAAAAAAATGACCCAACCCAAAATATGAACCATATGACCTGACCTAAAAAAATAGACAAATGACCTAATCAATTGAACAAAATGAACCAAATGACCTAACCAAAATTGAATTGGATATAATTTAAAATAAAATAAAACTATATCATATCCATCCTAAGCATGCTAATATGAGTATATTAATTTTTCTCTGACATGCCTTTTATGTTTTGATATTCTTCCCAGTAAATATAAAATTCTTTTTTTATATCACTATGTATCATTTACTTGGTTTGAAAATTGGTATACCGTAATTAAGTAATGTCCCAAATTCCTTCTTGTTTATCTTACACATTAGTTATGTAATTATAATTAATTCTAAATTTATTTTAAAATGCGGGAAATGGAAAACATTGAATAAATATGAAGGAAAAAGGTGACATACAATAATCATCGAATTAGAGAGATGAGAATCCCTCCTTTGGTTCCTATTGTGAGTATTTTTTTTAGATATATATATATATCAATAACATATAATATTATGTGATTAATTTTCCTTTTAAATTTAAATCAGGATCCACCACCTAGGAGATAGTTATTCTTCGATGAGCCTAGTGGTTCCAGTTCTCATCCAGATGATACGGGGTGGGGGGGGGGGGGTACTAGAGCTATGAACACCACTCAGTGTACTTGATCACAGCCTATACCTTCCTCTAACATACCATCTAACACACATTCTTTTCCCACAATGTTGTTAGAAGAACCCAAGATATTTAGGCCACCTATATTCTCACCACTATTTATATCTGATCCTCTTTGCCTATATTTTACTTATCCAATGATGGATCATACTCCCCATCCATATTATACATCTCTACAGACATCAATTCCATCTTATTTTCCTTCTAAATTATTCTTCTTGAGCCTCCAGAGCATACATTGGTCCCCGATCCTTCTGTACAGGTTGGAATTCCTTCAGAGACTTTGGATACAATGATACCCACTGATCAGACTGCCTCAAAATTATTTATAAAACCATAGTATTTTTTGGACCATAATTTATTTTCATTATAAGATGTATTGATATAATATTTATTTTTTCTTTCACATTTGGATCTATCACTAGGAGGTGAGGGTGTACACATATGAATATGGTGTGGAACCACCCCACACAACTGATGGTTGAGTATAACTAGGACAATCAAATGATTAGAGAAATAGGGAAATAAATTAGATGTTTTATCGTGATGATATCCAAATACTCTTACATCATTCCTATCAGGACACTCTCCTAGAGAAACCTTACAAATGAATTAAAGGATAATGTTTAGGAGAAAATATGGCTAATAAAAATTATTGGATTTAATTTTTTATTATTATTGTATTTATATGAATTAATATTTTGGTGCCAACTTAGTTATAATTTTTCTAATTACAAGGCTGTGAGGATAGCATGACACATGGAATTAGGTTATATATGGAGAGAATATAAGAATGAGTTTTATAGTAGTTGGAATTATTGAGTTGGTATATATTTAGAGTCCATACTTATCATTAATGAGTGTCTCGTAGCATATTATAAGGACATGATTACTTACTAGAAGAGTACTGAGTTCAAGGTATTAATCAAATTGAGGTATTTGAATGAAAATTACCCTGATTTTCATTGGGGGTGGGGGGGGGGGGGTTACTAGATCTATGAACACCACTTGGCGTACCCGATCATACCCTATCCCTTCCTATAACATACAATCTAACAAACCTTCTTATCCAAGAATGTTGTTAGAATCACCCATGATATTTATTCCACCTATGTTTTCACCACCATTTGAATATGATCCTCCTTTCGTATATTTCCATTATTCAATGATGGATCCTACACTCCATCCATATTATACATTTCCATAGATGCCTATGCCATATTATTTTCCTTTTACTTTATTCTCATCGAGCCTCTAGAGAAAAAATTGGTCCCCACTCCTTCTCTATAGGTTGACGTTCCTTTATAGACTTGGGATATAATGATACCCACAAATCAGACAGTCTGAGACATATTTATAAAACCCTAGTAATTTTTTTGACCATAATTTATTTTCATTATAAGATGTATTGATATTATATTTGTTTTTTTTCTGTCACTACTAGATCTTTCACTATGAGGCATGGGCATACACACATATGTATAACGTGGAACCACCACACACAACTGATGGTTGTGTATAATAAGAACAATCAAATGATTAGATAAACATGGCAATAATATAGGACTTTTATGGTAATGATTTCCAAATACTCTGACATCATTCCTGTCTGGAAACTCTCCTAGAGACACCTTCTAAATTAAGTAAAGGATAATGTTTGGGAGAAAATATGGGTAAGAAAACTCATTTTATTTAATGTTTTCTTAATTTTTTATTTATACAAATTAATATTTTTGTGCCAACTTAGTTATAATTTTCCAGATTGTGAGGCTGTGAGGACAACACGACACATGGAATTATGGGATCTATGGAGATAATATAAGCATGAGTTGTATATTGGTTGGAATTCTAGAGTTTGTATATATTTAGAGTCCACACCTATTACTAATGAGTGTACAATACCATATTATAAGGAAATTATTGCTTACTGGAAGAGTACTGAGTTCAAGGTATTAATCAAATTTGAGGTTTTTGAATGAAAATTACCATGATTTTCACCAATATTTAGTTTTATATTATTGAAAATTACTTTTTAGGGATCATTAGGAATAAATAAGAAAACAAAGATGCTATGAAATACCTCCACACTTTGGGGAATACTACGATTCAAGACTATTAGATGAAGAAGGTACGACACTTGTTTATAATTTTTCAATTAAAAAAATTATGGAAATAAAATTTCTACAATTGTAAATTATATGGATTCATTATAATTAATTAAAAACAATTATATTGAATAATTAGATAGTTGGGATATTTTAAATATATCTTTTTTATAGGGAAGTGTAAAATGGTGTTTGAAAAAATATATTTTCTTATAGAATCCTATATAACCACTTAATCATGTGTGAATGTTATATGTGTTAGTTAGGATAATATTAGAAAAGAGAGTGGGGTAAAACTTATGATTTCCATTTTTTTATTTAGGACACACACTTTATTTTGTTTCCTCCACATTTCATTCAATTTCTAATTGGGATAGATAAATCATTAGGAATTATCTATTTTATTATTGAAAGTATTTAGTGTGTACTAAAATTTTAGGATTAATATTGTTATGTTTGTGAGAATTTAATTAAATTTATTATTTAAATGATTTTATGATATTGGTTATGGTTGATTTTATCTCAATATTTTCTACCTAAACACCAATCAACCAATAATTACAACTATAAATTTCTATCTATAACTTTCTATGACTAAAAATCTCTACAATAGCAAAACATAAAAATTTAAATCATATTTAATGTTTTTATTATAAAATAACAGTTTTGTATCAAAATCCCTTAAATAAAATACTTACACAACCAATATATTTTTGTCCCAAACATATAGTATAAATATTTTCATATTAAACTTATGTATTATAAAAATAGTCTTATATAGAGTTTGGATAAATACTTTCACTTTTTTATAAAAATAAAATTTCATTTGATTATTATATATCAATATAAACCATTAAAATAAAACTCATAACATCTTCATACCCAATTAAACATATCCAATTTATTTTTATGTATCAAATATGAATTCTTATAGTAAATTAAAATAATATCAAAACCACAACCACACAACCCACACCTGGACAGACTACCAAACACACCCAAACAACCAATTTTTGGACATCCCTATAGTAAACCTAGCCTTTAACACATTTTATTACATGATTTTAATTATAATTATCCATTAAATACAAACCAAGGATTATAAAGTCTTGTGTATTTATAAGACTAGGTACATAATTATAAAACATGAAACCAAAATAAAAATATATTTATTTAAACTCCAAAATGAGCTCCAAACATTATTTGATATCTTATATCTTTATAGGATAAAATAGGGAATACATGAACAAAGGGATGAGCTAAAAGTCCCAGTAATGGAATAAATGTAGAAATAAACCATAACACATGGTTTAGAAGGCATAACATGATGAATTAAAAAGGCATACAACTTGGATAAACATATGTAAACACAAAAAATAGACATGGGATAATGTAATCATGGAAACATAGGAATGTGGAAGAAACATACAACATGAAATAAACATGATTCAGGGAAAACTTACAAGACTATATCACATGGTGGACAAAGTCCCTTAAAGTAACTAGGTTTACTCCCTATCCAAATATGAAGTCTCATAGGACTAAATATTACCCAATTCATTAGATTTATATTTATGTGAATCCATAATAACATTTTTAACAATATTTTTTCAACATAAATAATCAAACATAAGGAATAAATGTAAGGGTTACCCATAGAAGTAAATGGGTATCATAATCATGTCATAAGGCATAACCAATGGGCGTTTCATAAATGTGTCCATGAAAGAATGAATTAAAATAATAAATGGAAATTAATAATATAAAATAGGCATATATCATGGTAAATTATGTCCGAATAAAGTGAAAAAATATAAAAATATTGTTTAAGAATATTTGGAAATGAGCCACTTTAGTGCGGTGTAAGGAAAACGATTTAAGATTCCTTTAAAATGGAAAAGGAATAATTATTTTTATAAAACCATAATTGAAATAAGATATTTTTTCATGAAAATAAGAGTGTTTTTATAAAAATATTGGTGGACTAAATTATATTATGAAGTATACTTTAAAATGGGTAAGAAACTGGGAAGTTCTTGTTAATTGGGCTTGCTTATTAGAAGGAATTGAGAAGGGAATCTTATAAAACATGTATTTTTCCATCAAATAAAGAATAATTGAGATAGATAAATAGTATTAAAAAATAATAAAATAATTTATGAGGATTAAATAATAATAATTAATAATTAATAATTAAATTGGGTTAAATAGAGATAATTCATAACCTGAAAGAAAGATAGAGTTTTAGAGAGAATCCCTTACCTTATGTCTGAATCTATTCTACACTTTCACATAATATCATGGATAATAAAATTAAGAAAATTAATTATCTAATTTATAACCTATTATACATGTATTTAATTTATAATAATTTTATTAGGTTAATTTATGGACATTTTATTTACTTATTGTGTTTAATTTCTGTCATTTTGGGAGTGTTCATTTCATGATTTTGTGATTGGTTCCCTTGAGTTTAATTATAAGAGTCTTTGTAAATTGGAATAAAAACTATATAATTATAATTATATGATATTTATTAAACTCAATAATTTAAAATGGTACTATATATCATTTTTTTAAGATATGATAATGATTTATTCCATAAAACATTAATGATGAATGTTAGTTTATTTTGGTGAATTTTCGATCATCACGAACTAGTTTTGTTTTATTATTTAATATTATGTGTATATATTAGTTCCAAAACATAAAAAAATTTAATATATATTTTGAAGTCTGGTTTAACCATTATAATGGTTTTATGACATGACATGAATGTGGTATTATAAAATGAAAAATTCTCGTCCATGAAGGTGGTGAATCGACACATCACAGATGATGTCTTAATTTTTAAGATAAAAAAGTGAAGAGAAGATATTTGATGATGGATATACAATTAAAATAATAAAATTATAGTATATTTATGATTCAATAGTTATCATGTCAATTTGGATAGTGGAGGTGAGGGAAGGATAAGAAAAGAAAAGAAATTAAGAGGAAAAGAGGGAGGGATTTTCCTCTTGAGTATCATCTATTTGATAACCTCCTTAAGGAACTTGGGAATTATATTTTGGTGAGACTAAAAATACCAGAAAGTGGTTAAGAGTGTTGGGAGAGGAATTTGGTATAATATAATCAATATTTAAATCTTACAAGGTATGTGTAGTAGACGTGGTGAGGGGTGGTATTTATAGTGGAGAGGGGGTTCTTTTTTATTATTTTATTGATTTTTTTATTATGTTGGATCAAGACTATAAATAATGAGTATTATTATGACCAATTAAAATAAATTGTGAGTATGATTTCGAAATAAGGGTTTATTATAGCATTCATGACTAAAAAATTATTGTATTTGGCTTAAAATGTTAAATACCGTAAATTACCGTATTTCAATATTCACAAAAAATTCCACTATTTTATAAAAATTCCAAAAAATAGCCTTAAAAATTTCTCAATGTGAAAAATTAAAAAATAGGCACCATTTTTCAAAAATAATTTTATAAATATGAGAAATTTTATTTTCAATTAAAATCACCATTTACTGGAAAAATAACGATTTTAATATTATAAATGATTTTATGACACTTTGAAACATTAATTCATCCAATGGCCTGAAGGCCATCATTTTTATTGATTTTTTTATAATCCACCTTTCAAGGGGTGAGGTGGAACCCTTACAAGCCCCGTAGGCATAAGTATTACATGGCCCGTAGGTCTTAGAAGAATTCATTACCCGTAGGCTTTCAAACATTACATACAACCCAGACTAACTACTTGGAACTGCTCCTCCCCAACATCTTCATCGAGAAATCAAATATCCACCTTTTCATGGCTGTTCGACTAGGCATTTATGTGCATGTACAGGCTTGTCCCGATGAAATTTTCCATACCATCTCATTCTTGCAATCCTTTTAACATCTTATATAGTGAAATCTCCTTTTCTCATCCTCCTTGTAGAGCTTGTTCCTTGTAGGTTGTCTAGTTTGAATTTGCACTTAAGGTGGCCTGAAGGCCTTGAGGTGGCCCGAAGGCCTCATTAGATGGTTTATTATTCCTAATGGTTACATTACTCTTCCAATGGTCAAGTTACTATTCCATTAGTATAGGTTTCTTAACTTCTAAAAATACCTCTTATTTCATTCACTATTCATTTATAAATTTTTTATTGTTTTATCTATGTGATTTTATGTGATTTCTACTATATGAAATAATTATAAGAAGTTAATTTTTTTTGATAAAATTCCATGTCATTACATTATTCCCCCCTTATGAAATTTCACCCTCAAAATTTAGTTTTATATATTAAGGTGAAAAAGGTGAGGGTACTTATCCTTCATTTCTACTTTTGATTCCCATGTGGCCTCTTCATACTTAGGGTTCTGCCATAATACTTTGACTAGTTGAGTAGTCGTGTTGCATATAACTTTATCTCTATGGTCCAAGATCTTCATTGGATACTCTTCATACGAGAGGTCATTCTATAATTGTACCACCTAAAAATTAATTACTTGTGATGGATCTGGTATGTACTTCTTTAAGTGAGATATGTGGAATACATCATGTACTTGAGACATGGTAGGTGGAAGTGCTAGTCAATAGGCCACAACTCTGACATGATAAAGAATCTCAAAATGGGATTATGCACCCAAGATTCATCTTTCATTTCTTCCCAAATATCATAATCCAATTCCATGGAGATATGCAAAGGTATACCATGACTCCAACCTTAAAATTCGGGTCCCATCGATGATTGTATGCATAGATCTTCTATCAACTTTGGGATGCCTTGATGTGCTACTGAATGGTTTTAAACATTTTTACCATCTCTTAAAAAATTTTAGGTCCTAGTAGCTTATGTTCATTGAACTCTTCCTATCTTGATAGTGTTATATATATTTTTCAATATAGGGCTTCATATGGATCCATTAAGATACTTGAGTGAAAACTATTATTATAAGAGAATTCAACCAGAGGTAGATGTTAGTATCATCCTCCATTGAAGTATATAGAAAATGATCTCAACATGTCTTACATTATATGAATAATCCACTCAGACTAACAATTAGTTTGAGGATGATAGGACTTATTGAAGTTTAACTCAGTGTTTAGATCATGTTGGAGTCTTTTCCAGAACTTGCTGGTAAATCTCAGATCTTGATCAGATACAATCGATAGTGGGACTCTATGCAACCTCACAACTTCTTTGATGTATATCCATGTAAGTTTATACAGTGATAAGTCTTCTCAAATTTTGATAAAGTGATATCTCTTTGTAATATGATCCACAACAACCCATATACCATTATTTCCTTTGGATTTCTTCAAATTTCTAGTAAAAAAGTCCATGGTGATGTTTTCCCATTTCCATGTTGGTGTGGGTAATGGTTGCATCACCCCTTAGATTTTTTCCTTTCAGAATTCACTTGCTAAAATACTAGGCACTTTGATGTATATTCAATGATCTTCTTCTTCATATTTACCCCAAAAAAGTGATCTTGAAGATCTCAATATATCTGTGTGATTTCTAGGTGAATAGAGAAAGTTGATCTATGTGCCTCATTCAAAAGATCTTTCTTTATCTATGGATCATATGGTACACACAGTCTTGGACCAAATCTTATGAATCCATCCCCATAAATTTTTAACTCTGAGGATTTCACATTTTTGATAGCTTCCACTATTTTCTTAATTTCCACACCATTTCTTTGAGTATCCTTTATTTTCTCTATAAGGGATAGTAGGGCAATAATATGAGAAATGACTGATAGTGTTTCTTATTTAATGATCCCTATGTATATCCTTTTAAAATATAAGAATATTGGATCCTTCTCAATTATCATCATTGATAAATTTTCAGGACCCTTTATACATAGAACATCTGCCACCTTATTCATTTTGTAAGGATGGTAGTGGATTGAGTAGTCATAATCCTTGATCAGCTCTAACCATCCTTTCAGGAGTATTTTAATATCATTCTATGTGAATGTATATTTGAAGCTCTTGTGATCAGAATATATTTCACACTTCTCCCCATAGAGATAATGCCTCTATATTTTCAATGCAAAGATCACAGCTGACAACTCCATATCATGCATGGGATAGTTTTACTAATGAATTTTGAACTGAGGCATATGATATCACTTTATAATTTTATGTAAGTACACAAACTAATCCCTTATTTGAAGCATCTTTGTATAATACAAAGAGTTCCCCTCTTATCAGTAGTGTGAGTATCAATATAGTGATAAGCCTCATTTTCAACTCTTTGAAGTATTCTTCACATTCATTAGTCCAGATAAAATTTACTCCCTTTAAAGTAAACTTAGTTAGGGGGTTTTAAAATCAAGATAATTTATTCACAAATCATTGATAATACCCATATAGACCAAGGAAACTACGGATCTCTATTACAGATGTTCACCTAGGCTACCCTTTGATTGCCTTTGTCTGGGAAGGGTCCAAATATATTCCTTTTCTGGTGATCACATGCCCCATGAATGACCCTTATTCCATATATAACTAACATTTATTGTACTTTTCATAGATTTTATCCCTTAAAAAGGTCATCATAACAATATTTAAATTCGCCTCATGTTTCTACTTTCTCTTGGAGTATATCATAATATCATCCATAAATACTACCACAAATTTTTCAAGGTAATATTTAAAGAATCTATTCATTAATTACATTACAATTTCTAGAGAATTAGTGATTTAAAAGGGAATCACTATGAGCTCATCATGTCCATACCTCATTTAAAAGGATGTCTTGGGATTATCTTCCTTCTTTACCTTTAATTGGTGATATCCTGAATGAAGGTCCTCCTTAGAGAAATACATGTACCCACATAGCTGATCGAACAAGTCATCTATTTGTGGTATGGGATAATTTTTCTTTATCGTGATTTTGTTGAGCTCATGATAATCAATTAATATGTGCATTGATCCATCCTTGTTTTTAATTAAGAAGATTGACAGTCCCCATGGTTATGAACTTAGGTTTATAAAACACTTGTCTAGATTCTCTTGTAACTACTTATTTAGTTCCTACAACTCAATAGTGGTCATTATATAAGGTGTATTTCATATAGGTATAGATCTAGGAATAAGTTCAATTGAAAACTCAACCTCTTTTTTAGGAGGAAGACTAAAAAATTCTTTAAGTAACACATCAGCGTATTCCCTCACAATGGTCATGTATTCAAGAATAATTCAATTCTTTGTATCAATCATTTAAGCTAGATATTACTACTCCTAAGAAAATAATATCAACAATTGAGATGATTATTCTGAAGGAGATTCATATTTCTCCTTACACTTGTACACAATTGGAGGATTCCTCAGGATGCGAAGAGTTATATCCCTTTCCTGACAGTTAATGTTATATTTGTATAAAGATAACCAATCCATTCCTAATATAACATAAAACTCTACCAAAGGAATTATGACAAGATTTTATGGGATGTTCAGGAAAAAAACATTAATAGGGTTGAAGTTATATAATTTGGATACAATAATTTCCCCATTTTATGTTCTCACAGATAACTCAACCTCTATTATTTTGTGGTGGTATTTGAATATTTCTACTAAACTTATAAGATATGAAAGAATGTGTAGAACTATAATCAAATAGTACATTTTAAATTATTGCATGAATAACCAATGTACTAGTCACCATATTTTTTTAGACCCCACCTTAGTAATAGTGATATTATATTCTCTTCCTTGTTGCCTTGGAGGTTGTTGTTATTGATTTCCTCTAATAACCCTTGGCTTAGGGGAACAGTTTGAAAATTTCCCATGTTCCTTTTTGTTGAAACACTACACGATAGGCTGAGTGTTTATCCGAATATTCCTTTATTCTTCCACATTAGTGGGATTCTTCATATCCCTTTGGAATTTATTAGCTAGATTCCTCTCTCTTACACATTTGAAGTATCTCTTGGTTCCCCTTAGGAAGTTTTCAGGATGCTTCTTCCCACACTTTTTTACATGTAGAATTTTGTGTTTTATTTCCATCATGGGATTTATCTATTGATCCTAATATATTAAAATCCATTTTACTCTTTTTATATATGGTCCCATGAGACCAATGAGAATCTCTAATATCCATTTCAACCTTAAGGTAAAAATGAACAATCTCATTATATATATCAATGTATCGAATCACCAAAGATTTTTATAGACTTAGATTTAGTCCACTAAATAAGTAATCCACCTTGGTTTCAGTGTTCATGAAAAATCCAGAGGTGTATCATGCAAGCCTTGTAATGTTTTCCTCGTACATCCTGATGGAATCATATTCCTCTTACATTAGTCTAAGGAAATCCCTTTCTATATTAAGATAGAGGGTTCAGGGAAAATACTTATTAAACAATATTTTATTGAAATCCTCCCATTACATGGAATTAATTTCCTCCTTAGATTTTTTGTTTTTGATCAATTCCCAACATTGGTCAGCTTCACCATCAAAATGATCGACTTCAAGTATGAATTTCTCTTCTTTTAAGAATTAAAGGATAGAGAATATCTTCTCAATGGAGTTAATCCATTGTTCTGTGATGATGTGATCAGAAGATCAACTAAATATTGGAGGAATTTGACATATAAAGGATTCAACTCCAAATTTATCTTTATTAGGAAGAGGGAATTCCACATGATTCAATTTATTATTCATATCTTGAGCTAGTTGATAAATTACTGTCTTGAAGTTTTGAGATCCCATTCTCATCATATTTGGAATTTTAGTAGGGAAATCATCACATTTCCTATCATATTGACTGTTGGAATGAGTTCTTATGTTTCCATTCATTAACTAAAAAAAGCATGATTAGGGGGTGGATTGAATACTTATCTAATAATCATATAAAAATGAAACATTTAACTTATAATTATATACTTTTAAATGAAAAGTATATCATATATTATGATTCTCTAAGTTTCAATATAAGTTATCCATGGTGATAGAATTATCCCAAGGGTTCTTACTAATGTTTTCTAGTCCTAATATATAAAAATAACTAGACCATAATCTGATAGAAACTATAATGACCCTTTCCTTTTACAGATTTTATTACATGATTTTAATAATAATTATCCATCAAATACAAACCAAGGACCGTAAAGTCTAGTGTCCTTGAAAGACTAGGTACATAATTATAAAACATGAAACCAAAATAAAAAAATATTTTATTTAAACTGAAAAATGAGATCATAACTTCCTCTGAGACCTTACATCTACATAGGAAAACCTATGTAATACATGAACAACAGGATGATCTAAAAATCCCAATAAGGGAATAAACATAGGAATAAAGTATAACACATGGGTTAAAAGGCATAACATGATGATATAAAAAGGAATGTAACATGGATTAACATATTAAAGCATAAAATATAGAGTATGGGATCATGTAATCATGGAAACATAGGAATTTTTTAGTAATATACAAAATGAAATAAACATGAGTCAAGGCTAATTTCCACGACTATATCACATGGTGGACAAAGTCCCATAAAGGAATTAGGTTTACTTAATATCCCCACATGATGCATCATGAGACTAAACCTTGCACAATGAATTGGAGAACTATCTAAGAGAACCCATCATAACATGTTCACGCATATGTGTTCCATTTAAATAATCAAACATAAAGAATAAACATAAGGGTTACCCAAGGAAAGAAATATGTATCATAATCATGTCATAAGGAATAACCAATGGGAATATCATAAAGGTTTCCATGAAAGGGTGTATTTTAATCATACATGGACATTCATAAGATAAAATAGTCAAATATCATGGTAAATGATGTCCAAAATAATTTAAAACTTTTAAAAATAGTGTTTAAGAAACATTATAAATGAGTCACTTTAGTGCGGTTTAGGGAAAAAGATTTAAGAGTATTTTAAACGAGTAAAGGAATAATTGTTTGTATAAAACCAAAAATAAACTAATATATTTTTTCATGATTAAAATATCATTTTAGAGAAATATTGGTGGCCTAAAATATATTATGGAGTGAAATTTAAAATGGGTAAGAGATTGGGAAGTTCCCTTCAATAAGGTTTTCTATCACGATGAATTGAGAAGGGAACCTTATAAAACATGTATTTACACATAAAAGAAATAAAAATTGAGATAGGTACATATGTTTATAGCATACATAGAGAATGAAGGAGTAAATAAGAATTATTAATAATTAAATTTGGGTTAAATAGAGATAAATTGTAACCCGAAGGAAATATGAATGTTTGGAGAGAATCCCTTACCTTATGTACGAAACTGTTATAAACTTGTACTTAATATCCTAGATAATAAAATTAAGTCGATTAATTAATTAATTCAAAACATATTATACATTTATTTTAATTATTATAATTTTATTATATTCATTTATTCCCATTTTTTGACTTATAGTGTTTAATTTCGTCATTTTGGGAGTGTTCATATCATGATTTTTTGATCGATTCGCTGGAGTTTAATTATGGGAGTTTTTTTTAAAATGGAATAAAAACTCCACAAGTGGAATTATATGATATATATGAACCTAAATAATTTTAAATGGTCTCATATATCACTTTGTTTTTTAGATATTTGAATGATTCATTTGATAAAATGCAAATGATGAACGTTAGTTTATTTTGGTGAATTTTCGATCATCACGAAATAGTTTTATTTTATTATTTAATATTATACATATATTAGTTAAAAACATAAAAATAGTTTTAATATAAATTTTAAAATATTTTTTAACCATTATAATGGTTTTATGACCATCCATGAAGGATTTAATAGAAAATGAAAAATCATCATCCATGAAAGTGGTGAATCGACACATCATAGACGATGCATTCATTTTTAAGATAAAAAAGATAAGAGAATATATTTGATAGTGGATATCCCATTAACATTATAAAATTATATTATTTGTATGATATTGGAGTTATTATGTCACTTTGGATAGTTTAGGTTAGGAGAGGATAAGAAAAAGAAAAGAAATTAAAAGGTAAAGGGAGGGTTTTACCTCTTGAGTGTCTTCTCCTTGAGAACCTCCTTAAGACACTTGGTGTTAGGTCAAAAGTTCTATTTTGACTTTTATATCTTGTTTTGGAAATCACAAATGTCTTTTACCATGCTGATCGTACTGACCATGCTAATCGCACTGACCATGCTGATCGTTCTGACCATGCTGATCGTACTGACCATGCTGATCGTACTCACCATACGGATCATACAGACCATGTTGATCGTACTGACCATACTGATCGTACTGACCATGTTGATTGAATTGACTCTATTATTCATACTAAGTCTTATGAATCTAATCACTATGTATCATTTCAAAACATTACACAGTAATACTTATAGTACTCATACTTTACTTTCATTACTTGCTTGTTTTGGTACTTAGTCAAAAACACATGTTTCATTTTAATCATACTCATGTTTATCATCTTCATATATATTTTTTTAACCCAAAATGATTTCGTTGAGTTAGTTATAGACTCATAAAAATGATGTCATGTTTTTTGTTTCAATATGACCGTTATAATTGAAGGTGTCCAAGTCCCTATGAGTTTTTCGCAGAAATATGACCATTGGAGGAAATGTGACCGTTGGAACCTGAGGCCTATAAATAGGAGGTCATTTGAAGTCAATAAAATATGTGTGTGATACTTTGATATATCAAGTTCTAGAGAGAGATACTATGACTTTTCTCCTGCTTCGTGCTAAAGCCTTGAGATTACAAAACGTGAACGGCTTGTTCTTAGTTTCTGTATTTCTAGAAGTTCTTTGTTTTTGTTTTGTGCATCCGATTAGGTGATAACGATCGAGGGCTGTCAGGGATAGGCATACGGTGCTACCGATCATCATATCGAGGGATTTCAAGTGATTGAAAGACAGAGGTGCCGATTACCTACAAAATAGATGGCTTGTGGGGATAGCAAGACAGACGTACCGATCATCGTATCGAGGGCTTGCGGGGATAGCAAGATAGATGTACCGATCATCATATCGAGGGATTGCTGGGATAACAAGATAGAAATACCGATCATCAGATCGAGGGCTTACCAAGGTGGTGGTAAGACAGATCTCTTATTGTAGGTAAAAGGATAACCCTACTCTTTGGGATAAAAGAATTGTAATACTTTTACATTTTTTCTACTGTTTGTTTTAAGAAAGGAAATTTCATTTTTTCCTTTCTTTATTCTGTATTCATTTTAATTGTTTCAATTAAATTCATAATATTTCATATTGTATTGATTGATTCTATACGCTTTATGGTAGAATTCATCACTATTGCATTAATCTAATTATTGTATTCATCTTGAATGCAATTGTATAATTTTCTTATAGTATTACACCATACCATACCTTTATATTCAATACAATTGTGGCTGTTAGTTTTTGTTGTGAATTGTTTTAGTTTAAGATCATTTAAACTAATTTTTGTGTTTACACATAGTTTTAAAACATACAATTCACCCCCCTCCTGTATTGTTCCATCTAATATACATATAAATCTACATATTCGATCCAACAATTGGTATTAGAGGCGATTTCCACTGATTTTTACTACTATCTCTTATTCAATCATATTACTATTTTCAATTTTTATTACTACACTAACGTGTGGAGTGGAAAATATTTTGTTTTATAAGATGGAAGGAATAAATATTGGGTCAATTGAAAATCTAAATCCTTCTAGACCACCTATATTTGATGGGAATGATTATGAGTACTGGGGAGATCATATGAAGACATTTGTTATCAATACTGGTGTAGACAATTTTATTATGCTTACTGGAGGTTACAAAATTCCAGAAAAAGAAGTCAGTACTTTTACTAATCAAGAGAAGCCAGAATATAAACTAAATTACAAGGTACACAATACTTTGCTATGTTCTATGACCAGGAATATATAAAGCTTGATATCTTCTTATGAAGCATCAAACTGTATTTGGAAGAAATTGGAAGTCACACATTTTGGTACATCCAATGTTATAGAAACAAGAAGAGCAATGCTTCGAGAAAAGTATCATGGATTTTTTCCTTATGGAGAGCCGGTATGTAAAGTGCAACAAAGATTTATTACAATTGTCAAAATCTTACAATCTATGGGAGAAAAAGGTCTTGATGATGAAGCTCTTGTAGATAAGATTATTGATATAATTCCAAACGAATGGGAGTCAAAAAGGAAATCTATTGATGAAAACAGAAAAGTTTCCCAGATTATTCTTGATGAACTCTTTGGAACTCTTCTACAGCACGAGACAAGAATGAAGAGAGATGCTAATTTCAATAAGAGGAAAAATGGAAATGGAAGTGTAGATTTTACTACAACATCTAAATCTAAAACACCTGAAAGGATAACAAGATCCAAAGCTAAGAAAGTTATCATGTCAGAATCAAGAAATAGTGATCACTCAGATAATGAGTTAGCCAATCTTGCTCGAAGTATGAACAAGATTTTCGGGAAGAAAGACTTCCAATACAGATTCAAAAAGAAATATAGAAAGGATAAGAAAGATTCATAGGTAACATGTTATGAATGCATGAAATGAGGTCATATAAGACCTGATTATCCTTTACTAAAGAGAAAAGATCAAAAGGAGAAACATTATGAAAGAAATAATAAAAGGTATTACAAGATGAAGAAAAATAAATTATTGAAGGAAAATGATACTTAGAGTGAAAGTGGTAGCGATTCATCAGATAATTCTTCAGAATATGAATCTTCAGAACAAAAAAATATTGGACTTATAGCCAGATTACCAATTGAAGATCATTGTCTCATGGCTAAGATACACAATGCTGAAGCTATTACAAATGTTTCTTTGAATGTGAATTATAATAATAATAAATATTATGAATCATAAAATGGTGAGTATTCATCATCAAAAGATGATACTTTACCTTCTTTTGAAGAAGTATCTAGGTTTTCTAAATTATTTGAGAATGAAAATTCTAAACTCAACAAAAAGGTTGATAAAGAAAATTCTAGAATTTTAGTTTGAACTATAGAATTATCAGATCTTTCTAATGATCTTGATATGAAAACTTCTGATTTTGAAAGTATTTTAAAAACCCTTGAGAAAGTCAAATCTGATAAGGATAAACTTTCTAAGTATCTTGAAAATGTGAATTCTAAGAAAAATGTTTTTGAGCCTAACTCTAGTTCAAAATCAAATGTTTTGGAGGATAAGAACTTTGTTTTGAAACTAAAGTCAGAAATTGTTTCCTTGAAAAAATGTTTGTCAAAATTTACTTATGGAAAGGAAAACTTTGATAAATTTTATTATCAAATTAGACCTTTGAGGAATCATTTTGGTATTGGTTATACTCATTCTAAACTAATGTTTAGTAATAAATATTTTGTTCTTCAAAAAACCTCTTTTTACTCTAAGTGTCAATGTGGAGGAAACTGGAAAAGAGATTGTTCTCTTTATAGAACCCAGTCTTTAGGATTTAATAAATCCCATTTTGAAAAAAAAATTTGGATTCCAAAAATTCTGTTATCTAACCATTCGGGATCCAAACAAGTTTGGATTCCAAATAACTAATTGTTTCTTTTTCAGGAAAATAAGAAGTGTACCAAATAGAACATTTGGTACATGGATAGTGGTTGTTCTCGACACATGAAGGGTAATAATGATTTCTTTGAAAAGATCATCGAAACAAAAGGTGGAAATGTTACCTTCAGAGATAATTCTCAATGAAAAATTGTTGGAATAGGTAATATTGTTTTTATTTGAAAAGTTCTTATTTAAAATGATTTTTTTGTTAAAGGTCTTAAGCACAATATCATCAGCATAAGCCAATTATGTGATGAAGGTTACCTTGTGAATTTTAGAAATGATAAGTGTCTAGTTCACAATTCCAAGGATATGTTTATTTTATCTGACTATAGGCAAGATAATGTATACACTATTAACTTAGAAGACCTTAGGAGCCAAAATTTACCCTGCTTAAGTGTAATAGAAGACCAATCATGGCCATGGAATAGAAGAATAGGACACTGCAACCTGAGAAACCTTTGTAAACTTTCAAAGAAAAGTCTTGTGAAGGGACTACCAGATCTTAGATATGATTGTTCAAAAGTCTATGATCCTTGACAATTTGGTAAGCAACATAAAACTAGATTTAAATCAATCAATGAAGTTTCAAGTTCTAATACATTATAGCTAGTGCATATGGATCTTTTTGGTCCTTCACAAACTGGAAGCATTGGAGGTAAATAATATGTATTTGTTTTAGTTGATGACTTTACTAGATTTACATGGGTCTATTTTCTAACAAAGAAATCTGAAGCCTTTTCTTATTTCAAAAGCTTTAGAGACCAAGTTAAAAATGAGAAAAACCTACCATTGATAACTATTCATAGTGATCACGGTGGTGAATTTAAAAATTCAGACTTCGAAACTTTTTGTAGTAAGAAAGGTATTACTCACAATTTCTCATCTCCAATAACTCCTCATCAAAATGGTGTTATTGAGAGAAGAAATCGTATTCATCATGAAATTAAAAGAACCATGTTGAGTGAATAATCAATTGCTAAGCACTTTTGGGCCGAAGCTATGAGTACTGCTTGTTATTCTATAAATCATGTTTTAGCTAGACCCTTTCTTAATAAAACACCTTATGAATTATGGACTGGCCGATAACCTAAAGTTTCATAATTCAAAGTTTTTGGGTGAAAAGTATTCATTCTGAATACTAAAGATAACCTACATAAAGTTTCACCAAAATCTGATGAAGGAATAATATTAAGCAACTCCACAACTTCTAATGCTTATAGAGTTTTCAATAAAAACACTTGTACTATTGAGGAAACAGTGCGTGTAAAATTTGATGAAACTGGTCCTTTTATTTTTAAACCATCCCAACCTACATCCACAGATGTGTTTTCAAAAACTAATTATCAACCTTTGTTAGAAGATTCCTCTGATAAAGAAAATGATCAAGAAGATACTTCTGAAACATTTACCCCAGAAGAATTTCAACCATATTTTGATGAAAAGGTTTTACAAAACCCTAATCAATTGTTTCTTAGGAATAATCTTATTGATAATATCATTAGTGATGTAAATCAAACCATGAGGACCAGAAATTCCTTATGAAATGAAATAGAACATATTGCGTTTCTTTCCCAATTTGAACCTAAAAGCCCAAGTGAGGCCTTAGGTGATGAATATTGGATTAAAGAAATGCAAGATGAACTAAATGAATTTGAGAGGAATCAAGTCTGGACTTTAGTTGAAAGACCTAAAGAAACAATTGTAATTGGTGAAAAATGGGTTTTCAGAAACAAATGTGATGAAAATGGAATCATTGTAAGAAATAAAGAAATACTTTTTGCTAAGGGCTATAATCAACAAGAGGGAATAGACTATGAAGAAACATATGCTCCTGTAGCTAGAATTGAATCTATTCATATTCTATTAGCCTTTGCAGCATACTTCAATTTCAAACTATTTAAAATGGATGTTAAATGTGATTTTCTAAATATTTTTGTTCTAGAAGAAGTTTTTGTCGAATAAACCCCCGGTTTTCTATACCCAAAACATCCTAATAATGTTTTTAAACTTACCAAGGCTCTATACGGCCTTAAACAAGCTCCTAGAGCATGGTATGATAGACTTACATGATTTCTTTTACAAAACAATTATACAAAAGGTACATCAGATCCAAACATTTTTATAGAAATAGAAAATAAAAATATTTTGATTGTTCAAATTTATATTGATGATGTAATATTTGGATCAACTCAGAAATCTTTACCTATTTCTTTTTCCAACTTAATGAAATCTGAGTTTGAAATGAGTATGATGGGTGAGTTCACTTTTTTTTAGGTTTTCAAATTTCACAAAAACTAGAAGAAACATATATATATATATAAATTAGTATATAAAAGATTTCATCAAAAAGTATGGTTATGATAAGACTAAAAGTTTTATCACTCCAATCAATACCTCAAATAAACTTGATCTTGATGAAACTGGGAAACCAGTAGATCAAACAATTTTTAGAGGTATGATAAGAAGTTCGTTATACTTGATAGCCAGTTGAACATAATTAATGTTTTTCGTATTCTTATGTGAAAGATACCAATATAATCCAAAAGAGTCTCATTTGAAAGATGTGAAAAGAATTTTTCGGTATTTAAAAGGAACTCTGGATTTAGGTCTTTTTTACTCTTATGCAAATGATTTTGTATTAAAAAGTTTTTCAGATGCTGACTTTGGTGGTTGTAGAATGGATAGAAAAAGTACATCTAGAACATGCCATTTCTTAGGAGATTCTCTGGTTTCCTAGTCCTATAAGAAACAACACTCAGTAGCACTTTCCACTAATGAAGCTGAATATGTAGCAGCTAGAAGTTGTTGTGCTCAAGTCTTGTGGATGCAACACACACTCACTCTATATGGTCTAAGTATATCCAAAACTCAAATTATTTGTGATAATACTAGTGCTATATCTCTTAGTAAAAACCCAACACATACTCTCATGCTAAACACATAGATATTAGGCATCACTTTCTTAGGGATCACACACAAAAAGAATATATTATTTTACAATTCATTAGAACGCAAGAACAACTTGCTGACATCTTTACAAAACCATTACCTTCCGATAAATTTGAATTTATAAAACAGAAACTAGTAATGATTACATTAAAATAATCATTCATGTCTACTTCAGGTTTTCACTTCTCCTTACATTAAGAAAATCTTCTTAGAAAGGGGGAGAACATTTTTTAACTTATTGTGTTTCTTATTTTCTTATGATCTTTATTTGTTTATTCTTCTGGTTTGTATTATTTACCTTTCTATTTATCGTATTGACTATTTTATTGTGTTTTTACCTTTTTGTTTATCTTATGGACTATTTTATCATATTATTTACTTTTATGTTTATTGTAGATAGATACCGTAACAAGTTTGTTTTCCATAGGCTTGTTAGTTCATGGTAATGAATTTCTTTTCCATCAGCACGTCTATTCATGGTAATGAATTTCTTTTCCATCAGCACGTCCGTTCATGGTAATGAATTTCTTTTCCATCAGCACATCCATTCATGGTAATGAATTTCTTTTCCATCAGCACGTCCGTTCATGGTAATGAATGTTTTTTCCATCGGTACGTCCGTTCATGGTAATGAATTTATTTTCTATCGGCACGTCTGTTCATGGTAATGAATTTATTTTCCATCAGCACGTCCGTTCATAGTAATGAATTTCTTTTCCATCGGCACGTCTGTTCATGGTAATGAAATTGTTTTCCATCGGCATGATAATCGATCATATTCTTTCTCTCTGTTCGTCTGTATTTTCTTTCACTATGTTAATACTACTTAAACCAACAATTACCTTACGATCTCCGGCAGGTACATACTTTCATTATTTTTTAATTTTTTTTGGTTTTAATCCCATCCGCTGATTTCTTTTCTTCTAATCTCAACCGTAGAAGACCATCGGTCATTTATTTTGTCGCCTATAAATAGACCCCCCTCCCCAAAACCACATTGAGTTTTTCAGATTTTGTGATGAAGCTCGACCTCCCTATTTTAAGACTCCGTATGATCTTCCATTGGATTCACCTATATGTCTCAGTCCTCTTCCAACACTCCTGCAGAAATGTCTTCCAAGACATTTTCAGAAAAAGACTTTTTCCGAGAAAGTTTAGTTTCTCATGAGTTCTTTAATTCGTACGATTCTACAATCAAAAGAATTATTTTGTTTCAAGGATGGGAGAATTTGTGTGTTAAAAAACCAGTGTCTCAAGATCCAGTTATTATTGATGAAGTCAGTCAGTTCTACAAAACTATGTCTTTCGATAAGAACATGACTATCAATTTTTCTATGTACGATAGAAAGATATCAATGTCTGTCAAGCAATCCACCGAATTTCTAAGTGTTCTAGAAGAAGGTGATTCTTTTTATCCATATCATAAACTTCCATAGGAAGTTGGTATGTTTAACAAAGAGAGTGATGAAAAGCCTTTATTTCTTATAAATGAAGAAAAGAGGAAAGTGGCTCATTTTTTACCAGATAATAGATTTGTGGCACTTTGGATGCAAGGTTTTCTTATCCCAAGGAAAGTGGATAGAGAAACTTTGAAAGTTTATGATATCTTTATTCTTGACTATCTTTTCAATATGAGAAAAGCAAATCTCATGGGATACGTTTTTGAAATAATCAAGAATGTTAAGTCAGGAGCAATTAAGTCCCATTTGATCATGTATCCAAGTATTCTTACAAAGTACATTATGGAGAGCATGAAGTTTTGAAATATTCCTTTGAAAGGAAAATTGAAAGGGATAAAACCTTCTTGGATAAGTAAGAGTACGTTGGAAAAGTTTAATGTATGTTTTGATCAGAATTTAAAGATTTTTGTTAAGGATTTAGAAGATGAATCAGCTTAGAATCAATCAGCACCTATGCCAGCCAAAGACAATCCATCTGTTGGTGCTCATAAAAAGTCAGATCCGCAAACCAGTTGAAACCCAAATAAGAAACCTAAGTACAATAAGAAAGTTGTGGGAAGATGGAGAAAAGAAAGATAATAGGGAAAGAAAGGTGATTCGATGTTTGGTCTTGACGTAGCTGAAGCCTTTTTTAAAAGAATAAGGGTTGAGGAAACCCTTCAGGATGAAAATAAAAATAACACTCTTTTAAAAATAAAAGATCAAGACTTTTATATTTCTAAAGTATTGAAAATGGTTTAGAATGATAGTGCTCAACTAACTGAAGAAGTATATCAAGAACCCATCGTACAGAGTCTCCCAGAAAAAGCGAAAGGGAAAAAAAATTTGGAATAAATACAAGAAGTTGAAGAAGAGGAAGGATATTTTCTTTTGGAATTTCTTCAGAGATCAAAGAAAAGTAGAGAATAATCGGCTAAAAAACAAATTGAAGGTATTCAACAAATTCCTCATGTCGATCGAGCACTGACTGAATCTTTTGAAACCCCAGAAAGAATTATTTCCCAAGGGAATCAACATCCTCAATCTTCTCATACTGAGAAAACAATCATTATCAGTGACAAAGTGGAAGAAGAAAGAAAGGGGATTGAAAAATGAAAAGGAAAACAATTAGTTGTAGACTCAAGCTGATTAAATGAACTGGTTTTGTATGATGAGGATACTGATTCAGAATAGAAAATTTCTCTTACGAAAAGTGATTAAATTGTTCATGTTTTAAGGATAATTGAGAAGACCATACCTTACTTTCCCAAGATTTAAGGAAAAATTGATTTCATTATTGACAATCAGAAAAAGAAGTTTGGTTTTGTAAGAGAATTGAGAAAGAGAGTTTTTTCAGTTGAAGCTGATTTGAAAGTTCTATATGAAAGTTCGACAGCTGATAATAAGGCTTGAAATAGAATGACTAAGTGGTCATACAAAACATAAATCATAGTGAACGATCATGAAGTGTCAATTGAAGACTTAAGAAGACTTTCAAATAATCTGGAAATTGCTTTTAATAAGCTTGACAAAGAAACTGTTGAAAGGCTGAATCTTTTTTCAAATACCCATGGGGCTGATATTCCTTCAGTGAAAGAGTTTCAAGAGAGAATGAATGCTTTTCAGTCTGAGTTTTGAAAGGTTTCATCCTTCAAAGATGAATTAGTATTTTTGAAGAAACAAAATTCTGTGTTATCCAAAGACAACAAGAATTTACAAAACAGAATTGATACTCTTGAATAAGTAATCAGAGTCTAGGAGGAGACATTCAAGAATCAGGATCAGCTTTTTTCAGATCAATAAGAGCTTCTCAGATCTCAGGGTGATTCTATATCTGAAGACAAGAATGAAATCAAAAATATGAAAGCTATTCTTCATGATTTGATAAAGAAGGAAAAGGAAAGAGAAAACAAATGACTGTTTTTTTAAACTCTAAAAACTTTTGTTATCATAATGAGTTTTTTTTGTTACCCTTTCCTTTGTCCTGCATTTTTTTTCTCTAACTCTTTCAGGAAACTAAAGGTTACCCCATTCGTTTTGTAAATCACAAAGGGGAAGAATGTTTTACAAAGGGGGAGAATTTTTTTCAAAGAGGGAGAATGTTTTAAATCACACTTCTAAATCAAGGAAAATCTATGAATGCAATCCTTAGAAAAATTCATACCTAAGGGGGAGTTATTTGTATTCAATTTCATATTCAGAAGAGTTTCCAATAACTCAGTGGGAGATAAGTATTTCTTTTTGTTTTTACTTTGTGTTTTTTGCTTTCCAAAAAAGGGGTGATTGTTGAGTCAAAAGTTCTCTTTTGACTTTTATATCTTGTTTTGGAAATCACAAATGTCTTTTACCCTGCTGATCGTACTGACCATGCTGATCGTACTGACCATGCTGATCATACTAACCATGCTGATCGTACTGACCATGCTGATCGTACTAAGCATGCTAATCGTACTGAGCATGCTGATCGTACTGACCATGCTGATCATACTGACCATGTTGATTGATTTGACTCTCTTATTCATACTAATACTTATGAATCTACCCACTATGTATCATATCAAATCATTACATAGTAATACTTATACTACTCATACTTTACTTTCATTACTTTCTTGTTTTAGTACTTAGTCAAAAACACATGTTTCATTTTAATCGTACTCATGTTTACCATCTTCATATATCTTTTTTTTAACCTAAAACGATGTCATTGAGTTAGTTATAAACTCCTCAAAACTATGTCATGTTTTCTGTTTCAATATGACCATTATAATGCTAGGTGTCCAAGTCCCTCTGAGTTTTTTTGGAGAAATATGACTGTTGGAGGAAATGTGACCGTTGGAACCTGAGGCCTATAAATAGGAGGTCATTTAAAGTTAAGAAAATATGTGTTTGAGACGTTTCTATATAAAGTTCTAGAGAGAGATACCATGAATTCTATCCTTCTTCGTGTGAAAGCCTTGGGATTACAAAATGTTAACGGTTTGTTCTTAGTTTTTGTATTTCTATAAGTTCTTTGTTTTTGCTTTGTGCGTCCGATTAGGTGATAACGATCGAGGGCTGCCGGGGATAGGCAGTGTAGAGACCCTAACCTTGACGCACATGGATATTACATTACTTTAGCGGAATACTTAATACAGAACAATAACAGACACACAAGGATCGTAATAGTTAGTGTCTTTGGAAACTTGGAACGTAATCTTCTAATCGTGGTGAAAGATCTTCAACATCTCCCATAAAGATCTTCCTTTTTTTTCTTACCTAAAACCTTTCTTTATATCCTGGGGAAAAGAAAACATAAAAAGGGTGAGCTAAAATGCTCAGTAAGGGTAAGAATGGATAAATTAAAACAAACCATATACATTTGAACTTAAAGACATGAACATAATTTTTAAACATCAAAATCTTGAGAAATGACACAAACCATGGAAGTACATAAGGCATAGATCATAAAGAAACATTAAGAATGATAAAATAGCATGGGAATAAAACATTTAATTGTGGAAACAATTAAGCACATGATATGATTTCTATAGTAGCTAAGGCATTGCTGCCAAGACCATCTTAGTGGACAAAGTCCCTTTCTGAATCGAGTTCACTCCTCGTTCCAGTCCTGTATTACTGAACTGGTTTAACTTTTCGTTCCAGCCATGTCTATATCATGAGATATAAATCTTTACCCAATGCATTGGAGGGAGATATGGGTCTCACCCATCTCATAATGAAATCATTCTTACTTGTGCCAGAAAATAAACTTAAAACATTCATCATAACCCAAATAATAAAATGGGTTTCATAAAAATCATCCCATAATTTCATAATACATATAAAACAAATGGACATTTCATCATAAGAAAAGTGAACCATGTAAATCATAGATAAATTAAACTTGAAACATACACATATAAAATAATTTCATCTTAGATGAAAAATGGTTTTGATAAAGCACTTCAAATGAATTCTTGAGGAAAATATAATTTCTTCTTGAAAATCATTTTCTTTTCACAAAATGCCATGAAATTTTAAAAGAAAGATATTTTGTTGTAAATAGTCATGAAATTTTTTGGAGGAATTTTCATGAAAATAAGGCTTTATAAAACCGTAAAAATCCATTCGTGCTGTATAAGTTAAAAAAACATTCTTCTCGTACTTTTGTTGGAAAAGTCAAAAAATACATCGTACGAAAAACGACAAAAGATTCCTTTCATATATTTTAATAAAAACTCACCAACGGGTAAAATTGGATTTAAAAAATTGTAGGTGGATGGAAATAATATTACATATTTTGGAAACATGGATGTGGATGATAAAATACACCCCAGTAATTTCTGAAGTATAAACAATCTTGGATAAAAACGAGATTGTGATATTTCCCTTACCTTAGGTCCGATTTGCTTCGTAAGTGTCCGAACCTCTTGTATAATGATTTAAATAATGTCATTGACTTATTATAGAATCATACTCATTGTTATGATATCATATATGGTTCACTTATGTCTTTATATTACCCGTTCTTTTGTAAATTCTATGTTAAAGAGCGTTTTGGGTAAAATCGTTTCATTTGTCATCCGTGTTTTGACTTGTAATTATTCATATGATTACTTAGATAATGATTACTTAATTCCAGAATATAAAACATGATTTATATATAATATATATTCAGAATATATATATATATATATAATAGATCATTAAATGGAAAGAAATACACCGTTCATGGAGACGGTAGACCGTACGTACGCATGAACGCTATTTTATTTTCCTTATTGAGTTGAATGGAATTAAGTAGATGACATACATATATATACAAATAAATCCCGTATCATTATTATGTCATATATTTCATTATTACTTATTATATATACTTTATAATCATTCATGAATGGTTAACGTGGAGAATGAATCTCATCGCGTCGTGGAGACGGTAGTCCGTATGTACGCACGAGCGATGATATCATTCTCATGATCGTGGAATTGTATTTGAGTGTATGTATAATATTTCAGAATCATTATGATTTTACAATAATCATATATTGTTATTATTTACACCATTATACCCATCCAAGTAAGGTGGTGGTGGAAAATAGATTACACCATGGCGTGGAGACGGTATTCCGTACGTACGCACACGCGGTGATTTCGTTTTCTGTAGGATGGATAGATGGTGAAATAAGGTTGTTTTATACATATAATAACATATCAGTATATCAGTGATACTGATGTTATTACTTTATAATTAAACAACCTAAGAAGAAGAAGTGGAAGAAGAAATAAAGATGAATGAATCGGTAACAGACATTACCTCTTCTTTGAAGCGCCTCTTTGATTCTTCCTCTTAGGAAACTAAAATTGGTCTTTGAAGAAGACCAGGACCTCTAAGATGTTTCTAGGGAAGTGGAGAAGAGAATTTGGCAGGGGTTGGCTGAGCTTGAAGCCTCAAAGTGGTGTGAGGAAGAGAGGGAGGAGGAGCCCTTTTATAAGGGAGGAGAGGGGCACCTTTGGAATAACTAAATATATTATTTTATTATAAAGCCAAATTCGGTTTAAAATAGCTCCAAAATTATTTATTTCGAAGCTAAGGTGGGGATGGGTTTAAATTCTCTCATAAAATAGAATTTAGACAAGTTTAGGTCATTATATTAACCTTATCTTTTAGTTTTAACTCTTAGTTAATTAGATTGACATTTACCATGTCACTTTGTATTTTTATATTATATAGTTAATAAACTTACCATATACATCCAAGCGACCCCAAAGTGGTACATTAATGATACAAATATCATGATATAAGTATCTTGGCCGAACCTTAGATTTTTAGGAATAAAATAACAATCAATAATATAATATTTCTTTTGAAAACTATTTTATGTCAATTTTGAGACTATTTAGTCATTGATTTTTGTGAAAATCATAACAGAATGATTGTTTAGAAAAAAGTTGATTAAATAAATACTAACATGTTCTATTAACCTATAAAATTAGTGGAATTCATAAAGAGTCTCAAATTACATTTAATTGGGTATTTATAACATTAATTATGTCAATATTTCATTTATAAGATAATTACTACATCATCTTTGTGTCATAAATAAATTAACTTATTTAAAGTCTAAAAATTACAAATAAAATATAATTATGTAGGAAATAATTTTAGCTTTCTAATGAATATTTATAGTCGAATTTATCTTATGTATAACCCTGTATTAAAAATTATATACTTATTAAACTTTGATTTTAACTATTTTAACCCTTCTTTAAATAAATTAATAATAAATGTCCTAATCTAATTCAAGTGGGCCTAAATGGTCATATTTTATTCGTAAGGTTGTTTTTGGTCAAATTAAACTTATCCAATAGAATTAGTACATGTGTTAGGGTAATAATAATATCATTTTTACCCTTAATTACCCTATTTACTTTTAACCGTGGTAAAAAAAAGTAAAATTTTACTATTCACCAAAAATTATTTTAATCTAATTGAACCACATTTTACTTATTGAGATCAACCGTGTCTCTCGGAGTTTTTGAAATTCCACTCACAGAAGCGGTAAAATTAAGTTTTATGAAAAATTCATTTTTTTAACTACCACTTAGTGGTTTCACTATTCATCAAAAAATGAAAGTTTCCAGAAAAATATCAAAAATTAGGCCTAAGATATATTTTATATTATTAATTCAAAAATTATGTCTATTTTATCAAATTCAAAACATATCAGTTGATTAATTAATTTAAAAATTAAATCCCGTCGTCCAAACAAATAACGTGTTTTTCAGAGATAATAACTATCAAAAGATTGACACTTGTTTATGTCTGGTTTAAATGTGAAATTACATCCAATGACCAACATTGTATTAAATTGTAAAAATATATTCTAAATATACTTTAAAACAACTCAAATTAATAATTTATCACTATTAATTATTTCAATTAAAAACGTTGTTTTTAATTAAAATTTAGTAATTTTCACTATTCATCAGAAAATGAAAGTTATCCGAAAAGTACCAAAATTTCACCCTAAGATAATTTCAATATTCCAAATCCAAAAATGAAGTCCATTTTGAATACTTAAATTTACAAAATTTCAAAAATTGGTTATTACTATTCATAATGGCTAGTTTTAATAATATTTTAATAGCATATTGTTGTTTAGTGAAACTCGTTATTGCATACTACACACGCTATCGAGGAAGGTTGCGATTGCGTGTAATGCAAGGAAAGTCAAGGATGTGTGTTGTGCAATATCCTTTTGGTGTAGCGTACAACAGAAGACATTAATGAAATTAAAAAGAATATTTTTCATAAAATATAGGGGTGTTACATTCTACCCCCCTTAAAATGAATTTCACCCTCGAAATTCGTCGGGGTTATAAATGGGTTACTACTCGAAATTTTATTTAATATAAACCAACATCATAAAAAGTAATACCAAAACCAATCTTTAAAAACAAAAGTATGAAACGTAACGGTTACCCAAATAAACTAATCACTGGGTTTCCACATAGGTGAAAATATGGATATGGAAGAGAAATCTAACCATCTTGTTCTGATGGAGAGTGGTAGAGAACATGGCTATGGAAAATCCAGGAATCAAAAAGCCATAAATTTGTGAAGATCTAAGGTACCATATGATTAATCAGATATAAGAGCACTAGGACAACATTTTTGGTTTTCAAGATCATTTCCCTAAAGTTAAAGAATTTGAATTAGAATAAATACTTACTTTATTTTGGTATAATATCACTGTTGTTCATGATTTGAACAATTTCCACTTCATCTATTAAATAAATGAAGTTGAATTTGTTATTCATGAAGTGTTAATAGATCATGTGATAGAATGATGGGTCATTCCATCTATTTCAAACAAAAGGTTAGAAAAGTTATCAAAAATTACATAAGTCCATCTATAGTGAGATTAATCATATATAGTTCCTAAAATGGACTTATACTTCATATATCATACTGCTTAATATAATAAAACTAGTTTCTACTAAACATGGACTTCCTATAGGCCAGTGGTAGGCGATAAAGGCCAGTCGCACTTCGGTTGTGGGTTCGATTCCCATAGCCTTGTCCGACGCGATGGGCTATCGCCCGTCCTGCAGGTTGTCCTTTTTCCAAAGCTATATTACTATAACATCCCATCAATAATATCGAAAAAAGTTCTATCCTTAAACAATACTAACTTATGTCCAACATAATCCATTCCAATCTTTAGGCTTATCTAAAATACTTCGGTCCAAGATCATAGTATAAAGAAAATGATTACTTGAAATGTCACATAAAAATCACGTGAATGCCATCATTTATCCCCCATATATCATAATATATATCTTGTTGGTCAAATTACAAACATGTGAATAACTTAATCATGTATTTTCTTGAAGAATGAATACCCATTGAACCTTAGTGAAAACATGAATGCTGTTAAAAGTTAACTCTTTCCACATACCAAAATCCTCAAAATTCTATATACTCAAACCATGATATAACCTTCTCCATATATCAGTCATGAGCTCATGAATACTACCAAACATTTAATTTTCTCCTTATCCCTTCCTTATGCGCATATCATCTATTTTACAAAAATATCTGAATAACCTTTCATGGTTACTAATACCATTAATCATACACTTCCAGAACATAGGAAAGACAACAGTGTAACAATCCTTAGATGTATCTTTATTCCATAGTTCCATGAGATTACTTATACAACATTACACTTGATAAACATGTAATCATTCCACTACCTTCTTAAACCATTGACCGGGGTTCAACAATTCTTTCATCTCACATATCATTTGTAGTCTCTTCATCATCATCAACATAAATACTACCCATATGACCATACTGATTCTCTTCATGAGACTTTCCCTTAGAGCATTGGTTTGCATAATTCTTGTACATTCCACATTTAAAACATTTAACCATTGTTGATGTCGTAGCAATACCATTATCCTCATCCCGGGTGTTAACTGAACCTTTTCCTTTGCACTTAATGGATTTGTGTCCTTCTTTTCCACACCCAAATCATCTTCCAGTTCCTTTGAAACATTATCCTTGATGCCTCTTCCCACATGATTTACATAAGGGAAATTGAACTTTCATTCCTTTATGATCATCATGAAACTCCATCTTTCTCTTTTTAGCCGAGTCAAGAAACTTACCAAATTTTACTTTATTGATCATATTAGGAGATTGCTGATTCAGCAAAATAATGATGTTTGGACTTCCAAATCCCATTTCATTTGGTTGCTCATGAAGAATATCATTCCATTGTCCATCATATCCTCCATTATCGTGAATCATCTTGTTTCCAGCCATTTTCTAAAATCGAAAAAGAATAGTGTGAGAGGAAAAAATCATAATAAAGGGGGAGTAACTTCAATATCTAACGTCTTTGGTTTAATATAATATCGTTACCATAGTTCTAGGACTATATCCTATACGTATACTTATCCTTAGGGACATCCTTAGACATACCTTAGAAATATCTCTAGGGATTTCACTAACATTCTCGCATCCTAGTTTCCAAAGGTTGACTAAACCTTTCCTCTGATACCAACTGTTGAGACCCTAAGCTTGACGTACATGGATATTACATTACTTTAGCAGAATACTTAATACATAACAATAATAGACACACAAGGATCGTAATAGTTTAGTGTCTTTGGAAACTTGGAACGTAATCTTCTAATCGTGGTGAAAGATCTTCAACATCTCCCTTAAAGATATTCCTTTTTTTCTTACCTAAAACCTTTATTTATATCCTGGGGAAAAGAAAACATAAAAAGGGTGAGCTCAAATGCTCAGTAAGGATAAGAATGGATAAAATAAAACATACCATATACATTTGAACTTAAAAACTTGAACATAATGTTTAAACATCAAAATCTTGAGAAATGACACAAAACATGGAAGTACGTAAGTCATAGATCATAAAGAAACATTAAGAATGATAAAATAACATGGGAATAAAACATTTAATTGTGGAAACAATTAAGAACATGATATGATTTCTATAGTATCCAAGGCATTGCTGCCAAGACCATCTTAGTGGACAAAGTCCCTTTCTGAATCGAGTTCACTCCCCATTCCAGTCCTGTATTACTGAACCAGTTTAACTTTCCATTCTAGCCATGTCTATCTCATGAGATATAAATCTTTACCTAATGCATTGGAGGGAGATATAGGTGCCACCCATCTCATAATGAAATCATTCTTACCTGTGCCACAAAATAAACTTAAAACATTCATTATAACCCAAAGAATAAAATGGGTTTCCTAAACATCATCCCATCATTTCATAATCCATATAAAACAAATGAAAATTTAATCATAAGAAAAGTGAACCATGTAAATCATAGAGACATTAAACTTGAAACATACACATATGAAATAATTTCATCTTAGATGAAAAATGGTTTTGATAAAGCACTTAAAATGAATTCTTGAGGAAAATATAATTTCTTCTTGAAAATCATTTTCTTTTCACAAAATGCCATGAAATTTTAGAAGAAAGATATTTTGTTGTAAATAGTCATGAAATTTTTTGGAGGAAGTTTCATGAAAATAAGGCTTTATAAAACCGTAAAAATCCATTCGTTCCGTATAAGTTAAAAAAACATTCTTCTCGTACTTTTGTCAGAAAAGTCAAAAAATACCTCGTATGAAAAACGACAAAAGATTCCTTTCATATATTTTAATAAAAACTCACCAAAGGGTAAAATTGGATTTAAAAAATTGTAGGTGGATGTAAATAATATTACATATTTTGTAAACATGGATGTGGATGATAAAATAAACCCCAGTAATTTCTGAAGTATAAACAATCTCGGATAAAAATGAGATTGTGATATTTCCCTTACCTTTGGTCCGATTTGCTTAGTAAGTGTCCGAACCTCCTGTATAATGTTTTAAATAATGTCATTGACTTAATTAAGAATCATAATCATTGTTATGATATCATATATGGTTCACTTATGGATTTATATTACCCGTTCTTTTGTAAATTCCATGTTAAAGAGCATCTTGGGTAAAATCGTTTCATTTGTCGTCCGTGTTTTGACTTGTAATTATTCATATGATTACTTAGATCATGATTACTTAATTACAGAATATAAAACATGATTTTATATAATATATATTCAGAATATATATATATATATATAATAGATCAGTAAATGGAAAGAAATACACCGCTCATGGAGACGGTAGACCGTACGTACGCATGAACGTTGTTTTATTTTCCTTATTGATTTGAATGGAATTAAGTAGATGACATACATATATATACACATAAATACAGTATCATTATTATGTCATATATTTCATGATTACTTATTATATATACTTTATAATCACTCATGAATGGTTAACGTGGAGAATGAATCTCATCATGTCGTGGAGACGGTAGTCCGTACGTACGCACGAGCGATGATATCCCTCTCATTATCGTGGAATTGTATTGGAGTGTATGTATAATATTTAAGAATAAATATGACTTTACAATAATAATATATAGTTATTATGTACACCATTATACCCATCCAAGTAAGGTGGTGGTTGAAAATAGATTACACCACGGCGTGGAGACGGTATTCCGTACGTACGCACGCGCGGTGATTTCGTTTTCTGGAGGATGGATAGATGGTGAAATAAGGTTGTTTCATACTTATAATAACAGATAAGTATATGAGTGATACTGATTTTATTACTTTATAATGAAACAACCTAATAAGAAGAAGTGGAAGAAGAAATAAAGATGAAAGAATTGGTAACGGACATTACCTCTTATTTGAAGCGCCTTTTTGAGGCTTCCTCTTAGGGCACTAAAATTGGTCTTTGAAGAAGACCAGAACCTCTAGGATATTTATAGGGAAGTGGAGAAGAGAATTTGGAAGGGGTTGGCCGAGCTTTAAGGCTCAAAGTGGTGTGAGGAAGAGAGGGAGGAGGAGCCCTTTTATAAGGGAGGAGAGGGGTACCTTTGGAATAACTAAAAATATTATTTTATTATAAAGCCAAATTCGGTTTCAAATAGCTCCAAATTGATTTATTTCGAATCTAAGGTGGGTATGGGTCGAACCCCTCTCATACAATATAATTTAGGCAAGTTTAGGTCATTATATTAACCTTATCTTTTAGTTTTAACTCTTAGTTAATTAGATGATGTTTACCGTGTCACTTTGTATTTTTATATTATATAGTTAATAAACTTACCATATACATCCAAGCGACCCCCAAGTGGTCCATTAATGATACAACTATCATGATATAAGTATCTTGGCCTAAAATTATATTTTTAGGAATAAAATAACAATCAATAATATAATATTTCTTTTAAAAACTATTTTATGTCAATTTTGAGACTATTTAGTAATTGATTTTTGTGAAATTCACAACAGAATGATTATTTCGAAAAAATTTAATTAAATAAATACTAACATGTCCTATTAACCTATAAAATTAGTGTAATTCATAAAAAGTTTCAAATTACATTTATTTGAGTATCTATAACATCAATTATGTCAATATTTCATTAATAAGATAATTACTGCATCATCTTTGTGTCATAAATAAATTAACTTATTTAAAGTCTAAAAATTTCAAATAAAATATAATTATGTAGGAAATCATTTTAGATTTCTAATGAATATTTATAGTCGAATTTATCTTATGTATAACCCTGTATTAAAAATGATATACTTATTAAACTTTGATTTTAACTATTTTAACCCTTATTTAAATAAATTAATAATAAATGTCCTAATCTAATCCAAGTGGGCCTAAATGGTCATATTTTATTCCTAAGGTTGTTTTTGGTCTAATTACACTTATCCAATAAAATTAGAACATGTGTTAGGGTAATAATAATATCATTTTTACCCTTAATTACCCTATTTACTTTTAACCGTGGTAAAAAAAAGTAAAATGTTACTATTCACCAAAAATTATTTTCATCTCATTGAACCACATTTTACTTACTGAGATCAACTGTGTCTCTCGGATTTTTGAAATTCCACTCACAGAAGCGGTAAAATTAAGTTTTATGAAAAATTCATTTTTTTGACTACCACTTAGTGGTTTCATTATTCATCAAAAAATGAAAGTTTCCAGAAAAATACCAAAAATTAGGCCTAAGATATATTTGATATTATGAATTCAAAAATGATGTCTATTTTACCAAATTCAAAACATATCAGTTGCATTAATTAATTTAAAAATTAAATCCCGTCGTCAAAACAAATAGCGTGTTTTTAAGAGATAATAACTATCAAAAGATTGACACTTGTTTATGTCTGGTTTAAATGTGAAATTACATCCAATGACCAACATTGTATTAAATTGTAAAAATATATTCTAAATATAATTTAAAACCACTCAAATTAATAATTTATCACTATTAATTATTTCGATTAAAAAGGTTGTTTTTAATTAAAATTTAGTAATTTTCACTATTCATCAGAAAATGAAAGTTATCCGAAAAGTACCAAAATTTCACCCTAAGCTAATTTCGATATTCCGATTCCAAAAATGAAGTCCATTCTGAAAACTAAAATTTCAAAAATTTCAAAAAGTGGTTATTACTATTCATAATGGCTAGTTTTAATAATATTTTAATAGCATATTGTGGTTTAGTGAAACTCGATATTGCGTACTACACACGCTATCGAGGAAGGTCGCGATTGCGTGTAATGAAAGGCAAGTCAAGGATGCGTGTTGTGCAAGCTCCTTTTGGTGTAGCGTACAACACAAGACATTAATGAAATTAAAAATAATATTTTTCATAAAATCTCGGGGTGTTACAGGCAGACGGTGCTACCGATCATTGTATCGAGGGCTTTCAAGTTATTGAAAGACAGAGGTGCCGATTACCTGCAAAATTGAGGGCTTGAAGGGATAACAAGACAGACGTACTGATCATCGTATCGAGGGATTGCAGGGATAGCAAGATAGACATACCGGTCATCGTATCGAGGGCTTGCGGGGATAGCAAGACAGATGTACCGATCATCGTATCAAGGGCTTACCAAGGTGGTGGTAAGATAGACATATTATCCTAGGTAAAAGGATAACCCTACTCTTTGGGATAAAAGAATTGTAATACTTTTACATTTCAACTGCTATTTGATTTAAGAAAGGAAATTGTAATGTTTTCTTTTCTTCATTCCGTATTCATTGTAATTGTTTCAATTACATTCATACTACTGCATATTGTATTGATTGATTCTATACGCTTTATGGTAGAATCCTTCACTATTGCATTACTCTGATTATTGTATTCATATTGAATACAATTTCTTTACTTTTCTTATAGTATTACACCATATCATACCTTTATATTCAATAAAATTGTGGATGCTAGTTTTTGTTGTGAATTGTATTAGTTTAAGATCATTTAAACTAATTTTTTTGTTTACACATAGTTTTCAAACATACAATTCACCCCCCTCTTGTATTGTTCCATCTAATATACATATACATCTACATATTCGATCCAACACTTGGGAAATCTCTTTTAGTGAGACAAAAAAAGACTAGAAAATGATGAATATTCTTGGGAGAGGAATTTGAAAAAATATAAACAAGATCCAAATCTTAGAAGGTGTGAGAAGAAGAGGTGGTTAGGGGTGGTATTTATAGTAGAGGAGAGGTGTTTTTTATTATTTTATTAATTTGTTTATTATTTTGCCTCAAAAATATCAATAGTAATTATTATTATGACTAAATATAGTAAATAGTGCATGTGAGTTTGAATCAATGGTTACTTACATCATTCATGAAAAAACAATTCATGTATTTGGCTTAAAATTATTAATACCGCAAATTACTATATTTCACTATTCACCAAAATTCAACTATTTTAGAAAAATACTGAAAAATCAGCCTAAACATTTTTGACATGTAGAATTAAAAAATTGGCTCCATTTTATGAAAATAATTTTATAAATATGATAAATTTTATTTTTAATTAAAATCACAATTTACTTAAAAAATAATGATTTTAATATTATAACTGATTTTATGAAACTTTTAAAAATTAATTAAGGTATCATAAAATTATATTATAATAATAAGATAAAAATATATTAATATATTAATATATTTTATAAAAAAAAATTTTCTTCTAAATTAGTGCATTAATTACAAAATTGTAAATTAATAATTATGTTTCATGAAAATATCAATACTTAATTTATATTTAAAAAAAATTATTTACTTATACCATTATATAAATATAATATATTTTCATTTATAAATAAATAAATTTTATTTATAATTTTATAGGTGAGGTTACAATTCTATTGGACAATTTACTGTTGGTAATGGTTACATTACTATTCCAATGATCATGTTAATATTCCATTAGTAAAGGTTCTCTAACTTCTAGAAATACCTCTTATTTCATTCATTCCTTATTTATAAAGTTTGTATTATGTTATCTATGTGATTTTTATGCCATTTATACTATATGAAATAACTATAAGAAATGAATTTACATTTATAAAATTATGGGTTGTTATACATCCCCCCACAATTCATAACATTTCCCCCACCTCAAAAACCAACTCTTCTTTAAGGTGAAAACATAGGAACCTTCATATCATATTTGGATGCATCACTCTTGGAAATGTGTTATTCAACCCTTCTATTATAAAATAGTGCTGGATCGCTTCTGCAAAAATCATAGCCAGCCCATATCACCTTCCTTATAATGTTGGATACCTCAAAAAATAATTTGTACCCACCAGAAAGTTTAGCTACTGAAACATCAATAAAAACTACAAAATTGGACCTTATTTGTCATGTAAAGACCATAATATTATTACTTGAAAACTTGATCCACTTTTCTGTTAAAAAGAGAGAGTGTTCTGTATTGTTAAACCCAACACCCTCAGAATAATTACTTCTTGTTAAAGATCCATCTTTATGTACATCTATATTGGCCAAAACCAGGATCTTCTTTTTTCCTGAAGAACCAGTGAATTCTAACCACTCCCCTTTATTGATCTCCATGTACCTAAGTAGAATTACCTCCTAACCATTATTCAAAGAAATCATACCACCTTTTTATGTAAAAAATGCAATAATAGTATGAATAACACCAATATCTTTAGGAATGGTTTATGTCCTTTCTTTTCCTAGGATAAATTGACACTGAAAATTTATTATTCTCTTTATAGAAGCCTTTCACTCTCGAAATTTTGACCCATTCTTGTTGGTGATAAAAAGTTTCCTTGTAATACCTGATCTATCTATTGATAAAATGGTCCAATTTGTAAAATCATACTAGGTGAAAGAATAGTCATTTTATTTAGGAAAATTTGATCAAGTTGATAAATAACAATTAAGGTTTCCATCTATGCATATGAAACTTCCTCCCTTGCAGCACCACCATCCTTTAAACACAACATGATGGAAAATATCAATCCCCCAAGGAGTCTATTCCAGTTCTATTTATGGATAATATTTTTTATAAGTCATCCTAAAAAAAATTAAACTCCCACATGAAAAAAATACACATAAATTTTCCCACATATACTAGACATAGTAGTAATATAACCAAGAGATACCTTGATCAATTGAAAAAAATGAAACTTTTATTTTAGAAAATTCATACTATAAAAAATTTATTCCAATGAGGAATCATAAATTCCATCCCTCGTGTCTTAATTACACAATATCCTCAATATTATTTTTGTCCATCGCTACCAGTACACCATGCCTGCTAAAAAGTTTTATCAATTAGTAGGTTCTTTAAGGTGAACTTGAAAAAAAATCTCACACTCATCTCTAAAACCATTTTTGATCTCCTCATGACACAAATTATAATAGTTATAACAAAATCAATGTTCAAGGAAGAGTGGTTTTTGACCTTCCCAAGACACAAACCATATTTTTTTTTGTTTTTTTGAGGGATTAAAATAGTCGAATAATAGGTACACATGCATAGGTCAATTCAGTATAGTAATAAAACTGATCAGAAGAGAAAGGAACGTATGGATCAACCATAATTTTGTTTACCTAACCTGACTATACCTTCATTTGAGTAGGAAAAATTTCACAAGTCATGGTTGAGGGAAATTTTTTGTGGAGAAATTAATGACACAATTTACCATGAACAAATATCACAAATAATGATATCAAAATCTAAAAGGTTTTATAATGACACAACCAATAATATCATTGATGACATAAATTTTTATAAAAATCAACCCTTGATGTTGAAATCTTACTCATGCTTATCATTCTACCAATGAATTTTGAAAAAAATTCATTTTCCATATGTTCCATATGATAATGTTACATGATATATATTTTTTTTATTTAATTTTTATATGTTTTTAGTTTTTTTGAATATTTTAACAGAAAACATAATATTAAATTCACACAAAACACACAAATTAAAATCCTAAATATCTACCCCAAATTGTTTTCCCCTCACCCACACTTAAAATATTGCATTGTCCAAAATGTGAACCTATGAGATGATATATGCAAATAAAATGTATAATTTTAAATAATATAAGTAATATAAAAGTGAAAGGGTTAGGAACAACCTGCAATTTTCAAGTAATGATGGGATCATCTAGTATGATGAAATCCACCGCATCAGTAGAAAGTCCCTCAATGTATTGCTTCTAGAATTTTCCATTGACTATAAAGCTCCTTCTAGTGTCCTCTTGTGTGATCTCCACTGCACCATAAGGAAAAACATTAGATACAATATGAGTAATTGTTCAATGATTTGGTGATGTGGGCAGCTTGCACATAACTTCTTAAATCAATCCTAGTACTCATACACTAACTCCACTTGAGCTTTCTTGATTCCTGAGATCTCTTTTCAAATAGAATTGGTTCTTGATGCTCGAAAAAATATCTTCAATAAAAGATGTTTCAAATCATTCCAACATGTTACAACTTCAGTTTGTAATTAATACATCCAATCCTTTGGAGTTGCATCAAGTGAGAATGAGAATGATCTTAGTTTTAATTTATTTTATGTTAAATTTACTGGTTTTAAGGTTGATCAAACCACATTAAATTCTTTTAGATGTTTATTGGGATCCTCCCCAGAGAGGCCACAGAATTTTAGAAGTAAGTGAATTAACCCAAATTGTAGTTCAAAGTCTGATTTGAGATTTGGTTATGCAATACAATTTGGTTGATAGTTAATATCTTGTGTATCAAATTCTTGAATGGTTTTATTATGTTTATTTTTATTATTTTAATCCATTGGTTCTTGTTTTATGTTTGATTCAGAATTTTTTCTAATATCAGTGTTACTGGAATAGAGGAATTATTCAACTGGTTGAATGTTGAAACTTCCCATATACTGAGACTATTTGATTCGAGCTCAAAGGATACGTTCAATATTAGGGTCAAGATCTAAGCGATCCCGAGGATTAGTTCATTTCATAAATCAAATTCGCCTCTCTAAGGAGGAAGTAATTTTAAAAACAATATTAAATGTATTTTGAAAATAAAATAAAAGGGAAAAAGAACACTAATTAAATGGATGGGGGGGTGTCACGACCCATCCCCCGAGGCCCGTGCCGTGACTACCCCAAGCCTGCCTTCCATAGGCCAGGGGATGGTGACTAGAACTGAAAGGAATATTACCTAAAATGGAAAGGCATTGAATTTATAACCTATAAACTCACACAAACCATGCACACAACAAGATATGAACAAAAGTAATATGTATAGTAAAAATATTGTTTACAATAAGAAAAAGGGGCCAGGATACAAGACCAACTTGAAAGTACAAGAAAATTGGGAAGTACAAGTAAACTGGAACAACTCCTATGAACTCCCACCAAGGATCCTACCTGAAGGGTAGGTACAGCTCTCAAACGGTCATCTCTATAGTATGACTCGTCTAATGTACACCTCCTAGCTACCTCCAAACCACATCCTCAGTCAGCGCTGTACGTTGTCTACACCAAACACAACAAGGTGCGGGCATAGCCCGTGTAGGGGTGAGTATAACGATACTCAGTAGGGACCCCGAGACCCTCAAAGGTCTCATAAAATCCACAAAGGATAAACCAAAAATCATGTAAACAACTAACAACCCTAATTAGGTATATTCCCATATATATACCTAAGTTATCGAGTAAACCCATCCCAACCATGAAGAAACATAAAGCCCAACTCAAAATCCCCATGCTAAACTGTTCCACGGAGGAAAGAAACACCAAAAAGGTAACACCACAATGGTAAGTACCACAAAGGTAAGGCCACACATAAGAATACCACGAAGGTATCACCACGTTGGTAAGTACCACACAAGTATGCCAAACAGAAGAATACCACTAAGGTATCACCACAATTATAAGTACCACAAAGGTAACACCAAATAAAATAATACCGAAAATGTATCACCACAAGGGTAAAGATTCATCTCACACTAGGTATAAATTAGGTACAATAGTAAAGAAGATTTGATGTAACAACTGAATAATATTACTCTATTAAGAGACAGACTCACGTAGGATCCTAAATCATCAGACCCACGTTGGATCCTAGATCATCATACCCACATAGGATCCTAGTACAACAGTCCCACATTGGATCTTAGAGTAGTACCACATGGATTCCTATAGTGAATCCAAGAGGGATACTATAACATAGACCCACGTAGGATCCCAAAACACAGACCCACAAAGGATCCCTTTCTCATGATAAAACCAACTACAGGGTTCCCGCACTAAGATCGCTTGATTCCGGGAGGGTCCTCTCCACAAGCCACATGTCGATACTCCAACTGCCACAAAGTCCCTTGAAGAAGTATCCCAATGGAACAACACTTAATAGGGGTCTCAATGCAATAGACAGTGTGTTAATCGGACGACCAATCAGTAAGTTATTGTCCTTTTAGTCTCGAGGGTCTAGTTCAATTCTTGTTCGATCCAACCTGGCCATACCCCAACATTATTTAAAAATCAAGTGAGGTATACCAAAAGGACCGTATCAATCCAAGGTTTCTAGTTCTGTAGACGGTTTATCAAACAGTTGCCCATAGCTCAATATATGGTCGAAAGAGTAGGAAGGGGTCGAAGTTGGTCTGGGTCTGGTCTGACCCAGTCAGACTGACCTGGTCTGCTAGGTTTGGCCCATTGGGCAGCCCACGGTGCAGCCCATTATGGTGGCCCGCTAGATGGCCCGTAGTGCGGCATGCGTTGGGTGGCTCGATAGCCAACGACTGTCCGGACGAACAACTCTCCTCCGCGGCCGATCGTGCACCGCGCCACCACTGGTGGTCGGTAGTAAGCTGGACACCCCTCCATCACCACTACGGCCTTGCGCCGCAGACCCTGCATACCAGGCGTCGTGAATGTGCACCGCCACCACCATTACGTGGCAGGCCGTGCGCTGGCCGTCGTCCGTGCTCTGCTGCAGCCGACGGGTCACGACCTTTCTCCGGTGGCACGGTTGCGCCACCACCATCTTCACGGCTGATCATTGTGTTATATGCTACTCCTGATTCCTACTGGCATCAGTCGCTGGCACCAGTCTCCGTCCTCCTCCATTGCGATGAACTCATCAAAAATCACAAAGGTTATGGAGTGGTCGGGCCATGTTTTTTTGGCCCCCACCCTCCACGTTAGAACGGTAGGAAACGACTCATGGGGAGAGATTCAATGTAAAAGAAATTAATGAAGAACAATCAAAACACACCCTTACCTCAATTGCTCGTTGGAGGATTCATGAGATAAAGTCAGTGAAGGCAGTGAGGGTGCCAACGATCGTCACTTCTGCAACACGCTTCCGAAGTCAGGCTTGAGCATCATCCTCTTTCTTGATTCCAAAGTATGTTCTTTGCTGGAGAGGGATTTCTTCATTGGAGGAAGAGTTTCTCCAAAGTTCTCCCCAAGCCACCCTTTTCCAATGATTCTCCCTAAAGAAATGAGAATCCAAAAAATTAAAATAGGTTAATCAAATAAATTCACATTGGCACAATTAAAGTTGGAACAATTAAATGGAACCATTAAATGGCACAATTAATTAATTGGAGAGTTGAAAGGTTTTCCCCCATTAAGAGGGGTTCAGATGGTACCCACCACCAATAATTCAAATTGGGGTGTTTTCTAGCTCGGGTGGTCCCCACCTCCATAACTCAAAAAGATAGGTTTCATGAAAAATAAAAATGTTAATTTTTTTTATTATTCCATAAAAAAGTGAAAAACTAACTTCTACCCTCGACCTATTGTGGTTGAGGTGAAGGTATACATAAGTGAATATCAGTGCTGTGAGTCTTGAGGGCCCAATTTTCAATCGAAATCCACATAATAGGGGTCTCAACACAGTAGAAGATGCATCAATCGAATGCCCAGTCTGTAAGTTATTGGACTTTTAGTCCCGAGGGCCTCGTTGGATTCGTGTTTGATCCAACCCGGATGTTACCCAAATTTATCCAAAACTCAAGTGGTGTATACCAAAAGGACCATCTCAATCCAAGGTTTTAGGCACCATAGACAGTTCATTAAATGATTTCCCATAGCTCAAGATATGGCCAAAAGAGTATGAAGGGGTCGAAGTTGGTCCCAGTCTGGGCCGACCCGGCTTGGGACGACCCGGCTTAGGCTGACCCGTCTTGGGCTGACCCGACCCGGTTCAAATTGACCTAGCCATACTTTGGTCCGGCCCTATCTTTGACCTGGCCCTATGGGTCTAGCCCAGCCCACTAGCATGGCGTGGCCTGCTAGGTGGCCAGTTGTCCGACAACTCGCTGGACGACCATCCCTCCTCCGCGGCGCGGTCGTACGCCACGCCTCCACCAGAGGTTGGCAATGAGACAGCCACCCCTCCATCACCGCCGTGACCTCACGCCAGGGCCCCTGCATTTCGAGCGGCACAGACGCACGCCACCACCACCATCCCATGGCCGACCATGTGCCAACCGCCGTCCTCGCTCTGCCGGGACCGACGGGCTTCGACCCTTTTCTGGTGGCGCAGTTGCGCCACCGCCGTCTTTGCAGCCGACTGGTGTGCCGACCGCCGCTCCTGAGTCCTACCAGTGCCAGTCACCGGTACCAGTCACCATCCTCCTCCATCATGATGAATGCATCAAAAACCACAAAGGTTGTAGAGTGGTTAGGCCCTGTTCGTTTGGCCCAAACCCTCCGCGTTAGAGCGGTAACAAGCGTCTCATGTGGAGAGATTCAATGTAAAAGAAATTAACGAGCATGAATAAAAATGAACCCCTACCTCGATTTCTTATTGGAGGAGTCGCGAGATGAAGTTGGTGAAGGAGGTGAGGGTGCCAACGATTGTCACTTCCGCAACACGCTTCCGAAGTCAGGCTCGAGTGTCGTCATAATTCTTGATTCCGAAGTATGTTCTTCATTGTAGAGGGCATTCTTCATTGGAGGAAGAGTTTATCCAAAGTTTTCCACAAGCCTCCCTTTTCCAACAATTTCCCCAAGGAAATGAGGATCTAAAAAATTAAAATAGATTAATCAAATTAATTCACATTAGCACAATTAATGTTGGCACAATTAATGTTGGCACAATTAAATGGCACCATTAAATGGCACAATTAATTAATTGGAAAGTTGAAAGGTTTTCCCCCATTAAGAGGGGTTTGGGTGGTCCCCAACACCAAGAATTAAAATTGTGGGGGGGGGGGAGTTTCTTGCTCGGGTATTCCCCACCTCTATAACTCAAAAAGAGAGGTTTCAAGAAAAATAAAAAAGTTAAATATTTTATTTTTATTCTTCCATGAAAATGTGAAAAACTAACTTCCACCCTTGACCTATTGCGGTTGAGGTGAAGGTCTCCTTAAGAGAATATCGATGATGCAAGTTCAATGGTGTCCTCAGATTTTAATTCCAAGCACCGGTTCAAAATTTACAAAAACCTGCTTGCAGGTTTACTGAACGTACCTGAAAAAAAGTTCATAAATTCATTCCAGGCACTCTAAGCCTCGGAATCACATGCCGTCAATTTTCACGAAATTGTAATATTCCCATATAATTTAAAAAAAAAATTCATGAAATTTCATGATCTTTATAGGGGGGTTGTTTATAAATATATAAGAATTAATTTTTAAGAAGATTATATTTTTTTGATTTTGTTTTTGGAATGAGATTTTATTAATAAAACACAATGAGAATATGCTTTTTTTTAGAAAATATTTTCAGAAGGCATAATCTATCTAACTCTACCTCTTAATTTACTTATTAATTATTATAATTTAAATTAATAACCACTTAATTTTTTATCCCCTAATTTTTAACCCCTAACCCTATGATAATTAATTTTACCACAAAGATGAGGTGAATTAGACCCTAGGCTAGCTTCAGAACATGAAATTGAAACACCCTACATTGATTGATGTTATAAGGATACCTTATGATCAATGGTAAATTAAGGCACATATAAATTTTTTAAATGAGATATAATTGAGTTTAGGGATTATATTTTAACTCTATAAATTGATCTCATGTGGTTTTTTATTACCGATTAAAATCACTTTCTCACAATTCACATAATTCTCAACCTTGTGTGTTTTGGGTTTATTATTCAATTGATCTATTAGTTTCATTTAAATTAAAAAATAAATTAATATCTAATATTATGTGAATTACAGTATCTCATTGATTCAAAATAAATTAATGAATAAGGTTATAGGTAGATAAATTAATAAAAAGAACTACTCTTCTATGGGTGGTGTAGTCACCGGAGAAACATTTTGCATGTGAAAATGTTTAGAAATGGTATAACCAAATCTCATTTCTACTCTTGATTCTGTCCCAAATAGGATAAGTAAATAATAAGATAATTTAACAAAACATTAGAAAATAGAATAAATAAAAGATGAACAAAGAAGTTTATTATGACAACACAAACATTACAACATGAGAAAGAGAGGAAGGCTACGATGAAGGTATCGTAGATTCAAGAGATCTCCATTTTAGTATACGGAGATTCAGAACCTACAAGGTGATGAGAGGAATCCTATGGAACTTTAAATTGGAATCACTTTATTCCTTGGTTGAACTTACAAATGTGGTGCCCAAGGTTGCAATTTATAGCCAAAATGGGACGTGGTTTTGGGCACCCAGATTTCGAGATACCAATTATGTCTTAGTTTTGGGTTGGTAAATAGCCTTATATCAACTTGGAAAAAAGAAAAAAGTTTTATTACATAATATTTTCTATCTCCTATCAAATTTGGTGGCCAATAAAGGATTAAAACGTGAGATATGGTAGAAATATAGAACAAAATCATTGATTTTGTGCAGATTATGTCCCTTGGACAGATTGGTTCAGATTGACCCCTTACTGAATGAATTGGGATTCAGTTTCCTGAGATGAGTTGTATCTCATGAAGTTGTGGAAAGGCCCATAAAATTTCATCCCATTTTGAGGCATGTATTTAGAGAAATTTTAAAAATAGTGGACATATATCCTTGGGCTTCTATGCAGTTTGGACTATTTCCCTTCTAGATCATCTTCGACCCTCCAAATCACCTTCTCCTACAACAAAATCACCAAAACAAGAATAATTTCCCTTTTTAACTGAGATAAAAATTTAATAATTAAATCAAATGTGATGTAAAATTTAATATAATATTTGTAATTTTAAATACAAAATTTTTTAAAATAGTGATGTAAGGGTGAAATGAAGTAGTGAATTGTGATGCGATCACACCCCCACATTTACCCTTTTTCACTCCTAAGAAAACCTCTTATAATGTATTCCAAAACATTGTGAAAATATATTCATGTTCATATTATTCAATCCCCATTGTAAATATAGTCAAAGTAAGAATACCATCAAGAGAAAATAACAATAAAATTTTAAGTCATTGTCTTATAAATTATATCAAAACATAATCTAGTGAGATTAATGGAACTTATCATAGTGAAAAAATTCAAGGGTCCACTATACCACTAATTCCCCACTTGTGTGTGTGCCAACCATTTCAAGCTCATACCTCCACCTTTTATTTAGTATATTAAGGTCATGTAAAATAATTCTTCTGACCTGGTTTAATTCATCGAACCTCTTCAACAATCATTTGTAATAAAATTTCAAGACTCACTCACTTAAACATTCCCGAAAGTCAAACCTTAAGATCCTGACCTATATATCCCCATTTTTTGTACATTTCATCACTCCCCTCATTTTTTTATGTTACACTTTGAAAAAATATCACACTCATCTATCAACCTATGTTCGGTCTCACCATGACACTAATAGTAATAGTTATAACAAGATCAAAGGTTGAGGAAGAGTGTTTTTTGACCAGCCCAAGAAACAACCCCTTTTTTTATTTTTTAAGGGCATACAATAGTCAGATAATAGGTACACATGCATAGGTCAATTTAGCATAATAATAAAATTGATCGGAAAAGAAACAAATGTATGGACCAACCATTGATATAAGATGAAATGTTTTATGTAACTTAGATATACCTTCTATTGAGTAGGAAATATTTCATAAGTCATGGTTGAGTGAAAGGTTGTGCAGAGAAATCAATGACACAATTTACCATGAACAAATATTACAAATAATGGTGTTAAAATTTAAAAGGTTTTATAATGAAACAACCAATCATATCATCTATGATGTCTATTTTTATAAAAATTAAACCCTGATGATGAAATCTTACTCATTATTATCATTCTACGAATGAATTTTTAAAACATTAATTTTCCATATGTTCTACATGAAAATGATACATGATATTTTTGTTTTTTTATTGACTTTTTTTTTAAATTTTAACCAAAACTTAATAGAAAATACACACAAAAGATAGAAATAAAAATCCTAAATATCTAAAGCAAAATGTTGTCCCCTCCCCCACACTTAAAATATTGTATTTCCCTCAATGTGAACCTATTAGATGATATATGAACATGAAATGTATAATTTAGAATAGGACAAGTAATATAAAAGGTAAAGGGTTAGGAAAAACCTGAAATTTTCAAGTAATGATGAGGTCTTGAAATGCGATGAAATACACTACATTAGTAGAATGTCCCACAATGTATTGCTTCAAGCCTTACACATTGACTACAAATATCCTTCCAGGGTCATCTTGTGTGATCCCCACTGCACCATAAGAAAAAACATTAGATAAAATATAAGGACCTAACCATCTAGAATGAAACTTAACATGAATTAACTTCAGTCGTAAACTGTTGAGAAGGAATTTTTCTCCAACATGATACTACCTTTGTTGGATCATTCTATCATGAGATGATTTTGATCTTTCCTTTTAAAGACTTGAGTTCTCATATGATGACAATAGAATCTACTCAAGCTATTGAATTTGTCTCTTCCTATAGATTCCATCTTGGGCCAAATCCATGTTGCATTTCTTTATTTCCCAATATGTCTGATGCTCGACTTCGACATGGAGATGACATGCTTTCCCAAAAACAACCCAAAATGGATATATATCGATGGGTGTCTTGTATGAAGTCCTATAATCCCATAACGCATCATAAAATCACATTCTCCAATCCTTTATATTTGGCTGCACTATTTTTTTCAAAATTTGTTTCAACTCCTGATTTCAAACCTCATCCTGTCCATTTGTTTGGGGGTGGTATGATGTTGATGTTTTGTGTGTCACCCCATAATTTCAAAGGAGGGAATAAATATTACAATTGCAAAAGTGTGTCCCTTGGTTACTAATTATGGTCTTTGGTACTCCAAACCTACAAAAAATCTATGTCTTGATAAATTCTCCTACAACATGATAATCATTAATCCTTTTGGCCTTAGAATCCACCCATTTACTCACATAATCAATATCAACCAAAATATATGAGGTTTTCCCCAGGAGTGAAAAAGGGTAAGTTAGGGGGAGTTTATAAAATAATTTTTTTTAATATTTTATTAAAAATAAATGAAAAAAATTCCTCATATTGCGTTAAATATTTTTGTTTATAAAATATTTAGGATTAGATCATTGATTTGAAAATTGGATGAAAATTCCAGTTTTACCCTTTAAAAATTCACTGTAGTATTTAAAACATGAATAATATTATTCAATTATTTTAACTTAGTATTTTTAAATGTTTTCCTTTCTTAATTGGATACAACTTTTATTCAGGACATCTGAGCTAAATCTTTCATTTGGTTGGATAAAATGGTCCATGAAGTCAAAGTTGGGATAAAATCACTAGACTGGACATCATTTCTGTATTTTAGACAAAAAAATTTACATCCATACTTTTATTGGTCCCAAATTTTGAGATTATATATAGAACAAAATTTAAAAAAAATAATTCCACTAGAAGGATAGATGGTTCGAGCGTTTTGAAGTTCAAATAGATGGTAAAACTGGGAATAAAATATTTGGCAAAATTTCCCCATTCACACTTAAAACAACTTGAAACGTAGCCTTATATACACTATAAAAATTGGTGTTTTTCTCATTTGAAGGGGTTGGTAACTGAATTGAGAGATTTAAGGAAGAGGAGAATTGGTTTCACCCCATTTAACTAGGTATTTCAAGAGGGATAGATCTTGAAGCCAGGATCCCTTCATTGAAGCCTTCTTCTTCTTATTTACTTTGTAATATTATTGTGATTTCAATAAACTCTTAGTTTATCTTCAATTTCTTCTATTATTTTCAATTTTATTCATATATTAATCTTTCTATTTATTCTATAATTCAATATTAGAAACAATATTGGGTTATATCCTTTCTAAAACGTTGAAAATGCAAAACATTTCTACTACACCTCCCATAGAAGATTAGTTCTTTTTAGAAATCGGTCCACCTCTTACCTTCTTGATTAATTTATTTTTAATAAATGAGATAATTTTTTAAAATTAAAATGATATATGAATTTAATTTTTAATTTAATTTAAACTAAAAAATAAATTTAACGATTCATGCAAAAACACGTGAGGTCAAGTAATGTGTGAATTGTGCAAGTGAAATCTTAATAGGTAATACAAGACCACACGAGATCAATTTATAGAGTTCAAATATAATCCTAAACAAAATTAATCCACATTTTCCAAAATGGATATGTGTACTAATGTACCATTGATTATAATTTAGACATATAACCTCAATAAAAGCAGGGTTCTATGATTTTATGTTGTGAAGCTAGCCTCTGGATAATTCATTTCATCTTTATGGTCATGTTAACTCCCATAGGGTTTGAGGGTTAATAAATTAGAGGATCATAATTAAGTGGATATTAATTTAAATTATAATTATTAATAAGTAATTTTAGAGGTAGATTTATATTCATTATGTATTTTATAATATTTTCTAAAAAGCATCTTCTCATTATGTCTTATTAATCGAATTTTATTTAAAAAACAAAAACAAAAAAAATGAAAGCTTCTTCCAATATACTTTTTCTTCATTTATAAATTGTAAAAAAACCCTCATCATTTTTATATAGTGTTTTTATTCTCTTTCATTTTATTTTTAGAATACCTTGGAGAATCAGATTGAGATTGAACGTAGCCTTCCAGCTCAAATCAGATAGTCTCAGTCTACAGGAAGTTTCAACATTCAACCAGTTGAATAATTCCTATATTCTAGTAACACTGAAATTGGAAATAATTCTAAATCAAACATAAAACAATAACCAATGTCTTAAAATAAACTTAATAGAACCATTCGAGAATTTTTTAAACCATATATTAACTATCAACCAAATTGTATTACATACCCAAATATCGAATCAGACTTTGAAATAAAATATGGGTTAATTAACCATCTTCCAAAATTTCATGTACTCTTTGGTGAGGATCACAATAAACATCTAAAATAATTTAATGTGGTTTGATCAACCTTAAACCAAGAAATTTATATGAAGATCAAATAAAACTAAGATCATTCTCATTCCCACTTAGTGGAACTACAAAGGATTGAATGTATTACTTAAAACCTAATGAGATATTAGGAATCAATAGATCCCAAAATGAATCAATGTATGGGTACTATGAGTGATTCAAGAAGTTTTGTGCAAGCTAACCACATCACCAAATTAGTGAGTAACTATCTGAGGCTAGCTTCAGAACTTGTAATCGTAGCACCTTGTTTTGATTGACATTCCAAGTCTAGCTTATAGTCATTGGTAAATTATGGAATATATACATTCTATAAAATGATTATGAATTGTATTTAGGGATTATATTTTAACTCTATAAATTTATCCCATGTGTTTTTTTACAGATTAAGTTTGCGCTATGATAATTTACAAAAATCACGACCTCACGTGTTTTTGTGTCAATTTTTAAATTTCTTGATTAATTTATTCTAATTTTAAAACTCAATAAATATGTCATTTTTTTTGAAGTAAAGTATATTAATGATTAAATATAACTAAATTAACAAGGTAATAGGTATACCTATTACTAAAAATAACTACTCTTCCATGGGCGGTGTAATCATTGTAGAAACACTTTGTATTCACAAAGGCTTAGAAAGGGTATAATCCAGTCACATTTATAATCTTGAATTATAAACCAAATAAAAATATTAATGAAAAAAATATAAGTGAAAAAAATAGAGAAAAATAGATGAAATAAAAGAGGATGTACGGATTTTATTACACAAAGACAAAAACTACAACATGAAAAGGAGAGGAATGCTTCGATGAAGGGATCCTAGATTTAAGAGCTCTCCCTTATTAAAATCATAGATAAATAAATTGAAACCAAATATCCTATAACATAAATATTCCAATTCATGTCCCAACCCATCAAAATGAGAAAAACACCAATTTATTGAGTGGAGGGGAGGCTAGGTTTCAAGTGTGAGTGGGAAAATTCAGCCAAATATTTTATTCAAAGTTCAACCACTTGTTTGACCTTCAAAACACATGATCCAACTATAATTATAGAATTATGGTTGTGAGAAATTTTGTGCTTGATATCCTCTCCAAATTTGGTCCCAATCCAAGAATGGATGTAGAAGTTATGTCCCAAATAAAGAACTGATGTCCAATCTAGTGAGTCCTGACCTACTTTTTCTTCATGGCTCATTTTCCACAATAAAATGCATGATTCAACTCAGATTTCCTAAATAAAATTTGTATCAAATTAATTTATGAAGAAATTTACAAAATTTTATGTTCAAATAATTCAAATAATGTTATTTATGTTCAAAATACTACAGTGAGTTTTTAAAGGGTAAAACTAGATTTTTTATCAAATTTTCAAATGAATGATCTAATCACAAATATTTTATAAATAAATTTTTTTAACACAATGTGAGAATTTTTTTTCATTTATTATCAATAAAATATTCAATTTTTTTTCTTCATTGATAATGTTTAAAAGGAAAGAAGAGATTATTTGGGTGTGTAAAATAAGGACAAAAAGCAAGTAATTTCAAAGGAAAAGGTTTAGTTAATGCAATGGGAAAGGATAATGGCATTCCTAAGCACTCAATGATAGTTAAATATTTTCAATTTGGAATGTATGGTCATTATAAAAATTTATTCCTTAAAGGTAAATATCATGAAGGGAACCAACAAGTTTGTTTGATTAATGGTTATATTACTTATGATGAAGAAACTATGAATGACATATGAGATAATAAATAAAATGAAGAATCTTGGATAATGGTTTAAGAAGGAAGTTTAATTATTTCTTGTTTAAATATTTTAATTCAATAATAATGTTGTATAATTAATTTTATGGTATTATGGGATAATTAAGCATCTAAGGATTGTTCCACTTAAATTTTTCCTTAATTATTTAAAAGAATATGTCGAATGGTACTGGTAACCATGAAAAGTGATAGAGGTGGTATGGTGATATTTTTGGAGAACACATGATTAAGGGAAAGATAAACCTTAATACGTGCATGATGTATGGATTATAATGAGATAAATATGTATTTTTTTCATCAAATAAAGAGGATTGTATTGATTACATTGCAACTGATTAGTAATATGATGACAAGGTGGTTTATGGATTGAGTTTATAGAGATTTGGATTTTTGATGGGAGGGAAGAGTTAAGTTTTTAAAGAATTCTTATTCTCACTAATGTTTTATGGTAATTCAGGTTATTACCATGTTTCAATAGAATACATGATAATAATCTTCACATATTTGGTGTGTGAAAATTAACATCTACATCAAGTTGTTTGGGGTATTGATGATAATTTGATTTTGAAAAGTTAATAAACTTTTTTTGAAAGTTTTAATTTTTATATTTATTTTAAAAGTTTCATAGGGATATAAATTTATAAATTTTATAAATTGAAATTAGGATGAGTTTTTAGAGATTAATTTATTACTTAACCATATAAACATTTATGTGTATTGGATAACTTGTGCTAACTATTTTGTTATGATGATAACTAGAGATAGAAATAATCACTTGTCATCACATTATGGGTCTTATGGTTTTCTTGTTATGCTGGAATTACAAATTCAACATAATTTATTAGAAAGGGAGATGAATTAGAAAATTATCAAAACACAAAAACAAGTGATATTTTACTTATGAGATGAAATCAAGTAAGTATATATTCTCAAATGTTTTTTTTTGAAATAAAATTTCATTATATTATTATCATTCTAGATGATATCAATGACATTTCTAAGATCTATTAGGTCTTGGGTTTTGGGGTTATTGAATTTATAATGGAATTTTTTCTGTCATCATCCATTAGAACTTGATAGTAATAATTATCTTCTATATCCATGTTTTCACTTTTGGATAATGTTATTTTAATCAGAAACCAAGTTATATAGTGATATTCACCTTTTATTTTCTATCTTGTAAAGAGGAAATTTTATTGACCCTTTTTACTATGCGGGTTCCCCACAAATAAATTCTAAAATAACCACCTATTATTTTCAAAGTACAATTTAAAATTATAAAGATATGATTTTTTTAATCCTTTATCGTATCATAAGAATAGATTATTGATTCGTGCTTCCACAAAATCTCTCTCAAGTTCATGATGTGTTCCATATATCTTTTCTAAGGAAGTACATACTAGATTCCTCATTTGTTCAAAACTCAAAGTCAATACCATTAGAAAAATATATTTATTATGAAGATAAAAATGTAGAAATTTTGGATCATAGAGATAAGGTTCTACAAAAAAAGACCACTCAACTGGTTAAAGATTTGTAGAGAAACCACTATTTTTAAGATACTACATGGGAACTTAGGGATATGATGAGTCAAAATTATCCTCTATTGTTTTTATTATAATGAAATATTTCTAGGAAAAAAATCATTTTAATGTGGGTATAATGTAACACCCCAAGTTTTTATGAACCTTTTTTTACCATATAAATTAAATTTCTTTGATGTCTTGCATCACACACAACATGAGATTAGCTTTCGTTACACACAACATTGGGTTTCTGTGAATTATCATTTTATTATTATAGTTATTTAAATAATAAAATTATAAACTAGACATTAGAAAGGTGGGTATTAATAGGATTAACTAAATTATAAAGTATGTTTTGCATATGTAAAACCCTTTTGAAATTAAAAGTAAATCTTTTTCTAAAAAACTATTTAAATAATGAAAGTATGTTTTATACAATAAAGTAAAAAAATAAATCTTATTGGATTATATTAATGAAAAATATAAATATACATAAAATATTAAACCCATTTTTTTAACATTTATCCTATGTGTTTTTTGGACATGATATAAAAATAAATCCAATTTTATACTTAAAAAACACATATTTCTAAAAGCAGTTTTGTAACCATTTAATGGTGCACTTATTTTAATGTTAAATCATGAAACTTTTATAAATTATATTTGAAAAAATAAACTTATTATTTTAAATAAGGACATAAAAATTTACTTTGGATGAATTTCGGTTATTTATCAAATAAGTTTAATGTTTTGATGAATAGTGAAAATTACTGAATTTTAATAGAAGACTACTTTTTCATCTAAATAATTTATAAAATTAAATTATATTTAAATTGTTTTTAAATTATAATTAGATCAATATTATATTATTTAATAAATTTTTTTTCATCATAATCAATTTCATATTGAAATTAGATATAAAAACATTTTAAACTTTTGAATATTTTTACTTAAAAAACCTAATGTTTTGTCCCATCTGTAGGATTGATTTTAAATTAATTTCTCCATATTTTGTGAATTAAAATTTTAAAAATATATTATATATTTTTAATCAAAAGATCCAAATTTAGTAAATAGGTTCTTTTTATTTTTGGACAATATGAAAAGTAACTTTGGTAAATTTTTGTTACCATAGTTAAGGGTAAATCAGGTAATTAAAGGTAAAAATAATATTATAAATATTATAAAATCACCAGAAAACTTTATAAAATATTATTTTCTGAATTTATTTAACCATTAACAAATAATTTTTTAAATTTAATTATTTCACGTGTCACGACCCGTCCCCCGGGGCCCATACCGTGACTACCCCTAGCCCGCCTCTCGAAGGCTAGGGGCTGGAGACTAGCTCCGAGGGCGTAAACCTTCAAGTGGGAGGCATTTTCCTAGATACCTGTACGCACACACAAACCCAACCATGTACCAACTTACAGTAATAGAGATAATATACCACTGGGAGGAAACTATGTACGGTCACAAGTGAAATTAAATGGGCCAGAATACAAACCCCAAAAGAAAGTACTGAAAGTAGTAAAGTACAAGAGTGCCCTAATGGCCATCCACAAAAATCCCCAGATGATTTCAGGATTAGTGTAGCTACTAGAAGATGAGGGAGTATGTCTCGTCTGTCGGATCTCATTGTGGTCCACCTAGTCCAACGCCACCCAGCCCATCGTCGAAGCGTCGATCGTCTGCATGGGATACGACCCACACATGGGTAGGGCCCGTGCAGGGGATGAGTAACACTAAACTTAGTAGGGACCCCCAAAACAACAAGGAAAGGCCACACAACTAATGAGAAGTATAGAAAAAAGCAAAAGTACACAACACAAGTCATCTCACACTAGGTATCACTTTATGTCAAGGATAGAAGGATCATCAAATCGTCAAACTCCATGGCTACTGAAGAACTCCTCCTCTATCGAGTATAGTGGGCCTATCGGGTCAAACAGATCTACTTCCCACTAACCTTGAACTGCTGTGGTAGTCATCCCTGATGGGTACCATGGGCATGTCAGGTCACACAGAGACGCTTCCCACCATGGGCCTACCGTGTCACACAGAGCCACTTTACACCTTATCCAAACTAAGGTACTCATCATGTCGAGTACCATGGGTCTACCAGGTCACACAGAGCCACTACCCACCATGGGCCTGCTGTGACACACAGATCCGCTTCCCACTGGTCCATCGTCAATAAGTCTATAGGTATCAGCCAACCGCACGGTTCCGTACATAGTTTTCTTGGGATAACTGCTCCTAAATCCACTCGCCACATCTTGATATCAATGGAAGTCACCAAAAAGTATTAAAAAAGATCCATATCCTCAAGAGAGTCCCAAAGCCACAAATAGATCAACAATCGAATGCATGATTTTCAATATACAGGCATTTTAGTGTCGAGGGCCCGATTGGATTCGTGTTCAATCCAACCAGAACATACCCAAAATTTCTCCAAAACTCAAGTGGATTATCTTAAAAGGAAATAATTATCTTAAGGATCCCAAATCCATAGAAAGTTCGTCGATCAGACATCTGGTTTAGAAGTTAGGGGCCGTTTAGAGAAACTGGTCAGTAATGGGTCCAGGTCCTGTCCGCCCCGGTCAGACCGGCCTGAACCGGTTCGGCAGGGGCAGAACCGTATTGATCTGGTTCAACTCGGGTCGACCTGGCTGGGCCACGGGTTAGATCGCTGGGTGGCGGGTTGGTCTGCCGGGCCAGCCCAGTGGTGCCCCTTGCTAGCGGTGTGGGCCGCCAGGGACACCCGGACGCGCCGCATTTGGGTAGGGCTAACATGGCGCATAGCCACATCAGGGGGTCAACCCATGGGGTGCCGTGGATCCTCCGTGCCATGGATGATGAGACACAGCTTTTCCCCCGGGCGTGAAACTGGCGTGCACCCATCCATCGGCCGCCGATCGAACCATTGGCCTATGCTCCGCCGTGAACGATGCAGGCGGCGACCCTGAAGCTGCGTGAGCGTGCCGCCGGGGCATGCCCCTCCCCTATTTTACCATGGCCTGAGGCGGCGGCTGGTTCATCCACTAGGAACGTGGCCATCACCACTGCGTGCTGTTTCTGTGCCGTCGTGTGCGGCCACCGGCGTTGGTGCCGGCGGCAGGGTGTTCCCCGGGCCATCGGTTGCGCACCGGTGGCTCGTTTCCTACATTGTCTACACCTGCGGCCTCCTGGGATAATTTTATTCATTGTCTTAGGACATAATTTAGCTAGTCACCAACTTCAAATTGGGCGATCACAATCAACGCACGAGCGGAGAGGCTCGAGCCTTGTTCATGTCGGCCCACGCCCTCCACGTTAGAAATAAATCTGGGGGTGTTATAAAAATCTCAACCGGATTTCATGTCTTGATTTCAATCCCGATCCCAATGATAATACACACCCTCCCACATATAAAAAAAGAAAAACGGATCAACTTGTTTATGAGTTGATCTATTCTTATCATTTTAGAATGAAAAGTGGGGAAAAAAAATCAATCAACACAAACCCTAACTTGAAATGTTGGATAGCTCTTGCAATTGAGGAAATTTCATTGTTCGCCATCCCAGCAACAAGCTGCCCCCGCCGCCACTCGAACGTCAAACTCCAGATCAGGGTTTTGGTGTCACACGTCACCTCCCGCTGGGATCGGCTCTGTCCTCTAAGGGTTTAGCATTACGGTACTCCTTCAACACTTTGTTTCATGGAGAATCATGTACTGATACCCCTCTCCAAGCTCCATATATATAGGGGAGGGGGAGGGTAAGTAACAACGTGGGGAATTAACGGGGGATCATAAATTATGTACCTTTATAATTTCCCCAATGATTTTTTTACTTAGTATTGGAAAGTCAAGCCATTTATTAGCTTGACGCATCATGGGTCCCACACCCCACTTGTCCGTTGGTGGAGAAGAAAGAAAAATAAAATAATAAAATAATTTTATTTCATTTCATTTAAAAGTCACAAAACTTAACTTCTTCCCCAAACCAACTTAGTTCAAAGTAAAGTCTCCTTTAAGTGAATCTCGACACTACAGATTCAATGGTGCCTTTATATTTTTAATCTGAGCACCGGTTCAAAAGTTAGAAAATTCCAGTTATGAGTTTACTAAAAGTACGTAAAAAAAGTTCAGAAATTAATTTCGGGCACACCGGACCTCAGAATCATCCTCCATCAGATTTCACAGACTCGTAATAATTCTATATATATATATATATATATATAAATTTATAGGGAAAATTTAGGTCTTTACATTCTCCCCACCTTAGGGATTTTGATCCCCAAAATCCACAACATAGAATAAGAAAAAAGGGGGGTACTGAGCACAAATTTAAGCCTCCTGCTCTGATGTAATCTCTTGGGGGTTCCCATGGTACCAGTGAACGCGCACTAGAGGTATCGACCGCCCACAGAGGACCCACTCCTGTTGGTAATCAATCTCCACTGGAACGTCCGTAAACATCACCCCATCATCAAAGTATAGCTCACCATGGTCGATGATGTGAGATGGGTCATGCACGTATCTCTTCAACTGGGATACATGGAAGATGTCATGCGCCCTCTCCAACTGTGGTGGAAGTTCCAAGTGGTATACCACCTCTCTAATTCTCCAAATTATCAAAAAAGGTCTGATAAACCTCGATGATAACTTTCCACCTCAACCAAATCTCTGTAGTACCCATCGAGGGGAGACTCACAAGAATATGTGGCCCCTTCCTAGAACTCTAAGGGTCTCCATATTCTATCAGCATAAGACTTTTTCCTGATCTGTGCTATCTTCATCTGCTCCTAGATGATTTACACCTTTTTAGTGGTATTCTGTACTAACTCTGGACCAGTAAGTCCTGACTCCCCTGGGTCTATCCACCATAGATGTGATCTGCAAGGTCAACCATACAAGGCCTCAAATGGTGCCATACTGATGGTGGAGTGATAACTGTTGTTGTAAGCAAACTACACTAAGGGAAAGTGATCCTCCCCACTACACCTAAAATCTAGGATGCATGCATGAAGCATGTCCTCCAACATCGGTATGGTCTGCTCTGTCTGACCATCTGTCTGAGGTTGAAAGGTGGTGCTCAGGTGTAGCTGTGTCCCGAACGCATCCTGCAACCCCTTTCTCAACCGGTATATGAAACATGCTTCATGGTCAGAGACGATCGTCGATGGAACCCCATGGAGTCACACAATCTCTTGTACATAGAGGCGTCCCAAACCCTCTACTGATCCCTGTTCTCTAATGGGTTGGAAGTGGGCCGACTTGGTGAGTCATTAAACAATCACCCAGATGGAATCATGTCTCCTGGACCTACGTGGAAGCCCTGTCACAAAGTCCAGGGAGATACCATCCCACTTCCACTCCGAAACCTCTAGTGGATGTGCTAAGCCTTCTGGAACCTGATGCTCAGCCTTCACTTGTTTACAAGTGAGGCATCATGAAATAAACTCTGCTACAACCTTCTTTATCCATGGAAACTAGTGATGACACCATAGGTCCTGGTACATCTTCGCCACACCAGGATGTACTGCCAGAGGGTACGCATGGAACTCCCTCAACACCTCCTCCCATAGCGCCACCGGTACCATGGTATGTCCTCTGAAGAGGATGACCTGCTCACCACCTTCATAAAAACCATCAGGTACATGTCTTAAGGATATCTGATCACATTGAGCCACATATTCAATGTCCCAAAGCTGCGCCTCACTGACTCACTGAAGAAGTGGGGTATTGACAGTCATATACTAGAGGTAAGATGCTCCATCTCTATCCACTAAGGATATCTGCAATGTGGCTGACTGTTCTATCACCTCACTCAACAAATGCAGACCAGGCCTCCTACTGAGTGAATCTGCTAACCCGTTCACCTTCCTAGAAGTATAGACTATCTCAAAGTCATAATCCTGGAGGAACTCTAGCCATCTCCACTGTCTTAGGTTCAGGTTCTTCTGGTAAAAGATAAACCTGAGAATCTTGTGATCCAAGAAGACTATAAAACTTTCACCTATCAAGTAATGTCACAGCAACTTCAAGGTGAAGACCACTACTGCTATCTCTAGGCAATGGGTAGCGTAGTTCTACTCATGTTGTCTCAGCTATCATGACCAATAGGTGATAACTGCTTGCTCCTACATCAGTACACACCCAAGTCCTATACCTGATGCATCATATTAGACTATGTACCCAACTCCCTATTCTAGTACCCTCAAGATGGGAGAACTCGTTAGTCTCCGCCTCAGCTCTGGAAAACTCTGCTGGAATATCTCTGTCCATATGAAGGGATGCCCCTTCTTCCTCAATGCTGAAAATGGTGCCTCAACTTTGGTAAATCTAGACACGAATCTCCAGTAGTATCCATCTAACCCAAGGAAACTCTACACCTCGGTCACACTCCTGGGTGGCTCCCAAGCAAGTACAACCTCTATCTTTGCTAGATCCACCACAACTACAGCCTCCGAGATAATGTGTCCCAAAAAGTAGACCTCTTGAATCTAGAACTAGCACTTCAAGAGCTTACCATAATGTTGGTTCTCTCAAAGTGCATCTGGAACTATTTGCAGATGATAGGCATGTTCCTCCTCCGTCACTGAGAAAAACAAGATATCGTCAATGGATACCACCACAAAGTGATCGAGGTATGTCTGGAAGATCCTGTTCATGAGTCCCATGAACATTTTAGGGTCATTGGTCACACCGAAAGGCATAAAAAAAAACTCAGAGTAGCCATATCAACATCTGAAGGCCTTTTTCTGCACATCCTCATCTTGTACTCTCAGCTAATGATAGCCTGATATGAGGCCTATCTTTGAAAACCAAAAAGCTCACTTCAACTGGTCGAAAATTCATCAATTATCAGAAGTGGATACTTGTTCTTCATGGTCACCTGGTTCAGGCACCAATAGTCCACAAAGAGTCTCAAACTCTTGTCTGGATTCTTGTCAAACAAAATCGGGGCTACCCAAAGAGAGACACTGGGCCATATGAACCCATTCCACTGCAAGTCCTCTAACTATACCCATAACTCACAAAGCTCCATGGGAGACATATGATATGCTAGTAAAGATATAATTTTCATCACGAGGCACATGTTGATGAAAAAGTATACCTCTCTATGTGGAGGTATTACTGGGATGTCATTTGGAAATACATCGGCATACTGGTCCACCACTACAGGAAAACTCGGACTCTCAACATCAACTGCCCCAAGGGTAAGGCTAGCCAACTGATGTGTGATCGGATTCACCCTCCTTTGGGTAAGTTTTTCTTGTGATGCAATGGTTCCCTTCTCATCGATGAAGAAAAACATGGTCCCATATTCATGGACACACCACACTTTGTGCCTAAAACAGTCGATCTGAGCTTGGACTATGGATAACCAGTATATACCCAAGATGAAATCATAAGGCCTCAATGCCTCTACTAGGAGATCCTAGCCTAAGCTCTCACCTCCTAATGTAAGCTCACACTACCGGAACCAGTGCGTAATCGTCGAATCCGCTCCTGTAGGTGTCTCTAGCCATATGGATCGAGCCAACCACTCCACCGAAATCTCTGAGCTCTGAATGAGGGTTGTGGCAATAAAAGAGTGAATAGAACATGTGTCTATAAGTATTAAAACTAAGGTGGAGTATACATAGATCATACCTCTAATCATCTCAAGAGTTTCGTGGTTGTAGGCCTTAGCTTCTTAGAGCTGAGATCACCCCTGTTGACCTGCTCCTTGTGGTCGAGGTGGACCAACTGGAGGTGGTGGCGGTAGAACCTCGAATCACTACCCACTGCCTGCTATAAGACTACCTCCCCTTCCACGTCTTCCTTCTGCCTACGTACCTCCATGATAAAATCTTTTTCTTTGACTCTACGGTCCCTCAACCATCTACAGGTCTTCTGTACGGTGGGTCGGGCCATTACGAGCCATGTGGCCTTACCCGCTGCACATGTAACACTTTTTGGATCCCGGCTAACTCCATATAGACAGTGAGCCTTGTACTTCCAACCTAGAATCCTGGGGTTTCCCTCTAAAAGACATGGAACACATGGGCCCACACGCCTGATGCCTACTGCCTACCAAAGACTCTACTTCCTGGGGTCTGCTGGCAGCTCTAGCTTTTGGTGCCTGATCCGTTAGGAAACTCTCTGCAAGAAGGGACCACTCCAACACCCGAGCCTGAGTAGGGATACTGAGGGTCACCATCAAAGCCCTGATATCCCTCTTGATCCCCTACTCAAAGGCTTGAACCCTGAAGAAAGGGTTTTCACCATATATGTGTAGTAGCGGGAAAGCTCTGTGAACCTTGTTATGTACTCGGTCACTGTCATGCTATCCTACTGAAGGTGGACCAGCTCCTGAATGCGCACAGAGTGCAAATTCGTAGGAAAAAAATCCTCTCGAAAAATCCTATTTAAGTCAACCCAAGTGAGGGTCACCTCATTATGAACCTGGATGGTCATACTCCACCATATCCCAAATGATCCTTACAGAAGGCTCCCCGCCAAGATCGCCATATGGTTGGGTGGTGTCCTCACTAAGCGGAAGACCCAAGTCAGGACCACTAGCTAGTCCTCAATGACTTGAAGATCTGTCTCTCCTTTGAACTTGGGAGGTCACTCCCTCTAAAAATCATGTAGGGAACAGAGCCTACGAACGTCATCTACCAAAACCTCCAGTAGCAGGGGCTGACCATTTGGTGGTGGTAAAACTGGGGCACCACCTGATGGGGCCATCTTAAACACCGGTCCCTAGACGGATGCCTCATCACTGGGAGGGATGTCTTCATGCATCTGAATGCTAGCTGGTTATCCTCATGGAGACATCTTGAGATAAATCAATATGTTCCATAGTTAGAACATTATACCTAGTTATATGCTTTCATTTGAAATCACACAACAAAAATGCAACTAGTATTCTTGTGCATTTATACAAAAAGAAGGAATCAAGTTTCCAGTGTATGGATACGTCGGCCGCTGCACCAACCCTGGAGTCCCCGAACATGAAGGTCAGACTCACAACACTTAACACTATTGCTTTAAAACAAAAACATAGACTACTAGTCTCTGAGGTATAACCGACCATCTCCAATACCACTTTGTCACAACCCGTAACCCAGGGCCCGTACCGTGACTACCCCAAGCCCGCCACCCAAAGGCTAGGGGATGGCGACTAGCACTGAGGGCGTAAACCTAAAAGTGGGATGAATTTTACCAAATACCTGTATACAAACACAAACCCAACCCCATACCAACTAACAAGAATAGAGATAGTATACCACTGAGAGGAAACTGAGTACGGTCACAGCTAAAAGTAAATGGGCCAGAATACAAACCCCAAAATAAAGTACTGAAAGCATTAAAGTACAAGTTTTCTCTAATGTCCATCCACATAAATCCCCACCTGATCGTAGGAGTAGTGTAGCTACAGGAAGCCGAGTGAGTATGTCTCGTCTGTCGGATCTCACTGTGGTCCGCCTCATCCAAAACCACCAAGTCCATTGTCGAAGCATCGATCGCCTGTACAGGACACGACACACACATGGGTAGGGCCCATGCAGGGGGTGAGTAACACTAAACTCTATAGGCACCCCCAAAACAATAAGGAAATACCACACAACAAACGTGAAGTATAACATAAAGCAAAAGTACACAATACAAGTCAACTCACACTAGATATCCCTTTAGGTCAAGGATATAAGAACCATAAAATAGTTAAACTCCTCTGATGCTGGAGAACTACTCCTCTATCATGTATAGTGGGCCTTCCAGGTCACACAAAGCCACTTACCACTAACCTTGAACTCCTTTGGTACTCATCCTTGATGGGTACCATGGGCATGCCTGGTCACACAGAGCCGCTTCCCACTGTGGGCCTACCAGGTCACACAGAGCCACTTCCCACCTTGTCTGAACTGAGGTACTACTCTTGTCGTGTATCAAGGGTCTTCCGAGTCACACAGATCCTCTCCCCACTATGGTCCTGCTGGGTCACACAGAGCTACTTCCCACTAGGCCATCGTTAAGCAGTCTTCATGTCTCAGCCAACCGCAGTGTTCCGTACGTAGTCTTCGTGGGAGAACCGCTCCTTAATCCACTCACCACATCTTTATATCCATTTTAGTCAACAAAAATTATTCCAAAATATTTGTCTCCTCAAGAGAGTCCTTAAGCCGCAAACGGATCGTCAATCGGATGCACGGTTTGCAAGGTATTTGCATTTTAGTGTCAAGAGCCCAATTGGATTTGTGTTTGATCCAACCCAAATGTACCCCAAATTTCTCCAAAACTCAAGTGTAGTATCTGAAAAGAAGAACCTTGTCCTAAATATCCCGATTCCACAAACGGTTCATCAATTGGACGTCCGATTTAGAAGTTAGGGCACGTTTAGCGTAACTGGTAAGTACTGGGTTCGGGTCCGGTCCGCCCTGTTGGAATGACCTGACCCGGTTTGGTAGGAACCAACCCAGATCAATCTAGGTCAACCTGGCTCACTGGCCCGACCTGACCCATCTAGGCCACAAGTCAGCTGGGCGGCAAGCCGGTCCGCTGGGCAGCAGGTCGGCCCGCTGGGCAGCGGGTCAGCCCTCTGGGTAGTGGGTCAGTCCGCTGGGCCAGCCTGGAGGTGCCACTCTATTGGTGGTGCGGGCCACCAGGGACACCTGGATGCGGCACATCTGGATAGGGCTAACGTGGTGTGGAGCCAAGTCAACAGGTTAACTTGCAGGGGTTGAATCAACGCAGTGCTAGGTGGTCTCGCGGGTCCTCTGTGCCTCGGCTTTGCCATCGGGCGTGCCACTGGTGCGCGCCCCATCCACCAGATACTGGTCTAACTGGTGGCCTCTACTCCACCATGGCCAACAAAGGCCGCGGCCCTGTTGCCGCATGGGCGTTCCACCGGGGGTGCGCCCCTCCCCTCTTTCGCCGCCACCTAGGGTGGTGGCCGGTTCTTCCATCGGGCACACGACCGGTGCCACCATGTGCCATTGCCATGCCGCCGTGTGCCAGCGTCGACACCGGTGTCGATGGTAGGGTGTATGCTGGGCTGCTGGTCATGCACCAGTGGCCTGTTTCCTGTGCGGTCTACGCCTGTGGCCTCCAGGGATCGTTTTCTTCACTACGATAGGCCTTTATTTGGCTTATCTCCAACTTCAAATTGGGCGATCAAAATCAACGCACGAGCAGAGATGCTTGGGCCTGGTTCGTGTCGGCCCGCACCCTCTACATTAGAAATAAATCCGAGGGTTTTGAAAAAAGTTCAACCAGATTTCATGCCTTGATTTAAATCCTGATCCCATTGATGATACACACTCTCCCGTATATAAAAAAAGAAAAACGGATCAAATTTTTTCTAAGTTGATCTGTTCTTACCATTTTAGAATGAAAAGTGGGGAAAACAAAATCAATCAACATAACCCCTACTTCTAAATGTGGGATAATGCTCATGATTGATGAAATTTTGTTGTTCCCCATCCCTAGAACAAGATGTCCCCATCACCGCTCGAATGTCAAACTCTAGTTCAGGGTTTTTGCATCACATGTCACCTCCCACTGGGATTGGCTCCATCCTCTAAGGGTTGAGCATTATGGTACTCATTCAGCACTTCGTTACTTGGCGAATCTTGTGCCTATACCTCTCCCCAAGATCCATATATATAGGAGAGGGGGAGGGTAAGTAACGACGTGGGGAATTAATGGGGGCTCATAAATTAGGAACCTTTCTAATTTCCCCAACAAAATTGTTACATAGGATTGGAAAGTCAAGCCATTTATTGGCATGATGCATCACAGGTCCCACACTCCGGTTGTCCATTGTTGGAGAAGAAAGAATAATAAAATAATAAAATAATTTTATTTCATTTCTTTTAAAAGTCACAAAACTTAACTTCTTCTCTAGACCTACTGTGGTTTAAGTAAAGTCTCCCTTAAGTGAATCTTGACACTGTGGATTCAACGGTGCCCTTAGATTTTTAATCTGATCACCGATTCAAAAGTTAGAAAATACCAGTTATGCGTTTACTGAACGTACCTAAAAAAAGTTCAAATATTAATTTCGGGCACACCAACCCTCAGAATCACATGCCGTCAGATTTTGCAGACACGTAATAATTCCATATATAAAAAATATTTAAATAGAAAATCCGAGTCTTTAAATAATGGACACTTCTCCATGAAAATAACATAGATATTATTAAAATCAAGGCGAGTGACAAAATGTCACACTATTACGTTTAATTAGTATAATATTTTTAATATGAGGTTAAATAAAATATATTTTTTATTATAAACATTATAATAAAATATAACATGATTATATACATCATGAAAATTTATTTTTAAATTTATTGAAGAAATAATTATCATACATAATTACACAATGATGATGCAATAATTTTTCAATTAATGAAAAAACTAATTAAATGATATTAGAAATACTAAAATAAATATAATTTGAATTAATTAATGTACTAAAATAATTTCATAGGAGGAAATAAAATGTTAGGGTTTTATTAAATTAATTTTTCAAGTTAACGTGCTTTATTTATTTTATTATGGTGAAAGTAATGAATAATGTCAAAATTGACCCTAATGATATTTTATAAAAATAATATTTTATTAAATTATTTATACATCATGAAAATAATATATAAGGACAAATAGGATTATATATGGTAAAAAATATCATTAATTTTTCATTTATTTTCAAATTTACACCTTATATGTAAAAATAAAAACCTTTTAATATTGAAAAAATTGTTACCATAGTTAAAATTTAAATAGTTTAACTAAGAGTTAATCAAAATGATAATATTTAAAACAACACCAAAACTTGTATAAAATATATTGGTTGATTATATTACAACATAATGTTATCTTATATTTGGATACTTGTCTTTTTTAAGGTATTTTAATTGGGATTGAATTTATTATAAACTAATCTTTTGAGACATTACAATAGTGCCCCTCCCCTCTCTTATAAAAGGGAATATATTATTCTCTTTTCTTTACAATTTAAAACATATTTGGTTAAAAAAACTATCAAAATATCCTCTAAAATTATCTTCCTTAATCCTATAATACTTTTATTTAGAGTAAATCCAACACAGAATGTCATTTTGTGGAAATCAAAAAGTTATACCTGAAGAAGAGGTAACGTTCATCAATTTTTTGTTTTGTTTTATTTCTTCCTTAAACCCATTAATTTTTTATTTAATGTTTATATAATAACCTTAGTATCTTATATATAATTATATGTTTTTATGTTAAGGATATGACCTAAAAATTTAGACACATCCATCAAATGGGATACACAATCATCGTTTGTGTGTATGGTGGACTACCGCCTCATGAACTGATGTCGTTCATTAGTCCATTACCATCTTTCAAGGTTGGGAATAATAATTTATTTATATTTTATATATAATATATATTATTTTTATAATTTTATTATGATTTTTTAATTGTTATATCTCACATAACTTCATGAATTACATTTTTTGGGAATATGATAACATCGTTCGTGTGTATAGCGGACTACCGCCTTGAGAAACAATGTGATTTGTTCACAAATTACATGGAATATATTAAGAATAGTTTTAATAAACATATTTGACATAAAAATTATTCTATAATGATAATATATCATATATTTTACTTTCTTTTAACCTGATAAGAAAATAAAGACAACATTTATGCGTACGTATGACCTACCGTCTCCATTAATGTTGTATTTTATTTTCGAACACAAAATTTTATGAATCAACAAATATATATATATGATGAATATATATGATATTTTTTTCATATTTATAATTATAGGTAATATTAATTCATTTTCTAAGTAACAGGACTAAGAATAAAATGTCAAAACATGTATAAAAAACGAAGAGTTTATTACCCAAAACACGACTTTAACATGGAATTGTTAATAGGTGATTAATATAAAGTCATAATTAAATAATGTATGGTGTTATATATATGAATATGGTTATAGGTTATATTCATAATAAACTTATATTTATAATATAGGATGTTTTAATTTATACAAAGGAAGTCAAGACTTAAGGTAAGGTATTTTTGTCTCACTTTTATTTCCATAGGACAAATGCCTTATGCACTACTTTTATCCTTTGTATGGTGAATTTATATACAATAAATTTATTTGATGAGTCATTTAATGAAGATTATGTTATTTATATATCCATATAATTTTCTTTATTTCACAGGGAAAATGATTCAATTGATTATAAGTTGTATGGGTTTATTTCACAATCTCATTATTATTATTTGATATTGTTTGTGTTTAGGTCTCTATTAGGGAATATTTATCTTCCATGTCAATGTTACCTAATTATTTTTTCCAAAAGGTTTTTACTAATCTCTTATGATTATTTGAATGAATTTTTATGCATGTATTAATTTTTATCAAATGGTTTTAAAAGAATCTTTTTGTCATTTTCTAAAAAATGTACTCTTTGACATTTACAAAAAAAATAAATAAAGAATGTTTTTTAAATTATACAACATGATCAGTTTTTTCCACTATGATGATAACTTAATGATTCCATTCTTCCTATACAAGATTACAACTTTTGTTCAAATAAAAAATTTTCCTTTAAAATTGTGCATCTATTACAAAAATGATTTCATAAACGAAATGATATTTTCCTTAATAATTATTTCCAGTGATCTTTCAAAAATTATTTTTCCATCTAAGATTACTTCTGTTGATGTTACTTATGATTTACTGGGGATATGATCCAAGAGTACAATTCATATTATTTCTACAAATGGTTTATGTTTTGAGGGAAATATGTTTATGAATCCCATTAATTTTCAATGTGATATGTTATGATGATATGTTTACGAAAATCATTTATTTTCATGATTTTTAATGTGATGAATGATTAACATTCATGTGACACACATATGTTCTGTTTTCATTATGTGAAGGATGGAAAATATATCTCTATCTAATGCATTAGGTAATGATAAATTTTTTATGACCTCAAAGGTTACATGGGTGGTCAGCCTAAGTCCACAACAAGAGGGTACATGGGAGGTCATCATAGTGTTGTAATAAGAGGGTACACAAGAGGCCATCCTAATATCATAATAAGAGGGTACATGGGTGGTCATACTATTCTCTAAACAAAAGGGTACACATGATTTCATCCAAGGATCAAAAAAATATGGTACACATAAAGTCATCCCAAGCCTGAAGAACACAAACAAGTGATTTTCCCAAGCCTAACGTGTTATGAATGTTTTGGTAGGTATCATTGAAATAAGAGTTTATAAACAAATGTGTATACCAAAAATTCCATTTCTTATTCTATATTTATACCCTCATAGATCTTATGCTTTTATTATATTATTATTATTGTCTTATGAGATGCCAATATTTAATTCCATGATTCAGGATTATGATATTTGATATATAGGATATGACCTTCAAACATTATGGTCTTATTTTCATACCCTTATGCTCATGATATTCTTGAATGTTTACCCTTACTAAGCATATGAGCTCACCTTTTTTTATTTTTCATTTCCTCAAGTTATAAAGAAGGGTTTTAATTATGAGTACTAAAGTGTAGGATCTTTATGGGATACGTTAAATATATTTCACCAAATTAGAAGAATGTATTCAAAGTTTACAAAGACACTAAAATATTATGATCCTCAGGAATGTGTTTGTGTAGTATAATGAATATTTATCTAAAAACAAATAATATCCATGTTTGAAAAGCCCAGATCATTATATATACACTCCTAGTATGGTATGTGATACATAAGGAAATAGAAAAAACTCAAATCATAATGAAAAAAATAGACCCTAAATGACCCTAGATACTTAGGATTCCACCATAATTACAAAGACCCAAAATTTTATAACTTAAATTCCATTTTTAAATGATATAATGACCTATTAAGAAATGGGACTATAAAAATACATGCACACATTTGGTTATATTGAGATCTTTATAAGTTATATTCTATTGAATTTAAAATAATTTTAAGTATCAAAACCATTTATAGTATAAACATTATAAAAAGATATTATTATTAGTATATAATAAAGGTTATGATAAATTCTAATTGAAATAGAAAAATGAATTGATGGCCTCAACCAATATGATAGTACCCTATGAATCCCATTTATTAGAGATTATGTGGGATATACCATTACAAAAATTTATCCTTGACCTATCCTAAGACAAGGTTCAACAAATAAATCATGAAAAGAATCATTTATTGGAGATGTTCAAGCTTAATGATATCACAACGCAAACCATCTACACTGAACAACCTTAAAAAAATCTCACCATCACACACCTTACCCTTAAGGCATTTGTTGGTGTAATAATGGTCTATGTATATCAACCCTAATTGTATGAAATTTTATATTTTTATTTTCAATAAATTAATTATTATATTTATTCCTTTTATTATTACTTTTTAATTGATTAAATAATGATTTTGATGAAAATTATATTTTGATACGAGGTAACAAAAATTATATTTTTGGTAAATATATAATTTCAATGAAGAAATTTTTTGATGAATTAATGAATTTATAAAATAAATTATCTTTAAATAAAATATTATTAATAAATAATATTTATTAAATATTAATTATAATATAATTTTTTGAAGTCAAATGTAATTTTTATAAGGGTTAGAAAACTGTTATTGTCAAAAAACTAGTATTTTTTAATAAATGTGGATTTATAATTTAAAATTTTAAATTATCATAATAATTTTTTTTAAATAAAATAATTATAATTTTGGAAATAATAACATCAAAATTATCCAACTATGATTTTTTCATAATTTTTGAAGATAATCGAATTTTTGGGTAAAAATTAAATACTGTATAAATATATAGTGTGAATTATGACATCATAATGACTTAAAATTCATATAATATATTCCATAAAATTCATCCAAAAAAAAATATATATTTTTCCTTTAAAAAAATGTGTTTTTAATATATTTTATTAATTTTATAAATCCTTAATAAATCATCCAAAACCTATATTTTATTTTAAGGTTTTACAATAAATTTTTTATAAACATGATTCACTTACACATCACCAAGGGTATTATTTTAATGAGTATTGTTATTATAATTATAAAATAATGAAAAACACTTTTAATTATCATAAAAATAGGATAAAAACATGGAAATATTTGTAGTTTTGATTACTTTATCATGTACAGTCCAAAACCTTTGTTTGGAAATTAATAAATAACTCTCCTCTATTTTACTATTTAAACCTAGCCAAACACCCATTTTTATTCACTAAAAACCCATTGGATCTGGAAATTTATATATTTTTATTTCTCTACATCCCTCCAAAGGTGTCTAAATCTCTTAATAATCTTATATTAAGCTTTTATAAGATCCATATCATGGTTAAGAATCCTCTCATTATTCTCTTTATTCAAGCCCCTTATTTTTTATGATTTTTTATTCCCAATTATTCACTTTGGGATATGTTTTGAAAAATTCACCATACCATCCTTATTATTTCTATGTGATGAGATACCCCTTTTTAACTCATTCACCACTCCCATAAAACCATTATGTACCTCATTATGCTGCAAAATTTTTTCCCACGAATCTCCATGCCAAAAATTTGTGTACTGAATACACATCCTCATTTACACTCAAGGGTATTAACCTAGATTTACATATAATTTATTTATTTGGGACTTCCATTTATGTATCCCACACTCTTTAATCACAAGATTAAAAGTGATGAAAGACATTATTTTATTGTATGATCTATGTGGAACACTTCTCCATGTACATGATATGAATGTGACGGGCATGCCCGAAATTGTATAGCCCTCTAAAGCATTGGGTAATATTTTAATCTCATGAGATTACATGTATGGTTCAATGGTTTTTATCATAAGAACACCATGTTATGATGTCTTGACAGTTATCCTTGACTTATGTTTATGATGTCATTATTTAGGTTGTTTTCATATTCCCATGTTGCCTTTATGCAATCAAGTTATATCTTGCCTCATTGTTCAAGTTTTTGATTATCACCCTTATTATGTTACCTTGAAATTCCTCTTTTATGAAATGTACTTATTTAACTTATGATATGATTTATTATTCCCTTATTGGAATTTATAGATCACCCCTTTATTTTGTGCGTCCAAAAATTATTCTATGTTGTTTTAAAAGAACAATGGAAATATTGGAACATGTTATGAAAGTTTTCAATAATTTATTTTTTACTTATATTAATATTTGTTATGATATGTACCTAATTTACTAAATAAACTAGTAATCAAAATTTTCTTGGTTGTACTAAGTGCGATATTATGTAATAAATATTGAAATACTTTTTATTAAATATATGGGTTATCATAGTTGTTATCAAATAAAATTCTAGTTAAATTTGGGACCAGGATTAGAAAAATCTAGTGAAGGACTTATGGATAAGAATAAGAAAACATCCATAAAGATTGGTAAAGTATAGAGTATGTGATTTATAAGAAAATACATCCCTGTCTAGATACTAAAATTGGATGTGGATCTAGTACAATTGTACATAGAGGAAATAGACCCAAAAACAACACATTGAGTTGTAATCGATCACCACATGGTGCATGAAAATGGTCCTTGTTTCACACTAAGTTTGACACTCCTAATAGATATTATTTAGTAAATTTACAAGTCCTTTATGAACCATTTTAATGGAATTAAATTTACATAATATTTTATATTAGAAAATATATCATGGATAACATAGATTTAAACCAATAAATTCATACATTAGAGAATATATATAATTTATGAGTTATTCCTTTAATGTTCATAGTTTCCCTTATACGTGTTTAATAATTTAATAATTCTCATCCATAGGTATATTTTAGATGAATTAAATGATTATAACAAGAATAAAATGTTGAAAGTTTGTCTTATCGTGCATTCAAGAACTTCGAATGTCCTTTATGACTACGGTTCTACACATTATTTCATATAATGCATGTTTAGTATAATTATTCAAACACCGCCTCAAAAGATGGTAGATGAGTTATTAGTAAAGATTTTGATTGGTCCAATTGTTGAATACAAGCATACAACTCATCCCATTATCAAAATTTATGGAATTATTTTTTTAGAAAACCTTTTGATACTCCCTTTAGTAAAATGTGATTTAATCTTAGGTATAGATTAGCTTTCCATATATAGATAAAACATAAATTTTCAAGAGAATGAATTTAACCTCCATATAATGAATCATCCTATGATTCTATAAAACATTATTGAGGAGGATTAATATCATTTGTTATCATCATCTCAATAATGGATATCATTTCCCTACAAGAAATCATATATTTATCAAATGATTAATACTAAGGAAAAGATCATCATTGAAGACATTATCATTATGAGGGAATTCACTAATGTGTTTCTAAAAGAAATTACCTTTCTTCCTCCTAGTCATGAAGTTGATTTCTGAATTTGGCTCATAACAAGATATTTACCAATATACAAGAATCTAAATAAAATGGATTTTTTTGGACTTGAGGAGGTGAAGAAACAATTACAAGAGAATATGGATAGAGGGTTTATATTTCCTAGTACTTCACCATGGTGTGAACTGCTCCTATTCATCTAGAATAAGGATTAGTCAATGAACCTATGAATTGATTGTCTCGATCTCAAAAAATTCAGATAAAAAATAAGTATCCTCTACCATAGATTGATGACTTGATCTATGTGATACAAGGAGAAAAATACTTATCTAAGGTGGATCTTTTGTCAAGATATTATCAAGTAAATGTGAAGATGGAAGATATCCCCAAGAATCCTTTTTTTACATGGTATGTGAACTATGTGTTTCTAATGATGTCATTTAGAGTCACCAAGGCTCTAGAAATATTTATAGACTTGATTAATGGAGTCTTTAGAGATTAACTCAACAAATTTATGGTAGTCTTTATAGATGATATTCTTATCTACTATAAAATCAAGGAGGAAAATGAGAATCATTTGAATTATTTACTTAAGACTTTATGAAAGTAAAATTTATTTATGATGTATAGTAAAACTGAGTTTTGGTTGGAACCAATAACTTTCTTGGAAAAAGTTATCACTAGAAAAAGGATATCTGTGGGTCCTTCAAAAAATGAGGAAATTGATGGATGTAAAAGGCCATCATCTATGATGTAAATAAAAAATTTAATTGGATTAGTTGGGTACAATAATTAATTTGTTAAAAACATTCATTATTATAAATCCCAATAACCAATATAACTTGTAAGGGAGTAATTGTTTTTGTATAATTATTAATGTGAAGAAATATTTAAAGAGATGAATAAGAGGCTAATCACTACACCAATTCTCACACTACCCCCCATTGAAGAATGATTTTTGATATATAGTGATGTATCTAAAAAGGTATTGGGTTGTGTACTCATTCAAGATGAAAAATTGATAGCCTATGCCTCCCTCTACATAAAGATCCATGAGTAGAACTAGTAAATTCTTTATCTAGAATTTGAAATAATGACTTTTCATTAAATATTCGGTGACATTATCTCTATGGAAAAAAGTGTGACATATATATAGAACATAATAGCCTCAAGTATATAATTACACAAAATGAGATTAATATGCGCCAATGAATGTGGTTATAGATAATCACAGATTATGATTTTTTAATCCATTATTATCCTTGGAAGGAAAACAAATTGGCATATTCTCTAACTAGAAAGGATCTTGCAACCCTATCTATGATGAGAATTGAAAGGGATCCAATATCATTGTGCATAAAAAGTATGGACATTAGAATAATGAAAGAACATCCATCCTACCTTGATCAAATAACAGTTCAACCATTTATTCATGAGAGGATCAAGGAGGACTAGAAGGATGATGAGCTTCTACAGAAGAAAGTAGAGAATAGTACAAAGTTTGACTTTGTATAAGATGGAGTTGTAAGGTTTAGAACCTAGATATGTCTCCCATAAAAACCATAACTAAAGAGGGAAATTTTGGAAGATTCAAATATATTATCCTTCTCTATACATCTTGAAAGAACAACGATTCATAGATATTTGAAGAAAACATTATGGTGGGATAACATGAAGAGGGAAATTATAGAATCAGTATCTCAATGCTTGGTATTCCAACAAGTCAACAAATAATGATATAATTCTAAGGGTATGCATCAACCATTTCCCATACTATTATGAAAATGGGGAATCATAACCATGGATTTCATCATAGGACTCCCCAAGAAACCAAAAGTTAATAACGTCATCTAGGTAGAAGTCAACCACCTTATAAAGTTAGTACATTTCATTTACATCAAGAAACATTTCTCTCCTGCCAAACACACACATATATATATATATATATATATATAAGGTATGTGTTAAGACTTCATGAATTTCCACAGTCTACTGTATTTGATCAAGATTAGAGAATCTTTTAGTAAGCGTTAGATATAGAACTAAGATTTATCACTATTTATCACCCATATATGTTTATTAAATATTATAGGACCATTAAAACACTTAATAATATGATGATATCTTGTTAAATTTATTTCTAATGATGTTGGAACCAACACCTTCCACTATTAGAGTTCTCTTATTACAACTATTTCCATTCTAGCATTCAAATATAAACATATGGGGATGTGTATGGGAAGTGGTGTTGGAATCTAACATTTTCGGATGAAGTTGGGAATAAAAAGAAGATGGTACCTAATATTATACAATAAACTAACAAGAAGTTTCAAACCATTCAGTTTCATATGAAATCAGCACAAAGTTGAAAACAAAGCTGTGCAGAAAATTGTCAATGGAATATAGAGTGTGAGGTCTGAGATAAAGTATTCCTTCATATATCACCTTGGAATAAATTCATGAGGCTTGGGAATAAGTGAAATATTAGTCCAAGTTACATCACCCCATTTTAGATCCTTTATCATAACTAAGTGTTGGACTATCGAATAACACTACCACCTAAAATATCTCAAGTACATGATGTGTTCCATGTATCCCTCTTGGGGAAGTACACAATATACCCCTCACATGTACTAAATCCATAGGTGGTACCATTGGAGAATTTTATTTCATATAAGAAAAAGTTGGTGAATATATTATATTATAGAAAAAAAGTTCCATAAAATAAGAAAACTTACCTAGTCAAAGTGATGTGGCTAAACCATAAGTTTGAGGAATCAACATGGGAACCGAAAGAGGTGTTGAAAAATAAATACCCTCATCTATTTTAGTGCATGATATAAAAGTTTCAATGGTGAAATTTCTTTAATGTTGGAATAATGTAACGATACAAAATTTTATAAATGAATTTACCTTTTTAAATGATAGAATACCTTATTAAGAAATGGAAGTATGGAAAACAGATGCACAAATTTTGTTATTTTGGGACTATTATAAGCTATATCCTGTTGAATTTCAATGACCCTTAATCATCATAAAAATTGATAGTATATCTGCTATATATTGATCTTAATATTAGAATATATTAAGGGTTATGATTCCAATTGAAATAGAAAAAGGAAGTGATGACCTCGACTAGTAGGATCGTACACTATAAATCCTATTTTTCAGAGCTTCCGAGGGAGATAACATCACTAGTATCTGAACTTAACCAAATACAATTCAATATTAAATAACTAATATTTTAATTAAACCATTTATGGTATAAATTAAAACTCATCAAGATCACGACCCAAACCATGTATTCTAAACCACCATATGAAAATATCACCATTGCACGCCTTACCATTTTGAAATTCAGTGGTATAATAAAGGGATATGTATATAGACCCAAAGAGTATGAAATTGTATATTTTTATTTTAAAAAAAATTATTTAATTTATTCCTTTTATTATTAATTTTTTAAATTATTAAATAATGAGTTTGATATAAATTATATTTTGATACAATGAAACACAAATCGTATTTTTGAGAAATATATCATTTCAATCAAAAAAATATTTTTCTGAATTCATGAATTTTTTAAATAAATTATATTTTTAAAAAATATTATTATTAAATAATATTTACTAAATATTATTGATAATATAATATATGATGTAAAATTTATTTTTTATATGGGTTATAAAACTTCTATTGTAAAAAATTCAGTACGTTTCAACAAATTTGTATTTTTGATTTAAACATGAAAATTGTCATATTTAGAGAATTATTTGGATAAAATAAATATTATTTTTGAAATAAGAACATCTAAATTATCCAATGGTATTTTTTCATAATATTCAGAGAAATTTATATTTTTGGGTCAAAATTAAATATGGTTTAAATATATAGTGTGTATTATGACATTATAATGAACAAAAAGTGATGTAATATTTTCCATAAAAGGTATTTATGATGAAATATATATTTAACCTTTAAAATAATATTTTTTAAATTTATTTCATTACTTTTATAAGTCTTTAATTAATCCTTAAAAACCTATATTATATTTTAAGGTTTTAAAATAAATTATTTATTAACAGGACTTTCTTCCATAACACCAAGGGTATTATTTTATTGATTTTGGTTCTTAGAATTATAAAATAATAAAGACCTCTCATATTTTGGGGGAAAAATGGTCAAAAATCATGGAAATGTTTGTGGTTATGATTAATTTATCATATTGAGTCTAAAAGCTTAGTTTGAAAATCAATAAATAAATATAATCACTTTTACTATATAAACCCACCCAACCTCCCATTACTCTTCACTCAAAACCCTTGGATCATGAAATTAATCTACCTTTTCCATATATGAATCCCTCCCAAGGTTCCCCAAAATTTTATATATCTTCTCCCAAGATTTTAAAAGTGTCCTCTCAAGGTAAGAGATCATCTCCTTCTCCTCTTTATTCAAGAACCTTCTTTATGTTATGCGTCTTTATTCCCAATTATTCATGTTGGGATATTCTTTAAAACATACATCATATTATCATTATGATTTAAAAGTGATCATATAACCATTTATCTCTCATTAAACCCTCTAGTAAAACCTTTATGCACCGTCGTTATGATTCCGAAATAGTCTTAAAAAGTTCCATGATAAACATTTGTGAAGTAAATACCCATCCAAATTGACACTCATGGTAATTAAAATATATGGACCTATCCTTCATTTATTTTTGAATTACATTTATGTATCTCACACTCCTTAATCATGGGATTAAAAATGACGAAATACATGCCTATATTGTATGATCTATATGGTAAACTTATTCATGTACATGATATGAATGTGATGGGTGGGACCGAAATTATATATCCATCTAATGCATTGGATAATATTTTAATCTCATGATATTCCATTTATATCACATTAGAGGTAATCCTATGAATACTATGTTATATTGCATGGAAATTATCCTTGACTTATGTTTATGATGTCATGATTTATGTTGCTTCAACAATCCCATGTTTCCTTTTATGCTATCATATTAAATTACATCTCATTGTTCAAGACTATGATTCTCACACCTCTTATGTTGTTTGATATACCTCTTGGATCACATTTACTTCTTTACATTTTTATATGATTTATTATTTCTTACTAGGCTTTATATCTCACCCCTTACTTATGTGAATCCCCAAGTTATCCTGTGTAGATTTAGAAGAATAATGGAATTTTAAGAGCATGTTAAGGAAGATTTCAATATTGAAATTTAATTATGTTTCATGTTTTTATGATATGTATAAAATTTATTAAATATACTAGGCACCATGATCTTTTGGGTTATACTAAGTGTAATTTTATGTAATAAATCATGAAATAAAGTGTATTAAAGATATAGGTTGTCAAAATAGTTATACTGTCCAGACATATTTATTTGTTACTTCCAATGTCCCTATAACCCCATCTCCATACAACTCCTAAGTCCCACACCATTTGAGCCCTTAGTGTGGTATTTGATACCATTATGTAATATTCATGACCCAAGTACCCATAATACTCCTGATCTATATCATTATAACTCCTACAACATAACTCCTGGTCACCATAGTCTAGTGTAGATACTAAGGTTCTAGTAATACAGGTGTGAGAGGAAATTTTACCCCTTGACCCGATATGAAAAATCCATCAAGGTCCATACTAAATAGTGGAACAATCCACATAAACATAGTAGTAAAAATTTGAATCAGGTGAAACATTAGATGACACAAAAGTAAAATATTATATGTACATGAATTTCCCTTCATAAAAAGTATAGAAACATAAAAGAGATATGTGAAATATATGAGTCAATAAAAAATATATGTATGCACAAATTGGACAATTTAAACATGTACTAAGAACCTAAAATAGTTTCTTATATATATATATATACTATCTAAAAAAACTATCTAGTAAAACTCACAAACCATCAAATAAAATATATATCAAAATAATAAAAAATAAATACCCATTCATTATGATCTATGTGAGTGACTAGCTCCCATACTCAGGTTCTTTCCCCTTACTTGGAACACACATAAAAATTTCTGCATGCATTTCGATCAGGGTCTATTTAAGGTGTGGGTATGAAAAATTAACAGGTGATCACCACCCCATCCCTACAATCCTATCATAATCTAGTGTGTATTCCAACAACAATTAAAATCTAGAGGAATAAATAAACAACATGCACATAAAATAAAAAAAATCTTGAAATAATTTTAGATTTGAAAATTAAATCCATAATATTGGAGAGTTTTTATGAACCCCTCTATCTAAATACACCCCTCATAGGTCATCAATAAATAAAGGGAGATAATGGAACCCTAATCCCACCTCCAATAGGCCACAAGTTGGTGAGTAGCAGTGAGTGTATACAAACCACACATATAGGAGGTATTACCCTCAATATATATCTAATGAATAAGATATAATATGATATAACCACCAACCGAATCCAATACATATATAAATAACCAATACTAACACATGAATTTAATGTCTTAAATAACTAATATAATTAAAAAAATCAAAAAAAATACTCTGAAAGACTGTGAAGCTCCAACAGTTCTTGAATAGATCCTCAAGCAAGTAACACATAACTAGATCACCAATAAACTTATGAATACCTATAAAACAGTTTATATATACATAGGGGGAGAATAAAATTTATACTCAGTATGGTTCTCCTTGAAACCTCTCATGAAAAATGTGAAAGAATCATACTAAAGTATAATGAATAAACAAATGAATCTAACTCATCATCTAAACTTGTAATTCCATTCCTTTTTAATCCTCACCATGTATCACTCAAAAAGTAATGTATATAAGTAAACTATTCCATAAAAAAATCACATATATATATATATATGAGGGTTCTCCACTTCCACTTCCCTATTGGTTTTTCTCTCACACCCCAATTCCACACATCCTGCGCTCATTCCTTCCAAAAGTCAAGTTATCCCTAATGTAAGTCGGGCCTCAACCCTAACAACATTTATCTCACATAGGACATGAAATATCATGTTGGAATTAATATATATATATATATATATATATACATACATTATCATCACCATTTATATGTAACTAAGTGTATTCCTATAAGATAATACAACATGTGTAAATGCATTATATCTCAAGCCATCACAACCCATGATTTACACCCATGGTATGTAGGATCCACCATAACTAGTTGAAATTATTTTCTATACCTAAATCAATTATATAACATGAATAAATTGATAATAAACTAATATCCATCATAAAACAGGTAGAAATGCACCATATACCATAAGTCCTTATAGCCCAGGAAACACCCACACCAACTACAGCTAAAGGGGGAGCGAGGGAGAAGGAGAAATTAACTATACATTCCATCATATTTCTGGATATTAGAGAAGACACACACAAAAAAAATTGGGTGTTGGTTTCCCTATATACATGGGTGGTGAAGTGTATACAATCACAAAATATAAGACATATCACACAGAACTACACTAAGGGCATCTTCATAGCCATATAATTATTTACCAATAATGTTGAATATGACACCTAGCTACCATTGCTAAGGTCTAAGTCTTAAAAATGAACAAAATCATCAAGTTTAATATCAATTAATTCATTATCCATTAATAAATATTATTCCAGATTCATTTTCAAGATTAACACCTAAATCTTATAATCCAGTGTCTTCAACACCCTAAATTATCCTATTTATAAACTCAAGTAAAACATCATTATATGAGGTCACTAAGAACCGACCCCATTATTAAAATGAAAATATTTATTATTTCATTAATTATCAAGGTACTCTAGGAATCATCCAAATCTACCACGTCAATGATGCACTTTCCATGAATATACTCAAACAACTTCAAGTAGTTAGAAACTAGTCATATAAACAACTTCCACCCATTCATATATTTAAACAACCATAAAAAGAATATGTATCAATGATAAATACCCACTCTAAACTCATCCAAACCAACCTATATCATCCCCAAACCATTTCAAATAGTAAAATATATCCCTCCATCACCTGTATCAACTATTACTGTAGCCCCTGGCTCCCAGCCCATTTCTCATCATATAACCAATCATCAACATAGCCCTGATAATCTGTCCCATTGATTTTTAAAACATTACAACTATATTAGGTTATAAACCAATTACAAATGGATTTAAATTCATAGAAAATGCATTAATTTCAAGTGTATCTTATACATAAAAATATTTAAAGGCAACCGAGACCATTATATTAAGACATACAAGCCTCCCACAACAATGATGATCTCATTTTTCCACAAACAATTATTATTTAATGACAAAACATTCTAATTCCATATTTAATTAACCAATTTATCATGAATATGAATTATTATTCAAGAAACTTATATGGAGTAGCCAATAAAATTTAGAAAACTATAAGAACATGATGCAAAAATTATTCTCATGTTTTATCAATTCTCAGAAGAGAAGTATTCATTCAGGTCATGCCTATTTCATTTATTTTATAAAATCATCTAACATTATGTTATTTGTTGGTAATAAAAAATTAAACAATGATAAATAGAAAAAACAGAACACATTCAAGTAGACAACACACTATCTAGTAAATACCAATAAACAACATAATCATATTACAAACACAAAAAATTAAATAAAATCCAACAATTTATTTAATATCCAATATGAAATAATAATTATCTTCACATGTGATAATTATCCAATTTTAATAGTCCAATTCATATAATTATAAAATAGTTATTTACATTTGGAATCATTATAAATTTTCATATTATCAATTAATATTTACATTACAACATTTAATTATCCTACTTATATCTCTTGGATAATTCCCATATAATTAAATATTATCAATCAACTACATACAATAACATTATTTAATCTATTACTTTGAGTTTCATGTTATAAAATAATAATAATAATAATAATAATAATAATAATAATAATAAAAACATGAGATAGTTCATCCTCCACCTAAAATATATTATTTTTTAATCATGAAATAATATTGATGATAATCTAATATATTCCATATTCTAGATTTTAATGATAAAATCTGTAATGTCTCGACCAGGGATCCACTTAACCTATTCCCCAAGATAGTGGGTCACATGGCCTCAAGAATGCCTCCCCATAAACCAGAGGTTGTTGACTATAAGCAACGGTGGGAATATGGTGCGGTGGAGAGACTATACCCATTCATCAGAATGGTGCAATAGATACAACAAATAACATTCAATAGCGAAAGCATAAAATAAAAAGACAGAATAGATAAACAAGTGTGGAAGCTTAAATAACTGATCTTTCATGACCCTCCTACTTTAAGATGAGGGAAGGTATGGAAAAGTGTTGTGACCTTCCTTCATTAAGATGAAAAAGAAGTAATGACCCCTGAGTCCTGCCTCCAATAGGCATTAGGGTGGAAATCATCACCAAGTGTATTTAATCTCACAAAATGGGAGGCCTTACCCTTTTTATAGTAACCAAGATTGGGAGATAAGATATATCAAAATCAAAAAGCTCCAAGACATACATACATACATACATACATACATACATACATACATACATACATACATACATACATACATACATACATACATACATACATACATACATACATACATACATACATATATATATGTAAAGAAATAAAAATAAATCACACTTGCATGTTTAAAGTAAAAGTACTAGAAATACAAAGAGCACCCCAAAGTAAGTACCAAAATTAAACAAAGAAGCGACATGGTAACCATCCCCAACGTCTGATCTAGTAAGGTCCAGTATGGTCCTCATAATCTACCTAGAAACCTAAAAACAGTTCTATATGCATCGGGTGAGCATACAAGTATGCTCAGTAGGAAAATCCAAAGTCACCCGTGCACAAGTGGGAGAAGCATACTAATGCCCCTATGTGAAAACAATAGAAACTCAAAATCACCTAAAAAGGTATACTATCCACTCCCAACCTCACTAAATCACACTCACCAAATAACACATGTCATATAAATTAAAGTAGTAAGCACATCAATATTTGGGTACCCCGCACCACTTCCCACTGGTTAACTACTCATCCCTAACGACAAACATCCTGATGCTACCACACTCTTCTATAAGACCCACTATCAAAACCTTCCCGTACAAACCTAGGACATATACCACATCCTTCTTGCGAACACCTAGGACACAAACACATCACATCCTGCTCACAAATACCTAGGCCACAAAACCACAACGTCATCCCAAAGACACCTAATAAAGTGAAACGTATCTCATCCCGAAGACACCTAGGAAGCACACCTCACCCGAAGACACCTGGGCCCTCAAAACTGCACCACAACCTACCAGTAGAGTTTGGGGACAACAATTCCTAGAGGAGGGAGCAATGAAGATCCAATAACCATCCATTAATCCTCTCACTGGGATGTTGGGAAAGGACACCCTCCCCCATAACCATGTAGTGTTAAGCACATAGTTCTCAACATAGGTGGGGTGCATAGAGAAAACACAAAGAACAACACACACACACAAACACACACACACACACACACACACATATATATATTGGTACCAAACACTCATCCCAACCTACGAGTTTTCAAAACAATCAACCAACCCACAAAACTAGCTTTGCTACTACCTCTAAATGCACGCACCACCATGAGTGATGATCACTTTTGTAATGATAAAAATATAAACTGACTAAAATTAAATCACTTTGATGCTATTAATCATTTAACAGTTATTCCATCCCTACTCGGGTAACAAACAAGCCCAACACTAGCAACCATTATCAGAAGGAAATAAGACACTGAACACAACATGTAACAAAACACAAAATCAAACAACCCACTTCACTTTTCCCCTCCATAAAAACCCACCTGAGGCATAAAAAAGGACAAATATTGAGAAAATGGGTGAATAAATAGATTCTTCCAACATAATTCTTCAATGTAATGTCACCATGTCCTTCCTCTCAATAAGAAAACTGCTAACACACTACCACACTTGGTAGCCCCGCTGCATAACAACACCACACCTAACAAACCCAGTAACATAAATGTAACACAACCCGATCCTGCATCCCCACTTCCCAACCACTTCCCAAATGTAGTCCCACTTCATAACAAGTTCATCCATTCCACAATCAACCAATATCTCAACTTGAGATTCTATTACACAACCCGGACCACCCCATACACACAACCACACTTCCTTCCATAACATCGCTTGATTATCACAAACACAAGGTCGAACAAAACCATACACATCACAAAACCAAACCAAACAAGGAAAGTTTGTTCATATTTAGACAACAAGCATTCTTTAATTCTACTTGATAAAATAGGGGTTATCAAAGAACATGTTCAATCCTGAGGCATCCATTTATTTAACCGAATATACATGGTTAACCAATTTCATAAACTTACGGTCATTCACGGAGTATCAAAAAAAAGTATTCACAAGCCATATAGGTGCGCACAAAAAAACCAACAAACAAGATTTTCAGAAGGCATACGACCAAAAAAATTCACAGAATGGATCAAATATAATAGAAAAAAAAATACATGCATCATCATCATCATCTTCCCCACCCCTCATTTATTACTTCTTATTATCTTCATTAAGTTTTAGTCTGACTTTATTCACAAGGGGACATGAGTACACCCACCCCACATGATACATAAAATAAAGATAGACGAAGGAAATCCATACCTAGAACAACAAATGATCCATAATTATTCCTTGCACCAAAAACAGGGGGTCGCGCCAGTAAAAAGAAATACTATAGGGGAAAACCAAATAGAATGCTATAGCACAGTTTCATGAATCCTCAGGGAAGGAAAGTTTTCGGCACACCAAGAGAAAATGGATGGGTCCAAAGGAATATATAATCATATCTTTCTAAAAGACAAATCCTATATGAATGGAAGGAAATAGTTCCAAGGGCCATTAAAGTCAGATCATGGTCAAGACCATGAAATTTGACTATTTTAATGTCTGAGGAGCATTAGGATATTATAGATATAATTAATATCCTTTGAAACGATGTTATAAATGATCAAACAAGGCTTTAAACTTGATTTACATCAAATAAAACGTAACATGGGAGGAATTAGAAAAATTGGGAAAAACTAAAAATGAGTCATTGATGAGTGAGTCACCGACCTGACCCATCGATGTGAGCCACTAACCCCAAGTCACCGACATGATCTACCAATGCTAATACATTGAAACTAATCCACCGATGTGACCTACTAACAAATGACTCACTGAAGCCATCTTACTTATGACAACCTACCGACGCCTAACCTACCAACACCCAACCTACCAATTCTTTGACCTACCAACACCCTAAATCACTGATACCATGACATACCAATTCCCTAACTCATTGACTCCTTGAACTACCAACATATCTACTCACTTATGCCCCAACTTACTGATACCGAGCTATCAACACCGAGCCACCGATGTGTACTACCGTTGGAAAAACTGTAAATTTTAAAAACTCATGAAATAAGCCACCTTGCCTCCCATATCACCCCAAACACTAGATTTTGACAAAGTAATGTACCTATAAGGTCTATGAAATTACATCAAATACCTCTCAAACTATTTTTTCCCATAAGAATTCAAAACCAAACATATAGGAAAGAGGGGTCTGAACAACCACCCCGCAAGATACCTCTCAAGGATAAACTACCATGTCTTGTTCGAAAGTTGGAGTAAAACCTCAACATCCAAAAGCACCTCCTCCCACATATGCTAACCCAAACATCCAAAGGATACCCCACTCCAGAACAAACAACCCAGACACATGAATTAGGTAATTCCTTCCTCCATGTCAAGATATTATCCGTTCTGGGTGGCACTGACTCACCCGCATCAATTTAATTACATCTCAATGAATGAATCTTGATTAGGAGTATGGTCTCCCAATTTTCACATGTTATTAATTCATATCACACTATAGAATAAGGTAGCAACCCATCTTATAAAAATCAAGGTTCAAGCACTACATCACAAATTGAAGCACACAAGAAAAACTCAAAACAACTCTGGGTACTAGTCACACATGTTCATCTCACTCTCCCAATTACTATGTTCCAGAACACCATTCCTCGACCAAAAACAAAAAAAAGGAATGGTCTATCCATGCACCACATTCTTCAAATTATCCTGGATCTCTACTACCTGCTCCAAGAACACTGATTCATCCTTGACATATAACTCTCCCCATTCAATGACATGGGAGTCATCGTGAAGATACTGGAAGAGATGTGATACATGACAGATATTGTGGATCCTCCCCAACTATGGTGGAAACACCAACTGGAATGCCATCTCACCAACTTTCCCCAACACCTTGAAAGGTCTGATAAACCTGAGAGAAAGTTTTCGCACTCTACTTAACCTCCGCTGCCCACGTTGAGGGGAAACCTTCAAGAACACGTGGTCCCAAACCTCAAACTCCAAGGGAATTATCCTAAGATCGGAATACGAATTATTTTGGTCCTATTATATCTTAATCCTCTTATAGATAAGATTATCCTTCTCTGTCATACTCTATACCACGTTCGGACCAATAATAGATGCCTCCCCAACTTCTGTCTAGCATAAAGGTGAACAACACGACCTTCCGTATAATGGTTCAAACATAGCCATGCTAATGGAAGAGTGATAACTATTATTGTAAGGGAACTCTTCCAAGGGAAAGTGTCATACCCATGATCTTCCAAAGACCAAAAAACATGTCTACAACATTTCCTCCAATGTCTAGATGGTCCTCTTTACCTGCCCATCTATTTGAGGGAGGAAATTAGTTATGAGGCATAACTGAGTGCCAAAATCATGCTTAAATCCACTCTAGACTCAGAAGGAAAAACAAAAATCTTGATTCAAGAGAATGGATCACTGGAATCCATGAATCCTCACCACCTCATCCACATAACTCTGCGCTAAGGCATCCACTGTTCTTGACTCCTTGATTGCCAAAAAGTGAGCTAATTTCATCAGCTGATCCACTACAACCTAGGTTGTATCGCATCCTCCCCGATCCTTAGGTAATACTATGACAAAATCTATTGATATGTCATCCCACTTCTTCTTGGGGATATCTAAGGCTGTATAAAATCACCAAGATCATGGTGCTCAACCTTCACCTGCTGGCACACTGGGCACTTTTCCATAAACTCCGTCACTTCCTGCTTCATCTCGGGCCATCAAAACTATTCCCTCAAGCTATGGTACATCTTAGAAACTACTATATGTACCACTAGGGGTGATATATGAAACTCATGCATAACTCCCTCATGCATTGAAAATAGAACAAAAAACTTCTCATGGAACAATATTTGATTCTGACCATCCTCTGACCATCTCTCTGAGGCATCACCCTGGTCAGTGTGATCATGCATTACCTTTACCTTAGAGTCTACCCACTAAGACTCCTCCTCATACTACCTCAAATATGACTACACCATCATCTAAAATAGATAGCCTCTGCCACCATCTATTCCTACATCTAAGTGTAATGAAACCAACTCCCCCATTGCCTTCTATGCATCCGAAGATTCATGAACCACCTCATTCTGTGACTTATTTCTTAAATAATCCACCAAAAAATTCTCCTTTACTGAGGTGTAGGAGATCTCAAAATCATAATCTTCAAGAAACTTGATCCACCACCACTTCTGAAAGTTCAGGTCCCGTTGGTAAAAGATATTCCTCAAAATCTTGTGATCTGTGAAGACTAGAAAGCCCTCTCCAATGAGGGAATATCACCATAACTTCAACGCAAACAAAAAAAACCTCCAATAGATCTAGATCATGGGTGAAAAAACACCTCGAACATCACCCCTTCCTCTGATAACATAATAACTGGATCACTGACCAAATTCCCCTTTATATAGTTGAAAGCTTCCGAACACTGCTCACTCTAGAAAAACACTTGGCCTTTTTTAGTTAGATCCATAAAAGGAGATACCACTCAAGGGAATTTGAGTAAAAATATCTGGTAATAGAATACCAAAACAAGAAAAGTATGAACCTATGACACATTCTTGGGTGTTTCCTAAGAAACAACTACCTCAACAATTTACGGATCCACTACTAAACCCTACTGAGACAACACATGTCCTAGGAAGTGGATCTCCTATGTCCAAATCTTGCACTTGGATAAATTTCCATAAAGCTAGTGGATTTGAAGAGCCTCCAATATGGTTCTGATATTATTGGTATTCTCCTCCCTTACATTGAGTATATTAGAATGTCATCGATGAAAAAGATGAAAAAAATGGTCTAGTAACTCAGGAAATATGGAGTTCAAAAGTCCCATGAATGCGATTAGTGAATTCGTAACACTAAAAAACATAACCAAAAATTTGAGGTGCCCATACCTGCACCTGAAAGCAGTCCTTAAGATGTCACCCTATTTCAACCCAAAATGTTGGTTCCCAAACCACATATCTATCTTAGAAAACCAACTTTCTCCCCTCATCTGCTCGAAAAGATCATATATCCTTGGGAGAGGGAAACGATTATTGACCGTCACCTGATTCATCCTCTAGTAATCTATGAACAGAATCATACCACCATATTCCTTCTTTGAAAACAAGATCAGAGAACCCCACAGTAATAGAATGTGCCAGATAAAGAAATGTTTCATCAGATCATCAATCTGGATCCACAGCTCCCATAGCTCAGAAGGCACCATCTGATAAAGATCCATCGAAATCAGACTAGAATCGGGTTTTAAGTCTATCCCAAACTCAACGTCATGTTGAGGGGGTAGAGTCACAACCTCCTCAGGAAAACATCCAAGAAATCCACAACAACTCAAGGAACCTCCACCATCCCAAAATCCACCTACACTATTGACAACTTGGCCAACAAGGCAAGAAAAGGCTCCACACATCGAATAACCATCAAACAACTCTGCTCGCCAATAAAAGCCAAATTTTGGCCATCTACGTCTAAAAAAAAATCTTGTACAGAAGTAGTCAATAATAGAATTCATATATTGAAACAAGTCGATGCTAAGGATAACATCGTATGACCACATTTTTAGCAAAAAGAGATCCTCACTAGACTGATGTGGCCCAAACAATAGTCTATATCCCCAGAAAACATAAAAAAAGATAGTCGGACCTTCAACTAGATTACTTACCACTAGGGGCACAAATATTATCTCGATGTACATTCCTAGAACATGGGATATACTGGGTATAGAAAAGGAGAAAAAATCTCCTAAATCAAACAAAGAACAAACAAGAGTAATGAATAAACTGATCATACCTCAAACAATCTCTGGCCCCACTGGAACTACTACCTATGTAGTATGCAATTGAACAAACCCATATCCTCTTCTCCTCTACTATCAAATATCGCGTCGACCATGTATGGGTCATGGTCCCCAAGTAATTCTTTAAGGTCGGCCTCTACTTTCCCCATCTCCCCTCGGCGGAGTAGGAGCCTACTATCCTTGCTGTTGAAATGGCCTGGCCAATAACTACTGACGAGGCAGGTGTTGAACCATCCCACCACCACCAAACTAAGATCAAAATAGGAACTGACTATGAGGTTTCATGTTACATCCACAAGAAAAACACCTCATTCCCAAGACCATGGTAAAAGGAAGAGGACCAAAAGTTCGGGACTGAAACTATCTCGGTCAGCTCCCCGTTGGTCGAAACCTATAATGTCCTGATTCCAGAGACCTACTACTGATATCCTTACCCTTATAAGAACATGGATAGATCCCCTATCATTGTAAAACTTCTCATTAGTGAATAATTTCCACTATATAAACTTTCTTCTGAACCTCTATGTATATCAGTAAGGTTAATGGAGTAACTTTGTTCTGGAGAGAAGGGCTGAGTACCTCTTCTAAATGTATTGCCTGAGACTCCTCGTCTAGAAATAGATATGGAGAAAATAGAAGGAGATCCTTGACCCTAATTCAAAAATCCTATACTAACATAAACCTTTTCATAAGGAAGAGTATCTCTTGTCACTTCTCTGCATTCATGGTTTAAGAAATAAATTCTTCTCAGAACTCCTTCTCAAAATCGATCCAAAAAATATCACCATCCTTTCTCTCTCCCAGGTACAACATCCACCACTAATGTGCATCCACCCTTATCTGAATAACCACCAATGGAACCCAATACTCTGTTAGATCCTAGATTAAGCTCAAAATTATCACTGGATATACAATCCAACTCTTCATGTCTGTATCTAAAATGATACCTTTGTACTTTCCCAAAGTATGCCACTAGAAATCATGAAGGGTATTCTAACACTAATATTCCTCTCCCGCTTGGTCAACCTCTATCAGTTGACCAAATAATCCTTTTGAGGCTACACTGATTGAGCCACCTTTAGACGATGACCAGGTGTCATAGCTGAATGCTAAACATAGAACTCCTAATCCTTAGTAGTACAAAATTTATTTAGGATTAATTTTGACTCATTGTTTATTTAAATTTCCCCAAAAATCCCAAAAAACAAGAGCACAAGTCATTATTATGCATGTACCTTTCCTAGGTTCTCTACCCCACAAATGGTGTAGCCTCACTTGGTCATTTGGTAAGCTTAGACTCCTTGCATCAGATCACGGGCCCCCCTAAAATAACATGTCCTAGCTGGTATTCCCTTCCCTATATCACACACCAATATTGACTAACACTTATACCCGACCATCCCATGTAATCCTCTCTGTGCCTAACTCCATACTCCATCCTATCTCTCAACCATAACCTCTAATACCATTCTATCATGACCTTCCTTCTTCAGTATGAGGGAAGGGATGAAAAAATGTTGTGACTTTACTTCCTCAAGATTAAAATGAGATAATTACCCTTAGTCCTGCCTCTAATAGGGCCAAGGGTGGCGACTGACAGCATGGGTATTTAATCTCAAAAAAATGGGAGGCATTACCCTTTTTATAGTCACCAAGATGGGGAGATAAGATGTATTAACCTCAAAATAACTCAAAGATATATATATATATATATATATATATATAAACAAAAATCAATACCACATGTATGTTTAATGTAAAACTTCTAGAAATAAAAATAAAACTCCAAAGTACGTACCAAAATAAAACTAACTAGTGACACAATAACCGTCCCCAACGTCTGAGCTAGTAAGGTACAACATGGTCTACGTAATCTCCCTAGAAACCTAAAAAAATTATATATATATAGGGTGAGAATACAGGTATACTCAGTTGGAAAAGCCAAATTCACCTCTGCAAAAGTGGGAGAAGCATACTAATTCCACTATGAGAAAATAGAAGAAACTCAAAGGGACCTAATAAGGTATTCTATCCACCCCAACCTCACCAAGGAACACTCACCAAATAATGAAAGTAAATTAAAGTAAAGTAGTAAGCACATCAATATTTACGTACCCCACACCACTTCCCACTAGGTAACTGCTCATCCCTAATGGAAAACTTCCTGACACTCCCACACTCTTCTATAATCCCCACTTTCACAACCTACCAACACACATGTAGGCCACATACCACATCCAACCCACAAACACCTAGGCCACAACCACATCATATCCTGCCCGCAGACACCTGGGACACAAAACCACAACCTCATCTCGAAGACACCTAGGAAAATACAATGTATCTCATCCCAAAGACACATGGTAAGAACACCTCGCCCATAGACACTTGGGCCCTCACAACCGCACCATAACCTGCCTGAAGTGTCTAGGTCTAATAATGCCTAGAAGAGGGAGCATAGAATATCTAATAACCATCCATCCATCCTCCCACTGGGATGTTGGGAAAGAAAACCCTCTCCTATAAACATGGTTTATTCTTCGCATAGTTCTCAACATGGGTGGGGCGCATATAGAAAACACATGGAACTATAAATAAATAAATATATATAGGTACCAAACACTCATCCCAACATATGTGTTTTCAAAACAAACAACCATCCCACAAAAACACCTTTTATTCTACCTCTAAATGCACGCATCACTAAAAAATATGCCACTTTCGTAATGATAAAAAAACCACCTAACATTTTGTCACTTTGATACTATAAATCATTTAATAGTTATTCCATCCCTACCCGGGAAACTAACAAGAACAACACCATCAACCATTATCAGAAGGCAAGGATCCACTAAACACACCACATAACAAAAGACACAGTTGAACAATCCACTTCACTTTTCCTCTCCATTAACACCCATCTGAGGTATAACAAAGCACCGATCCTCAGAACACAGGTGAATCTTTTAATGTTTCCAACATCATTATTTAAAGTAATGTCACCCTATCCTTACTCTCAATAAGAAAACCCCAAACACACCTCATCACTTAAACACTTAGTAGAACCACTACATAACCACACCACACCCAGAACACCCAGTAACATAAACGTAACAAAACCCAATTCTTATGCCCCGCTGCCCAACCACTGCCCAGATGTAGTACCACTGCATAACAAGTTCATCCATTCCACAATCAACTGATCTCTCAACTTGAGATTCCATTACAACACTCGTACCACCCCATACACACAAACACACTCCCAACCAAAACATCACATGACTAGCACAAACAAAAAGATGAAAAAAACCATACACAACACACAACCACACCAAACAAGGAACATTTATTCAAATTTAGAAAACACTTGTGCTCTAATTCCACTTGATAAAACATGGGTTATTAGAGAACACGTTCGATCCAAGGAAATCCATTTATTTAACATAATATACATGGTTAAAAAAATTCATAAACATATGTTCATTCACAAAGTATCAAAAAAAATTATTCACAAGACATACAGGTTCAAAAATAGATACCAACAACAGCCATGAATTTCAGAAGGAATAAGACCAACACAATTCACAACATGGATCAAAGATAATAGATAAAACAACACAAGAATCATTATCTTTGTCTTCCCATCCCCTCATTTTTTACTTATCATTATCTTTATAAAGTTTGGGTCTCACTATATTTATAAGGGGACATGAGTACACCCACCCTATATGATACACAAAAGAAAGAGATACGAAGGAAGTCCCTACCTTGAACAATAAATTATCAAAAATTATTCCTTGTGCCAAAAATAGGGGGCCATGCGAGTAGCAGGAAATAATCCAGGAGAAAACCAAAAAAAATACAACAAAAAGGTGCATGAATCCTCAGGGAAGGAATGTTCTGGGCATACCAAGAGAAAATTAAAGGGTTCAAAGGAAGAGAGGATCTCAAATTTCTAAAAGTTAGATCCTATATCAACAGAATGAAATGGTTTCGAGGGATATTAAAGTCATATCTCAGTCAAGACCATGGAGTTTGACTATTTTAAAGTCTGAAGAGTGTTATTATATGGATTATATAATTAATATCCTTTGAAACAACATTGTAAATGCTCAAACAAGTATTTAAACATGATTTAAATCAAATAAAATGTAATAGGGGTGAAATTGGAAAAGTTGGAAAAAACTGAAAATGAGTCATCGATGGGTGAGTAACAAACAAACCCACTGATGTGAGTCACCGACATAGAGTCACCAATGTGAGCTACAAACACTGATCCACATACGCTGAGCCACCAACATGACCTACCAACACCCGACTCACTGACTCCATCCTACCGACACCGACTAACCAACACCTGGCCTACCGATGCCCGACCTACCAATGCCCATCCTATCGATGCCCTAACTCACTGACACCTTGACCTATCAAAACCTTGAATCCCTAATACCTCAACATGCCAACATATCAAATCACCAATTCCCTGACTCACCGATGTCCCAACCTACTGAAAATGAGTCACCGATGCATCATACCATTAGAAAGAGCCGAAATTTGAAAAACTCTTAAAATGAGACACCATTGCCTCTCAGAACACCCCAAACAATGGATTTCGACAATGTAATAGACCAGGGGATATGGTCCATTACATGATCAACTGAATAATATCATAAGACCTCTATGGCAATGTCATTACATGGATTCATGGCATGCTAATATAAAAAAGGGAATAGGGATAGTCATACAAACATTATATTCAAAAAGTAAAAAATTAAAAATGATTCTACACTATCATCTCCAGAAAATAATCAATCCTCTTCTCCTAAGATCCATCTATGTGAAATGCATATCAACAACCTATAATAAGGCCCTTTCCCTTATCAATACCTATAGATAAATAATCTTCTCAGGTACCAATGGCCGCTCAGGTAGGGTGTGAGATCAAAATCTCTGTAGTCCACAACTAATGGTATCTACATGTAATCCAAGTAGTGCTTGCAAATAAAAAGTGCGATAGTATATCACAACAAGAATGAAATGCTGATTAAATAAAGAAACAGGCTTCCCAGGTTCCAAAAGGACACCCAGTGACACTACCTACTTTAGCCCATAGCTAGGAAGTGTCTAAAGAGTAACTATATATATAGTAATAATATATATATAATATAATTATATATATTTCATCCACCTATATGAACCAAGTATGTGTGGACATTAATGTACATATACCTTGAGTACTAGTTTCTAGATGGACTGAGGTATAACTTAGACATCCATGACCAGTCTAACAAGCCTAAAATCCAAAGAAATTGGGTACATTCCCTATATACCAATAAGAGTGTGAGATTTCATTCATGACACTCAGGATAATGAGTGATCTATCATTTCACCACTCGAACAAAGGAACATAGAACTTCAAGATCACCATACTAATATTGTTAAAGGTGTGAGACATCTTTCTCAACACTCAATGTAAGGGAGCATGATACTGTCATGCTCAAATGATCCCTTACCATCATACCAAGGCCTTTATAGATTCATAATCATATTTAAACATATATCATGAGGAAATAGATCTCATGTATTGTGTTCATAATGCCTATAATATAAATAAGGCATAACTATATTTACAACATGGGCATGGGGAATTACCTCCCATGCACCTCATTTATCTTGCTCAATATACAAGGCTATAAAATTTATAATACAAGATTCAAATGAAATAACCAATGGAAAGGAATTACCACCCTTCATAAACCATTCCATTTAATACATTTATTTTATTATTCAATTCGTTAAATTAAAATCAATACACCATGTAGAAACCATATCATCTAATTCCAACCCATCCAAGTAAAAAAAGTAGGTAAATTTCATTTATAAGGCCCAGTGGGTCTATGAATAGGTGACATGGTCCTTAAGAGAAATTCCATACATGGGAAATTCAAAGTCTAGGATGTCCAAACATGTGGTAGACACACTTGGTTCAATAAAATATTCATATTACAAGGGAAAATAAATTTAAAAGATAATATAAAAGAAAAAGGGCATCCTAGGCATTTGATTCAATTAGCCACAAGGGTAAAATTAACTTAGAACACCCAAGGGGTGTCCATAAATGAGGTAACCATTCTCTAAACTATCCAACAAGGTTTAATAGGCATGTATTAAGGTGAAAGAATCAATTTCACATGAAGAACTCAATTTAAAAAGGATTATCAAAAACATTTGTGTTGAGACACAACGATATAGTAAAAAAGCATCAAAACTCAAAGAGAAAATGATATGACCACCTACCTCAAGGTCGTAGACAACTCCTCGCTCGATATCAACCTCAAATTTGGATTAGATTGGAAGAGATATAAGAAATGGTAAAACTCCTTTAAAATAGTGAAGATGATATTATACCAAAATAGTGAAATGGATTCGATGACAAACTTAGATAGGAAGTAAAAGGATTTGAGAGATCAACATAAGGAATCCAATGCTTCCATCAGATATTGAATCAGACAATGAATCAGAGAGATATATAAATTCCTAGATTGAGAGATATTTTGAGCTATGGGTGGAGGAACACAAAAACATCCACTAGAGGAATAAGAAATAAAATAGAAATGTTTATAATTTTAAGTGAGTGTAATTTTGTAATTTTCAACTAAAAATATAGGAAATCATGGTTTAGGAGAAATTTTTTCCAAACAGTGTGAAATTTCCTGCTATAAGGGGGAACATCACATGGTTAGGCACATAGATTAACTAATATTGTGAAAACCATGAAACTATCCTCTTCCTCGAAGATATATAGCTATTTCAAGACCATTTTACCTAGGTCTCATGCATTCAGAGTGACAATGCAGCCCCTAGGTGCTCTATGTGAGCTATCCCATAGTTAAAAGTAACTGTACAACCTTGGATGAATGGTTTTCACTAATTGTGTGACCCAATTACTTAGCCTATTTTTTTTGGAACTCTGGACTCCGAACACGCCTTTGATTCTCCCAAGACCTTCCTTAGACTGTAGTGAACATTTACTATGATTAAGAAAAGGATTAAAATTATAAAACAAATGATCTATACCTTTGTGAAATTATGGGTTGTTACAACCTCTCCTTATAGAAACTTGTCTCTATGTTTACCTTATAAGGTTAAAGAGGTATCATCAATGAAAAGTTCTATCCACTGAGCATATATATCATCTTTCTCTTCCCCTTTCTCATTTTGTACTTACCCGTGATACCATATCTCCCATATAAAAGGAACTAACCTACCTCAGGTTGTCTTTATGCTTCTATCAATAATACGAACATGATACTCCTCGAAGGAAGCATTTACATATAGTTCAACATCATCAGGATGAAAGATGTGTGATGAGTCTGGATATTATTGATGAAGCTGAGATACATGAAATACATCATGTATTGACCGGTATCTCTAAAGAAGATCCCACTAATAATCCATTAGTCTGATCCATTCCACAACCTTGAAGGGTCCAATGAACCTCAGTGAAAGCTTACCCTACTTCTGAATATGTATATTCCCCAACTTGGGTGAGAATTGTAAGAAAACTCTATCTCTAACCTTGAACTCAAGAGGTCACCAACGTCTATTGGCATATGACAGCTTCTGGACTGAGCTATCATCATACACTTTTTGATCATCTAGACCTGGTCTATTGTCTCCTACATGATACATGGTCCAAGTATAGATACCTCTATTAACTATATCAAGCATAAAGGTGAGTTAAAAGTCCCACTATATAAGGTTTCATTAGGATCCATCTCTATGGTATCCTAAAATATATTATTATAAGTGAACTCAATGAGAGGAATGCGTTTCTCTTATAAACACCCAATGTTAAGGACACATGTAGAGTGAATTTTCTATAAACCATGAATAGAATGCTCCATCTATCCATCAATATGTGGGTGATATTCCGTACTTAGAATCAACTATGTCCATAAGGACTTCTACAACCCTTTCTATAACTTTGATGTGAAATGATCATCTCTGTCAGAAATGATATAATGAGGAGATCCATAAAGATGTAAAACTTCTATAACATATACTCTTCCTAGATAATCTGCTGATAAAGTCTATCACATAGTTAAGAAGTGGGCAACCTTAGTTAAATAAACAATGATAACCCACACTGTATCATTTACACAAGGTGATCTAGCTAGAACAGTCATGAAATCCAATGAAACATCATCCCATTTCCACTTAGGAATGAGAAATGATTGTAAAATATCTTCAAGTCACCAATGATACACCTTCACCTGCTCATAAGTGGAACACTTAGTGATGAATCCAGCAATATCCCATTCATGCCTAGCCACCAATACCAGTGTTGTAGATCTTGATACATCTGTGTGACACTGGGGTCATCCTCCAATACCGAGGCATGGAATTCCTACATCAACACCTCTCTGATGTCTACTGAGACCTATACACACCCATGGAACAACAAGTTATCATCCCCATACATGGCCTAACCAGAAGATTTATCAACATTTTAAATGATTTCCCTTAGGACAAGGCCTTTAGGATTAGATAAATTATTCATTCTTACCCATTCCAGAAGAGTATAAGTCACAGCTAAGGCTAAGAGGATATTCAAACCATGGTACTCCTGAACCTCAATGTGAATCTCTGAGAATAAGGCCATAAGATACCATTTGATACAGGATTCCTAAAATGCTTATGTATGAGTTTTTTAGCTTAGAGAATCTGCTACTACATTACCTTTACTAGTCATGTAGGAAATTTCAAAATCAAGCAACTATACGTAATCAAACAACCAACACAATCTAAGATTCAGATCTTACTATGTAAACATGCACTTGAAGTTTTTTTGATATGTGAATACCAAAAAATGATCTCAAAGTATATAGTGTCTCTAATAGCATAAAGTATGAACTACACCAGCTAGATCAAGGTCGTGTGTTAAATAATTTCACTTATGAGGCCTGAAATGACAAGACCCAAACATGAAGAATCACTCATCCTACATTAGAAAATGTCCAAGACTGATACCTGATGAATCATAGTAGAATGTATAGCTCCTTCCCACATCAAGTAGAATCAGTTTCAGTGATGAATTCAAATGACCCTTCATCTCCTGAAAGGATGATTTTCAAGCATTTTACCATAGTAATTTCACATCATTCTTTATTAATCCCATAAGAAGCAGTACAAGGCACGAAAAATCCAGGATTAAACATATATAATATCCATCCAGGCCCAAGAAACTCTTGATTTCAAATACTTTCTTGGGAATATCCAAGTAAACCACAACTCTCACTTTCTCTAGGTGTATTGAAACTCTAGATTCTAAGATGATATGACTGAGGAAGTGGAATTTGTCGATCCAAAAGTGTAATTTACCAAGATTATCATAGAGATGATTCCATATTTGTGTATTCAGAATGATATCAAGATGGATTTCATGGTCATTTATGGAGTGTGAATACACCAATATATCATCAATAAAGACTACCATGAATGAATATAGATATAGGTGAAAAAACGGATTCACAAGATCCATGAAGATCATAGGCGTGTTTGTGAGACTTAATGGTATAACCGGGTACTCATATAGACCATACCCACTCTAGAAAGTTGTTCAAGGTATGTATGAAGTCCTAACATGCACCTGATGATAGCCCAACCTCATATCTATCTTTGAAAATACCTTCCCTCCTCAAATTTTATTAAAGAGTTCATCTATTATAGGAATTGGATATTTATTGTTAATTATGGGATAATTCAATTGAAGATAATCCTCACAGATCCTGAGGGTACCATCTGAATTCTTGGAGACAAGGACCAGTGAACCCTAAGGATAAGTGATGGGGTGTATAAATCATTTAGCCTCTAGATCTTTTAACTATCTCTTGAGCTCCAGAAGCTCCCTTGGTTCCATCCTATATAGAGGAATGATCAATGGTGATGCTCTTGGAACTAGCTAATTGGTAAACTCAACCTATCACACTAGATATGGACTAGATAATTCTATTGTAAATACATCTCTGAAAGGATCCACTATAGGATGAAAAAAGCTGGTCATAACCCTTGGTCATCTAAGAGAAGACTAGCGATCTGAGTTGTCACACTAACCAACATCTACTGTGTAGGTCCTGATCATGTAGCTTGCACATAACATTCTCCCTTATAAATGTTATTAACACCCTCTAGTTATGTAAACATCATCCTTTTATGATATAAGTCAATGTGGGCTTGATAGGTAACCAAATAGTTCATTATGATAATTACGTCAAATACCATCATGTAGAGTATGAAGTGATTCCATACAAAAAAGGTAACCAATTACCTCAAGGGGAAAATCCTTACAAAAGAGAAGGCCCTCCAAACAGACACCTAATGAGGTATCTAGCATCCTAACTCCATATAAGTGTTTGGTATTGAGGCCTAGACTCTTAGTAATTATCTTATATATAAATTAGTGGGACACGATTATTTCATATAAGGAAGACACTAAAGTAGAGGATACTAAAATAGTACCTCAAACTATAGAAGGTCTGACACCATGATCCTCCAACATAGTATGTAATGTATGTAACTGGCCTCTACTGTGGCCCTGAGCCACTCTTGATTTCCATGAGTAATCCTGATTTGATGGTGCTGAGATTCATGAGTATGATTACTTCTGCCTTAATCACCACCTCATCAAAATCGTTTAGTGGTATTCCATATTATTTCCTATCATGATCCTACTGACCCTACTCCTGATCATGGAGTCGGTGTAGATCCACAATCACTAGGCGCAGTAGGGAAAGTCCTATAGAAGCGTTTGATATGGCCCATCCTTCTGCATCCTCTACATTGCACTGGGTCCCCTAAGCATCGAGGATCCTAACTACTAGTGACATATAAAAAATATTTCTATGTGAGGATTCTAATTACTTCTACCTCCATGAAAAACCTAAAAATTTCTCTTTCACCTAGAAGAAGAACCACTGGTAGTTCTAGTTACCGAACCACCATGACTCAAACCTTCATCTTCCCACGAGTTTCATTATATAATGAGGTGATGGATGATGATTTTAGAAATAGTAGTCAGCTTGAATACATTGAAATGTGACTGGATAGTGTACAATAACTGATCCTTGAACCACCTGGTGATCATATAGTCATCAAATTCTAGAGAAGGATCAAACCACTACATCACTATGAAATGAGCAAAGTATTCCATATCTAACATGATCCTCTTCTACTAGCTCATAAAATCTCTATATATTGCAACCCTCTGATTCTAGGGAATGAAATAGTCATTAAAGATCATCTGAAAATCCACCCAGACCATATATCTATGTCAATCTACTTGGGTGATAACATCCCACCACCGCTTAGCAGAATCACATAGCATATAGCTTTCTAGATTTACCCCACGACTTTGGAGGTGTCTTAAGATACTATAATATAAAAAGGATTCTTCAAGTTAAGACTCTGTATAAAATGGTCCTCCATCCCCAAAAAATGTGGGAGGATGCTGCTGTTGAAATTATCGACTCAAATATTCGATACTTAGGGCAGGTTGAAATACACCTTCAATAGATTACAACATACATAAGAATACATCTTGGAAATGGGTATAAATTCCCATATCTGAAACAGTAAAAGGATCCACAGGTGGATCTATGGGAGGAATCATTGGTGTCTCATATCCCTCCAACTCAGGTACATTTTCATCACTACCTTTAGGTCATGAGACCAGAGTATGTCATGGAGGATTTCCACTACAATGCCTAACACATGCCTCAGGAGAGATTTAAGAAATTGATAAGATTGCAGATAGAAAGTAGGAAAGGTACATAGAATTCCTATAAAAGAGATCAATCCTATCTTTCTACTTTAAAATGCAGTTCTAGATGGTATAAGAGACCATAACATACCATAAGAATGTAAGAGATACTCCACTACCCACTACCAAGGCTGTGCTCTATTATAAGTCTCTATTTCACACGTATAAGATATCCAATTTCTCTTTAAGATTCATAATCATTTTTATTTTTTTATAATTAAATTATATAAATAATTTTAAATAGATGAATAAGGTGTATTAACATTTCTAATCCATTAGGGCCCATACTCCTTATTAATAAAAACATGTCATCCACTTAACCCACACCATAACATGTTTTATCCCATGCGACCAATGATCTATGGATCAACTTTCCATAATTGAATTCTTATGTTGAATACTCTAACCTAATGTAGAAAACACTTTTAGGTTATTGTTGGCTCTTTAAGTGTCAATTATTTTTTTTCTAATCCCTACAAGATTTTTCAGCACAATTCAATACATATTCAAGGAACTATCATTTTGAAACATGCAAATAAACATTGAAATTAAACATGAAATTAAAAAATGCATAGAACATTAGTCCTATTGTGACTAATAATGATGCATGGACTAATGAAAATACCTTTTTAATCAGGAATAGGTATAAGGAATCCTCATTTTGATCATACAAATATCAATAATACTAGAAAAAAAGTGCTTCACCCAATAGTAAAGTCATATTAACTATCAATGGCATAATCAATAAAAATAATTACCTATCCTATGTAATTTGGGTTTCCTCTATACATGGGTCAAGTAATTACAATAAAATTGTCCATTCCAAATTCCTTTACCTCCTGATCTCCAATATAATAATCAAACAATAAGAAAAAGGAAAAACATACCCTCTGAATCCACTTTGTAACATCCTAACTTAGGGTCCAATTAACTTGTACCTCAAGATGGTGGGTCACATGGCCTCAAGAGCTCCTCCCAGCACACCATAGGCTATCGAATAGAAGTGAGGATGTGGAGGTGGTACGGTGGATAGACTATACCCTCTTATAAAAATGGAACAACAAATAAAACATATAACATTCAACAGCGAAAGAATAAAATAAATAGACAACTTAAATAAACTGTTGTGGAAGTTTAAATAAATGATCAACTGAATAATAATAGAAAGCCTCCATGGTAGTGTCAATACATAGATTCATTCTATGCTGATATAAAAAAGGGAATAAAGTAAAAGAATACAAACATGCTATACAAATAGTACAAAAAGAACAAAATATTATCCACTACTATCTCGAGTAAATTCTTGGTTCTCTGATTCTAAGCTCTGTTTATAAGTAATAGATATTAGAAACCTGTAATTGTGCCCTTTGACTTATTAATACCTACAAATAGATAATATTCTATGGTACCCAAGGTATCCTAAGTACGGTGTGACGTTAAAAACATAACAGGACACCACCAATTATGTCTACATGTAATCCTAATAGATCACATAACTAAATAATGTGAAGGTATATCAGAATAAGAAAGAAATGATGAATATATAAATAACCAAGATGATCAGGTACCTAAAGGATACTTGAAGACACTACCTACTTTAGATCATATCTAGGAAGTGTTTACAGAGTAACCATATATATATAGCATAATTATATATATTACATCCACCTATATGAACTAAGTATGTCCAGACATAAGTGGCCATATACCCGGCATACTAGTTTCTAGTAGTACTAGGGTGTAACTCAGACATCCATGAACATTCTAATGAGCCTAAAATCCAAAAAAAAAACAGAGTGAATTCCTTGAATCCCAATAAGAGTGTGAGACATCATTCACAATACTCAGGATAGAGAGTGATCTATCATGTCATCACTCAAACAAAGGAATGTGGTGCGTCAAGCCCACAATCCTAATAGAGTCAATGTTGTGAGATGTCTTACTCAACACTTGATGTAAGGGATTATGATACGATCATGATCAATATATCCCTTATCATCATTACACAACCTTTATAGAGTCATAATAATATTTAAACATATATCATGAGGCATACCTCTCATGTATTATGTTCACAAATCCCATAATATAAATAAGGGATAATTAAATTAACAACATGGGAATGATGCATTACCTCCATTGCACCTTATTTATCATGATCAATATATGAGGCTATAAAATTCATAATGTAAAATTAAAATGGCATAACCAATGGCATGGCCTTACTACACATTTTAAAAAATTTCATTTAACACATTCATTTCATTATACAATTCATTCAGTTAAAAGTAATCCAACATGTAAAAACGATCCCATATAATTCTAACCCATACAATTCCATGAATCCTGGAAATTTAATTTATAACCCCAATGGGTTCTTTATAAGATGACATGGTCATTATGATAATTTCTTAAATGGTAAATTCCATGTCTAAGTTTTCCAAACATGTGGAAGGCACCCTTGGTTTAATAAAACATTAATATTATAAGGGAATTTCAATTTAAAAGCTAAGATTAAAGAAAAATGGAATCATAGAAATTTGATTCAATTATACAAAAGGGGAAATTTAACATGGAACACCCATGGTGTGTTCATAAATGAGGTAACCATCCTCTAAACTAACCGTCAAGGTTCAATAGGCACGCATTAAGGTACAAGGATAAATTTGAATAGAATAAATCAATTTAAAATGAATTCTTGAAAAAATTTAGTGTGTGGAATAATTATTTAGCTAAAAAGAATCAAAAATAAAAGGTAAAATGATGTGACCACTTACCTTAAGGCCATAGATGACTCCTCACTCGATATCAGACTTAGATTCAATGTAGGTCAAAAGAGATCCAAGAAACAGTCCAACACCCTGAAAATAAGGAATATGATATTCCACCTAAATAACATGATGGATTTAATGATAGAATTAGATAGTAAGGGATAGTATTCGAGTGATCCCATTAAGGAATATAATAGTTTCTTTGGATCTTGAATCAGATGCCGAATCAAAGAGGTTTCTATATTCATAGACTGAGAGTGATTTTGAGCTACAGGAGGAGGGAATCAAAACAAGACTCTGGCAGTATAAGAAATAAAATAGGAAATTTTATAAGTTTAAGTGAAGTTAATTTTGTACTTTTCAGCTCAAAATATTGGGGGGTGGGGTTTAGGTGCATGGTTTTCCAAACCGCACACAAACCATGCGCAAGTCACTTCTATACGGAGAACACTGCAAGGTTAGGTGCATGGCTTAACTAACCATTCAAAAATCACAAAATGAGCCTCTACCTCAAAGATGTAAAACTACTTTAATACCATGTTCCCCAGGTCACATGGTTTTTGAGTGACTGTGTGGATCCTAGGTGCTCTCTGTGAGCTACCACACATTCAAAAGTAACCATGCGTCATGGGATGTACAATTTACACTAACCATGCAGCCTAGTTACTTAGTCTATTTTCCAAAAAACTAAGCTCTGAACAAGTCCCAGAAACACCTAGGAACTTCCTTAGGTTGTATAACACATTTTACATGATTAAGAAAAGGTTTAAAATTGAAAAAAAGATCTTAACTTTCATGAAAAGATGGGTCATTACAAAATCAATCTAATGGATACCATCAAGTTTTATGTATATTCAAATAAATTTCAAAATGTGATGATCATTAATAATGGAAATATACATATATATTTCATATATTAGACACTAAATTAATAATCCACATCACGATAATAATATTTACATTCAATTTATTTAGGTTCTAAAAGCGTGGAATGAAAAAATTCATTCTGTAGCATGAAAAAACACCACCTTCTTCTTCTTACCTTTGAAAATTTCCATATTATTCCATAATGGTAACACTATATATGATTTCAGTTTTTTATCTTAATTATAGTTAATTTCATCAATATTCCTAGAGTAATACAAAGAATGATAAAATCACACTTTCAAAAATTGAAAGAGAAGCCACATATCTCCTACATAAATGAGTTTTCAAATCACATTGCAGGAAGGACATGAGAGAGAGAGATAGAGAGAGAGATAATTATACAGGCCTATAAATCATATATATGGGGTTTTGATCAATTTTATACTTCTCACAAGGATCCAAATATATTGTTTAATAACATAGATTCAATAAAAATAGCAAATAACTCAATCGAGGAAAAACTGAATTTTAAGATATTAAAATACAGATTCTTTCAATATTTTCAAAATATTTTTCAAAAATCCCATTTAATTATCATTAAATTTAGTTTCCATTATTTTATTAACACTATGAATTTTAAATATCCCAAAATAAAAAGAGTCACAATTTAATAAAATCGACATAAAAAACACTTAAAATTCATCCGTTTTAGTTATATTTTCATTTATAATGTTAAATATGGGATTCATAACTGAAATAAGGTAAAACAATATAGAAAAAACTATATATAACACTACCCTTATGAGACATGTGCACATTTATTTAATTTAAACTGACCTACCCTTACAAATCTTTAGTTTAGAGGTTCCCTTAAATGAGAATCAAGACTCGCATAAGGGTAAATGTGTTTTATCCATACACATCCTTTGACAGAGGACCTTATGAAACACCTTAGTTCTCGAATAAACCATGAAATGAGATATTATATGTACATAAGATTCATGAACTTCACATGATGAACCTTACACAACTATTAATAATAATACCTTATCTTTATGCAAGGAAAAAATATTTCATTACTTATATGTATCTTCAAAAAACGGGATAACCCTTATGTAGGGATGGTGTCTTGTGTAAGGGTAAGTTAAATTTTTTTAAAAATAAAATTTTTCTTAAAAAACATATAAATAAAAAAATATAAATTTTTATAATTATAAATATTTGTTTTCAAAAAGATTATTTTTACTTCTAATAATACAGGATTACTTCAAAAAAAATTAAAACTCATAAAAAAATTACATTGAAAATTTTTAAAGTCCAATTTAAAACAAACTTTAAAATTATAAAAAAAATTTTGAGATATTGAACACCCATGAATGATAGAGGAAGGCTCTAAAAAAATTATGCAACCATTCATTATATACCTTTCAAACAATTTTCATCCTCGATAATTAAAACAAACCCAAAATAGAAGGAAAGGGGTTTGAAAAACCTCCCCATGGGATACCTCTCAAGGATCCCGCTCTATCAAGAACAAAACCATCAAATTATATAAAAAATCCACATAAAAATATGATATAAAAATACAAAAACATTCCCCTGGGAGAGATACCTATCAAACATTGAAAATGATATCAACAAAACATAAATGTAAGGGAAGAATATGATAATATTATAAACAAGATAAAAATACCATCATATCAATAAAACATCTATCATAAACAATCAATAAAAATATCAAGACATAGAGCATGTAACTGCAATGATCATTACCAATTAGAGTTTTACAATCACAATAAAGTCCAATCAGACAGTTATATCTACCCAACCGACAATTCATATCAATTTACCAAACAACACATATTGATATCATAACAACAGAAAATATCATACAATTACTTCTTACTAATTAAGATAGAGAATAAAATTTCATTTAGAATATTTTATAACATTATAAACTCCAACAATTTAACTTTGGAATTATTTTGAATGGAAATATTCACATGATTTTTCCTTGTGTTATTATGATTACAATGACCAAATCATAATATTTTCCCCATATTACTTTTCTTATTAATGTCTTATCTTAATTTTAATTTATCACTTAATCAAAACATGGAAAAATAAATCATATAATAAATTTAATTCATATTATTTAGAACTTTTCATACTTAACATTTCATGAAAAATGAATTTTATCATGCATTCATATCAATTAAATTCATAATACTCACATGAATTAAATGGAAGTTAACATGGAACATATCTTAGAATGTTTACATAATAGGTAACTAACAATCTTAGATATTCTACTCAAAACATTTCATTAAGTATTATATGTTAAAGAGCTCAAAATTTTAACTTTATTTTTAAAAAATTTATTACTTGCATTGAATTCCAATGGATTTTGTGTTTTTCCAATTGGATTAACACTTCAAATATATTTTCATACTAAAATGTGTTCAATTTTTAAATCATACCGCTAAGGACTATTCACCATGTATTTTTCAATTAAAATATACCTTATTAGAAAAACATTAAATAAATACCTTTTAAACCTTTATCATTACAAGGTGTAATCAGAATCCCAAATTATTTGTATAGAAACAATAAAAATTCATTATGAAATAAAATTTAACTAAATTAAATTTTTATAAAAGAGTTTTGGTCATTAATTTAAGAATACCAAATACCATAAAAAATAAAAATTTCCAAATGAGCCTCATAGAATATTACTACACATATTATCACACAACACAAAGAAAATTCCCAAAGATAAAATAATAAAGCATATTTTTCAAAAACCATTTAATTTTAACTTAAACAATCCAAATTTTTAGTAAACTAACTAATTTAATTTATCAAACATCATAAAATTTAAATATTCACCTAATAGTGTAATTATAAAAAATAACACGTTTTATATTAAAATGATTGATAATTTTAAGAAATTTAAAAAATTCCAAGAATGATTTATAACTTCCCATATTTAACATTGTTTTTATAACAAATTACACATGAAAGAAAATTATAGGCTTTAATTATATTATATTTATTCAACTAATAGAACCCCACTATATTCTTTATCAAGTTAATATCAATACACATAACTTCAAAACTATATAATCCAAATTAACACACAATATGAAAGAAATAAGAGGTTGAAACAATCCTCTTTTTCAGCATAGAATATTCTAGGTTTGTTAAAAAATATTTATTTAATAAGAACACAGTCATGAAAATACTAAAGAAAATTAATAATCTAATTTGCGATTCACTATTGGTGAATGTAATTACTTTCAACAATTTTAAGTTTATATCACATAATATTCCTCAACAAATTTAGGCACATAGATAAACATAAATAGTGTTGAAACAAGTATAAAAATCAAGAGAACCCATACACTGAACCATGATATTATGCTCTTTGGGTGGCCCTGGATCACCTACATAGATTTAAAACTATCAATTAAAATAACATGTCATTATGATGAAGTGTACCCTATCGTCATAAACCTAAAACCATGACATACATTACCATCATAATAGAAATTAATCTATAAATACACGAACATGAAATCATAAACACAATGAAAATAGAGTCACATGTTCAAGACATGATATATAATAATTTAACTCACAACATAGAGAAAATTAATCCAATACTAGTCGTAAAATAAATGAAAGATAAAACATACAATATCTCCTTCCCCTAGACTATGGTGAATAACACAAAACTTGCGAGAAGAGTATTAGAAATATGGATAACATTCAAGGACCCCTTCCCCCGAGAAAAATATCCCCCACACTAGGCCTAATAGAAGAGTTATAAAATGTATTTGATGATAGTATCCCCTCCCCCAAAACAATATATTCACAATACTAAGTTCAAGGGGAGAGTTATGGAATGAAATGAATAAATTTAGAGAAACCATTACCCTATAGCATATCTCCATCTCAACACCAGTCTTGAGGAACGATATATTCTTACCATCTCTGAATGAAATTCTGGTGTAGGTTAGTTGTTAAAGGATGAAGTGGTAAAATAAATTGGCTCATGCGATTTGATAGTTGGGTTTTAATTATAGATAATGATGTAATTTCCAATCATTCATATAGAGGTATGAAAACTAAAAAGGAATGATGATGATTTAATTCATTCAACTCCAGTGTATGATAGTTAAAGTATTAAGGCTCAAAGAGGGTTTAGAAGGTTTCAAAATATATTAAGTTAAGAACTCATAAATAACCAAGTGGAGGGAAAACATCACCGCATAACAAGCCATATTTATATTTGAATAATGAAACTCAGAAAAAATGATATTCAAGCATTCCTCATAATACATCTGACTCCCCATAATCCATGCAGAATAAGAAATTATAATAACAAGAATAGTTATAAATCATCATAATGACCAATACAAAACCAATTCTTCCTCCAAGAACAAACCAAAATAAAGGCTATATCCAACTTATACCACCATCAATCTACCCCATGATCTACAATAGAGGCCTCATACTTCTCTAGACTCTGGTTTTAAAACTCCCAGAGTGTCTGTTGGTCCCAGTGGAGAAACCAAGAGGGGATGAATTGAATTTAGAACACAAATATGTATCTAAATGATTTTAAAATTAAATTACCCAATTTAATAAAAAATCCAAGTTAACTAAAACTGTATAATTATATAAGTTGATATTTATAATGGATTCGTGAAAACTCAATCATTTCTCAATTACAATTATTTTGAAAATAATATAACTTTTGAAACAAATTTACTTGAATCAAACACCACATATAAAACACAAATTAAAGTTAACCATTAGAGTAAAAAATTTATTTATAGTTTAGAAGATAGAAATTATGATGGTTTAAAAACAATAAAAAAACAAGAACATCACACAACATAATTAAATAAGGGGTTCTGTCTCAATATGATATCTAATCCCCTCCACTTGACAATAACCTACTACAAATTAGTTTATTATAAAATAAACTGATCCAAAACATAGATCAGGTTTTAAAAACAATTGTACTCAGACAATTCAGGCTATACAAAATTATCTTCCATAGTTCTTTAATGGGATATGAGGAGTCCATGTCACACATGACCTCTTCCACAATTATACTTGGTAGTACAAATGAAAATAATTTAAAGAGTGTGTTTAACACTCAATAGTTCAGTATAAGAGCCTTTGTTTATAAATAAATAGAGTAAAACAAAACATATCTCAAAAGGTAAGCTACAAAAGAAAGTGTAAGTAATAAATAGGGATACAATTCAATGCAGCTCAGTCTAGTCAACTTCAGCTGTTTAAGAGTCCTTAAATATATCTTTTAAAGGGATCAATTAGAATTTTACAAAATGGTTATAAAAATAGAGTATTTTTGAAGTCCTATAAAATCCTTTATTCTTAGTTAGCTAATTTTTTAGTGTTTTTCCACTCATATGTGCATATATTAACAGATAAGGGGCTCCTCTAAATTTATATCATTTCAAAAGTTTCAATTATCCATTACATAATAATAATTAAATAAAATATTTTTATAGAGAGACAGATATGAAAAGTGTCTCTTGTTTTTAAAAACTTAGTGGAGGTGTTAAAGAATAATCATTTTTAAATACATGTGCCTCTAACTTGAATTGAATATCTTAATATAATAGTTAGAGTAATTAAGATTGAAGTTAATTGTTAGAACCTATTTGTATGGAGTGTGTTTGATACTATCTTATTTTAATGATCATAAACCATGATTCTTTTAACCCTAATTTTTCACATATTGTATGATATAATTTTATATGATAATACTGATTCTATGATATTTATGCTAAGTATTATGAAAATTCAATTTTGGATGGGAGATATTTTTATTGCCAGATGGGAGTCACCGTTACTACCAGGACGAGTTACCACCAAACTGAGTCACCGTTACCTACAAGATGAGCTACTACCAAATCGAGTCACTATTACCTCCAAGATGAACTACCACCAGACTGATTCACCATTACCACCAGACCGAGTGACTGTCATCACCAACAAGAGTTACCACTAGGATGAGTTACATCTATAGGTAAGTCACTATTATCACCAGTGGAGTCATTACTAGATGCCGAGTCACCGCTAGTTTCTTGTAACCATTGCTGTCCACGGAGTTTGGTGTGAATGGATCAACATCTAAATATATTCTTGGATAGTTTTACCATGTCTTCAAGACCTAGTAAAATATGATTTGAGGATTTTGGAGTCCTCTAACTGACACTTCTATATATTTTCAAAGGATCTATCTATCTTAGGTATATAAATAAAGATACTATAGATAACTGATTTTTTGACCAAATTTGTGAATTATCATGAACTTATGGATTCATATTCTCCTAAGATCAACAATAAAAAAGCACAAAACCTATTACTGAGACTGATTGAGACATAAGACAGAGATTAACTGAAAAATACCTTTATATTTCTATAGTCCTTTGTTATGCGTTAATTTTCCAAAAGATAGAATAGTCTCCTCATCGATGCTGATATGAGGATTATGAACATAAAAAACACATCAAACTAAGGTTTTTTTATTCTTATATTTTCTGTTTTTTTTATTCTGAGCTATGTGTTGTTTTCCTGTTATCAAAAACACACTGTCTATTATACATTCTTAGAGAATACTTGTTATTATATTATTCCTCAATTTATTTCCCACTATGTTTGTAAGAGGTCCTCGTGTGACCTCTGATATTATTACATCCCATGAATAACTATGGAAGATTCTTTTCAGCTAGAACAGATATTTTTTGTTGACTATATACCTAATCCAGGTTGTAGATTTATATGATTATATTTATAATCTTCTTGGAAGTAGGTGATTTCCGAGTATAGAGGATTAATTCTAACCATGAGACCAAACCTCTTATTTATTCCACTATGTTATTTTTTTACTATCATATTAAAGATAACATTATATTAACAAACAATTCTATTACTTTTTTAATTAATCATAACTAGTGTTGATATATGTTTTAAAGTAAGTAAATTTATTACAAAAGTTAAGGTATTTCTAAATAATATTTTAAATTAGACTTAATCATTCTTTAAGAAATATTTTAAAAGGATAGATATTATATCAATATGATATTTTGGTCAATTTACCAGTTTATTTTTTAAAGGGATTTTTACTCTAACCTAATATTGAATTAGTTTTTTTATTGGAAACTCAATTCAAACCCTCTTGAGTTAATCACTCTGACCAAAATTTGGTATCAGAGCCTTGTTGTTATATATATATATATATAAATATATTTTTAATAATGATTTTATTTTTATTCTAAAGATATAAAATTTCTGTCAATTATAAATTTTAGTTCATTATGGAAAATAGAAAATAAGTATCTACTACTAAAGAATATTTTTATTTTAATGGTACCAACTATGCTCAATGGAAAATCAAAATGAAAATGAATTTGGAAAGTATGGTTTTTGATATATGTACTATAATAAATGATCAATATCAAATACCACAAACTCCTAGAAGTGAATGGAGTAATTCTAAAAAGACTATTTACAATAATAATTATAAAGCTATTAATTATTTGTTTTGTGATTTGGGATATTATGAATTCAATAGAATATATACTTGAAAATATTCTTTTGAAATATGGAATACCTTATGCATCTCATATAAAGGAACATCAAATGTCAAATAAATGAGATTAAATACATACACAATAAAGTATGATACTTTAAAAATGAAATCTAATGAACCTATTTGTGATATGTATCTCAGGTTCAATAAGATAGTAAACACCATGCACTCACTTGGAAATAAATTAATAGACAAAGATCAAGTGAAGTAACTACTTAGATGCTTACCAAACAGATGGAGAGGAACCTCTGTTTCAATCATAGAATCATGTGATGTAAATATAATACCTATCAAGGAAGTAATAAGAAAGCTAATGATGTATGAATAAGATATTAAATTCATCAAAGATATTGATGAAGATGAGCCAAAAAGAAATCAGTAGCCTTAAAATATACTACCTATAGAGAAATAGAAAATGTACAATATAAATATTCCAGTGAAGAAGGATCACCTGATGACAGTGTTGAAGAAATGTTACACATGGACATAAGATTCAAGAAATTATATAGAAAAAATAATTTCACCAAAAAATAAAATCAAAATGGAGATTATGATAACAATGGAAAGTGTAAAAATGATTGGAAAAAGTATAACACTCAAAATAAAGTCACATGCTATGAATTCAAGAGAAAAGGTCACATTAAAGATGGATTTCAAAAAGCGAAATATAAAAGGAAGTATGAGGATAAGGACAAAATATACAAAAAGGTAATTAAATAAACATGGAGTGCCTTCTAAGATAGCTCAAGTGAATCAGACACCAATCAATAAGATAAGCCCGAAATAGACAATGTGTGATTTAAAACAAGCATATAATACATACAAAATTTTCTTTCAGTTTCTCCTACTAATGTTTCATAAATTTTTGAAAATGAAGAAAATAATAACAATGAGGAAAACATGACTATAAAAGATCTATATAATTATTGTAACTTGCTAGAAGACAACTTTTATGAGATAAAAGATAAATATAAGTCACTCAAGAAACAACATTCTTTAATAGTAAATGTTAAAAATAACCTTACTATTAAAAAGGATAAAATTGTCAACTTTTGAAAGAAATAAAAGTGTTAGAATTTTCAAATGAATATTTAAAGAAAGACATATAAAAATATACCAATGGTAAGAAAAAATTATCCCAAATACTAAGAAAGAAAGTTTCTCCCAAGCATATAATTGGAATAGGTTACCAACCAGGATAGAGAAAAATTACAAAAACCATATTTACAATGAGTACCAGTTCTAAAAGTTCATATACTACCAATACCTACTCAACAAGACCTAATAATGTTTTTATATATAGAAGCCTTCAATCTATTTATATGAAACCTGTTAGGAAAATATGGTTTCCAAAATATCTTATTACTAATATAACTACACCGAAGAGGATTTAGGTGACAAAATCATTTTTGGCATAAACTTTGTGTTGTGGGAAACCTATTTAAAAACCTCCAGTAAAAACCTATGGTATCTGGATAATGGATGTTCCAGACACATCTTTGGTGAGTATTCAAACATCAAGAATTTAATCAAAGTTGATGGCGGACATGTCACTTTTGGTGATAATAAAAAATGGAAAACCATAATCCTTGGCCAAATTGGTAATTCTAATTTAGTATTAATTTCCAAAGTTTTATATTTATATGGTTTGAAAAACAATCTGCTCAGCGTATCCAAATTATGTGATGATGGATTTTTTGTAAAATTTGAAAACAACAACAACCATATTTTTAATGATAAAAAATATTTAATTATTACTACTTTGTGAAATGATAATGTTTATTTTATTGATTTAAATTCTTTATCTTCTAAACATATTTCTTTCTTATGTGACTTTCACAAAGAATATTAGATTTTGAATAGGATATTAGGCCATTGTACTATTCACTAACTTAGAAAGATAACTAGGAAAGGGTTAGTTAGAGACCTACCAAATCTTGAATTCTCAAATGATAGAGTTGCTAATCCCTACTAAAAGGGTAAACATCATAATATTTATTTTAAAACAGTGAAAGATGTTTCAATCTATAATCCAATAGAGTTAATCTATATGGAACTATTTGGACCTTCTAGATACTCCAGTATAAATGGAAAATATTATATCTATGTACTTATAGATGACTTCTCTAAATGAAATGGGGTATACTTTATAGCTCACAAAAGTAAATATTATTCTTAATTTATTAATTATTCCAAATTTTTAGGAAACCATAGTGGACTTAAGATTAATACCTTAAGGAGTGATCACAGTCGAGAATTTGAAAATCAAGTCTTTGAATTATTTTTCCTCAGAATGGCTATAATCACAACATTTATGCTCCTAGGAAACCATGACAAAATGGTGTGTTAGAAAGAATAAATAGGACTCTTCAAGAGATAACCTAAACCATGTTAAATGAGTATGAACTACCTATATACTTTTGGACTAAAGCTACTAATATAGTGTGTTATATTATAAAAAGTTTATTGATTAGACCTCTCTTAAAGTGTACAACTTATGAGTTATGGAATAACATAATGCCAATGATTAGTTAATTTAGAGTTTTTGGTTTAAAATATTTTATTCCAAACAAAAAGGATAATTTGGACAAATTTTCTTCTAAGAGTGTTGTAGGAATTTTCCTTGGGTATTCAACATTTAATAAAGTTTATAGAGTGTTTATAAAAATAACTAGAAAAATGGAAGAATCTATTCACATTAAGTTTGATGAAACTGATCCTAATGTAGCTAATAATATCTTAGAAGACCATGAGAATGATCTTTCAACTCCTATTCTCACTTTTAATCCCTCTGAAAGTTTTGTTAAACAAATAGATAGTTCATCCAATAAAATTCCATAAATTGAATAGGAATAAGACATAGAGTCTACCAGAACCTATCCTCAATAACCCATTAGGACTCATAGAAATCACCCATTAGATGTTATAATAGAAAACCTAGACATAGGTCCACCAACCAGAGCTTCCCTGAGAAATAAAATTGAATATCAAGCCTTCTTATACCAGATTGATCCTAAGAACATCAATTATGACTTCAATGATTAATTCTGGGTAACAGATATAAAAGAAGAACTTAATGAGTTTGAATGAAACAATGTTTGGGAACTTGTTGAAAAACCTAAATACATATTAGCTATTTTAACTTAGTGGGTGTTTATAAACAAGGTTGATGAGTATGAAAAAATAATAAGAAATAAATCTAGACTAGTTTCACATGGTTATAATCAAGAATAAGGTATTGATTATAAAGAAAAATGTTTCAGCTATAGAAATACTTAGAGACACTAGGATACTACTTTCCTATGCATCAAATTTCAACTTCAATCTATATCAAATGTATGTTAAACGTGTATTCTTAAATGGATTTATAGATTTTGGTTTTGTTGTTTAACAACCCTCAAGATTTCAAAATCCATGTTTTCCAAATATATTTTTTAAATTAACAAAATCATTGTATGGTTTAAAACAGGCGCCTACATCTTGGTATGATTGGACTACCTCTTTCCTTATTTCAATTTTTTTCAAAAGGTATAGATGATCCAAAACTATTTATAAAAATAATTTCAAAATATGTTTTAAGAGTAAAAATATATGTATATGATATTATTTTTTGATCTACTAAAGATTCCTTATGTATTTATTTTTCAAAACTGATGAAAAATGAAATCGAAATGAGTTTAATGGGTGAACTAAAATTCTTTCTTGAATTATAGATTTTTCAAAATAATTAAGTATTTTTTTAAATCAAATAAAATACACTAAAGATATTCTAAAACGTTTTGGACTAGAATGTAACAAAAGTAGTGATCCTCCCATGAGTCCCACCTATAAACTATAACTTGATAAACTAGGAAATCAAAATATCAAACTAGTTATAGAGGTATTATTGGTAGTCTTTTATAATTAACTTCTAGTTGGCCTCATATTATGTTTAGTGTGTGTATGTGTGCTCGCTTTCAAGAAAATCCAAAAGATTCACATTTATTGGCCGTCAAAATAATTTTCAAATACCACAAATATACAACTAATTTAGGATTATTATATCAAAGAGGAAATAATTTTGTTTTAGTTAGTTATTCAGATGATGATTTTTGTGGCTGTAAGCTAGATAGAAAAATCATATCTAGAATATTTTATCTTTTAGGAAAATATTTAGTATCATTGTGTAGTAAGAAACAAAATTCTATTGCACTATCTACTACTGAAGTTGAGTACATAGCTACAAGAAGTTTTTGTGCACAAGTCCTGTGGATGAAACATAATTTACAAGATTTTGGATACAAATTTAGACATGTTATTATAAATTGTGAAAACACATGTGTGATTTTTTTTTACAAAAATCATGTTTCTCATTCTATAAAAAAACCCATTGTTGTAAGACATCGTTTTTTGAGATATCATTATCAAAAGGGTGATATGACTTTAGAATTTGTTGGAACTGAACATCGGCTAGATGATATCTTCACAAATCCTTTGAATTTTGAAAGATTATACTTCATCAAACATTAATTAGTAATGATAAACCATGTTTGATGAGTCACCATTAAATAATTCACCATTGATGAGTCACCGTTGATAAAGTCACTTTTGATGAAGTCACCATTGATGAGTCATTTTTTAGGAAGTCACTGTTGATGAGTCACCATTTATTAGTCAATGTTTAATGAGTCAACTTTCCTTTTCATGGTATTGTTATTTTTCTATAGTTTCTATTTTCCTTTACCGATTAATTTTTTATTATTTTAATATTTTATCATTTATTTGGAATCCCTAAATGATAAAACCAACAGGATAACTCTAAATCAATTTAATAAATTTAACCCTTGATCTCTTGAACATTTTAACTCCTCTCAAACCAATATTTATTCTTCCTTGTTCCACCTAAATCCTTCAACTGATATGAATGGTTTGTGTGAAGTGAGTTATAGAATCAAATCTAGAATGGATGAGGGATTCCAAGAAACAAAAAGTATCAGCAAGAAGTTTGGATACCATTTCACTAAAACTACATATAATAAATCATATACTTGATCCAAAAAAATAAATTGATGCATAATGGATTCGAAGTAGAAATACTCTAGTGTTAAAGGTAATAGAAAATAAAAAATGGAAGAACTGGTTTAGCTCAAATCATCAAGTGTATTATATGACGGTAGTCTTTGAATTTTATCAAAATGCGATATTTATTTTTGGAAATAAAGATGATATAATTTGAAGTATAATTGATGAAAGAAAAATCTATTTCTCTTAACATGAATAGGAAAAATGTTTAATGGTTCTTCATAGAGGATTATATAAGGATTTCAAAGGAAGTATACCGAGTGATAGTGAAAATTTCAATTATAAAAGGGATCTCATACTGTTAACTGGTGATGGAATGCTAAGAAGACCTACTGATGCCGAGATGTGAAAGGATAAATCTAGATAAAACTCACTCATTTATCCCAAACTAATTTCATCTATTTTAGATGCAATGGGTTATTTCAAACATAAAAAATAATCTATGGAAAAAATTCATGGTTTTTTTCTATAAAAAATAATTTTCAAAAGAGTAAAAGTGAACTGGAATCCCTAGAAGAGATGTTGGATTAGAGAAAATGAGAAAGTGTATGATGATTTTAACCCTATTGATCTCCCAAATACACCTAAGGACATGGTGAATCTAGGTCTTGAATCTGATGAGATAGTTGAGTACTCTAATGCTGATACTGTTGGTGAAAGAGATGAGACAATAGTGGGAGAAAATGAAGTGGAAGAAAAAGAATAGTATGCTATTTCAGTTGAAGAAGGGAGTGATCTAGAGATCATTAAATCTCCACCTAAAGTATTGAGTGGCTATGTCATTTCGTTAGGATATCTTCCTTTAAGAGAAACTCTCTTACCTAAAAATGATAAAGAAGAGGATACTAAAGTCTATGGAGAAGCTCAGTTTAAATTTTCCACCTCTAAGACTTCTTGAGATGAGAATAGTAATGGAATTAATTATATTTTTTCTAAAGAAGTAGATAAATATATTTTAGAGCTTGAAAATTCTGATGAATATTCCAGTGAATATGATAAGGATCAGAATGATGAAACTCATTTTGATAGGGATTATGATGATGGAATTAAAAATGGTGGTCGTGATCATAGAGATGATAAAAAAGGCGGTATTGATCATAAGAGAAGTATTGAGAAAGGAAATGACCCTAATACTGAACAAGAGATAGTTCAAAAATAATCCTCTTAACTTGTGGTATAAAGTTCTCATAGAGATGAAAATCAACCAAAGGATACCATGATGCCTAATGTTTCAATAGTTCCTACAAAAGGTATGGAAGCTGTTAATTAGGAGGAGAAAATTATAAATCATAATGATCTAATGGATAAATCAGAACCAGTAGAAAATATGGAAACCAATCAAATAAAATCTATACTATATATAAGTGATGGGGAGTTGACTACCAATCTAGTAAATCAGTCAGTTCTAGTGGATCACTCTCCATGGATAGATAAAATTCAATTGCAATAGATAGAACTTGTGTCCTCAACACCTATAATTGGTAAAGTTCTCATGTTCTAAGAGACCCACCCATACTAACTTATGTTAGACCATTAGTCATTTATTTTAAATAATGGGAGAAGTATCCATGTTTTTTTGACATGTACTTCCTTATACTTACTCAGATGACGAGGCTGAATTTTTTTAGAAGAGAAGGATCCTTAATGGATCAGATCTATCAGACTGGAGAGTTCAACATTTTACACCTAGAAACTAATAGATAAATTGTTCAACATGTTCTTTCACCTAATTTAGTGACCCAAGATGATTTTATTTCTTTACAATGAAATGTGAATTCATAGTTAGACTCAATGAGAAGGAACATGATTTCAGATTTTATAAATAACTTGAGATCTCATCCTTCTATAATAGCCAAACTCAATGAAGAATGTACATGATTTTTGGTTGATATAGTTATCATGAATATCCAACCTCTAATAAGGTTTCATATTCAATAAATTGAAGTAGAGAATAGAATATTTTCATCTAAAGGAACAAACATTAAAATCTTTAGAAGAGGGTCTGAAATCCTCTGTATCATAATTCATGTACTCCATTTCTCAGAAGTTGGATATTATAACTTCTATTTCCTATAATTCATCTGTACATTCTCTTAATCAATTAAAATTGATAGAGATCAGATGAAATAGATAACTAGATAAGAAATCAGAAATACTATGGGTTATGTGAGCACGAATGAATATCAGATACGGTAGATACATATTTATGGAAAACATATAATTTATTTCATAATAGGCTATGATGGAGATCTTAGATAAGATAAGGAAGTCATAAATAAAGATATCATGTATTAATTTTCAAGGATCTATACCAAGAATTAAATGTATGATAATATGAAATTTATTTCTCATAACATGAAGATACCACTAGTGACAAGTGACTTCAAAGAGTAGGTGAGTCAACTAAAGGTTCTCACACTATCTCATCAAAGATTTATGGATGGGAAGTAATACTTATTTAATGAGATTGATAGGGAAGGTTCTATAATTATTGAATTCATAAATCTCATAAAACCCTACCTTTAATTCCATTAAAAACTATAATTTCAAGAGAAGCAATTGCTATTTCAACAATTCTTTCAACCACATATACAGACTCAGTTTAGTATTGTCCTCCTTTAATAACTATGTCAAACGGTCTTATGCCTCCACCATATCATCTTATGAGTTTTTCACTAGTTGAAGCAATCAGACAACTCAAACCTATTATTTTCTAAGATCCACTTCCTCCTACTACCACACTAATATCTATTACAACATTTTCCCTGACATACACTTCTACAGTCCCATCACAGTATAGTGATAGAGACAACACAAAACAAAAAGAGAAGGAGAAAGTTGATTATACACCATCTTCTATATAGTGAATATATTTTGATGTTATTTTTTTGATGGGGACCATTTTTATTTTCCCTTCCATGCTTATATTTTCGTTCTTCTATCATTTTGGAACATAGATAATGAAAACTCCGGGTGTTTTTATATTTTCTATCTCAGTTTAACAACTGTTTTAAATTTTTGATACTCTCAAAGGGGGAGATTAATTTGGGATTTATTTTATCCTAGTAAGAATATTGTTTTTAAACTCAAATACATCATTGATTATTTATGATTACTAATTTAGTAAATGATTTATAAAATGTGATATTTTTGTGGTCATCAAAAATAGGGAGAATGTTGGAACCTCCTTGTATAGAGAGTGTTTGATATTATCTTATTTTATTGATAAAAAACCATTATTCTTTTAATATTAATGTTTCACATGTTGTATGATAGCATTTTATATGATAAGACTTCTTGTATGATATTTTAAACTATGTATTATGAAAAGTAAACATTAGCTGGGAGACACTATTACTGCAAAACATGAGTCACCATTACCTCTGGGACAAGCTACTACCAGACCAAGTCACCATTACTACCAGGATGAGATACCGCCAGATCGAGTAATCATTACCACTAGGACGAGCTACCTATATACTAAGTCACCATCACCTCTAACTGGAGCTACCACAAGGATGAGTTATCGCCAGAGGCAAGTCACCATTACTGCCAGTAGAGTCACCTTTATATGCTGAGTCACCACCAGATTCTTATTAACATTGATATCCCTGGAATTTGGCATGAATGGATCAATGGATAAATCTATTCTTGGATAGTTCGACCAAGTTTTCAAGACATAATAAAATAAAATCTGAGGATTGTAGATCTCCTCCAACTAACACTACTATATATTTACAAAGGATATCTCTCTCCCTCTCTCGAGTATAGAACTATAGATACTATAGATAGCGGATTGTGCGACCGAATTTGTGAATTATCTCTAAATTTTTTATTCAAATTATGTGAATTTCCATAAAACAAAAGTACATAAATCATTACTAAGATTGTTTGAGAAAATATACAAATATCAAATGAAACATACCTATAGATTTCTATGATCCCCTATTCTACTCAATTTTGGAGAACAAACCACAGTCTTCTCACTAATGATGATTTGAGAATTAAAAACATAGAGAACACATCAGACTGGGATTTTTCAATTATTATTTTTTCTATCAGTTTTACTTTTGAGAAGTGTGTTTTTTTCCTATCATCCAACACACACTGTCTCCTCCACATTCCTGGAGAATACTTATTATTCTATTCTTCCTCAATCAGTTTTTCACTATGTTTGTGGAAGATATCCTTGTGTTACCTATTCTATTCTTAATTCCCATGAATAACTATCGAAGAATATTTTTAAACTGAGTAGCATGTTGTTTTTACTGCATATATAATCCAAGTTTTGGATTTATTTGATTATATTTATAATTTTCTTAGCATTAGGTGATTTCCCAGTGGAGAGGATTAAGTCTCACCTTGAGACCACACCTCTTGTTTATTTAATTATTTTATTTGGTTTTTTACTATCATATCCAAGATAACTTTATATTAATAAACAATTCTTTTACTTTGATAATTAATCTTAACTAATATTGATATAAGTTTTTATCTAAGTAAATTGATTTTAAAAGTTATGGTATTTCTAAAAAATATTTTAACTGAGACTTAATAATTAATTAAGAAATATTTTAAAAGGATAGATCTTATATTTATAGGCTATTTTGGTCAATTGTATGGTTTATTTTTTTATTAAGGGGATTTTTACTTTAACCAAATCTTGAAAAAAAAATTTATTGGGAACTCAATTCACCCCCTCTTGAGATACTCACTCTGAACAATACTAATTTTGAAAATAAAAAATTGAAGGATTATTTGGTAGTGAAAATATCATGTTGGTAGCTTCTAACACTGGGGGTAATAGTTGCTTCACTTAGCGGTAATAGTTCTTAGTGGTAGATGTCTTTTTGTGGTAGTAGTATATTTTAATGGTAGTGGTAGATCCTAGTGCTAAATCCACATTAAAGTCACATATTTTGGTAGTATCTCCTGATGAACATAGATTTAAACTACCATTCACTTTCTAAACTGACAGTAGCTGGTAGCATATATCAACTAATTGAAGCTTTATACAACTAGTGTGTATGTAGTCATGGTAGGTTAAAGACATTGAAAATTTTGTTATGTTGTCTATAAAATAGTTGAATATCATAAAATATAAACCATTAAACTTATTATAAATCTAATAAACATTATTTGAGATCATTTATATAAGAAGTTTCTTGGACTAAGACAACAATACAACCTTTTTGGTGATCACAAATCATGGAATCCATAAGAATTAATAACCATACACCAACATTTAATTGATGAATATAATGAATATAGTATACTTAAATATAAAAGTATATATGCAATGAATATTCATGACTCATGCCATATAGATTCCATATAGTATTAATCCCCCTTTTGGGATAATCAAAAGGATAGAAAGAATCAATTAAATAAATTAGTGACACAAGTAATGACCGAATATTAGAATTAATGATCAAAGTTAATAGAATACATAAAAATGGAAATAAGAAATGAAATCCATATAAAATACAAATATGAGTCTGAATAAGAATAATCAACGTAGATAATGGTCGGATCCACTAGTACTTTTCCGTTTTTAGAAATAGGAGTGGAAAAAGTTGTGATAGGAGGTAAAGGAGGCTGAAACACTATAGAAGAAGAAACTGGCCAGAGATGCCTTAAAAATTCAACATGTGTAAGTAAAAAATTACTAATAATATGAAAGTGTTATAAAAATGTGTTTAAAGGGTGGATATCATGGGAATGGATGTAGGTTCTATAATAACTATCATGGTGGTGTAGAAAAAAACACATTATATCCATAAAAAACGTAATAATCCTACTACCATGCTCCCTATATCAAAAAATACTATCTTCTCCTCCATAAAAATATTGACCAAGGGTGCCAAAATGTTCAATTGATTCACTTGTTCTTTGATGGACCTGGAAACAAGAGTTATCTTTATATTTTAATCCATGAACATAAAATTAGAGTTAAGTTCATTTTTGGTAAAAATCCTAGAGAGATAATACTTAATGGCATTAGTGATTGTTTCTCTATCACTTATAGCTTCATTTAATAAATATCTGTAATGGTTTTAAATATTCTCACCATTGGAATTTATTTGATGATGTTAATCCTGATGAGAGGTTGATAAATCACCCAACAAATCTTATAGTTCTTCTATCACTATGAATATGATTAGCTTAACTTCAACAGAGGCAGCTGTAGAGTGAGGTGGAGCTCTGAAAGAAGAGGGTACAATAGTATGTAAAAATTCCAACATGTCTGGAAAAGATAAGTCTTTACATGTAAAAATGGCTCTCATTTACTCCAATTTTAATAAAGTAAATTCATGTTTTTCATTAAACTAATGTTCTCTATTTCCAAATTTGAAATTTTAGGAAGATTCTAGTTTGGAGATGATCCAAACCCAAGGAAGCTATCAAAGTGGTATCATCTTCACTTAAGTTGTTATCTTGAAAGGAAGAGGACCTGAGAAAATCTATGAGACCAGATACCAAAAATACTATAAAATAATCTTGACCATCTCCTGTTATGATGATCAGAGTAAAGAGGATAAGGAGGAGGAGGTGAAGACATCAATTAACTATGCACATAAGTGTCCTCATGACTGGTTTTTATAATAGGTACTCCCAAAGAATATAGCTCCAAAATATCTTCTTCATAAATTATTAATACTGATGATCCCTTAAGATCTTTTAGAGAAATCAAAGTGGGAGATCCACCATACTCTGATAGAATTACCATATCACCATCATCACTATCATCATCACCACCATATGAGTCATAATATTCCAAGACAAACATAAAAGATCATAGGAATTTATACCCCATAGTAGGCTCATAATCATCATTTTGGATAAATCATTTGGTTCAACTCATTTTATATATTCTTAAATAACCAAATAATGTCAGGAAATGCTCAGAAACTCTTCACTAGTTTACTTACCAAGCTCATAAATAATATGGAAGGTATTTTATTTCTCATCAACATCTCTTCCATAAAAATACTACCCAGATTCATCCAACAACTCAATAACTTATTTTATACTCTCTAAAGTGGATCATTTAAATTGAACATCATTAGAAACTTTAGTTTATTATATTTATTTTATTATTCTAGAAATATCTATTTGGTATGAAGTGATAGAGGTGTACTAGGAGTTCCATATGATATATTGGAACTATTAACAATGTTAGGGTCACTACCTTTTTCCACTTTACCTAGAACAGACTCCTATACAACATCTATATCTTCCTTTTCATCAAAATCATCACTAAAAACATCATCACCTTCTTCATATAAATAATAATATGTTACTTCATCTAGATCTAATCCAGGGTCAACCAAATTTCATGGTCTTGAAGGATTCTTTATAGGGTTTAATTTCTCATACAAGTTATCATTGTCCACTACCCATATTTTCAGCCAGGGATTCAAATTGACTTTTATCCTCTTACCAGTGACTTAAATAATAATCCATCTCATATTTTTACATGTTACTCTCTTTGATGAACAATATATCTAATAGAGAATATATCATATTTCGATAAGTTAGAGAATTAGATCTTGAGTTAGGTTTACAGAACTCTACAATGTACCCAATTAAATACCTACATGAATTGATTTTTCCTTTTATTTTCATAAGGAACAAAAATAAAATGTCTTGATACCTCATAATACAAAATCCACCATTCCTTTTACACAACATATTTGGGATTAACTTGACGAGAAACCAAAATTCTCAATCCAAATCAACTACAAAAGTTCTTATCATAGTGGCATTCCCATTGAGCTCAAAAAGAACATCCTTGATTATCAATTTATCTCAATTAAAGAGAAAGGATCCTTGATAATTATCATAAATTCCTTGATGAGAAACTTCTATAAATATATCACATTTCTTTAAAGAAAATACATGATATGTTCCATCAAACATTTTTTGATAAAATACTTCTTATCTTAAAACCGATACTTAGAAAAAGTAGAAATCATGAATAAACCTTGGGTATAATTGTTTATAATTCCTTGAAAACCATTATTATTATCCTTGGTCCTGAATCACATTCCAGATAAGAAACATTCTTTAAGATATCTAAGAAACATTAATTTACTTCTTGACAAAAAAACTCGAGACAAAAGCTGGGGATTTTTCTGTTTGACAAAAATATTAAATTATCCTCTATATTTATTTGAATGATGTGAATCATTAGGAGATTCACAAAAATTCTTCACACTCACCATTTTTTCCTAGGTTTGAAGGTTTGAGGTTGAATGTTAAGGGTTTCAAGTTGAGAGAGATAGAGATAATGGATGGTTTCAAAAGGGATCACGTGAGGGAGAATTCTTAATTCAAACTCCTATTTAGGTATTTTTTTTATTTATGAGTTTAAAATTTAATTTAAATAAAAGAAAAATAGATAATAAGAATTTGAAGGAAATAAAAATTTTAAAAAAAGATATATAAGTGATATAATTTGGGACTGTAAAAACTAAACGTTAGATCCTAATAGTATTATACCATCGCTATCACACCATAGTAACATGCCATGATATAAACTGAATGGTATAATTACACATTTACATACCAATTATAACATGAACTCATAGTATAATAACTATGGTAGTAGGTCATGGTAGCATGAAACAATATCATAGATATAGTATATATGCTTTGGGATTTAACATCTACCATAAATAAAATTTACTTCAATAATAAATCACTATGAGAAGTTAATCATTCCAATTTCATGTATGATATAGCTCATTATCTCAAAATTCAATGGATTTGTGAATATTTTTGTAAGATGATGTTCATTACCAATGAAATCAATAGTTATTAACCTTTTTTAAATTGATATCTCAAAGAGTGACATCTTATATTGATATGTTTTCCCCTTTAATGAGACAAAATATTCTTAGAAATATTTATAGCACTTTTATTATCACAATTTATCTAGACATGTCAAAATTAATATCCATAGCCTAGTAAATTGTGTTCCATCCATAGAATCTATGCTCACCGACTTCCTATATCTATATACTCAACTTCAATAGTAGAAAATACAACAAAATTATATTTCTCACTATATTATGAAACTAGACACTTGAAGAAAAATTTAAATGTTCCACAAATTATTTTTTATCCAACTTACAACCACTAGGATCTACATCTAAATAACTCATTAAATCAAATGAATATACTATTGAATAGAGTAGTCCTATGTTGGTTGTATTTTTGAGGTATTTGGAAATTATTTTCATATTAAGTAAATATTAACCTTTTATATTTGATAGAAATTAGGTACATATACACACACTAAACATAAAATCAGGACAACTAGGAGTAAAGTTTAGTAAAATTACAATCATACCTTTATAAATGGTTTGATCAAAAAGATTTGTAGTTTCATTAAGAATCAATTTTACAACACATAATGATGATAGTATCACTAATAATAGTATTATCCATACCAATTATTTTTAAAATATCATTATTGTACATTCTTGGATTTAATATAATTCCTTCCTTATTTTAAATAATCTAAAAACTAAGAAAAATTTTCAACTCACCCATCAAACTCAATTCAAATCCATTTTGGATCATTTTTTAAAATTTAGTATATAAATAGATTTTTATGATCCAAAAACAATATCATCAACATATATTTTCACTAAAAAAAATATTTTCAAAATATTTTAATAAATTGAGTAGGGTCATATATTAAATTTGAAAAGCCTTTATAAATAAAATATAAGTTGATCCTATCATAACAAGATATAGGAGATTATTTCAAACCATATAAAGTTTATTTATTTTAAATATATGATTTAGAAAGTGAGTGTTTCTAAATCTAGGGGTTATTAAAAAACATCTTCAATTATATAAACATTTAGGAATAGACTATTGAAATCCACTTGAAGTAATTTTAAATCCAAATATATTGTATAAGAAAGAGACACCCTGATAGCTTTAAGTCTAAGTGCCAATGAAAATGTTTCTTCACAATGAATACATTCCTCTTGAATATACCCTTGTGTAAAAAGTCTTAAAATAATTATAATTATTGTTTTTTACTCTTACAATTTATTACAAATCTCTCACTTAATGAAAATGGCTAGGAATTAATTTGGTCTTTATAATAATTCCTATATACTTTCCTCTCAAACTAATTCATCTCTTCTTTTCATTTATATTATGAATAATTCATTATTTATTCCATTAGTGATTTCCTTAAGTTAAATATGAGAAAATAAATATTGACATTCAACATGGGTTTTAATATAAGATCTAGTCTATGCTTATTTGTCTATATCTCCTAGAATAGTATATAATAGATGATCTCTATGGGTACTAATAGTTATAGGGATAAAATTATTTTATACTCCATTTCCATATATAGGCTTAGGTTCAAACAGTTCCTCCAAACTGGGTAGTTTTTCTACAGTTATTTGGAAAAAATATTCACTATATTTGACATTGATATTTATACTATAAAGTTTATCCTTCAGTTTTTTAAAGGGGTCATAGGCTGATGTTGATCTATTTCATGAAATTTGACATGTATATAATTTTACACAAAATTTTTCCTTTTATTGAACACCCTATATGATTTAATGGAGGTAGAATATTCAATGAAAAATATTTTATCACTTTGGGATGCATTTTTTTGTAAATATTTATTTTTATTGAGTATAATGACTTTATAAAAAAAAACTCTAAATTAATCAAATTTTCATTTTCTACCATTCCATAATGTATAAGGCATTTTATTTAAAATTGGTATAAATATTTTTTCTATTAATAATATATAATGATGTATTCATATCCTTTTCCCAAAAATAAATAGGTTAATCATACTCATTGATCATGGTCTAGGTAATTCGTTGAAGACTTATATTTCTTCTTATTACGACAATATTTTACCATGGAATCCAAGGAGTAGAAATTTTTTGATTATATCAATATAGGGAGAATAATGATTCAAAGTCTACATTTTTGAAATCATGATAATGATCAATTATTTATGTCTTAATTTTATGTACACACATATTTTCTATAAATTTTTCTTACATGAAAAAATGGGAAAAAATTTCACTTTTGTGAGATAGAAATAATACTTATGTGTATCTAGAAAATTCATCTAATAGAACATAATCATAGTTATTTCCATTTAGGATATAAATTATAGAGGTTCAAAAAAATTCCTTGTGAACGACCTCTAGGGGTTGATAAGTTGACACTTCTTTCTTTTATTTGAAAGAGATATTATATTGTTTCCCTTTTTGACTTGGGTTATATAATTTATCTTTTGGGAATTCTAGTTTAGGGAGATCCTGGACTAATACTTTCCAAGTAAACTTCCTAGGTGAGTTTAGGTTACAATGACATAGTCTCCTATTCAAAATCAAATACTCTTTATGAAAGGAACTTAAAGGATGACTATTTTTGAGAAAATAATGAATTCAAATAAACAACATAAACATTATCATTATGAATGATAGTAAAAAATAAAATATACTTAAAATCATAAATTTTGAAAGAATTATTCTCAACCTTAACATGATAAACATAATCACATAGATATGAGATACCATATAGATTATACATTAATCCACATACAAATAATACTTTATAAATCAAAAAAGTACTTGAGTTATCAATTTGACAAACTCCAATTATATTTAATTTTGTGTTGTCACCAAAGATGACATGTCCATAATCTACTTTGATATGGTTCTTAAATTTCAAGTAGTCCCCTATCATGTTTTTGGAGAAACCATAATAAAGATACCTTAAATTTTTACTCATACTCTTTAAGAAGGTTTCCTACAACAATGTTAAAATAAGAGATGATTTTGGAACCCATATTTTATTAGGTCCAAAATTATTATAAAAAAATCATTTAGGGTTCAAAATTTTCTTAACTAGTTTTCAATAAGAAGTCTCTAAAATTATAGAAATGAAAACCTTTTTAGGATTATAATAATACTAACTATTTTTAGGCTTGGCATAACTAGAACTAGGATCAAATTTATTCTTATGAATCGTCCTTTATCAAGGCTGGTACCCAATATCCATAGTATATTTAAGAGTGGTTTGTCTACCAAGAATTCCTATAAGGGGTTCTCTACAATTTTTGAATCTTTTAAATTTTTTCTTAAGTTGTTCATTTTAAATGTTAATATCAATTTTCCCTTTAATAATTGATCATTTTTATCATTTTCTATATAAAATCTGGATTTAAACTGATAAGAAAGAGAATGCTCTTTATTTTAATTTTTGTATATATATTTAACATCATTAAATGTGTCTTTCAGTATATTATAGTACTAAAATAAATCCCCATTGGAGATATTTTTTTCATTGTTTTCATTATTTGAAATATTAGAAGTTTGTTCTAGAGGTGCATAAAAAATATTTAGTACCTCAGATGTATTTTCCATGAAACACATGTTATGTCTATCATTTTTATCTTCTCTACTCAAACCAGAGTCACTTGAGATATTCTCATAGGTGCTATCGGTGGATTTCATAGACTTTTTATACCAATTTCAGTTTTTCTCATGTTTTTTTATTATATTTCACTTTTGGACAATCATCATTGATGTTCCATTTTCTTTTACACTCATAGAAAATTTCCTCATTAGTGTAATAATCATTTTCCTACACTTTCCTCCAATTCACTTTTCTATAATACTCTCTTCCATAGTTTTTATTTTTTAATAAGTTCTTCTTCCTATAGATTTTATTGAATCAAATGGCCAGGTGAGGAATTTCCACATCACTATTTGTGGGTGATTTATCATCACTTTAAATTTCATGTTTTATCTTTTGTTTTTATTTTTGAGTTAGATATCTTAAAGTCTACTAAATTCTACTTTGGTTCATATACTTACTCTTTGTTTAATTGAAAGTCCAATTCATACACCATAATATTTATAATAGTCTCTTATTCTGATTTTTGGATGATATCATATGATTCTTAAATAGAAACAAAATTTCATCTCCACCTATCAGGTATGTATCTCTCGAGTTGCATCACTTGATCATTATCTGCAATTTATTTCCAATGTGCAGGCATTGTGATCACAATCACGTTGAACCTAATATACATGTTAAAAATGGATTCATCATGTTTCATTTTAAATCCATCATTTTAAATGGTCTAAATATTCAACCACATCCCTTTAACATTTGAGGTTCTCTCATGAGATATAAAAAGAGTATATCAAATTTCAAAATCAATAAGACACATAAATATTCTATTAAATTCATCTTCTCTTAAAGCACAATTTTAATGAATTTCTGTATAACTATAGTCATATGTAACCTTAGTGTCATCATTCTATTAAGCTCTGTAATCTTTGTGTTTTTCATATTTTCCCTCAACAACAGTCCAAATATCAATACCCATACTTTCTAAATTAATTTTCATCCTCATCTTCCATTGAGTATAGTTAGTCCCATTAAAATAAAGATGTCTATTAGTGGAATTTCTTTATTGTATATTATTATACATAAATATATGAATTTTAGATTTAAAATACATATAACATCTTTTGGTAAAACTTTATCATATTAAAAAAGTATTTTGAAAATTCTCTATTACCAAATGTTGGGTCTAGTGGACAAATCAATATGGGTGGGGGGAGGGGGGTGAATTCACATTCCAATAAAAATTTCAATGTGAGACATTTAAAACATAAATCCACCAATTAAATAAATATTCCTAGTTAAATAAAAATACAAAGTTATATAAATTGTTCATTAGAAAATTTTATCGAAATTTTGATCATAGCTCAGTTAAAATAATTTTTAAAATACTTTAACTTTTGAAACTAATTTACTTGAATCAAAATGAATATTTTAAAAAAATTAAAGCAAAATGTCAGAGAAAAGTTTTACTTTATAGTCTATAAAATAGAAACTGGTTTGGTTTAAAATAATAAAACAAAACATTAAAATCATATAGAGAAACTAAATAAGGGGTTAAATCTCAAGTCAATACCATATCCCCTCTACTTGAAAATCACCCAGTACCAAAAAAATTATTTTAAAATAAATTAATCCACAAACTTGATTATGTTTTACAAAGAACTGTACCTATAATGTCTAGGCTATACAAATTCCTCTTACATATATCTTTATGATATGAGAGGAGTGCATGCCACACACAACCCATTCTACAATTATACATGGGAGTGCGCATGAAAATAAATGAAAGAGAGTGTCTATTACTCTCTAGTTTATTACTAGATCATGTGTTTATAAATAAATAGAGTAAAATTAAATAAAAAGATAAGATAAAAAAGAAAGTGTAAGTAATAAATAGTTTTAAATGAAGCTCAATCTAGTCATATTTATTTATTTTGTAGTCCTAAAGTATCTCTTTTAAAGATATCAATCATATTTATATATAAAGTGAAAAAATAGAGCATTATTGAAGTATCTGAAAATCCTTCATTTTCATTCATATAATTGGTTAGTTTTTTCTATACACATGTTCATATCTTTACGCATGAGGAATTCCTCTAAATTTATTGAATTCACTAATTTCTTTTTATCTATTGTAAAATAATAATAAAAATAAAACCAAATCCTCATATTGAGAGAGAGATATGGAAAGTTTGAATTGTATTTAAAAACATCATGGAGGTGTTTAATAATAATAATTTTTAAATCCATGGTTCTATGGGTTTCATTTAATGACTTAATATAGATATTATAGGAATTAAGTTTCAACTTAATTCAGAATAGTTGTGATAGACGTATAATATTGAAGTTACAAGCTCTATGTGGTAGCTTCTAACACTCATATTAGTAGTAGCTTCAGTTATTGGTTGTAGTAATTAATGATAGATTCATTTTAGTTGTAGTTTTATCTCATCTCAATGGTCATATCTCTTGTCAATATCTCCTAACAGTAATAGATTTGAACTAATAGTAGCTATTTGAACTGTAGATAGCCCATAATAGATATCAACTAATGGTAGAATGATGCAACTAATAGGATCTAGTCATTGTAGGTTCAAGACTTAGAAAATTTTATTATATTGTTCAAAAAATAGTTGAATATCAGAAAACATAAAACCTATCAAAACATAATAAATATGATTTGAAATGATTAAAAGAAGGAGGCTCTTAGACTAAGTCAACAATGTCCTCCTACAAGCATTGTCATAGTTGACCTCCATTTTGTGGAAATTTTCTGGAATATGTTGCTGAACATATTCAACATTAACCTGATGAAAAGATTGACCTAGATCCATTTCTATAAAAAATTCCATGGTACTCTTAAATTAGGAAAAATATTATTTAAGGTTAATTAATTAATTCATTTTTACATATTTCCCATATTCTACCCAATACAAACATAGGTGAGGAAAAAAATGATGCATGATCCTTATCTAGGTATCCATCCTATAAATAGCATCACTTATCTTAGTTAATTTATTAAACTTTAAATTCCTTGTTTCATATCATAGGGTCCCCTAAAACCCTGGTTCCTAATAGGTATCCCTTATTTATAATATCTACTAGGCCCTACTAATATTGTTTCCCAACCTACCCATGAAGTTCTCATTAATGTATATCTACAAACTTCATCCTATCTCTCAACCATTATATTTGATAAAACTTTTTCCTGATAATATCACTGTAAAATTACCCCTTCTATGATGGTAGGGAAGAAAAAGAGACAATGTCCCCCAAAACCTGCCTCCAATAGGCCATAGGTTAGCAATTATCACTAAGGGTATCAAAATGAATCAAATGGGAGGCATCACACTCAATATTGATTTAAGGAATCAAAGATAATTTGAGAAAAGCAGCAATAAACTCCAGTAAATATATAACTAATCAATTCCACTACATTAATTCAATGTCAAACATAACCCAAGAAATAGAAAATACCAAAATAAATCATTGATTGTGAACATGAATCTCCAACAACTCTTGGAAAAATCCTCAAGATAGTAACACCCATATCAATCACCAATATGGTATTATAGACATGTAAAATAATTTATATATACATAGGGTGAGTATATCATGTATACTTAGTAGGATCCTCCCTTAAACCACTCATTAATTTTTTTAGAAGGATAATAAATTCCAGAGAATAAAAAATGAAACTATCTTACCACTTAAATAGGAAATGCTATTATTTTCCAATCCTTAGAATGAAGCACTAACTAAGTAATGCATATAAGTAATATATTATATAAAAAAATCAAATTAAAACATAGATATATATATTAAGGATTCATAATTCCACATACCCACTAGTTTCTATCTCTCACTCCCTAATGCTACACATCTAGTGCTCATATATTCTATAATTAAAGTCATCCTTAATGTCATTTGGGCCTTGTAACCACTTTCCTCGGCACCACACAAGGCAAAATATCACATGTTGACATCATTCCATATATCCATCTCATTATTATCATATCATCCATAACCAATTGTATACCCTTAAGACACTAAATCTTGTGTATATGCATTATACCTCAATCCATCATAGCTCAATCACACACAACCATGGGATTCCGAGCCTCTATGATAGAATACAAGTATGTGTTATACCTCAAGTAGTTAAATCCCACATATAAATTTTTAGTAAACCATGATCCATCACAACCTGGGTATGAATGGACCATATACTATAATCCATTATATCTTAGGATATGTCTACACTAAAAATAGCCTAAGAGAGATTGGGGGAGAGGAAGAAGTCTTCCATCCATTCCCTCACCATCCCAGATGTTTGTGAAAACAAAACCAAAACATTTGTGTGTCATTTACCCTACTGACATGGGTGGTGAAGCATATTAAATCAGAAAAAATCAGCAATATCAGACAGAAACACACTAAGGTAAGCCTTATAAGCTTAGAATAATCTATTAATAACATCGTATAAGACAAAGTACTTCCAATTTTAATTATTAGGTCTTAGAAAAGAATATAAGAATCATTTTCCATATTAATTAATTCATTATCCATTAGTTAATGTTATTTCAGATTCATTTTAAAGATTAACACCTTAATATTATAAGTAGTGAATTCAACACCATAAATTCTATTTTTTATATTATGAAGTATGTAATCATCATATGAGGTCACCAAGAACCAATCATGTTCATCTAATTAATCCATTTCTTATTTTAATAGTTATCTATGTAATCCAGGACTCATCCTAGGTGACCACATCAAGGATTCACTTGTTGATAATAGAGTAAAACTACTCCAAGAATTGGAAAACTGGTCATATAAATAAATTAAGGCCATTAGACCATTTAAAAAAGCATCAAGAATGAATATTTATCGATTGTAAAGACTCACTCTAAACTCATACCAACTACCTGGTTACATTCCCACATAATTTTCATACTACAATCTATCCCACCATCACTAGAAATGACCACAATTACAGCCTTAGGTTCCCATCCCATTACTCAACATATACCCAACCATCAATATAGCTCCAGTACTATAGACCATTACTTTCAAAACATACCAACCATATCAGGTTATTAATAAATTGAATAAGACTATAAATTCTTATAACTTACATACATTTTAAATGTATATTATATGCACAAATTTAAAGGAAAATAATGCCATACCATTGAGGCATCCAATCCCCCTAATAAATATGGGATCATTCATCCACAATTTTTTTTCTTTAAGAAACAACAATTCTAATTACATATTCTGTTAATTGGTTTAATACAAATTAGTTTTTCTCTTAATGAAATCTATAGTTAGTAGATAATAAAATCTATAAAAAACAAATATATTTATAAATATTAAATGTTTAATTAATTTAAAGAAGAGTTGTATTTTTTCTACTTATTTCTCTTTCATCTAAATTATAACATCATTAAGATTTACATTGTTTATATATTAAAGGAACTAACCATGATAAAAAATAAAAAAGCACTTCCAAATAGATATCAGACTACATAAAAAATATCAAGAGTAAACATAAACATACTTGAAACACAAACAAACACGCAAAAACAATACATTTATTAAATATCCAACATGAAATATTAATTACCTATACTTGTGATTATTATCACATTTCAACTTTCCAATAATTGTAATTATATAATAATTATTAAAATTCTACAGAATGATAATTTTTCATATTATCAATTAATATTTACATTTAAAAATGAAATTATCTTATTCCACTCTCTTAGATAACTCTCATACTATCAAATAATATTAACAAAATACATAAAATAACATTCATCAATATATTGCTTTGATTTATATGTTATAAAAAACAACAATAAATAATCAATAAGAAATAGTTCATCCAATACCAAAATTTTATAATTTATAGATCATGAAATCATATTAATGATAATCTAATGGAAGAAATATTCCATATTTTAATGATAAAATCAATCTAATGCATGAAATAATATTTTCTATTATTCTAATAATTTACAGAATATAAAGTATAATAATAATAGACATCAATATGCATCTTTCCTAGATTCTATAATAAAATAAAAATATACCACATGATAACAATATTTCCATTTAATTTATTTAGTTTCAAAAAACATGAAATTACAATATTCATTCTGTAGCATTATTTTTTTTAATCGCATTTTAAAATTTCCAGATTATTCTGTAATTATAATGTTGCTTATAATATCCAATTTTTATCTTTAATTTAGTTAATCACATATATCTACTAAAGAAAATCTAAATCATTATAAAATCACACTTTTATAAATCAAAATAGAATTTATAAACCCCCTACCTAGATGATTCTATATATCACACAACAACAAGAGTATGATATAAAAAGAATATTATATTGGTCTAGTAATCATGTATAATGGGTTCAGTTTGATTACAGACCACCCATAGTGATCGAAATATAAGGTTTAATCGCTTATATTCGATAGAAATAAAGGATTAAGTTGAGAAAAACTTAATTTTTAGATATGAATAAACATGTTTTACATAATAAGGGATAACCCTTACTTAGGGATGGTGTCTCGCATAAGTGTTAGTTAAATTTTATAAAAAAATTAATTTTTTACTTATAAAAACTTACAAATAGCCAAATTTAACTTTATAAACATATATATGAATATAATTAAAAACAATTTATTATTACTTTTAAAAATCACAAGTTAATTCTAAAATAATTAATCCTCTTAAAATTAAAATTACTTTCATAAATTTTCAAAATAATTTTAAAATAACCTTTAAAATTAAAAAAAACACTCATGATCCACCAAACACCCTAGAATGAGAAGGGAGGGAACTATAAAATCTCATGAGATTTACAAGATTTCACACCTTCATACTTTATTTGAACCTCAACTGAGGATCTATGAAAAATATATAAGATCATCCCCTATGAGAGACAATGTAGGTACCTATGAATAACTTACACATGTCCACATATCTGCCCACACATATGAGTATATGTGTGTAAGAGAAGTTAGGTATGACTGCCCCATAAGAGGAAAATGAATCTAGTAAAACCATTTATGGAAATATTAAGGTCCATCCTAAGGAATAGGAAAATTAGTATAATGAGTTAGGGCATTGTGATCCCATCACAAACTATCCACATATATTACTATTTAGGTCCTAACACCCATCCAATGTATTCCATATATATAACATTAAGTGGGTTTGTACCGAATCTTGTATACCAAAATATACATATACACATTATATAAATCAAACATAAATAATAAATTAAATATAAAAAAACTTGAAAATATTAGAAAATATGTTATGTTACGTCACTAAGGTACACCTTGATTCATAATGGCTAGTAGATGAAGAAATAAATTTATTTCAATAAATTTTTATAAACCATAATAATAAATTTTAATTCTTTGAAAAGTTTAAAAATATAGAACATGTACATAAATTATAAAATGGCATGGAAATAAAATAAATACAACCAAGATCAACAAAACAACACTCTTTATCTACATTAATATTTAGGGAATTTTTTTAATTTAAACTCATAGTTTTTATTAGGTTCACTCAGCATGAAACTATTTCTAGGATAACTCTCAATGATTAATAAAGGAAGAAGGGGAACACCAACCAATTAAATTATATAAGGACCTCTTGCGGTCTTGGGAAGAAAATATATACCAACAAAATCTCAAAGAAACCACCTCACAAAAGTTGGAAATTAGTTTAACACTACTAAAATTTATGGACATTGAATCCAGGAAATGAAACATCATACTTACCTTATATTAACTTATATAGATCCTCCATAATATCTAACCCCTAAAAAACCAATGTATTTGAAATATTTCTCAAGAAATATATTAATGATACATGAGATTAAATTAGCTTGCCACCAGAGAAAGAAGAGGATTAAAGATTAGAAGAAGGTAGGGAATTACCTCACTAGAAGTGAACCGACATTATTTATCATATCCATTATAGACAAGGGATATGGTGGATATTATTATAGTAATTGAGAAGTGAGGGTGATATTGAGACATAACTCAATAGAGGGAAATGATACTGAAATCCAAAGACCCATTAATTAAGAATTAAATTAGGGGTTGAAAAAATTTCCATTTTAAAGGGAATTCTATCTATGAGGCTACCAGGTACCTGAAAATAATCCTATGGGTACTTTAGGCTCGAAGGGAACTACTTAATCACCTGGGGCCCCACTAGGTACCCAAAACTAAGCCATTGGGTACCTAGTGCTTGTTAAACCTTACCCTCTTCCCCTTTTACCCCAACTCCTTTGAAAACCCTATAATACCCTTTATCCTCAAAACATATTAGATATAGAATAAAATGGCCTAAAATTAAATATAATTACCTATTTATAGAGGTCAATGTATTTATATCATAACATATGACATGGGTATTGACATGTCTTCTTCCAGTGTAGTCCATACATAAAATCAAAAAATTAACTCAAGTCAATCCTAAAATCATAGAATAAAGAATATATTATATAGGATCATACTCCCTTCATTTACAACCACAATTTATATAAAAAGGTCCCATTCATGTTTCATTAAAAATTTTCATGCTCAAGAATATATTGGTTGTGAGTAAAATTTGAAAAATCCTCTACTATAAAAATATGAGATAGTGTTCTTTATTAATATTCAATATAAAGTCTCCCAACCAACTATACATGTGTCTAATTATAAAATCCAACCTATTTATGTATTAATATTTTTTTATGTCCCGATATACTAGTAATTTAACACTATGTGATCGCCCCCAATAGGTTAGGGGATAACAACCATTGATGAGGTTTATCCATATAAAACGATGACCTCGATATAAAACCTATCGCCTTATATCATGAAGAATCATTTAATGAAGAAAAAATGAAACATAAAACCTGAAATATAAAAAATTAATATATAAGTAAAACCTCCATGATTCTATTTTATTTCAATAAAAGTAACACTATGTACAAGTAGCACATTCTGAAAAATGGAAGTATGAGCATAGATGACATGAAGACGAAAATCATCATGAAAACTCTATTCCATTAGCTATCTCATACAATATCCATTTCCAACCTATAAGGATTCTAAATATGGGCTTCTTTTCCCCATATTCATTTATGTCAAATTGAATACAAATGGTAAAATGAACTAAAAATTCTCTATATATTTTCTCTCAAACCAAAAATTCAATCAATGAGATTCAAATTTAATTAACTTTAACTCTCCATAGACTTTACAGAGATATATGGTTCATACCATGATTTATATAAATTACATATTTATTGAAATTTTATAAAATAAATCCATAAAAATTCTATATAATATTTCTTGAAAATTGTGCATTATATTTCAAAAATTCAAAATGAATTTGGTTTTTCTCAGTATGTATAATATAAATCTAAAAGGATCTAGTATAATTCAACCATTAGGTTATTAAATTTTAAAAAAATTTATAAACACTAAAACATGTTTCAATGTTATCTCATAATACATTGTATTTTTTATGTTATTGATCCATTATGACAGTATCAAAATAAGGATTAACATATATAAACCATACATAATGAATATGAGTTTTAAGAAATCAAAACATAGAGGGAAGTTTTGGTATATCAAAATTCTCTTTGGGTTTAGTCAAAATATGTTAATTTGATTTCAAAAATTTAAATTCTTTTTTATTATCCATGATTTTGATAATAATATACTTTAATTTCGTACAATGATCCTATGACTAAGGAATAGATCATGAAGAGAGATCCATAGGCAATATAATTTATAAAAAGGGAGGTTCTTAATCAAATAACCATACCTTATCCATGTCAATTACTCATCCTTTGATGATGTCTCTCCATCGGGTGGTAGAATCTATGTTAATGTAATTATCCCACCCAAGGGTTGAAATACAAATCCTTTATTAATATATTGATCACTATGGGGAAAAATAATATTTTAATAAATAATATTTTTTCATTAAAAATTCATCCCACCAACATCATAAATTTAAATGTTCATAAAAAATTAATGCAATATCATACCGAATAGAACACACAATGTTATACAGAATTATGAATTTCATTTCTCAATGAAACATTTTATTTTTTAGAAAATTTATATCTTACCATTTTCAACTAAATATTATCATTTCCATTTAAAAAAATATTTTATAGTCAATTAATCTAATTTAAAGAAATAATTTAATTAAAATGAGTGATAATTAAACCTATATAACTAAAATAGGTTCTAAATTCTGAGTATATAAAAACTCATTCTCATAATAGATCACGTACTATTACAGATGGGTCGAATCATTGATGATGGTACTAAATATTTTGGAATAATTTGCGTTTTTTTTTATCTAAAATGGGGGTATTTTTTTTGTAGATATTAATCTAGTTAATTAATGAAATTAAATTAATGAAACTATTTTATATGGTCTAAAATGAGCTTAATATTAGGAATTTAATATTCTATAATCGTTAAAATTTGTAAAATAATACATTAAAATGACATATACTTAATACGTTGATTTGAATAGAAGTTCCCTTATGTTCTAAATTTAATACAATCCTTAAGTAACATATAAATATTAATCAATTTTTTTAATAAATGGTTCAGCAATATATTTAGAATTTTTTATTTGAGGTTCTAATCATACATGGAATTCACAAGTTTACCTATAAATTTCAATAATCCATGACATAAATACTCAATGTTAAATAATTTTAATTTTATGACTATTAAATGTATATAAATATGAGTCATATTAAAATACAAAAATCATGTCTCCCCCAAAATTATATTTACTTAGGCGTTAATATTTTAATTTTTTTTAATGTTTATGGTGAAGGAAAATAAAATACAAAATGTATAAGAAAAGGGTGATCTAAATTAAACCCATTGAAACAAATGATATGAAAATAACACACACATGCAGTAAAATTAAAAGGGAAAAGAGGTATGAGATTAAGAAAAAACTAATTTAAGATAATAAAACATAACTATAAATTTTTATAATAATAATAATATGCAATATGAGCTTCATTGATCCAAAAAGTACATACATTAATATAAAATAAATTACAAGGAATTGAAACATAATAAAATAAAGAATAATATTAGTGGATGATAGGTTTATATAAATAAAACCAAATTACGTAGGGTACTCACATCAATTATTTAAGTATTTTCTATTTTATATGCTCATCTTAGAGTGATAAAGTACTAAACTCTTTCAAAGACATGATGAACCTGTATATATAACCCAGGCGGTGGGATGAATTCCCTATACTATTTTTTCCCAAGTTGACCCTACCCTTTAACCATGAAGAAAATAATATAATAAAAAATATTTTCCTTTTTATTTATATGTCTCTTAACAATTTATAAAAAACAATTCAAGGCCATTTTTAGACAAAGATATTTTTAAATTACAAAATAAGTTTCAATTATGTTGGCAGAGTTCATATTTTTCTGTAGACCAAGCCTCCATGATTTTATGGATATAAAAATTTTAAATACTGACAAAAAATAGTGAATGAATTAATTTCTTAAGGAATTCAATTATTAAATATAAAATTTGAGTTCATTTTGATTGTTAGTTTTTGATATATGACCTAATTTATGCCATGTGGTTCGAACTATGAGAAAATTTGTAAGGCTATATTATGGTATTTTTTTAACCACTTATGAGTTGAATTGGGTCATGGGATATTTAACCAAGTTAATCTATAAGGGTTTTTAATATTTAATTAAATTTAATTTATTTTGGACATATGTATATGTCTAAAAAAATTATCACTACCATTCCAATTCGTTTAATCAACCCATTGAGACTTTTTTCATAATACTAATGGCCTTTAAAATGAAAAAACTAGGAAATGAATCAATTAAATAATTTAGAAGAAAATAAATCATGAATCTTATAGAACAATTTCTATAGAATTTTTATTATTATCCCAATACTTATAAATTTATTACACAAATGAATTTAAAAATTGAAGAACAAGTTCAATGATCTACACTTGGGACTAATTCCCAAAAAATGAAACCATAATCATAAATATTCGTTTTTCATGACAAAATAAGTATACAAAGTTATTTAAAAATCATTAATAAAATATAACATTGAACCCCTCACACTTTGGATAGTGCATGTCCTTAATATCAATAAAAATACACACAATAAAATCCATTTTTTACTTAACAACAAATACTAATATTTCATTTATATGATTTGGGTATAAATAATAGTTTAGTCAACCATAATGTATTTCAACATACCTTATTACATTAATTATTTATACTAAAATTTATTTTATATTCTAAAAATTATAATTGAAAAATCTTGTGACATTAAATTCACTCATATCACAATGAATCAAATTTATCAATGAGGTTTACTCATTCACCATCAAAGATTGATGATCTATGAGTTTGTTAAAACGTGAAACTTATGTTTCCATAATTATGTTTATATATATCAAATGGGATCCTGAAAGAGATTTTATATGGAGTATGGGATGGTTTAAAAATGTCTAAAAGATTGAAAGAGGGGTAGAAACACCAATATAGATAAAATAATGAATGAATAATGAAATAGGGCATGTAAAAAAATAATCATAGGGGGATAATACATGTGAAGAAAACACATATGTAAAGACCCATAAATCTCAAGGGAAAGTTTTTCATAATTTTCTTTGGGATTTTACGAATACGAAGTTTCTGATGGCACCTGATTTCGAGGCCCGGTGTGCCCGGAATCAATTTTCAAAGTTTAGCTCGGGTAGGTTCAATGAATGAACGAGTGAGTTTTCCTAACTTTTGAACTGGAGCTCAGAATCGAAATCCGAGGGCACCGATGGAATCAAAAAACCGATAATTTCTTAGGAACACCTTTTCTGGAGTTTCGTTTGCTCGGGTGAGGTTATTAAATAAATGGGCTAACTAAAGAATGAAATAAAAATTTGTGCAACAATTTTTATTTTCTATTCTAAGTAGTTTTATCCTATGCTTGGATGTTGGAGTGGGGCCCACTACTTCCTAACTCCACTAGGTAGGATATTAGTGAAGTGGGGCCCACACGATCCCCACCCCTTCTTTTCCATTTAACCTCTCTCTCGCAATTTAATTGTGTAACACACCCGCACCCCCTTTTTTAAATGACATTTCAACTCTTGAAATTAATTGGATTATTAAACGCTCTTCAATTAAGTCAATTAATTGAATGTGATCTTTTCAATTTCGAAAAGGTTTGGAATGAGTAATAAAATAAGGCAAGGCCTTATATTATTATTGTGGAATCGTTGTGTGGAGATATTTGGAGAGGAGAAATCATGTCTTGGAGAGCTTCTTCTTCCTCGGAGAAGAATGAGAAGAACACTGACACTCTTCTCAATCTTCTTTCCACATCAAAGAGAGGGGAACGCTGCATCCTTCATTGGGTGTGCACCGACGATGTATACAGAGCCTCGTTCCGCAACGCCGTCTTCCACGATGCCATTTTTTTTCCGACGAACATCGTTCGAAAACTCCTTGAGGTAGGGGTTTGAGTTCAAATTTAATGGATTAAATTTGTGCTTGCTTGTCGAAGTTATTTTATTTTGGCCCGCCTGTTATTATTATAACGGGAGGAGGTCGGACCGCATGAACACGGCCTAAATGACTCCCCCTTTGATGTTTTACTTGTTGCAGCACGAAAAAAGGCAGCGCGGTGCAACGACACCATGCAGAAACAAAGAGGAACGCGACGAAGAAGCGCGGCGCTGTTGCGCGGTGTCGTTGCGCGGCGCCGTTGAGGCCGAAAGAAGCCGCAGCTGGAGTAGGGCTGAGGCAAAGGGGCGCGGTGCCGTCACACAGCGCCGGAGAACCTCGAGGAGGCTGCGACCGAAGCGGGGCCACGACGGAGGGGCGCGGCGCTGACACGCCGCGCTGGTCGAACCAAGGCCGCGGCCTTTGGCCGCAGTGGAACAAGGGTGGGCAGCAAAAGCCACCGGTGCTCTGGACGGCTAGACCAACCAGTCCTGCATGGTGCGCTGGTCGGCCGTTATGGCCAGCAAGATCCGAAAAGACCGGGGGTTTGACCCCCGATTAGTTCAGCTGGGCGGACCACCCGCAGGTCTGCCTTTTTGTCGAAGGGGGTGGCGATTCCCCCCCTTTCGCGCTCATGCAGCGTGCGGCGCCCGTGCCAGCCTGGACTGGACGCACCAGGCCAGGCCGCGCCAGCAGGGTCGGGCCGCGCCAGCCTGGCCGGTCCACACCAGTCGGGCCGGGCTGTACCCTAGTGGGCCGGACCCAGACCCGGTTCGGGTCGACCCAGTTCGGGCCGACCCAGGGGGTCTTGGGCCGGGTCGGTCCAGACCCAAACCCCCCTAAAACTGGACAGGTTCGTTTAAATGCCCATAACTTGGGTTACGGACCTTCGATCGATGCACTTTCCATTGAGATGCAATCCTTGGATCGAGACGGTCGTTTCAGTATATTACACTCAAAGTTTCGGAGAACTTTGGATACGGCCAGGTTGGTTCGAACACGAAACCAATCGGGCTCTCGGAACAGAAACGCTTATAACTTGAGCTCCAGACGTCCGATTGACATTACGTCGACTTTGTTGGATTCCTCTTATTGAGACGGTTCTTTTGGATTACTCCTCTCAAGGTTTGGAGATAGTTGGTGTATGGTCAGGTTGGTTTTGACTTAAAAACCAACAGGGCCCCTGGGACGAAAAAGTCAATAACTCTCAGACCGGGTGTCCGATTGACGCGCCGTCTGTCGTGTTGAGTTCCTATCGACAAGACGGAACTTTGGGATACATAATATCCGGAATACATGTCAATTGATGTATCAACCCCCTTTTCTCGTAGAGCGGACCCTACCAGAAACAAGCATGCACTGTGCGGGAACCCTAGAGCTGGCTGCGATGACGACTGCACTGAAATCCTCTGTGGGTTTGACGATGATGACAACCATACTAGAATCCTCCGTGGGTTCGACGGTGAAGACTTTCGTACTTGAATCCTCCATGGGTTTGACGGTGAAGACTTTCGTACTTGAATCCTCTGTGGGTTCGACGGTGAATACTTTCGTACTTGAATCCTCCGTGGGTTCGACGACGATGAAAACCGTACTGGAATCTTCCGTGGGTTCGACAGTGAGGACTTTCGTACTTGAAATACTCTATGGGTTCGATGGTGAAGACTTTCGTACTTGAATCCTCCGTGGGCTCGATGACGATGACAACCGTACTGGAATCCTCTGTGGGTTCGACGGTGAAGACTTTCATACTAGAATCCTCCGTGGGTTTGACGACGACGACAACCGTACTGGAATCCTCCGTGGGTTCGGCGGTGAGGACTACTGTACTTGTATCCTACATGGGTCTGACAGTATTTACCTCTGTTGTAGTATCCTACGTGGGTCTGACAGAGTAGCTAGACTAGTATCCTATGTTGGTCCGACAGCTTAGCTAGTCTAGTTTCCTACATGGGTCCCAGCTAGATGAATAAGTAACTATATCTGATCATCTCCTTTTTCTTTACAAATGATGTATTCCTCTGTGATCTGAGTCTTGACTTTCAATCATTATCTTCGATATGATTGACTTACTTCCTTTGTGGATTGAGTTGTGCTTTCCTTTGTGGATTGGGTTGTACTATCCTGTGTGGACATGATCAAACTTGGGCTCGGATGTTGGAGCTGAACTGGAATTGATGACTTAGGTATATGTATGGGCATATACCTATGTAGTGTTTATTGTTTCTTCGTGACTATATCTTTCCTTTTTGGATTATCCTATGTGGATTCTGGGAGACCTTCGGGGGTCTCGGGGTCCCTACTGAGTCGTGTATACTCACCCCTACACAGGCTATGCCCGCACTATGTTGTGTTGGATGCAGACGACAGACAGTGCTAATCGTGGTTGAGGTTTGCGGAGCAAGTCGATACCTGGAGGTGGACCACTAGGCGGGACATACACGGAGTGGACAGCTGGACCTGAGGAGCTGAAGAGATTATTTGTACCCACCCTTCAGGTGGGATTTCCATTGGATGACTCGACACTGCTGCTTTACTTTTCAGTTGCTGTACTTTCTTTTCAGTTGTACTTGAATTCTGGTTTGAGTTTGTATTCTGGCCCACATACTTTTCCACACTCACTGTTATACTCAGTTTACTTAGTGTTTACTTCTACTTGCTTACTCTGTGGTGTTTGTTTACTTTATAAAGGCAATTTCTTCCCCTTTTTGTCAGGATTTATGCCTTGGTTCTAGTCACCATCCCCTGGCCTATGAGAGGTGGGCTTGGGGTAGTCACGACACAAGTCCCGTGGACAGGTCGTGACAAATTGGTATTAGAGGAGTTCGGTTCTAACGCAGAACTCATGAATCTGATCTTTCATCTATGTGAAGCAATAGTGTTAAGGGTATTGAGTGTGGTTATCAGTCCAGGGAGTCCAGTGTTGGTGTGGCGGCCGACGTATCCATACACCAGGACCCTGACTTCTGATTTCCGACTCAGTGCACGAAAACACTGATTTCTTGTGTGTTTCAAAAGTTTTCTTTGTGATTACTTTGTGTTAGCTCACCAGGTATACTGTTTTGACTGTGGAACACTTGTTTCTTTTCATTATTTCCCCACAATGACAGCCATCTAGGGTTCCGAGATTTGTGTGAGACGACAGCCCACCGAGCGACGAGGCGTCGGTGCAGGGCACTTTTCAGTAGAGGCACCGGTGGTACCTCTACCCGCCAAGACACCAATTCCACCAGCCCCAGCCGCTGAGAGTGCACGTCACCTTAGTGCACTGCATGAGTTTCAGCGTCAGAGACCACCCAGGTTCCGCAGGGAGACGGACCCTCAGGCGTCCGAGGATTTGATAAAGGCTGTAGTTCGAGTTTTTAGGCTAGTGGGGACACCAGCTGACCTCATGGTGATCCTTACAGCGAGCCTCCTGCACGTGGCAGCAGGCAGATGGTGGAGTTTGATGCTCTAGGTGCACGACGAGGCCTCTCTTCTCTGGACGGACTTTGAGAGCCTCTTCCGCTCAGAGTTCATCCCAGCCACCCTCTGTTCGGTGTGAATTCAAGAGCTACTATATCTACGGTAGGGAAGCATGACCGTGGCCCAGTACTCGGTGAGGTTTACTGATCTCTCGCGCTACTCCACAGATATGGTACGAGACCCGTTCTTCCGGTCCTGGACCTTCGATTAGGGACTGAGGCATGAGATCAGGGCTTCTATGATCTCCCTATACATTTAGACACAGGAAGGGGTGTTGGAGAGAGCCTTTCTAGTGGAGAGTTTTCTCGCTGAGCAGTCACTAGCGGCGAGACCCTCCGCAGGATGACTCATAGAGAAGACTTCTGCAGCTGGCAGTAGACAGATGATGAAGAGGTCCAAATGGTCCAGACCATCAGACGATCAATATCAGGATAAAGATTTGGTTGTGCGGGGAACATGAAGGAGATACAGCTACACGAGGAGCAAGCAGTGCTACGCATGCGGCGGGCATGATCACATGGATCGAGACTGCCTGACTCATCCTGATGATGAGTAGCAGGAAGTAGAGGGACCTCCCAGGCAGTGGTTCGACCATGGAGGAGCACAGGGAGAAGGCGGATGAGGCCGAGGAGCTGGCCGAGCAGCGGGTGGTGGGTGACGCTTTGGGGCCCCACCACCACCACCATCAGGAAGACCACCCCAACCACAGGGAACTGGTGGACAGGGGAGAGCTCAGCTACAGGCAGCTGGGGCTTATGACCATGAAGCTCCAGGAGCAGATGGACAGGAGTGGGACTAGCTCAAGACATGGGGACTTTTTTCATGTTGCTTCTTGCTTTGTTGATGTTATGTGTCTTGGTACCTTGAGCTGTAGTAATAAAAGACACTTGTTATTGTGACGTTTTGTTCCGTACCTTTTTATGTAGTTGATACTAAGAGGTTCTAGTTTAAAACTGTCGACTTGAACCTCACTTTGAGATACCTACTAGAGGAGACCCAGTGACCACACACTGATGCCGATAGTGTGACTCAACCCTTGGAGGTGAGAGTAAGGGTTGGATCTCTTGGTAGTAGCGTTGAGGCCTTACGACGTCATCCTTGGTATGGATTAGTATCATCCATGTCAGGATTGACTGTATTAGGAAAAGAATGTGGTTCATCCAGGGGATGAGACCAGATTTCTCTTATCGGAAAAGAAGAAATCTTAGCAGCTCTTGTGGGACCAGAGATGGTCCAAGCCACGACAGAGAAGGTCTAGGTCATCTAGGAGAAGATGAGGACAGTTCAGAGCTGACAGAAGTCTTATACTGACAGAAGGTAGAGACCACTGGAGTTCGAGGATGGTGACCATGTTTTCTTACGGGTCTCACCACGACGTGGATTACGGTGATTTGGCCGGGGCATCATGTTATATCCACACTTCATCGAACCATTCATGTTCTCAGTAGGATAGGCGAGTTGGCTTATCGCCTGGCTCTACCACCTCAGTTGTATCGGGTGCACGGCGTCTTCCGCGTATCTCAGCTGAGGAGGTATGTGCACGACCTGACTTATATCATCAACCATGCGGAGCTGGACTTTGACGATGGGGCGAATTTTGCGGAGGTCCCAGTGGAGATCGAGGATTGATAAGAGCGGGTCCTACATGGGCAGTCGATTCCTCTAGTGCGCATCAGATGGAAGCACAAGAACCTCCAGGAGAGCACTTGGGAGCGAGAGGCTCAGATGCATGCTCAATACCCTCATTTGTTCCCCTAGTTTGTGATGTATCTTTATAGGGACGTAAATCTCTGAGGTGGGAGTAATGTAAAGACCCATAAATTTCAACGGAAATTTTTTCTTAATTTTGTTTAGGATTTTACAAGTACGCATTTTCTGAAGGCACCTGATTCCGAGGCCTGGTGTGCCCGGAATCAATTTCCAAAGTTTAGCTCGGGTACGTTCAGTGAACGATTGAGTGGGTTATCCTAACTTTTGAACCGGTGCTTGGAATCGAAATCCGAGGGCACCGATGGAATCGCAGCACCGGTAAATGCTTAGGAACACCTTTTCTGGAGTTGTGTTTTCTCGGGTGAGGTTATTAAATAAATGGGTTAACTAAATAATGAAATAAAAATTTGTGCTTCAATTTTTATTTTCTATTCTAAGTAGTTTTAACCTATGGTTGGATGTTGTAGTGGGGCCGACTAATTCCTAACTCCATTAGGTAGGATATTAGTGAAGTGGGGCCCACATGATCCCCACCCATTTTTTTCCATTTAACCTCCCGCTCGCAATTTAATTGTGTAACACACCCGCACCCCCTTTTTTAAAGGACATGTCAACTCTCGAAATTAATTGGATTATTAAACGCTCTTCAATTAAGTCAATTAATTAAATGTGATCTTTTGAATTTTGAAAAGGGTTGGAATGAGTAATAAAATAAGTCAAGGCCTTATTTTATTATTGTGGAATCATTGTGTGGAGATATTTGGAGAGGAGAAATCAAGTCTTGGAGACCTTCTTCTTCCTCGGAGAAGAACGCGAAGAACACCGACACTCTTCTCGATCTTTTTTCTGCGTCAAAGAGAGGGGAATACCACATCCTTCATCGGGCGTGAACCGACGACGTATACAGAGCCCCGTTCCGCGACACCGTCATCTGCGACGCCGTCTTCCATGACGCCATCTTCCGTGACACCGTCTTCCGCGACGCCTTTTTTTCACGACGACCATCGTTCGACAACTCCTTGAGGTAGGGGTTTGAGTTAAAATTTAATAGATTAAATTTGTGATTTCTTGTCAAAGTTATTTTATTTTGGGCCTCCTTTTATTGTTATAATGGGCGGAGGTTGGACCACATGAACACGGCCGAACCTCCTCCCCCTTTTATGTTGTACTTGTTGCGGTATGAACAAAGGCAGCGCAGTGCAACGACACCGCACAGAAACAAAGAGGAATGTGGCGAAGAAGTGCGGTGTCGTCGCGCCGCGCCTTTGAGGCCGATAGAAGCCGCGGCCGGAGTCGGGCCGCAGCGAAGGGGCACGGTGCCATCACATCGCGCCGGAGAACCTCGAGGAGGCTATGGCCAGAGCGGGGCCACGGTGGAGGGGCGTGACACCGTTGCACCACGCCAGTCGAACCAATGCTGCGGCGGGGCAAGGGTGGGCGGCCGGAGCCGCCAGTGCTCTGGAGGGCGGGACCAACTGGTCCCGCGTGGTGTGTTGGCCGACCGTTACGACCTGCCAGATCTGGAAAGACTAGGGGTTTGACCCCTGGTCAGTGCTGCTGGGCGGATCCCCCATGGGTCCGCCGTTTTGTCGAATGGGGTGGTGGTTCCCCCCTTCCATGCTAACGCAGCGCGCGGCGCCCTTGCCAACCGGGACCGGCAGCGCCGGGCCGGGCCGCCCGCGCCAGGCCAGGCCATGCCAGCCGGGACGGGCCACACCCTAGTGGGATGGACCTAGACCCGGGTCAGTTCGACCCAGTTCGAGTCGACCCAGGGGGTCTCAGGCAGGGTCGGTCTGGGTCCAAACGCCCCTAAAACTGGACAAGTTCGTTTAAATGCCCCTAACTTGGGATAATGACCTCCGATCGACACACCGTCAGTTGTGATGCGATCCTTGGATCGAGATGGTTGTTTCAGTATATTACAATTAAGATTTCGGAGAACTTTGGGTATGTCCGGGTTGGTTCGAACAAGAAACCAACCGGGCCCTCGGAGCGAAAATGCTTATAACTTGACCTCCGGACGTCTGATTGATTTGATGTCGACTTTGTTGGATTCCTCTTAGTGAGACGGTTATTTTGGCTTACTCTTATTGAGGTTTGGACGCTGTTGGAGTATGTTCGGGTTGGTTTTGACTTAAAGACCAACCAGGCCCCTGGGATGAAAAAGTCAATAACTCTCAGACCAGGCGTCCAATTGACGCACCGTCTGTCGTGTTGAGTTCCTATCGACGAGATGGAAATTTGGGATACATCAAATCCGGAATACATGTCAGTTGATGTATCCAACCTCTTGGTTCATGGAGAATACCCTCTCGGAAATGAGCTTGCTATGTGCGGGAACCCTAGAGCTGGCTGCGACGACGACTGCACTGAAATCCTCCGTGGGTTCGACGACGATGACAACCGAACTGGAATCTTCCGTGGGTTCGACAGTGAAGACATTCATACTTGATTCCTATGTGGGTTCAATGGTGAAGACTTTCGTACTTGAATCCTTCATGGGTTCGACGGTGAAGACTTTTGTACTTGAATCCTCTGTGGGTTCGACGACGATGACAACCGTACTGGAATCCTCCGTGGGTTCGACGGTGAAGACTTTCGTACTTGAAATCCTCCGTGGGTTCGACGGTGAAGACTTTCGTACATGAATCCTTAATGGGTTCGATGATCATGAAAACCGTACTGGAATCCTCTGTGGGTTCGATGGTGAAAACTTTCGTACTGGAATCCTCTGTGGGTTCGACGACGACGACAACCATACTGGAATCCTCTGTGGGTTCGGCGGTGACGACTACTGTACTTGTATCCTACGTGGGTCCGACAGTATTGACCTATATTGTAATATCCTACGTGGGTCCGATAGAGTAGCTGGACTAGTATCCTACATGGGTCTGACAGCTTTGCTGGTCTAGTATCCTACATGGATCCCAGCAAGATGAATCAGTGACTACATCTGATCATCTCCTTTTGCTTTACAAATGATGTATTCCTATGTGAGTTGAGTCTTGACTTTCAATCATTATCTTCGATATGATTGACTTTCTTCCTTTGTGTATTGAGTTGTGCTTTCTTTTGTGGATTGGGTTGTACTATCCTGTGTGGACGCGATCGAACTTGGGATAAGATGTTGGAGCCGAACTGGAATTGATGACTTAGGTATATGTATGGGAATATACCTAAGTTGTGTTGGTTGTTTATTCGTGACTGTATCTTTCCTTTGTGGATTATCCTTTGTGAGACCTTAGGGGGTCTCGGGGTCCCTACTGAGTAGCGTATACTCACCCCTACACGGGCTATGCCCGCACTATGTTGTGTTGGATGAAGATGAAGGACAATGCTAATCGTGGTTGAGGTTTGCGGAGAGAGTCGTTACCCGAAGGTGGACCACTGGGCGGGACATACACGGAGTGGGCAGCTGGACCGAGGAGATGAGGAGATTATCTGTACCCACCCATCAGGTGGGATTTCCGGTGGACACCTCGACATTACTGCTTTACTTTCTAGTTGTTGTACTTTCTTTTCAGTTGTACTTCACTTCCAGTTTGGGTTTGTATTCTAGCCGAATTACTTTTCTGCACTCACTATTGTACTCAGTTTACTTAGTGTTTAATTCTGCTTGCTTACTCTATGGTGTTTTTTTTTACTTTATAAAGGCAACGCCTTCCCCTTTTTGTCGGGATTTACGCCTTGGTGCTAGTCGCCAGCCCCTGCCCTATGGAAGGCGGGCTTGGGGTAGTCATGGAACGGGTCCCGAGGACGGGTCTTGACAACATAAGAGAATGAATTTTAAGGGGATGCAAAATTTAAATATATACAAAATTAAAAATTTATCAAAAGGGATCATGTAAGAAAATGAGATACAAGTGTTGAATTTTTATATATTCTTTTTTCATTTTTATAATATATATATATATATTTTTTATGCTATTTATTGTTTTTTGAATAATTTTCAATTTTTTACACAAGATGACATTGAATGAATTTCCTTCCCAAACCTAATTTAATGAAAAATGCCCCCAATACTTAAAAGTATGATTTTACAAGAATATGAAGACTAATTAAAATGTAATGAAAATAATACCTAAATGAAATTTATTTCCTTTAAACATAAATTTTATAAAATTATTCTTTGAAAATACTTATAAATGTTCGGTGGGATAATGTTTTTTTAACATGACTATAAAAAATGGGTCTTCATTGGCTAAATTGGGATTTCAAAAGGATGTGAAACATATGAGTAATGGGAGTATGTTTGGATATATGGATTCTCCAGTGGATATAAATTTTTGTTTTACCATATTAAATTAAATTTCAACAGTAAATTTAGATAAATTTTAATAAACATAATACTCTAAATCAATAGTGAAAAACATAAAATAAGGAAAAATGGTCATGAATCACCTTAAAAAGAAATATTAGTGTGTATATCATGGTTTATGGGGATAAAATTAATTTTATAATGAAAAATATAGCATTAAAAAATTATTGGAATTTAAAAAATATTGTTTTTAAAATGTTTTTGAGAAAATTAGAAACTTTTTCGATGAAAACTTTCTCTTGAACCCTCTAAATTGGTTTAGAAAAATTTCAAGACATTATCACAAATAATTATGTTTTTTAATTTTAAAATACAAAACAGACATGGAAGAAGAAAGGTTAGGTGGGTGTAATGAAATAGGGTAAAGACTAATATAAAAAAGGAAAAAGTTTTACCAAGTTGTATAAATACAGAGAATGATATAATGACAGGGAGATAAATAGATAATATAGTGGTTCTTCATTTTGTAAAGATGTGCATCAATTGAATCATCATAAAATGGTGGATCCCTTTTTATATTAGTTTATTTTGTATAATTTTATGTAATTTTTGATGTTTGAGGCCTCATGGTAGAGGTTTAATTAGTTTATACTAACCATAAACATTTTTTATTTTAGAATTATCTTCCACTTGCATTGCCCCAATAGTGTAAGCATTAGTTATAATAAATAGACCCTCATATCATGATTAAATTTTAAATGGGTGAAGTAAAAAGTGATAATTTAATATAATTACCTTATTACCTTCATAAAATACCTTATTAAGTACGTTTTTATCATGTATTATACTATCCATTTCGATATAGAGTTTGGAATTCTCATAAGACTAAAATAAAATCTTCTTTAATTCATTAAGTTGTAGTAATCTCTCATAAATTTATTTTTAACAATCGAATATACATTTTTTTACATCCTAAAAATATTTATGTTTTACCTAAAATGAAAAATTACATTATTTAAGAAAAACTATCCTAAATTGGAATATAATTAATGGGTGTATTAATAACTTCTCTAAGTTTTTCTCCCCAATCCTTTCTTGAAGACTTAAAAATTCTTTAAATCTCGATTTTCTACTTTACAATTTGATATTTATATCAATGAATTTAATTTTGTTTTGTAATATAGTAGATGTTTTATGCACAAACGTATTTTTATCTCAATATATTACATGCTTCAATTAAAAAATGGTTTCTTACGTCCCACACTAGGCATGTGTTGGTCTAAACCTATATAAGATATTTTTTTAAGGAACTCACTCATAGTATGTCCATCGCCCTTCTATATGGATTTACCCTCTACCAATGTAGATATAAATTAAATATCAAGAAGAATTAATGTGAATACATTAAAACGAGGAAACTTACCATGATATCAATAAAGAAAACAAAGAAAATTTCACAAAATATTAAGTATTTTCATGAAATATTATTTCTTTTTGAAAATGAACTAGAAGAAACTAGAGTTCAAGACCTTAAAGGTGGTCCATTATGGTTAAAATTTTCCACCTCCATTCAATTAATTATGGAATAAAAACATAAAATAATATTCCTATTCATCAACAAATCACTATATCACCATTTATCCTAATTTTTCCAAAGTATATTAATTTCCTAAAAATAATTTTTAGATTAAAATTTTTATTTTTTATTTTATCATTTTAAAATGGTTTAATTAAAAACATCAACAAAAAATTAATTAATAATGGGGTCATACTATGCTAACTTAGGGTTGAGATAAGAAAATTATTCAATGGGGAACTTATGATAAATAATTTTAAAATGTTAAGAATTGGAAATCTAATCATGTGATCCACAACTAGATTTTATTTTCTTGTTCTGTACCTAACCTCCATGTAAATTTTTTTTGTATTAGGATATATATTAAAATCCTCATTTTTACACATTTTCTTAAGTATTGAATTATATATTTATTTTTATTTGAATATTTAATCTTAGAATATAAAATATAGGGCCTTAATTTATTTAAATAAAAAACATCTAATATTTATTTTTCTATAATAGTGTAGTAATATAGAGTTTTAGTTAATTTTATTATGGAACAAAGGATTACCCAGGGAAAAATAACTTTTCTTAAACTAGGTATAACTATAATGGACCTATCTTATGAGCCACACATTAATTTAAACGGAAAATTTTATCCAAGTGATTGGATTATTGGGTTTTTAACTATAAGCCTCATCAAAATTGAATGACACATCCTTTTGAAGTGACTGATTGAACGGTGGTGAGGAAGTTATTTGATCACATAATTCTTAAGTTAATTAACTTTAATATTATAATTATAAATTATGTGTCCCAAAAAATTCTACTTGTAAACATAAAGATACACTTTTTTAAATTCAACACATAGTTATAATCGATACATTTTTTAGAAGAAAAGAGAGTGAGTATAGATAAGATTCAAATAAATCACCATAAATATTAAAATCATCAATGAAAATTGAATATCTGAATTGTATTATTATGAATATATACATTATTATTATTTTTTGAGAATATTTTTATGATAAGGAATTTTAATATATGAAAAAAATTAGGAATATCCCAATAAAGTTAATTGAGGTGATTCCATTATAAATAGAAAATGGAATAAAGATACAACAATTCCATAGAATATTTATATGAATAATTTTAAGATAACAACATTTATATGTTTTTAGTATAGATATGTTATGTAAATAGTTAATGGTAATTAATTACTTACTATAGATAACATTGTCTACAATTGTTATTTTGATGTTAGAGTATCTGGATATTGAATAACTTGAGAGATATTTTTAAAAAAGGAATAAGTTTGTGGAATATATGAGAAACCATCCACAAATTATTGTTAATGATGTTTTCTATAATCAATGGAGAATATCACTTGGATGAAGCATTGGATAATTATAAATTGAAACTAAAATTAAATTGGTAGTGTAGATTCACTAAAGTAATGAGAATTTAAATGCTATAGGTCTTTGAAAATAAATTTTAATAGTTTTGGAATTATTATTTTTTAAATATTAAAGTTATTTAAGGTGTTTTGGTGTGGTTAGAAAAGACTTGTGGTATGTTGTAGTTGAGTTAATAATGATTTATTTAAGTTCAATAAACCATATTTTTTGGAGAAATTAAAAAAATATTTAGTTTCACTACAAAATGAATGGGTCATATTAAGTATGAATAAGATTCATCCTATAATATATAGGTTGAAATATTGAAAAGACACTAGAAATGTAAGAGTAACAATGATTTCCTTATATAACGTAAGATTATTATGTGAGACACATAAGGGTAAGTGACATGCTGTGTAAGAATCATATATAATGCATTTAAGAGTAAAATTAATGATATTTAAGAGTCATCAAAAGGCACCTTCAAATACATAAGTTATATCTAGTTAAAAAAGATGGGAAATTGATTACTTGGAAGATAGAACCGAAAATTAAATCAAATGATGCATATGTTGTTATTATTTATATAGAACATCACAATTAAGGAGTTTTTGATTATAATATAATTATGAGAAAATAAATTGTGACTCATTATTAATGGAAGTGATCACACCATGATACTTAATTGAGGAAGTTCTCCAAAGAGTGTTTTACACCATAAAAAATGATAGCATTATTGCGATAAAAGTAACTACTTAAATCAATACAAACATGGAGTAAATTAAATAAAATTATAGATATTTTGTAGTGTTTGAGGAAAATATTCCTAAATCTCCTTGAAAAATAAAATGGTGAATTACTGACTGAGACTTCATTAAATGTAAGTGAGAATAATAAATAGATAATTTTTGTTGGCCATTTTAAAAAGAGAGATGATTTAAACATTGAAAGATTAGAGAGAATTTACATATTCAAATGTGGAATATATTATTCATGATATTACATGAATAATAACACTGAATATTGAAACAAGAACAAAAGAGTTGAATAGTATTCAATAGTACTACTATTGAAGATTTTTTTTTGAAGAAATCAGCCTATTTCATCTAGGAGTCATAAACTTGTGTGTTAAATAAGATGAAGAATAAAGAGAAATTACTACAAATAAGTAGAATAATTTTTTGAGTGAGCAAGGACTAAAATCTTGATTATATAGAAGATATGGATGTGAGGATTCTAGATGAGAAAGTATAACATGAAACTACACTAGAATAAAGAAACATTAAAATACTAGTTTATGGTTTGTAGGTAAGACCTTATGAACACTAAAATTATCCAATATAAATAACTAATTTGGAGACTATAAACCAGAGGAATATTTTATAAAGAACACTTTAGGATATGAAAAGGGATTTTGATAAGATCACCCACACTATACTCACTAGTGTTTAAATTCTTTAAGAGATATTATATATTGTAATTATTTGTATTATATAGTGGATTTTTTTCTTTGACTCAATTAGAACCCAAAAGGGAGTAGGAAACCACATTGAGACTACACATTGTAAAAATTATCATATTATTTAATGTTTCTTTATTTATTTGCACACAAGAAAGGGTTTGACTTTAAACAATGAACATATTTGGACTCCAACCAATCATAATGTTTAATTTCAAGAGGAGATTATAATAGGACTATCACTAGTTCACCCCCATCTCAATGATACATAAACAAACCTATTCACATAAAATATTATCAGAGAAAACTTGGGTTTCCTCGAAATGATTTTAACCTAATTGATGTTTAACATGGAGAGTTTTTATTTTATCGATAATAGAGGTGTTTCCATATTTTAGGGAAGAAACTACCATGGTTGTAAGAATAAGATGATCCATTTCCCACTATCTTAAGGAGTATAAGATAAGGATTTTATTTTAATTGTTTTTAATCCAATTGAGAATGATGATTATTTTATGTTTACAAATAAGAGGAATATGGAAGTTGAAGGAAAAGAATTGAATGAGATTTTGATATACTTATATAGAAGACTATATAATAAATTTATGGAACTCAAGACTTCCAAGTAAATATGGGATAATATTGAAATAATTTATGAATGGAATTTCAAAGTGAAAGAAACCAAGTTATTGATTTAGAGGGTAAAACATGAGGATGTTATATAGATGATGATAAGACCATTGATGGTTACTTCATAAGGGTGAATAAAGATTTTAGCAATATCAAAATCTTTAGTGAAACATTAAATGACTCAAAAAATTTCAATAAATTTATGAGAAACATCCATACAAGTTTGAAGCTAATGTTTTGGTACTTGATGATAAAGATACTTTAGACCTTGATAAATTGAATAATATACATATTGTTTATGAAATGATCAAATCACACACTTTCTATAAGAATATCATGGAGGAGATAACCTTTAAATTAATGAAAGGTATCGAGACCAAAGAAAATAAAAATAAATAATTGTTAGATTTAGAATATGGAAAAAAAATTAATGAATAATATAGCAGAATAATGAATATTATTTAAATAAATCTCAAAATATGAAAATTTAAAAAAGGAATGCCTTCTCTATAGTTCTTTAAATATAATCTAATTAGAAATTTTTTGTTTTTTTTTCAATAAAGAAATATAATGAAATTGAGAGGGATATAAAAGTATTTGAATTATCTAAATGGATATGTAAAAAAACTAGAAACATAGATCTTAATAAAATGAAGTCTCTATAAAGGTTTAGAAAGACTATCATGTGTATAGAAGAAGAAGAGGATAATTCATCTCAAAGTTTTGATTTTAAAGATGATGATTCCAGTTAAAAAACATGACCATAAAGTTTAATGGTAAATATAATGTAGTCTAATCTAGTAGTGATGAGGAGGAAAAAGGGAGATAAAATAAATATATACAAAATGATAAGAATATATAATTTATAGAGAAAAACACCAAGACCATACAAATAATCAAACTGCTTGAGAAAGAGAATAGAGATGAAAATTTGAAGAAGAATGATAAAAATGAAAATATTAATAACATCAATGTGAAAACAGAAAAATAAGATAATATGATTAAAGGTGTTGATGAAGAGATTACCAAAAAGGAATAAGAGTTAAATGAGACACAATACAAGTGTCCTAAATCTAAAAAAAACTTATAGATGATGAGAGAAAATTATGAAAATGTTTTGAATGAATAGACTGAATCATCTAAATCTTTAGAGAAGTCTATCATATAGAAAAAGTAACAAGTTGTTACAACTTATTATTGTGACAATGAATTTATTTCAATTAATTGTATAGGTTCTATAACAAAAAATGAATCAATATGGACCAAGGAATGTTATAGAAATATTACACCTATATCAAGAATATTTTAGGTTAAGTTGATTGGGGAAATTTATTCAAGACAGTGGAAAATACAATGTTTGAATAACCCTATTAAACAAAAAAAAAATACACACAAAGTAATCAAAATTATAGAGGAAACAACATAAAAGTTAATTTTTAGTGTTGTGGAACCATTGGGTATAAATATAATGAGTGTCGGTATAAGATGACACTACCCTGGAACTGGAATTAAAAAAATAGGAAAAAAATATAGGAAAAGAAGAACTAGATTTATGAGAAAGTGAAATATCCTTAAAATTCCAAAATTTTGGCTAAATAAAATTAGTTTTCTATACCCAATTTATTTCATTCCTCGAAGAAATCTATGGAATATTTGACAAATAGGGTCACTATTATAAAGACCCAAAGTTCTCATACATAAATATTACATATTAATAGATTAATAATATTTATATAAAATAGAAATCCATACCTGAATCATTTTGGTACTTCCATAAAAAAATCGGATACTTAAACAGTGAAATCATGGAAAATTATTGCCTATCGACTGGTAAAAGTTCTGATGCTCTACTAATGTGTATATCATCACTCGAGTTGAATCCTTGGCAATGATACTTTTTTATTAATCGAATGTTTTTAGTGGATTGTATTTTGATTGGGGGGGTTTGTTCGCAGAGTTTATGAAATAATTTATGGATGATGTTTGACTTAAAAAATTGATAAATATTGGGGTGAGTTTATTTTTAGGGTGTTAATCTTGTGATATCCTTGAACTTTGCTTTATATTTCATTTAAATTAACACCCACTTCACAAGATAACATTGATTGGAATTCCTAAGTGTGAAGACCTTAATACAAGCCTTAAATTAATGTAGGGTTCTAATTTCAATCAGAGCTTGTTGATGGTAGTGTATTTATGGTTCCAATAATACATGTAAACCACACATTAAACAAAACAAGTCATTAAGCCATGACATTCTAAGTCCAAGATACACAATGTTAATTTGAAGAATATTCATCGAGAAAATATTCCGAATCACTTAACAAACCTAAATTATATCTCAACCCATTGAGAGATTTACTCAGCCATTTAAATGATTAGTAATCTGGTTATAAGGATTATGATGATAAATTATGAAGAGAAGGAAAATAAAGGTATAAGAAAAGAGTGGTGCGTCGAACAGACACAGAAAAGATGATGATAATTAGAAATGAACATTAGATTGAATGAGAAAGGAAAATAAGGGAATGGGATTCAACTGTATTTAAACTATTTTAAGAAAATTAATATTATACTATATAAGGTGGATGATAATAATATATATTAAAGAAGAAACTTTCATTAAAACAGAATTACAAAAAACAAACACTTACACGATTACAAATGAAGAACAACACAAAAGTAAATGAAATAAAGAAAGGTGGAATGGTTTCTCAAGTAAAAACATGAGTATGGAAGATCCTCCCAATACTTTGGAAGAGCCTTGGTAATTCCAAACTATCCTCCTTTCCTCTGAAATTCCAACCCCTTTGAAGGAGAGGAGGGGGGGTGCATATATAGCTAGAGGACGTGGAATGTTTTCATTCTCAATCTATCCCTCCACTTCAATCGATGATTTAGAAATCCATAAAGATAAATATAGAGATACATCATTATGAAAAGTTGTAGATAATAATTTTTTCCTACTTCTCTAAAAATTTGGAGGCATTTGGACTTATGGAGCCAAAGTTATGGCAGTTCCAATAAGCAATGTTAAACTGTCCATTTCTATCCATGATTTTTTGATGGCTAAAATGTGAATGGATTTTTGAATATTAAGATGCCTTAAAATATGAATACTTTATTCAACAAAATAGGAATCCTATATCTCCTCTTTAACACTGAAAAATCGAATCTTGATTTGATGAATATATCATGAGACATGTCATGAATACTGTACTGATTATAATTCCCGTCTAGAATGGTGGGATGAGATTAAATGTATCATTTGGGCCCCTTATATTTGGATTTAAGCCTTAAAATTTTTATCTGAGACTCCTTATATTGTCCCCCAAACGTTGGAAGATAATAAATGAATTTGGACTTCCTAATTGATCCCAGAAATTAAATATTCATGGCTGGTCCAGTTTCATCACAGATTATGTAGGCCTTCTTGTCTGGTTTATATGACCCTTAAAATGGAATAATTGGCCTATGATTACTTCTAAGGACATGTGGGAAATTGAATAAGGAATCCTAAAAAATACAAAACACACAATTTGGATATATAGGGTGAGATTTATAAAAAAACTAGTAAAATGACTCAATTGGACAAATTCTAAAAATGCTCAAAAAGTATACTTAGTATTAAAATATTAATATTTTGCAAAAATTATGTACATTTCATAAAAAATATGTAAAGGGAGTATATAATAAGTCATTAAAATATTAATAACATAAACTCACACACACATAGTCTTGTGCATGTCCTCATGTGCAACAAATATAAAGACACGTCAAAATCATTTTCACTCACCAAAAAATATTAAATTTTTTCCCCAACCAGAAGAGGTGTAGACATTATCACTAATCCATATTGAATTCCACCAAAAGTTTTTATAGAAAAAATGTTAAAAAAAATTCATTTTTTTTCATGCTCAAATTTAGAAATGGAAAATGGTGGCACACAAAACTTACTCTTCTCAAGATAATAAAGTTAATTTATAAAGCTTCACTGATTCACCAATCAAAAGTGAAAATCTTAGAGTTTTAAAGAGCTCTCAGATTCCACTACCTATCCAAATTGAATAATAATTAAGAGGTATTTTGATGGGGTTTTCTATGGCTATGGGATGGTATCAATATAATGTACATGAGAGAGAAGAAGTGGGGTAAGACACCATCATGGAAAAAGCAATGCAATTTTTTTTGAAGTGAGACACGGAAGGAAATTGAAACACATATTTATGAGGGATTAAAAATATGAAATAAGACACAAAAGTGGAAGGAAATATGAAGGGAATGAGAAGATGAAATAATTACAAAACACGAAACTTCTCCCAATGACATAAGAATATAATGCAAGTGTTCTTTTTTTCCTCTTTTTTTTAGAATGTTGAACTTGAAACAGATCTCACACTCATATCCCATACCATGATTGATCTCCTCATGATAGTAATTCTAATAGTTATAAAAATAACAAAGGATGCGAAATAGTGATTTTTGACCAATAGAAGACACAAACCAAATTTTTATGATTTTTTAATTATTTTTTTGAACACTTTTCATTAAGATTTGAACAATATGTCATAAGCCTATATAAATTCTCAAAACCACTAAAGGAAAACCTCTACCCCACACTAAAATGGATGATTTCCCTCAATAATATGATAACTCATTGAAAATCAATAAAAGGACTCCCAAACAATGAAATCCATTCCCCCCACAATTAAATTTCAAAAAATTATGCAATGAAAATCCATGTTGTTATTGGGTGAGATAAGGTATTGGGATTGTAATGTGTCTATGAAAGAAAAAGTTTTCATAGGCATCAAGGGGCTTTCAAAAGGAGGATTAATGTAAGAGAAATGGGAGGCTATTTGACTATTGTTATTTTCATGGGGTTCAGAAACTGCCTCTATCATATTAATGCACAGAAAAGTAAGAAATTCGGGTCAAAGGTCCAAAAACTCAAGTTTCAAAAATTGGGGTGAAAAAAACTCATTTTGAAAAGATGGCCACATGTGGCTTTTTCATGAAAGCTAATTTTGTTCCTCACAGTTTTGAAAAGTCATTTTACAAACCAAAAATTTATCATTCAAAATTGGTTGGTTTTGACACAGTATTCTTTATACAAATTTATAAAGAAACCACAAAATTTTTGAGATAAAACCATGTCTTTTGAATCCCAAAAATGGTTGGAAAAAATTTGAAAATTGGAAGGTGAGTATGTTTTACTCTTATTTGTTTATTATTTTAATTTTTTATGTTTTTTGTGTTTTTAAATTACACACCCACACAAAAGAGAAAGAGTAAATAAAAATGTGATGAGGAAAGTGGTAAAAAAAACAAAATGAGAATGAGGTATGAAGAAGAATAAAGAGAGAGAGAGAGAGAGAGAGAAGGGGATTTAAAGGGAAAGAGGTGCCCCCTAGTTTGGATTTGGTGGGTTTTCATCTCTATCCACTGGTGGGTCAACTGTAGAAGTTAGGGATCCGATGGAAGTCGATGTGGTTCTAGGACTGTGGGATGTTTCCTGAAAAAGAAAAATCACTATTCATCTAATGAAAAACTAAAAATAAATTAAAATTTCATAAAAGTAAAAGAAAACATGGGTTTCCTCCCAATAAGTGCAGAATTTATTTTTCTACAGCTAGAAAATTATAGTGGACTACCCATAGTCTGATCGTGGCCACCGTATTTTCTCAACTCCAGAGTGCTTCTAGAAAAACTTCTCCTTTGGGATGTATGATTGTTCATTGGATAGTTTATACCCTTCCTTTATTGTGTGATTTCAATTAAATGGAGGTGTAAAGAGAATATGACTATCCTCCCTTTGGTCTCTAATGTGAGGAATGATTTTATCCAAAAAGTGATTGTTTTCAATTCTTGGAAATTCAAGAATATGTCTCAATTCTGATGGTTCATTTATGTAAGGATCAGATAACCCAAAACCACAGTATGATATCCCAATTGTTTTTGACTCATTTATTTCATCACTTACCGATGTGGAGTAATAAGGATCAATGGAGTCATAAGACTGAATAAAATTTTCAATATCCTTTATTTCAATGTTTTTCGCCAAAGAATGGTCAATTTCAACCTCACAAGTGATAAATTTTTTAGTTAGGGAACAAATTGTACAACCTTAATTCTCATTAGGACTAGATAAATAAATTTGTTTAGGGATAACCTCACATATAAAAGAATTTTCATAATCATTGATAGGAAATGATGAATGTTGTATAAACTGATATGAATCAACAAATGAGCATTCTAGTTTAGTTTCCTCATTATCATCCAAACTGGTGAAGTGGAGGTTAGAGGCAAGATGAGATTCTAAAGATTTTTCAAGATCATTTAGATCAATGGAGCTGAATTTTTAATGTCAACATAAACTTATCCATTTATGACTAGGTTAATGAGGATGCAATACTCACAAACTCATCTATCAATCAAAAAAGTAGGACATGATGGATTGGGATTCAACACACTCTCAGAGAGAGTTTCAGAAGAATAGATAGAGAATGCAGATTCATTCTCTGATGGGTATCACATAGATTGAAAAATATTGAACTTGACCAGTTGGTCACCAAATTCTATGGATAAGATGCCAACATGGACATCAATTTTGGTTTTAGATGTCATGAGGAAAGGTCTTCATAAAATCAAAGGATATTGGCAAGAAGTTATCTCCCATCCATGTCAAGGACCTAGAAGTCAGCTGGGAAGATAAGATCATTAACTCAGCCAAGGATATCCTCAATTATACCTTCAGAACTAGTAATTCTTTGATTGTCCAATTGAATAACAACACCCATTAGATATAAGGGACCTAGACCAAGGTTGGAGAAGATGGATTCTGTCATGAAATTAGTTCAGGCTCCTAGTTATATGAGTGAATCATCAATGTTGGAACTTTCAATTTGGCATGGAACCGAAAAGGCCTCAGGATCTTTTCACTTAATGGGTATGGACTCTTAGGTTGAAACATTTTCAAAGGTCCTAAGTTTCCTATTATGGGTAGACAACTCCCTGAGAAACTTGGAATACTTATAAATTTTTTTAATGGAATCTATGAGGGTAATGTTCACTTCCACACGTCTAAACATGTAGAACATTTCAAGATTGAGTTCAAAGGACCTATATGGATTAGAAAAGACTTGAGGAAAAGGAATTGGGTTCTTAAGTGGAATGGAAGGTGGTGAGGGAATGACTTTGGATTCCTTTTCAAGTTTATTTTTCTTTTCATTTTTATATCAATATTTAAAGGGGGTTGGAGGACTTATCTCGAGGCATAGAAATTTTATTTCCCAATCTAAGTGAAATTTCACTTACATTACCCTTGAGGCTGGGTAATGGTTGAGCAGAGAGTTGGTAAGAGTTTGATTGTTATTGCTGGATCTGGTGGGATGTCAGCTAACCAATTTGGGTTTCGATGTTTTTGAGGATGGAATGGGTGAATGAGGCAAGATCTTCCACTGCACTTTACCATGGTTTCATGGAAGAAGAGGCTTATCCAGGATTGGTATTGCCTTGATTTTGGTTCTTGGGAAAGTGATTTTATTAGTTTGGGAATTGGGAAGGGTCACTAGGATAGTGGAATCCAGGAAGAGGATTGTTACTTTGAGGTTGAGGAATAAAAGGATAAGGTTGTTAGAAGTTACCAACACCATGAAAATATTGAATCTGGTTTGGGATTTGAGGAGGGAATTGAGGGGGATGATATATGGGATTACCATACCTTAGGCCTTGGTTATAGAAAGAAGAGATGGGCTCAAAGTGAGGTTGGAAGAAGTTTCTAAAAAACTGACCTAATAGTTTAGGGTTTCTGTTCTGCTGAGCAAATACTGCATTGAGCTCTATTGGTCTTGATGAATCAGATTGATCCTCTTGAAGATGTGTACATGTGTCAGTTATATGATCTGGTGAGTTGCAGATTCCACAGTTTTTGATAGGTTCAGGAAACATTGATTGTGGAGAAGATGAGGTTGGGGATTTGGATGCTACAACTAGTTGTCGCACAAGACCTGTAAGTTCACTCATCCACTCAATCATCTTGTTCGGATTTATGGAATGATTGTCTTAGACATGTTTTACTTGATAATGTGCTCGAGTTTGGAATCTTTGTGTGTTTTTAGCCATGTTCCTTATGAGATCTCTTGAAACTATCAGAGTTTTATCAATAAGAGAACCGCCCCTTACGACATTAATGAGGGTTCTCTCCATTGCGAATAAAACCTCATAGAAGTATTGGATAAAGAGTTGGTCAAGGATTTGGTGATGTGGGTAGGTTGCAAAAATCTTTTTTAACCCCTCCCAGTACTCATGGAGTGATTTATTTGGGAATTTATGAATACCACTTATTTCGTTTCAGATAAAAGCAGTACGAGAAGCAGGAAAGAATTTCTCTAAGAAGAGTGGCTTCATATAATTCCATGTGGTTATGGAACCAGGAGAACGATAGTATATCTAGGACTTAGCAGTGTCAGCTAGGGAGAAAGGGAATGCTTAGAGTTTGATTTGTTCCTTAGAAACCCCTTGAGGCTTCATGGTAGAGCACACCACTTGGAACTCTTTAATATGAAGATGTGGATCCTCACTGGTTAGCCCGTGAAAATGAGGTAGAAGATGAATCAAAACTGATTTTTGTTCAAAGTCATACTCTATGTTTTGATATTGAATAAAAAGAGGTTGGTAATTCATATCAGGGGAAACATGTTCTTTAAGAGTTTGTTCCCTAGGATTAGCCATATCTAGTTTATTTGGATGGACAATGACTGGTTCTTGTGCGATTTGATTATCCCTAATGTTCCTCCTAAGTTAGAGAAGCGTTCAATCAATTTTAGAGTCAAAAAAATCCAAGGGATTTTTTGGCGGGCTACAGGGAATTCAGAGAGATGTTGGAAGAAAGAGGAATATGAGTTTTTCTTTGTGTTTTTTTTTTCAGTTTATGATTTTTATGAGATGGTGGGGTTTTGTTTGTGTTTTTTTATTTTTTTTTAAATTTTGTTTTTTTAAAATAACCAGAAACTAAAGAATATTTAATTGCACCATCCCCCATAATGACACCATTTGAAAGTGCGACCGATTGTTACCTATCGACCAGTCAATGTTCTGATGCTCAGCTAATGTGTATAGCAACACTCGGGTCGAATCCTCGATGATGACACTTTTTTAATAGTGAAATGTTTTTAGTTGATTGTATTTTTATTGGGACGGGGGGTTATTTGTAGAGCTTATGAAATTATTTATGGATGATGTTTGATTTAAAAAATTGATAAAGATTTGGGTAAGTTCATTTTTAGAGAGTTAATCTTGTGATATCCTTGATCTTTGCTTTATATTGCATTTAAATTAACACCCACTTCACAAGATAATGTTGACTGAATTCCTAAGTGTTAAGACTTCAATCCAAGCCTTAAATTAACATAGAGTTCTAATATAAATTAGAACTTGTTTATGGTAGTGTATTTATGGTTCTAATAATCCATGGAAACCACATGTTAATGAAAACACGTTATTAATCCATGACATGTTAAGTCCAACACACACAATGTTAATTAGAAGAATATTGATCAAGAAAATACTCTCAATCACTTTACATACCTAAATTATAACTCACCCAAATGAGATATTTACTCATCCATTTACATGATTATTAATCCAGTTATAATTATAATGATGATAAATCAAGAAGATAAGAAAAATTAAGGAATAATAAAAGAGTGGTGCGTCGAACACACACACACAAACGATGATGATAATTGAAAATGAACTTTAGATTGAATGAGAAAAAAAATAAGGGAATGGGATTCAACTGTATTTAAAATATTTTAAGAAAATTAATATTAAACTAAAGTAGGTGGATGAGAATAAGAGATATTGATGAAGAAACTTTCATTAAAATAGAATTAAAAAAACAAACACTTACACGATTACAAACAAAGAACAAAAATAATGTAAATGAATGAAATCAAGGAGGAATGGTTTATCAAGTAAAAAACTGAGTATGGAAGATCCTACCATGTCTCTGGAAAATCCTTGGTCATGCCAACCTATCCTCCTTTTCTCTGAAATACCAACCCCTTTCAAGGAGAAGAGGGGATGTTTTTATATCCCAAAGAAGTGGACTGTTTGCATTCCCAATCTATCCCCCCACTTGGATCAAAGATTTGGACATTAAAATATCTAAATCTAGATATATATCTTTCTTCACAGTTGTATACAATAATGATTTACGAGTACTCTCAAAATTTGGAGGCATTTGGATTTATGGATCCAAAGTTATGGTGGTTTCAATAAACAATGTTAAACTGTCCATTTCTATCAATGATTTTTCGATGGCCAAAATGGGAATGGATTTGGGAATAGTAAGATTCCTTAAAACTCGAATTCTTTATTCAACAAAGTCTTCCACCTATATCTCCTATTTTACACTGAAAAATATCAGATTGATTTGATGAATATATCAAGATACATGTTAGGAATATTGTAATGATTTTAATTCTCGTCCAAAATGGTGGGATGAGATTAACTGAATCATTTGGGACCCTTTTATTTGTATTTGTGCCTTGAAAGTTTTATACAAGACTCCTTACATTGTATTACAAACATTGGAGGAGAATAAATTAATTTAGACTTCTTGAATGGGCCCAGAAATTAAATTTTCATGGATGGTCCAGTTTCTTCATAGATTCTGTAGGCCTTCTTGTGTGGTTCATATGTCCCTTCCAATGAAATAATTGTCCAATTTTCCTTATAATTATATGTGGTATATTTAATAACGAATCCTAAAAAACAATAACCTCTCAATTTGGATCCTTAAGGTGAGAATTATAACTAAAATAGTAAACTGACTCAATTGGACTACTTCTAAAAATTCCCAAAAATTATACTTATTATTAAAAAATTAATATTTCACATAAATTATGAAAATTTCATATAAAATCATTAAAGAGAGTATATAATAATTTATTAAAATATGAATAACATAAACTCCCCCACACTTAGTCTTGTGCATGTCCTCATGTGAAACAAATATAAAAACATTACAAAATCTTTTTCACTCACCAATAAAAATTAAAATTTAGTTTTCCCCAATAAAGGGAGGTTTAGAAAATATCACTCATACATATTGAATTCCAAAAAAAGTTGTTACAGAAAAAATGTAACAAAAAAACAATTAATTTTTTTCATTCTCTAATTTTGAAATGGAAAATGGTGGCACACAAAACTTACTCCTCTCAAGATGATAGAATTAATTTATGGAGCTTCATTCATTCACCAAAAAAAAGTTAAAATCTTATAGTTTGAAAGATCTCTCAGCCTCCACTCCCTATTCAAAGTGCACAAGAATCAAGAGTTCTTTTTAAGGGGTTTTTCTGTGGCTACTGGATGGTAGGAATATAATGTCCAAGAGAGAGAAGAAGAGGGGTAAAACACCAACATAGAAAAAGCAATGCACTTTTTTTGAAATGAGACATGAAAAGAAATGGAAACACATATTTATGAGGGAAATAAAATGTGAAATAAGACACAAAAGTGGAAGGAAATATAAAGGTAATGAGAAGATGGAATATTTACAAAACACAAAACTTCTCCCAAGTATATAAGAATAAAATGCAAGTGTTCTTTTTTCTTATTTTTTTCTCTTTTTATCGAAAGTTGAACTTCAAAAAAATCTCACAATCATATCTTAACCCATGATTGATCTCATAGAGACACTAATTGTAATAGTTATAAAATGATCAAAGGCTGAGAAATAGTGATTTTTGACTTACACAAGACACAACCCAATTTTTTTGTTTTTTTTTAATTTTTTAATTAATTTTTTTGAACACTTTTCATTAAAATTTGAACAATATGTCATGAGCATATAAACATTCCCAAACCATAATTAAGGACAACCTATCACCCACACTAAAATGGATGATTTACCTCAAGAATATAATAACTCTTTGAAAATCCATAAAAGGGCACCAAAACAATGAAATTCATTCCACTCACACTTAAATTTCAAAAAATTATGAAATTAAAATCCATGTTGATATTGGGTGGGATAAGGTATTGGGATTTTAATGTGGGTATAAAAGAAAAGGTTTTCATAGTATCGAAGGGGATTTCAAAAGGAGGATTAATTTAAGGGAAATAGGAGGCTATATGGCTATTGTGATTTTCATGTGGTTCAAAAAATGCCTCTATCATATTAATACACACCAAAGTATAAAATTCAGCTCGAAGGTCCACAAACTGAAGATTCAAAAATGGGGGTAAAGAAAACACTCATTTTAAAAATATGGCCATAGGTTGCCTTCGAATGAAAGCTAATTTTTTTCCTCAAGGTTTGAAAAAATCATTTTACAAATCAAAAATTCAGCATTCAAAATTAGTTGGTTTTGACAAAATAATATTTATCCAAATTTATGAATAAACCCAAATTTTTTTGAGATAAAACCATGTATTTTGACTCCCAAAAATGGGTGGAAAAAATTTAAAAATTTTAAGGTGAGTAAGTCTGACTCATTTTTCTTCATTATTTTAATTTTTTAGGTTTTCTGGGTTTTTAAATTACACACCCGCACAAAAAGGAAAAAGTAAATAAAAATGTGATCAGAAAAGTGGTAAAAAAACAAAATGATAATGAGGGAAGAAGAAGAAAGAGATAGAGAGAGAGATAAGAGGAGTTAATGGAAAATAGGTGCCCCCTGGTTTGGATTTGAAGGGTTGTCATCTCCATCCAGTGGTGGGTCAACTGTAGAATTTGGGGATCCGATGGAAGTCGATGTGGTTCTTGGATTTTGGTATGTTACCTAAAAAATAAAAATCATTATTCATCTAATAAAAAACTAAAAAGAAATTAAAATATCATAAAATTAAATTTAAAAAAGTGGTGCCTCCCAGGAAGCGCTGCATTTATTTGTCTACAGCTAGACAGTTGCAGTGGACTAACCATAGTCCAATGGTGGACACCATATTTTATCAACTCCAGAGTGCTTCCAAAAAACATCTCCTTTGCGATGCCCAATTGTTTATTAGATAATTTATCCCCTTCCTTGATTGTGTTCTTCCAATTAAATGGTGGTGGAAAGAGAATATGACTATCCTCCCTTTGGTATCTAATGTGAGGAATGATTTTATCCACAAAGTGATTGTTTTCTATGATTGAAAATTCAGGAATATGTCTCAATTCTGATGGTTCATTTATGTAAGGATCGGATAACAAAAAACCACAGTATGAGATCCCAATTGTTTTTGACTCATTTATTTCATCACTTACTGATGTAGAGTAATGAGTATCAGTGGAGTCATAAGACTAGATAAAATTTTCAATATCCTTGATTTCAATGTTTTTCACCAAAGAATGGTCAATTTCAACCTCACCAGTGATCACTTTATTAATTAGGGAAAAATTGCACAACCTTAACTCTCATTGGGATAAGATAAAGACATTTGTTTAGGGTTAACCTCAAATATTACAAAATTTTAATAATCACAGATTTGAAATGATGAATGTAGGATAAACTGATCTGAATCAAGATATGAGCATTCTAGTTTAGTTTCCTCATTACCATCCAAGCTGGAGAAGTGGAGGTCAAAGGCAAGATGAGATTCTAAAGATTTTTCAATATCCTTTTGATCAATGGAGTTTACATTTGTAATGTCAACATCAACTTATCCATTTATGACATAGTTAATGAGGATGAAATATTCACAAACAACTCTATTAGTAGAACAAGAAGGATATGATGGATTGGGATTAAACACACTCTCAGAGAGAGTTTCAGAAGAATAGATAGAGAATGCAGATTCATTCTCTGATGGGTATCACATAGATTGAAAAATATTGAACTTGACCAGTTGGTCACCAAATTCCATGGATTAGATGCCAGCATGGACATCAATTTTGGTATTAGATGTCATGAGGAAAGGTATTCCTAAAATCAGAGGAGATTGGAAAGAAGTTGTCTCACCTTTCATGTCAAGGACATAGAAGTCAGCTGGGAAGATACGATCATTAACTCAAACAAGGACATCTTCAATTATACCCTCCAGACTAGTAGTGCTTCGATTGGACAATTGAATAACAAAACCTGTTGGATGTAAGGTACCTAGACCATGGTTAGAGAAGATGGATTTGGGAATGAAATTAATTGAGGCTCCTAGGTCTATGAGTGAAAAATCAAAGTTGGGACTTTCAATTTGACATAGAACTGTAAAGGTACCAGGATCTTTTCAATTAATGGGTATGGACTCTTGGGTTGAAAATTTTCAAAGGTCCAAAGTTTTCTCTTATGGGTACACAACTCCTTGAGAAACTTGGCATACTTGGGAATTTTTTTAATAAAATCTAAGAGGGTAATGTTTACTTCAACATGTCTAAACATGTCGAGAATTTCAAGTTCAGGTACAAAGGACTTCTTTGGCTTAGAAACAGCTTGAGGAAAAGGAATTAGGTTCCTAAGTGGAAGGAAAGAAGGTGATGGAATGACTTTATATTCCTTTTCAAGTTTATTTTTCATTAAATTTTCTATGTCAATATTTAAAATGGGGTTGGATGATTTATGTTGAGGCATAGAAATTTTCTTCCCCAATCTAAGTGCAATTTCACTTAAATTACCTTTGGTGTTGGGTAATGGCTGATCTGGGACTTGGGAAGAATTTTATTGTTGTTGCTAGCTCAATTGGTATGCAAGTTGAACAATTTTGGTTTCAATGTTTTTGAGGCTAGAACGGGTGAATGAGGAAAGATTTTCCACTATACTTTCCCATGGATTCTTGGAAGAAGATGCTTGACTAGGACTCAGATTCCATTGATTTTGGTTCTTGGGAAAGCGACTGTATTAGTTTGGGAATTGGGAAGGCTCACTAGTATAGTGGAATCCAGGAGGTGGATTGTTCCTTTGAGGTTGAGGAATAAAAGGATAAGGTTGTTGGAAGTTACCAACACCTTGACCATATTGAAAATAGTTTGGGTTTTGATGATGGAATTGAAGGGGATGAGAGACGGGATTACCATACCTTAGGACTTGGTTATAAGAAGAAGGTAAGGGCTCAGATTGAGGTTGGTTGATGTTTCCAAAAAACATACCTGATAGTTGGGGTTGGTGTTCCACTAAGAATATGCAACATTGAGCTCCACTGGTCTAGATGAATCAGATTGATCCTCTTGAAGTTTTAGACTTGTGTTAGTTGGATGATCTGGTGAGTTATAGATTCCACAATTTTTGATAAGTCTAGGAAACATTGATTGTGGAGAAGATGAGGTTGGGGCTTTGGATTCCACATCTAGTTGTCGCAAAAGACCTATAATTTCACTCATCCACCTGGTCATATTGTTTGGATCTATGGATTGATTGTCTTGGACTTGATTTACTTGAGCGTGTGCTTGAGTATGGAATTGTTGTGTGTTTGTAGCCATGTTTCTTATGAGATCTCTTATAGCTGCATGAGTTTTATCTAGAAGAGAACCACCACTTGTGACATCAATGAGAGTTATGTCTATTTCCAATAACCCCTCATAAAAGTATTGGATAAATATTCAGTCATGGATTTGGTGATGTGGTCAGGTTGCAACAATCTTTTTGAACCTCTCCTAGTACTCATGGAGCGATTCATTGGGGAATTGACGAATACCACTTATTTATTTTCAGATATAAGTAGTACGAGAAGCAGGAAAGAATTTATATAAGAAGAGTCACTTCATGTCATTACATGAGGTTATAGAACCATGAGGAAGGTAGTAGATCCATGACTTATCAGTGTCGACTAGAGAGAAAGGGAATGCTCAGAGTTTGATTTGATCCTTAGAAACCCCTTGAGGCTTCATGGTAGAACACACCACTTGGAACTCATTAAGATGAAGATGTGGGTCCTCACCGGCTAGCTCGTGAAAATAAGGTAGAAGATGAATCAAACCCAATTTGAGTAAAAAGTCAGCCCTTATGTTTGGATATTGAATACCAAGAGATTGATAATTCATATCCGGGGAATCAAGTTCTTTAAGTGTTTGTTCCCTAGGATTAGCCATATCTAGTTTAATTGGTTGGACAATGACTGGTTCTTGAGTGATTTGATTATTCCTAATGTTATTCCCAAGTTGGAAAAGTGTTTTCTCAATTTCAGGGTCAAAAAAATCCAAGGCATTGTTTGGGAGGCTACGGGGCATTCAAAGAGATGTTGGATGAAAGGGGAAGATATGTTTTTCTTTGTGTTTTTTTAGTTTATGATTTTATGAGATGGCAGGGCTTTCTTTGTGTTTTTTTTAAATTTTGTCTTTTTCACAATAAATAGAAACTAACGACTATTTAATTGCACCATCCCCAGCAGTGGTTCCATTTGAAAGCACAACCAATTATCGCCTATCGACCGATCAAAGTTCTGATGCTCTACTAATGTGTATATTAGCACTTGGGTTGAATCCTCAGTGATGATACTTATTTAATAGTTTATTGTGTTTAGTTTATTATATTTTGATTGGTAGTGTTTGTTTGTAGATCTTATGAAATAATTAATGGATGATGTTTCATTTAATAAATTGATAAAGATTTGGGTGAGTTAATTTTTAGGGAGTTAAGCTTGTGATATCCTTGAGCTTTTCTTTATATTGCATTTAAATTAACACCCACTTTACAAGAAAACGTTGATTGGAATTACTAAGTGTTATGACTGTAATCCAAGCCTTAACTTAACATAGGGTTCTAATCTCAATCATATCATTTTTATGGTAGTGTATTTATGGTTCCAATAATCCATGGAAACCACACATTAAACAAAACAAGTCATTATCCCATGACATGTTAAGTCCAACATACACAATGTTAATTTGAAGAATATTAATCAAGAAAATACACTCAATCACTTAACATACCTAAATTATAACTCACCACAATGAGATATTTACTCAGCCATTTAAATTATTAGTAATCTTGTTATAATTATTATGATGATAAATTAAGAATATAATAAAAATAAATGTATAATAAAAGAGTGGTGCGTTGAACACACACACAAACGATGATGAAAATTGAAAACAAACTTTAGATTGAATGAGAAAGAAAAATAATGGAAGGTGATTCAATTGTATTTAAAATATTTCAAGAACATTAATATTAAACTATATTAGGTGGATGAGAATAAGAGATATTGAAGAAGAAACTTTCATTAAAACAGAATTATAAGAAACAAACACTTACATGATTACAAATGAAGAACAACAGAAAAGTAAATGAATGAAAGCAAGGAGGAATGGTTTATCAAATAAAATCTTGAGTATAGAAGATCCTCCCTAGACTTTGGAAGAGCCTTGGTCTTTCCAAACTATCCTTCTTTTCTCTGAAATGCCAACCCATTTGAAAGAGAATAGGGGGATGTATTTATGGCCCAAGGAAGTGGAGTGTTTTCATTAGCAATCCGTCCCTCCACTTGGATCGATGATTTTGACATCCATATAGCTGAATCTCGAGATATCTACTTCTTTAATATTGTAGATAATAATAATTTTCAACTACTCTCAAAATTTATAGGCATTTGGACTTATGGAACCAAAGTTATAGTGGTTTCAATAAACAATGTAAAACTGCACATTTCTATCCATTATTTTTCGATGGCCAAAATGTGAATGAATCTTGGAATAGTAATATGCCTTCAAATCCAAATTATTTCTTCAAAAAAGTAGGCCGCCTATATCTCATATTTCACAATGAAAATTATCAGCTTTATTTTTTGACTATATCATTAGTCATGTCATGAATACTCTACTAATTTTAATTCACTGCTAGAATAGTGGGATGATATTAAATGAATTATTTGGGCCCCTTGTATTTGGATTTGGGACTTGATATTTTTATCCAAGACTCCTTGAAGTTTCAACAAAACGTTGGAGGAGAATAAAGGAATTTGGACGTTCTGATTGAGCCCATGAATTAAATCTTCATGGCTGGTCTAGTTTCTTCACATATTCTATAGGCCTTATTGTTTGGTCTATATGGCACTTCAAATTGAAGAATTGGGCAATGATTACTTCTAATGATATTTGAAAAATTGAATAAGGAAGCCTAAAAAATAATAACCAGACAATTCAGATTAGCAGGATGAGAGTTAGAAATAAAATAGTTAACTAACAAAATTAGAATACTTATAAAAATGCTAAAAAATTATACTTAGTATTAAAACATTAATATGTCACACAAATTATGAAAATTTCATATAAAATAAGTAAATGGAGTATATAATAATTCATGGAAATATTAATAACACCAAATGAATAGTTTATAATTGAACTATATAATCTCCCACTAAGTCCTTCATAACTATAACTCTTCTTATACATGTCATAAATAATAACATTCATCATAACCTGGGGAAAGGAATTATAATAAAAGGTGATATCAAATGATCAATAAGGGTCAAAAAATGAGATATAAATATAACATGCGACTAAGGGTATGAGAAAATTAGAATAGAATTTGAAAACTATACCCTATATACAATATATCAGAAACATGAGTGATGTAATAAATATTTGATGTTCATAAGACATGAACCATAAAATATTCAAATAACATGAGCCTTGATAAAACAACATTGGAATAAGACATAGATTTGTGGCATAAACATAAATTTTAAAAATCATATCCTTATAACTCAAGATTTGTTTCCCAGACAATCACATTGGATTGGGTTCACTCTCCAAACAATCATAGTAATCAAGGTTCATTCCCAAGACTATCATAGTGGATTGGGTTTACTCCCCAAACTATCATAGTAGTAATGGATCACTACTAGGACTATCATAGTGGCAAAAGTTTTATTAATAAATTGGGTTCACTCCTTATTATATTCCTATCTATCTCATGAGATCTTAATACTTACCCAATTTATTGGAGGGATATATAACTCCCTCACATCACATAATAAAACATACATACGTGTTCCATAAAATCATAAAAATTTTATCATATCGAAAACCATAAAAATAAATGGGCCATATAATAGATTTATCATAAAAAACCCTTGAAAATAAATGGGATTTATAACATAGTTTTTATATAAGAAACCATAAAAATAAATGTGCTTGATAACACATTTATCATTTAATAACCCATGAAAATGAATGGGTTTCAAAAAAAATTTCATCATTACATAACCCATAGAAAATAGATGGGTTTCATAAACATATTGTAATAAAAAACATAAAAATTTAGAGGAAGAATAAATATTTTATCATTTTATAATATCCCTAGTAAAGCTTAATTAAAATTAAAGTATGTCATCTTAGATGTAAAATTATTTTGAAAATAAAATTAGTTGGAACATTTCAAGAAGAAAATTACATTTCTATGTATATTATATTTTTAAAACTAAAAATTCCTTAAATAATGTGTAAATAATTTTCTAGTAAAATAAACATGAAAAATTATAAATTAATATTAAAAACATAGAATGGTCATGACGGTTGAAAATTTTGTTCTTGTCATATATGTTAAAATAAAGATTCCTTTTACATTACCAGTAAAATCAAAACAGTCATTGTTTAAAAAATGAAATGAATATTAAGTTTAAAACATTTGGATAAAATTTAAAATGGGTAAAAATGAATTTATAGGGTCATATTGGAATATGAAAACATTATTTAAAACATTTTTATAAAATGTGGTTATAGTGTAAAAATGGTTTTCGACTGCAGAGAGAAATAATGTCAGTTTTCTCTAAAAACATTATTTTGAAATCTTGAGTACATAAAAAGAGGAAAATGAAAGGAAAAAAAGTATTATTAATAAATAAAAACAGGATAATAAAATTAATTAATTAATTTAGAAATAGATAATAATATTTCATCATAAAAATCAAAATCATAAATAATCTCGATAAATAATGAGATTGTAACTTCAAACCCTTTCCAATTTGTTAACTTTTAAAAAATATGCCCCATGAAAGAGAAAATTTTATATGGATATTTATATCCAAAAATTTTTATGATAAAAACCATAAAATATATTCTTGGGTTGTATATAAATAACAAAAAAAGTAAACAGGTGGTGAATATTACATATGTCTCCCAGAAATAAAAGAAAAACTTGAAACCCCTTACACGCATTAGTAACTTTTAAATAAAAATCCCCATGATAGAATATAATTAAATTAAACATTAAATATAATTATAATAAATAATATAATGATATAAAATTTTAAATTTACTATATATACACCCCATAAACCAAGATGGCTTCATAACATAACATATGTCCCAAAGAAGATAATTTGAGAGATAATCCCTTACCTAAAGTCTCGAATTCATTCATACCCATTAAAAACACATATATAATTAATATAGGTTTAATATATATATATATATTATAGAACCATAATTATATATATAATTCCATATATAATTTAATTATGACTTTTTATTATCTGATTATTAAAAATTTCTTATTAAAATCACATTTTAGGTAATAACTGCTTTGTTCTTCATGTATGTTTTGATTTAGTATTTTTATTCATTTTACTTTTATCATGGTATAATCATATCCATAATGTTAACCATGATATATATTTCATATAAATTAATAATCTATTTAATTATAGTAATCCATAAAAGTTAGAGATAGAAAATCGAATACACCGTTCATGGAGACGGTTGGCCATATGCACACATGAACATCATTTCCATTTTCTCGATTGAAAGAAATAAAGAAAGGTAAATAAAATATAATGTTTTATAAGTCATTATTATGTCATATATATTTCATATATTAATTAAAATTATCCATATTACCTACCATGTAAATATTAATTGGAAAATGAATTACATCACTTCGTGAGGCGGTAGTCTTCCGTACACATGAGCGATGTTATCGTATTCCCACTAAATGTAATGTAATAAGGTATATGTAATATTATAATTCTATTAATATATTATTATTATTATTAATATCATATATAAAAATTAAATAAATCATTATATCTTTCCATGAAAGGTGGTTATGGGAAAAAAATTACATCAGTTCGTGAGGCGGTAGTTCGTCGTCCACATGATTGACAGTTTCGTTCCCCATTCGATAAAAGAGATGATAGATATAGGTTATGAAATAAAAATTATAACATATATTTATATGATATATAATATTTTTATTATAGTAAAATTATTAAGGAATTAATGAATGTGGCCAGAGGAGGAGTAAAAAGAAAGAGCTTAGCGAAGATAATTACCATTTCTTAGAACAACCTCATTTGGATATATTATTAAGGACTGTAGGGTTGGTCTATTGGGAAGAATATAAGATCAATAAAATGTTTAATGATTTTGGTTAGATATTTTGGTAGGATTTGGTTGATCCAAATGTCTTGATAATTGTGAATATGTGGGGGGGGGGGGGAGGTGGCCTTTTAGAATTGAGGAGGAGTGACATTTTTATGAATACATGAAACTATTAAGTAAAGGGGATTTATTCTCAACACAAATGCATAAAACATTTATATATTATGTATTTTGGGTATGATATGGTAAAGAAACACCTAAGAAAACACATGTTTTAAATATTTTTCCCTTTACTTATATGTTTCCTTACTTTTACCGTTTTAGATTTCACTACAGTTACTCACCTTTTTTTATTTAGGTAATTGATCATTTAAGACTAGAAATAAAATGTTACTTATTAGATAATTTGTACCCACTGGTTATAAATATAATATAAAATTTATAAAATAAAAATACAACATGTGTGGAAAATTAATTTTAACACAACCTCATGAAACAGACAAAACTTCATTTTATCCTTTACCATGGATTTTTATAAAATATCAATTAATGTAAATTTTGACACTATTAATTTAATTTGACTTAAAAGACATCAAGATAATGTTTGAATTTGATTATATAATTTTAAAACTTTTCTATAATGTTATTTTTTTCTTAAAAATTCTTGAAATATAATAATCCATTTAATTTATATTACTCTTAATGTTTTTAGTATCATTTATTTTATTTTTTCATCAAATAAATAATTACTATATTGTAATTGGTTAAGAATTTAAAGTAATTATATAATTACTAAAAATTAAAAATAAATTACCCTCATGAAATTAATTTCATTACTATAAATATTACCATTAATATTCATTCAAATATTTCTTTTTTCCTATAGAACAAAAAATTGAAATTTAAAAGCCAGAGGGAGACATTAGGTATTTTTCATTGACTAAATTATTATATGGGTCATTTTCATGGAAATTTATCCTATAATAACATAAAAATATATCCTAAGGAAAAAAGGTCGAAATATGGCTAGAAAAAATGAATTAGAAACGTGTTTAGGTCATTTTAACCCTTATCCATTTAGTTTAACCCCATGGTAAACCCGTGTTAACCTTAAACATGATAATTAATGTTTACTAATTTTATTATTAATTTTTACCAAAAATTTAGTAGAACATATTATATAACATTAAATATTATTATTATAATTATGGAATAATTTTTATAAATTAAATTTAATTAATTTAAAAAATTTAATTTAAAAACAAAACTGTAGACATGATGAAAAAACAATTTTTCAAAGGGAACATATTTAAAAGTATATAATGTTTTAATATAAAAATTTAATATGAAATTGATCTTAATTATAAAAATTTTATTAATAAATATATTATTTAACAAATTTTAATTTTAAAACATTTTCAAACAAGTTTTAACTTTATAAATACTTTAAATGAAATTGTAGTTTTTAATAAAAATCATTATTTTTCACTATTCCCCAAATAATTAATCTTTTCAAATAAATAATAAAAAATTAAGCCTAAAATAATTCTGACATTTTGATTACCAAAATAATGTTTTTTTGTAAAATAAATTTTTTAAAAGTGTCAGAAATCAATTTCATGATTTTTTCGCAAAAATAATTAAAAATAAATTTTTTGCAAAAAAAATATTTTCAAAGCATATAAGGACTTTACTAAAAATTTAGTACTATTTGATAAATATAATTTCTTTATATAAAAACTTTATTATTATTTTTAATTTTTTTATATACATATCATCAAATTTAATGGCTAGGTTATAACTGTTAAGTTCAAATAATAATATTAATAGTATATCGTGATTTGTTAAAATTAAATTTTGTGTGTAATACAAGATATTGAATAAATTAAACCTATTTGAAAATAATTTCACAAAATATTAGGGTGTTAAATTCTACCCAACTAAAATAAATAATATATTCATAATTTTAACTTGATCTTTATAATCAAGGGATTAAAATTGGAAAATACCATTTTTGAAATCCCACTTTATATGAAGGGTTAACAAATATTTCCCTCGGTAAGAGAGAAAGGGAAGTATGAAGTACATATATAATAAAAAATAAGTAGTTTTCCAAGTGAAGAAAAAATTATATGGAAGTGAAAATATGGACATGGTTGAGAAAATTGATGACCAAGGACTGATAGAGATTGATATAGAATATGATCAGGAGAAAGTTAAAAATCACAAATCCATAAATCCTGGATTAGTTAAAAGAACATTATTTCAACAGAAATGAAATTAATAAGAAAACATTTTTTTGTCTCAAGATCCTTTTTCCTAAATATGAGATAATTTTTACTATCATGACAGAGAACATGATAAAATATAATCACATTATTTATTTCCATTTCATAATCACAGTATCATCCTTGGGTTGTGCTTTGATAAATTTCAAATTTATCTTTTACTCTAAGAAATGGAGATTATTATTATTATGTATGAAGCACTAAAATATCACAAGATCTATAAAAGAATAATAATTAATTCTTTCTATCTCTAGTTATCAAAAAAAATTGTTATAACATGTTATCCAATATGGATTAATCTTTATTCGATGAAATAATACATTATCCTCTAAAAACATATCTAATGTTCCACTAAAACGATTCCCTAAATGGTTAACCTTAATACCATTGTAAAATTCAATAAAATATACAAAAGGTCACTAAATTTCTAGAATATACATAAATTAATCCCCTAAATATCATTAATTTTCTCTTAATTTTCAAATATAAAATCTAGGAATACATTGCTCTTGTATTCTCTTGAAACATGGTAATAACCAGAATTACCATAAAATATCAATTAAAACGTACATTCATTTAAAAACCAACTCTTTCATAAATCCTTAATTAAAATCACATATTATTGAATATATTCCAGAAATCCAAAAAATATTGTAAAATATATTATAAAACACTTTTTCATAAAATCATTAATTATTTCTATAGTAATGAATACTTTCCAATTTACTTAATCCATATCAATCATATATTTTTTCGAACATCATTATCTCAAAATTAAAATAATATTAAGGGTTATGTTTACCTTAATCATTATTTTTCCATAAAATACCACCATTAAACTAAATAAATTTTTGAGGTTATCAGTATCATTCAACATATTATTAAAATTGTTAATGAAAAATTACACAAAAAAATCCTTATATGTTTCATAATTTTGGGATTCCAATACATAAAAACTTCAATAATTTCACTTCATTGTTATACCATTAACTAGGATTCACCATCTTATTCCTCAATACCTCATTCCTTTCATATGTCATTTTTAGTCTCTTCATCATCAATAGAAAAAACATTAATAATACAAGCTTGTTGATATTCTTCTAGTGATTTTCCCATAGGAAATCAATTTTCACAATTTCCATAGATTTGAAATTTAAAAAATTAAATCCTTGATAATTCCTTAGGGAAACCATTATTCTCTTCCATTACATTAAATAAACATCTAATCTTTCTACATCAATTACTTACTATGTGTACTTCCTCTCTACACATAAAACATCTTCTTCTTCCCTTAAGATATTATTTTGAGTGATTATTTCAACATTATAAACATACAATAAATAGAATCTTTTTTTATGGTCTCCACCACCCGAAATCTCAATGAACTCTATCCTTATATTTTTTCGTGAGTCCAAGAGTTGGTTAAGGTGTAAGTTATTAATTATATATCATTATAAATGATTAGTCAAAATCACAATATCCTTAACCCTATTCATCATCCCAATTTTTTTCACATCAATATATTGTCTATCATATTCAATGTTAACCCAATTCCTTTTGGTTCTAACTGTTTATTAAAACAAAAAATGATAGTGTGAGAAATAATATTCATAGTGGGAAACCATATAATCATAAAAAATTATTTATAGGACTCCAAAATCAAAAAACCATATTTTCGATATACGAAACCGTATGTTTAACCTTCTTCATCCATGATTATCATTTATTCAAATGCTCTATAATAATTTTTAATGAAAATGTGTATTAAAAAACAACACCCCTTAGGAATTTCAAACAAGGTGAGACATAAGGGCATACTAACTGTACGACAAAATGATATCCAAGAAACACTTAACCAACTATTTTTGGGGTTATAGAAACTAGACACATCTTCTTTTAAACCCCATCCACCTGTTGTATTTAGACAAGGTTGTATTGCTAAAAAAACCACATAATATCTTCATTAACAAAGAATTAAGATGTTATCCTATAATTATAATCATCTTATGGGTTCTGCAAAAAATATTTCTCATTTTACTTTCCAAAGGTCAACTAAACCCTACTGTGATACTAACTGTAATGCCCCAAAATTCTCATTAATAAATTTTACATATTAATAGGTGAATATTCATTAAATATCATAATGATCCATACTATAATAATTTAGGTATAGTTTATTTAGAAGCTCAGATATAAAAACAAATTGTTCAAACGTGAACTATATGATCTCCTAGTAAGTTCTTCATAACTAGAACCCTTCTTAGAAATGTCAAACATAATAAATTTCTTCATAAACCGGGAAAAGGAAACATAAGAAAGCGTGATCTTAGATTCCCATTAAGTTTTAACAAGGTAGATATCAATATAACATGAGAATAAGGTTATGAGAACATGATAATAAAATTTTTAAACCATACCCTTCAGATCATAGATAAAAAACGTGAGTCATGGAATAAATCTTGGAAGTTCATAAGACATGAATCAAAAAGGAATCAAAGAACATAATCCATGTGAACATAAAATTGGCATAAGACATAGTAATCATGTTTCACTCCCAAGATTATCATAGTAGACTAGGTTCACTCCCCAAGATTATCATAGTAGATTGGGTTCACTCCCCAAACCATCATAGTAATCATGTTTCACTCCTATTACCTTCATATTTGAAAAACTCCCATACTGAATTGGGTTCACTCCACATTCCTATCCTATTTATCTCATGAGATCTTAATCTTTACCCAATTCATTAGATGTAGATAAATGTCCCACCCATAACATAATGAAAATAATACATATGTGTGCTAAAAGGTCATAAAAAATCATCATATTAGAACTAATGGTAAGAAATGAGCATCATAATGCATTTATCATATCATAACCCATGAAAAGAAATGGTCTTTATAACACATTTATCATATCAAATCCCATGATAATAAATGGGGTTCATAACACATTTATCATATCATAACCCATGAGAGGAAACATATTTCATGAACATTTCATCATAACCTAATTTATAGAGAAGAAATAGGTTTCATAAACCAATTTTCATCCTAAACATAAACCACACATAGGAAGAATAAACATGGTAAAATTGGATCACATAACCAGTAATTATTAAGTAACATCAATGGATTCTATCATAGATAGAATACTATTTTGAAAATAAAATCACACAGAACATTTATTAAAGAAAGAAACCATTCACTGAAAACCGTGTTTTTAACACTAGAAATTCAAAAAATATTTTTTAAAAAATGTTATTTGAATATATACTTGAAAAATTATAAATTAATATTTGAAAAAATATTTGGCCATAATGACGGAAAATTCAATTCATTTCGTACATGTTAAAAAAAATATTTCATTCAAATTTTTTATAAAATCCAAACGAGGGTCATTTGGAAAATGAAATGATTATACCTTTTAAAAAATTTAGAAAAAATTAGAAAATGGTAAAAATAAATTGAAAAAATCATATATCAATATTAATATATTCTTGAACCCATTTTTATAAAATATGGGCATGAAATAAAAATGGTTTTCAATTGAATGGAAAAATAATGTCAGTTTTCTATTAAGGAATTATTTTAAAATATTGAGTATATAAAGTGATGAAAATAAAGGAAAAACATATATTATAAAAAAATAATTATAGGATAATAAAATTATTGAATTTCTTGAGAAATAGATCATTATATTTCATCATTTAAAGCATATTCATCAATAATTCTAATTAATAATGAGACTGTAATATCAAACCCTTACCACTTTAGTAACTTTTGAATTGTTAGCACCAAGAAATAGAAAATTTTTTATGGATATTTAATTTACATAATTTTCATGATAATAAAAATAAAATACTTTCATGGGAGGTATATACCCCACCTTAAAAAAACAAGTGGTAAATATGGAATATGTCTCCCAGAAATAAAAGAGAGACTCTAAATCCTTTACATGATTTGGTAACTTTTGAATAATAATCCCCATAAAATAATAACTTTAAATGAAACTTTAAATATAACAACAGTAAATAAACTTATTATATAAAATGAAAAATGGGATATATATAAACTTGGTAAAATAAGATAGGTTCATAACATAATATATGCCCTCAAGAAGACAATTTGAGACATAATCCCTTACCATAAGTCTTGAATTCATTCATACATGTTAAAAACTCCAATATAAGAAATATTAGTTTAATATAAATCTATTATATAACCATAATTATATTTACAATATTATATATTATTTATTTATGAATATTTATTATATGTTTATTAACATCTCATTATTAAAATCATGTTTCAGGTAATAACTACTTTTTTCATGTATGATTTAATTTAGTATTTTTGGTCCTTTTACTTTGATCACATTTCAATAATATCCATAATTTTAACTATGATATAAATATAATATATATATATAGTAATCTATAAAATTTAGAGATAAAAAATTAAATCCACAGTTCATGGAGACAGTAGGCAAAACATACACATAAACAGACATTCCATTTTCACAATAGATGAAAAAAAGTTAAATAATATATCACCATTTTAGAGTCATTATGATTTAATATATAACATATATATTTATCAAATTTATCCTTATTACCTTCTATGTAAAGTGTAAGGGAAAAAATAATCACATCGCTTCACGATGTGGTAGTCCACCGTACACAAGAGTGACACCATCATATTCCCAAAAAATGGAATGAAAGAAGTAATATATGATATTATAATTTAAAAATTATAATAATTTCATAAATATCATATATAAACCTTAAAATATAAATTATATCCAGCTTTTAAAGGTTGTAATGAAAATTGAATTACATCAGTTTGTGAGGCGGTAGTCCGCCATACACATGATCAACAATTTTTTCCCCATTTAATGGAATAGTAAATGGATATATTTAATTAAATAAATATAATGACATCGAAATATATTTTATAAATTTGTGTTATTATATTTTAATTATTAAGATATGAATTAATGCCGTAAGTGGTGGAGTAAAAAAGAAAGAGAATAGTGAAGACAATTAACAACCATAAGAACAACTTACATTATTTAGGACCCTAGGGAGGGTATTTTTGGAATTAAAGTAGTTATAAAATAAAAATAATAATGTTTGAGTTATATTTTTATAAGTTTTTGTAAATAAAAATGTCTTGATAGGTATGAATAAGTGAGTGTAGGAAGCAACATTTTATAATTGAGTAGGAGTGCCATTTTTTTGTAAAAACATAGCAATATTAATTAATAGGGAGTCACCTCAACCCAAAATGCTTCCAAAATTGATAGATAATGTATTTTAGGGATGATATGGTTGATTCATACCTACACCACCAAAAATATACATGTTTTTAACATATTGTTCCTCATCTTCTATGTTTCATTACTTTTACCATTTATGTTTTCACTATAGTAATTAACCTTTTTTATTTAGGTAATTAATAATTTAAGACTATAAATAATATGATAATTTACACATTAGTTATAAATATTAAATAAAATTTATAAAATAAAAATACTATTTGTGTTGAAAATTAATTTTAACACAAGAGCATGAAACACAAAAAATCAAATTTACCCTTTACCATGGTGACAAAGTTTTTACTATTTAGGGGTAAATATAATTATTGTAAGAGGAAAATTGGTTCATTAATAGAATATGGTTTATATTTTAAACATATACGAATAAATTGGAAGATTATAGTATTTTTAAGAATTTAAAATCATTTAATGAAATATTATTTAAGAAAAACATTAATGTTAAATTTGAAATAATTCATTTAATTTGACTTAAAAAACTACAGGAAAAGATGGAATTATACTATATAATTTTTACACCTATATATAATGTTATATTTATCTAAAAAGTCCATGAAATATCACAATTCATTCAAATTTTATTAATTTTAATTTTTTTTATTGTCATTTATTTTATTTTTCTACTAATTAAATAATTATTTTGTTGGTGTTGCTAAGAATTTAAATAAATTATATAATTAATAAAATTTTTAAATAAATTAACTTTATGAAATAAATTTAATTATTCTATAAATTACTATAAATATCCATTTACATATTGATTTTCCCTATATGAATAAATAGTTGAAATTTAAAAGAAAGAGGGTGATATTTTATCATTTTCATTACTTAATTTATTAAATTCTTCTCTTTCATTGGAAATATACCAAAATCACATAACAATATAGCCTAAGTTAATAATAGTTGAAATATTTCCATCCAATTTCAATTGGACTAGAATTTAGGTAAGTTTAACCCGTATTCTTTTAGTTTAACCCCATGGAAACCCGTTTTAACCTTAACCGTAGAATTCAATTTTTACTATTAATTTTGAAAAAATTTAAGTTAAACTTATTATTTGATATTAATTATTTTTATTCCAAATATGGAATCCATTTTACAAATTACATTAATATTTGTGAAAAAATTGAATTTAAAATTAAACCTATAGACGTGAAGAAAAAATAGTTTTCCAAAGAGAATATTTTTACAAGTATAAAAAGTTATAAAATAAAAATTTATTTTGAAATTAATCCTAATTATATAAATTGGATTAATAAATATATAATTGAACTAATTTTACTTTGTTTTTAAATTGGATGTATCTTTGTAAATCTCTTAAATGCAATGGTTATTTTTAATAAAAATAAATATGTTTCACTATTCACTGAAAAAAATATTTTAGAAAATTCTATACAATCACCATAATATAATTTTGACATTTTTATTCCAAAAAAGAAGTTATTTTTTTAATTTTTTTTCTAATGTTTTGAAAAAATAATTTTATTAATTTTTCACTTAAAGAAATAATTGTTTTTTGAGAAAAGGGTATTTTCAAAGCATAAAAGACATTTCTAAAAATTAACAACTTATTTATAAATATTTTTTTCTGAATGATTTAAAATAAATTTAAAAAATGTGTTTATTCCTATTCATACCTCAAAATTTAATGGATAGGTTATAAGGATAAATAATAATATTAATAGTATATCATGATTGGATAAAATTTGGTGTTGCATGTAACATAAGCTATCAAATAAATTAAATCTATTTGGAAACGAATTTATAAAATATCATGGTGTTATAACTTTGCTTAAGATTACATGAAAAAAATTCTATGAAAATTCCTATAGCCTACTGGGGTTAATAAATATCAAATAAGATAAAGGATTGAAAATCAAATTTATCAAAGAAATTTGTGCCAAAAAGAAAATATGAATAATGTGAAATAAAATTATTATTCTAAAAGTCTATAATAAAATAAACTTGAAGAAGTTAAATTTAATTATATTTTGTTTAAGAATGACAATATAAAACATCATGATTTATTATGTTGGTGGTGAATGCATATTAGATATAACTAAAAAATTGTTTTTCAATGTTTCCACCTCAAATAGAGAATCTAAATGAAAAGACGCAATCATTGAAGGATGCATTCACTGTTATGGATTATGTTGAGAATGAATTCCCTGACAAACAAACTTATGAAAAGAGGAATATGTCTATTATTAATTTGATGAATCATGATAATAAATTTTGAAAACAAATAATAAATAGTTATTGTAATATTGAAGTAGGAAAAAAAGAATAATCTTTGTTTAGATACAACTCTCATCCCTCTTACTTTCAATAAGAAGAATTGGATTTCCAAATTTTTCCGATGTCTAATTATTTTTTCTTATATGAATTGAATTGAAGGTTATGAATTAAGGAGGAGAGGTATATGAAAATATATAATTAATATACATAAAAAAGAGTTGACCATTATGGAGTGTTTTAATTATCATGATGTAGATATATTTATGTATATCCTTCAAGGGGGAGATTAGAATATTAATTTCTATTGAAATATTATTATTTCATGTGATAATATTTATTTTATTGGAAACACTAAATAAAAGATGATGTCGAGGTACAAAAATATCTTTTTCCTTTCATGTCTTGGTGAAATATAAATATTAAGGGGTAATGTATGTTCAAGTAAAATGGGGGTAAGGATATTATTTCATTTGAATGTTTTTATGTGTTTTTTGAGATGACTAAAAGTATTAAATTTCTTGATAAATATATTTAAAAAACTAATAGAAAAAATAAAAATGAATGGTGTTACATATTGAATAGCTTTATGGACAAAACTAAAGACAAGTCTAACCATGCTTGTATTCTACAATGATCATAAATAACATACTTAGAGTTGGTTAATATTTGGATTATTTCTAATAAAGATGAAATTCCACACTTATCTAAATATAATTAAGGATATAATGGTTATATTCCACACTATATCGTCACCTTTTAATTTATTAAAAATGAGGGGTAAAAATAAAATATTGAATTCATAAATAAAATGGGTATTGAAGAAAAATACCAAGTGGGATATTAAAGAGCCCAATTTTATTATGATGAAGAGATATTTTTATTATATATTTTTTCAATTGGTTTATGATAAGGAAATTAAATATATATCTAAGATCAAAAGGATCCTAATAAGTTTAATTGAGGTATTGATGCTATAAATTAAAAAGAAAATAAATATGAGGCTACTTCTTGAAATTATCATACGAATAGATTCAAGACAAAAATATTTACATGTGTGGTGACCTTATATATGTTCTATAAATAATTATGGAAAAGTTTTGAAATATTTTATTAAGTATATATAGAACTATATATAATTTTTTTACGAATTTGGAGCTGCAGGATATTGAACAGCCTGAGATATACTATTAAAGAAGGAATGAGCTAGAATAAAGGTTGATAAACCATACCAGAATTATTGTTCCTGAAGTTTGATATAATAAGTAGATAATACCACTTGTATAAAGAATTATAGTAGTTTAAATTGAATATATAATTTATGTAACAGTTTAGGAAATTCAATATATGTTTAATGTTAGAAGTGATGCTCATTTAATTACTCAAAATGGGTATTTAAATATGATAAAACATTAAAAATACAGTTTATTACCTTTGTAATTATTTAGGTAATTCTAAATGTTATTTAAGGTGTTTTTGAGTGGCTGAATAATCCTGGATGTGCGACATATTTGAGTTGAGTACCCTTTACATATGTTTAGGAAACTACAGTTTTTGGAGAAATTAATAAATTCTTAATAATCATTGAAATATATATGGGTTATCTCAATAATTATTAAGATTAACTCTAGAACATACTAGATATAATCTAGAAAGGCATTGGAAATATAAGATTATCTATGATTTCCTTATGAAATTTAAGAGTCATTTTTGAGATGCATAAGGGTAAGTTACATAATGCGTAAGATTAATATTTGAGACTCTTATGTGTAAAACTAATGATAAACATATTTATTTTAAGACACCCTTATATAAATTGAGGTTATCTTATTAGAAAAACATTAAAAGTTTAGTTTCTAGAAGATAGAAGGAGAAATTAAATATGATGATTCACATGTTTTTCTACACTATATTTAAAATCACAATGAATGATTTTATTCTTCTAATATAATTTTGAGAAAATAAATTTATCACATTCCTTAATGAAGATATCACACCATTGTTCTTGATTGAGGATGAGTTTTGTAGAGTTTAATTAACCAAAATAATGATGCAATGAATGTGAAAAAAATCACTGCATAAATCCATGAAACCATGGAGGAAGTTAAATTTTATTATGGATTTTGTTTTATTTTTTACTTAAATAATCCATTTCCTCCTATAAAATTTAAATGTAGAAATAATTATGAGGATTTTAATAAAAATAACTAACAATGAAAGTGAAAGGATTTTATTGACTAGTTTTAAAGGTGAGATGATTACATTTTAGAATTTTTCAAGAGAATTTTAATATTCACATATAGAAAAAATTATACATAATATTATGTGAATAATAAGGAATAAGAATTATAAGATAATAATAAAGGTGAATGGGATTTGATACACTTACTAAATAATTTCTATATATCAAATAAATATGCCAATAATATCTTAGAGATAGAAACATGCGTGTTGAAGAAGATGTATAATAAGATGTACAAGAAGTAAAAACACCTTCCCTTGTATATTCATTTATTTTAGAGGTTGAATAATTTAGAATATAAAGAATACTTCCAAATTTTTGATTAATAATTGACTAAAATAAATATTCTGAAGAAGATCTGGATGTGATGATTTGTGAATTGAAAGACTGATGTGCTGCTACACCAAAAGACAATTATATTCAAATACTTATTCATGGTTTGTGGGGAAGACCTTTTAAACAATGATAGAAGATAGTCTAAAGAACTAGTTTAGATATTGTAAATGGATGGTATCTAGTATAAATAACCCATTAATAGATGGAAAGGTATTTTTAGGATATGAACCACACTATATTATCTCTTTAAGAGGATATATACTATTATGTCTCATTTTCAATTGATTTTAGATGAGGTCTTGATAGCGGATAATATATTATAGTTTTTAGAATGAATATAATATGTTTTTCAATGTTAGATATCAATTTCATTCACTCGTCTTTGTATTGTGTTGTTGAATATTTTTTGATGTAGAGGATTCTAATTCTATATATTTTAATTTTATGTTAATGTGGATTAATGGTAATTTAATATTATTTTGATAAATACACGAGATTGACCTAATGAATATAATAATTATATTTAATTTTCATTTATAAGTAAGAAAAAGATGTTCAATATACCTTTTTGTTTTTATTTAATTGTTTCTTAACTATTGTGGTCTTGAAATTTTTTCCAAGATTCTATATTATTGATGATATATTGCAAAATTTTAAATTTTTCAAATAGATATGAATATGGTAATTTAAGGGAGAATGAAAAGATATGGAATAAGTTGATGAATATTTTTATAATGATAATGAATTCGTAAACAAATGTAAAGCGTGATTTAGTGGGTTTCTTATTTATTTTTTTGATAAAATTTTGTTTCTTTATTACTATGTTAATGGAAAAGGTTTCTATATATTTGTTTTTTCGGTGGAATAGGTTTATTTGTGCTTATGGATATTATTATAGATATGGTAATGACAAGGGATGTTTGTGTGGTCTGTGTGGTGTGATGGTGTGTTGAGTACGTTGAAGTTGTGGTGTTATAGTTTCACAGGGATGTAATGTTTTCTAGAATAATATAAATTAATTGAACAAACTAAAATGGGAATGAGTTGTGATGAATAACAAATTTTTTAATGTAGTAATTGAAAGTAGTGGACATATTATATGGTAAATGACGAGTAAATGATGTGATTGTGTAATTATTTTCAATTTAATTAATGTGAACAGAGAAATAATATTGTTAAGAAATGTTAAATGAGGAATTGGTAAGGAAATATGTAATGGGAGAATTAATGTGACTATATTGTTATCATTGAGTTATTTTAGTAGTCACTTATGTTGTATTTAATGGTCGTATTTGTTGATGATGTGTGGTGGTGATGGTGTAGTTATGGATATCGTTATAGATTTTTTCTAGGAACTAGATAATAACTTTGATTTGTGTATATTCATATACCCATTATATTTTTCTTATTTCTTATACACCACAACCTATGTTAGGTAACATGACCGATTCCAATATAAGGTTTTCGGTTCTAAGTTTATGTCTAATATCTATGATATGAGTGATATAGATATATGAGTACCCCCCTCTCCCACTCCCACATCCAGAAGTAGTTTAGTTATGGACTGATAATATCTGTCAGTGATGAGGTTATGTGGCAGTGATGTATATAGTGATGTGGTATGAGACTATGGAATGTGGTAAGTGGATTTAGTACGTCGCTATGATTATGTGGTTGTGTTTATGATGTGGTATATGGTATATAGTTAAATGGACATGGAAGGGATTAAATCACCAATACATATGTTGTTGGGAGGTGTGGGTTACTAGATCATAGGGGAAGTGAGTGTGGGGTAAATTTATAGATATATTTTTATTATTAATGTATTGTTACACATTTGCATGGATATTTTCAGACAGACTCGATGAGATTGTGTTATAGTTAACCTTGGGATTGGTAATCATTTGGCTTCATTGTTTATTCACTATGGATTTGGTATTCTTTTTCCACGGTCACACAAGACTTTATAGGGATAAACCTATTGAGTATACTTGTATACTCCAATATCACATTTTTATTTTTATAGATTTTCAATATGGATTTAGTGATCATGATAGAAATTACTATCTCATGATGTGGTGATCAGTGGATTCAGATTTTATTCAACATGAATTTCATTTTTGGTATTTATCTTAATAACATTGTTTATGTAGGAAATTAAATTGATTAAATGGGATGACATGTTTGATTATTTATTTGAGATTTAGTTAATTTGTGGTTTATTTTTATTGTTACTGGGATGTTAAAGGAGAATACCTCCCATTATATATGTTTTATATCCTTAGTTCTAGTCACCAATCCTTTTCCTATCGAAGGCTAGATTTGGGGATCTCACTAAGATTTAATATAGGCCTAGAAGGGGATCTAGTAGGGATAGATCATGAAAGACTGATCTTAAATATTTGGTTATGATTTATGATAGATTTTGGATTTAGGAATTGGTGAATATTTCATTGGTTGGGTTAGGAAATAATATAATTTAAGTTTAGTATTTAATGTTTTAAAGGAATATTTTATATGACAAAAACTAGGCCCCTATAATCCAAGGAAATAGATTTAATCTTATCTAATATACTAAAGTGATAATTTTTCATTGATGGAGTAGATATCTAGTAGTGGTGTATGCATCATACTTGGTTATTATTATGTTGTATTTGGGGAAAAGTTTTTGGAAATTAAAATTAAATTAATTAAATAATACATAAATTAATTCCATATCCACAGATTATAAGTTATTATTTATTTTTATAATTGTGGTTGGTGGAAGGAGTGATTATATGGATCAATTCGTAGAGGTTCAATAGGATGTTTTTAGAACATAGAAGGGTTGATATGGATTAAGATGAATCTTGGAGGAAGACTTTTGATGAGTTTTAGTGTCAGATCATGTCAAAGTATGAGTGGTTTGTCTTGAATTAATAGATAAAGAGGTGGCTATCAAGATGTATTAGAGGTTTCTAAGGAGAATTTTCATTTCCAATTCCAAGATGATTTTTTTTACCATTGACACTAAAGTTATAATGGAAACAAGATTTTCTCACCCATTCACTGGTGATATTGAGTGTAAGGGAGATTGAAGTTAGGTTCATGAATCTCCTCAAGTATGTTATTGATCTTATTTTAGATAAATAGTTGAGGGTACAACATTTTGTGGAGTCTTTTTTTCATATATTCATCATCATTTCATCTCTTTCATGATGCCTCCTTTTTTTTAATTGTTAAAAATACCAAGGTTATCAAGAATACATTGATACATACAATATAATTCCTAGAGGGTATTCATCAAAACTTCTTAAGGAGTATGTTTTTTGATGGAGGTTATTATTTTTCTTGGGAATTTGTGGTTTTTGTGAACAATGACTTGGTTTTAGATTTACTTTTATCATATAACTATATTATGAATATCTTTAGGTTCAATAGGTAGATTTGGTGTTGTTTTATATATTTTTATAGGTTAGTATCATCGATAATTCTAGAGGCTAAAACACAATGTTTTTTATCACGTGATAGATGAATAGTTTATCATGTTGCATTAGAAGGAACTTCCTTTGAGGGATTAAAAAAAATAGTTAGGTCTAGTGGATCTAAAATTTTAGTAAAGATATGGGGAATATATTGGAAATGCCTAGGATATCTCATATCCTCATAGACTTGAGGTTGAGCATGAACATTATGGTGAATAGAATCAAGTTCATCAAGGAAGAGTAGTTTGGCATCGCCGGTTTCATGCTCTAGAGTTACCAGGGATAGGAGGACCATATATCCTTTGAGGTACCATTTATCTCTATTCTTCCATAACATATGTCTTTATTGATACATGCGATTAATACTCTTTTTTCACTTTCTATTATCTATGTATTAGAATTTAGGGTAGACATACTTCCAGTTCTTTTAGTGTTATGCACGATAGTTAGTGGTTAGTATAGCTTATCTGAGGTATGTTAGTAATGTGACATGATTAAGGGGAAACAACAGTTTTTGGGAGATTTATTCTTAATTCACATATAGATATATTATCCCATTCTTAACAAGAATTATTTTCATACTGTGTGAGATGTTATATATTTCAATCAAAGGAGATTTTTTTTCTTTGATATGGATGGAGAGAATGGTGTGTTTTTTTGGTGAGCATGATTATTGGATGGATAAAAGATGTTTCAAGCTTATTTTTTCTCAATTAGTGGTGATGATAATGAATTAAATTTTATTATAGGTATAATAGTTTCTAAGAGTTGAGGATTTTCAAATGTTTTTAATGAATAGGATGCGACATTACTTCCTTGTTGTTACATCAGGTTTGAACATAGTTACAACCATTTGTCTCTCAAATTTTAATATATCCTTATAGGAAAAATACTTGTGGGTTGTGAGAGTCTTGGAATTAATGTGATAATATGTTTAAAAAGGGTTTGATCTAACATAGTGTGTCTCCTTGTAAAGAAATAATGTTTTTCATGAAGGTTACATATAAGTTTTCATGGTTTTTCATTGATTAGAATTGGTAAAATCATGCGATGGTGGAGAACTATTATCCCTTACGTAGGATTGATGACTTGGGAGATAAACTCAAGGGAGATAAATGGTTCTCAATCATCAATTTGTGGTTTGAGTATCATCAGATGTGGATGGAGGAGGAATATGTACCAAATACTACTTTCAGGTTTCACTATAGACACTTCTAGTTCATAATTATTCTTTTTAGAGACATGAATTCCCTGCTTTATTTCATGGGACTAATTAAATTAGTGTTCTAGGTGTTTCTGGATTAATTGGTGGTTTTTTTTCATTGATGATAATATATTTTATTAAATATAAAATCAGGATTATACCAAACATTTAATGGTTGTATAAGAAGTTCATCAATGAAATTAGCTATAGGGAAAGCTATCTATGAATAATTTTTTGACATATGAGGTGTATTTTCTTTGGGCATGTTGTGTCTCAATAGGGAATTATAATTTATCCTTTGAAGATTTTAGAAATTGTTTCTTGTGAAGAACTAATGAATATTGCAAAGTTTAATATTTTCCTTATGATTTTAGGATATTATAAGCATTTCATATCCCATTATCTCATATTATGATACCTTTGATAATTTTGATGAGAAAGTATTGGAAATTTATATATATAGATCAATGTGAGACTATATTTGAGTTTCTAAAATAGAAAATGATCAATAATATGATTCTTTAGTTATCAAAATAGGTAGTTATGTTTGACATATTTTATTATTATTATAATCATGGTATGTGTTGTATATTGATGAATTAGAGAATAGTGATCTACTATGGGTATTATAAGTTGCATCCCCATGAACATAATTATTCCACTAATGTTTTAAAGTTGGAAGGAATGGTACTTTAGTTGAATTTTTGGAAGTTGTATCTTATCTAAATGTGATTCATGGCCTATCATAATATAATACAATATATTTTATCTCAATAGGATTTTAATCTATATAATTGGAGGTTAATGGTGTTTTTGTGTGATTATAACATCAAAATAAACTACATTTCAAGGAAAGGCAATGTGGTGGCTGATGTTCTAAGTAGAAATTCTCATGGTATTGTTTCTCAAGAGTCTGAAGATGATTTGTGGATAATGGTAGATCTTGTAAATTTTCATTTAGATATATAAGGATTGATTTGTGGAGATTTCCTATACTAGATGAAATTATATTATTCATTATTTTCGTAGATATATGGGCCATATTTGGGAGACTAATATGTAACCATAAATCCATTAGAAAATTTCCTTGGATCCCTTTCTAATGATCTTGTGTTGAGAACCAAAATCTATTTAACAAAACAAAGGAGTGGATAATAAATGGTGAAAAGGAAGTAGGATGGGAGATATGGTCATATTAGAACCCAAAGATAACTTTTATATAAGAAATCTCTCTATATAATTCCAAAAATGATGACCAATACTTTGATAATTTGAATAATTTATCAAGAATAGGAAGGTTTCAATATTTTATATCATTAGTAATACTAAAATTCACTAGTTTCAAGAATATAATGAGGGTTTATGTTTATAACCAATGGCGTGACACAATTTTCAAGCACCTATTTATAATAATTCAAGTAACCTTATTAATTTTTTTATATTTTGTCACATACACTCAAATTTATGTGACAAATAGTACACCTCATTTTAATATAGTTCACCTGCTAAATACTCATGAGAAAGCTATCCCACCAAACTTGAATTTTCTTTTTAAACCACGACTTTAAAAATTCTATTGGAAAATTGAGCTTGAAATTCATAGAACCACAAGGGATGAGAATTTAATAGCATATTTGGGTATCAATTAAAGTAATACTTGGATCAAATTATCCTCCTAAGAAAGGGTATTTTCCACCACATTTATATTTATGGTTAATCAATGGTGGGGCCTCCTCCATTATTTTAGTCTCCACTTTTATCATTAAGATTGTAAATACTTAAAATAGATCTTGTACAATTATGTTTTTTCTACCCTCCATGTTATATACATCTTCAAATAATCAACAGATATGTGTGTGATGATTATCATCATTACCTCCCTTATCTAAAGTACTTTTCCTAAAATCATAAAATTCACAGGGGAAAGGTTAGAAAGATTAAATATAAAACTTACATTACCATAACAATAAGGTAATTTAATATTTTTTCTTTCCCATTAACATTAAGTAAAACATATAAGGGACTATCCTCTCTTAGATAATGTTTTTATTTCTCATGATCTGAGATCCTATCCTTCCTTAAGTACCCCCAAACTCATTCTCTATGATGAAACACCATTTTTAATTTACCTTTCCTAAAATGTTTAACCACTTGATAAATTATATACTCAATGTCAGCCATTACATTTTCATGAAACTATAACAAAAAAATTTACTTTTCCCCCCTTCAATATTAGAAAATTGGATAGTATAAAATGTAAAATATCAAGCGGATTGGATGGGTTAAATAGATATATAATATTAAAATGAGAAGCATTAATAGCAGAAAGAACCAACTAATAATATTCAATGTTAATTTGAGGTAATAAACTTTCTCAATGCTTTATGTTTTTTCTAAGTATGAAACATAATGATTTAGGAATCATCGCATTACATACCTTTTTTTGGATTTAATCTTTTTAGTGGTAAGTAGTTGAGAATGAAATTTTTTTCCCATATTTTTCATAACTTCCTATAGAAGTGTCTAAGGAATTTGAAATCCTTAACACATACAATACTTCTAGGTAAAATGTATAACCTAAAAAAATCTTTGGAAAAAACTAGAGATGTTTTTTTGAATAATTGGTTTTATAAAAAAAATAATAAAATGAACCATTTTAGAAACCTTACCCAAAAATACAAATATTATATACTTACATGATTAAAATCAGGTAAATTCTATCAAAAAATCCATTAAAATTTCAACCCATGGATGAGAAGAAATGAAATAATGTGTTTATAATCCATATAGAAAGAGATTTGGTCTATCACATTTATACACATTAAAATTTTTATAGACACTAATAACATCCCTACACATGCGAGGCTAATAAAAATTTTCACATAACATTGAAAAACTTGTTTCAAATATAAAGTGACAAATAAATCCACCACCATTAGTTTATCTAATAATAAATTCATGTATTGACCAAGATGAAATGCATAATTTATTATTTTTTAAAATAAATCCATCATGTTTGTAAGAATCAATTTTCTAATGATTTTGAAAGAATTTCCATATTTTAGTAAAGTCAATATCATTTTCATACATTATTTTTATGATTTCAAAACAATGTATTTTAGAAAACATAAAAGTGATAAGATAATATCTCTTATATAAAGTACCAATTGAAACATTTTATTTTCCTTATTTATTATTAATGAAATAACAAATTTTTTTAATGAATTAAATCCATCTAGCATGTCTTCTATTTATTGTTCCTTTTAATTTTATAAATTTTATGATTTCATGATCTGAATGAATCACTAATCCCCTTATCAATGGGTATTGTTTCAAATTTTTAAAATTCCTTATAAGGAAAAATAATTCATGGTTGAATAGTATAATGTTGTCTCATTAGGATTATCATTAAATTAAGAAATTATTCTAAAGTATTTCTTTTGAACAACCCTAATCCCTAAATCATAGGAACTGAATTCAACATCAAAAACCTTATTAAATCAGGGAAGAATTAAAATAGGGGAATTATTAAACTTATCTTTTAGTGAATAGAAAAATGTTCTTGAGATATTCCCCATATAAAAGTTAGTTATTTCTCGATAAATCTATTTAATGGTGTGAAAATGTTCAAAAATTCCCTCATAAACCTCTAGTATAAGTTTTCAAGGTTGTGGTTGCTTCTCACCTCATGAATAGTCTTTGGTGTTGTGTAGTCTCGAATATCCTTCACCTTCTATTCTTCAACTCCCATACTAGTATATCCTACCAATAACCAAGGAAAATATTAGGATTTAAACACAATATAATTTTTATAAGTTTTCACACAACACTTTTTCCCTAAGAGTCTTAAGTACATGTTTTAAATTTTTATTATGGTCATTAAGTCCCTAAGAATAATCTGTAATATCATAATAAAACAATAAAATATATCCCAATGGATGCATAAAAAACAAGATTCATAAACTTCATAAATTAACTTTAGGAATTTTAAATATTAATTTGAATTCATCTATCTCCTTCATTATAATATTATGGTATCGACTCCATAGGTCAATTTTAGTAACAAAGTATGAACCATGTATTTCATGAAACATATTATATAGAAGAGGTATGGTATGTTGATACTTTACCTTGATTTTTATTATATATCAACAATAAATTCACATTATCCTGTAACAATTTTTTATTTAATTAGAATTTCTAGTACCACATAGATACTCAATCTTTCTATTAAAATTCATATGATAAAAATAATTTTCACTTTTAGTTGAATTTATTTAGTTTAATATGGATTTTCCTGTATTATAAATAATTTATAAGTGTTTTAACTAAGAAAAAAATCAATATGGTTCTAAATTCCTCACAATGGAGGTAATCTATTGGGGATTTCCCTTATAAAGACATCACCAAATTATTGTAAAAGTTGTACAACACTTAAATAATTTATGGGTTAAGAGAATTAGTGGTAAAATATTTTCATTTGAATAGAATAATGTGAGTTTCCTCTCTTGAAAAATTTCTCTCAATATATATTTTCCCTAAAAAAATATCAATTGTTACTCTATTTTCTTATTTTATACTCTTTTTTTCTCCCACTTCTTTTGAAAACATCACTCATTTTACAGTCATTTTCACACTATTCTCACCCTCTTTATTTTTATCGGTTTTCATTTTATCTCTTATCACATTATTTTTAAATCCTCACATGACCTTGGTAATCTTGAAAAGGTATCAAGGGTGTAAGAATAACCATCCTCATATTATAATAAAAAGAATACATTTTGGTAAATCCATCACGTATGGCCCCCAATAAAATTAACATGGCCTTTCCAACAAGATATAACTAGAATTTATTATAATAACATCATAAATCACTTTATCTTTATATTTAACTATTAAAAATGGAATTTTTTTTCTTTTTCATATTAAGAAACCTACTATTATTGAATCATTATAATATATAAGTCTTAGGACACTTAGTCCTAAAAAAACCCAATTTAGCATCCATTAAAGTAGTTTCTACATTTTTGAAACTGTCACCATTAATAAAAATAACACATGAATTTTCATTTATGAGTCATACATTATGAAAAATGTACTCCCTTTACTATTGATAATATCCTTGTTTGGGTTGTTCTCTAAAAACATGTATTACTAAAAAAATCACTATGTATAGAGCTTTTTAAATTCCATATCCAGATAATCCTTTAGGGTTGACATGTCATCTTAACTTGAGAAAACACTAAGAATATATCCACCATACAAAATAATCATGGTTCTAATATTTGGAAATTATGATGTAATTTAGCCAAATCATTAACATTTAAAACATTTGGTATCACATGTTATGGAAGCAACCTTACCCTTTGTTTTACCATTAGATTTTGAAATTAAAATGAGATATCTCCTTGAACATATCCACCATCCGGAGTAATCATGGTTATAATAATTGATAAATATTAGGCAATGTGTCCAAATAATTATAATTAAAAACATTTAATATCACAAGTTCTAGAAACAACCTTACCCACAGTTTTGACTTTAGATTTTAAAAAGATTGGTTTTGGTTTGAGAACCTTATTTGATATCCTATTATGTTACCTTATAAGTTCTTATGTTTTGGAATCCTTACCATAATATGTGAAACACATTCATTAAATCGTCACTTGCCTCTATACATTAGTATTTATGTGAAGTAGGATTATTAAATGGTGTAAGGATGTAACCTCTCGCACATCCTCGATTCTCACTAGAATAATAATGATCTCCATATCATTGTAACACTATTCAACTCCCATGGTTTCTTGATTAAAATGCTATATATTGAGGAAACAATCACAGTAATAGTGGTTAGAAATGTAACTCTTACATAACAATCCCTTCATCCCCTCTGAATTATGGATGATAATCTATCCACTTAATCATTGAATCACTTTTAGTTATTTCCACAAAATACTAGAATAATTAGTGAATTTTATCATATCTAACTTCATAGTATTTTCATCTAAATATTAATGACAACATAAAACATAATCAACCTTTTATTCCCATTAGAAGTATGTTTTAGGATCATTCTTTCCTTGGAATGATTAGATATTTTACTTTAAACCTCTAAAATCACTGTTGTACCTCAACGGGGGTTGATTTATCTATTTTGGTGACTTTTAAAAATCCAATATATCAGTCCTTCTTCATTGAACCACCTCCTTTGTTGTGATTTAGAATTTTATGGGGATTATAATTTATCCATCCTCATATTCAAAATTTATAACTATTTATGAGTATACATTAATAATATATTAATGTTCATTTCATTGGTGTCACTACCTTACACCATTTAATAATCCTATATTAAAATTTAAAGAGAAAGAAAAATCAACCATACACACTCCCTCATGTATTTACACTCAAAAGTAGTTTGTTTTCTCATGTTTTTCACTCCCTCATGCCTTTTATCACGCCTCTTAAATCCTATATGGTTCTAACTAAATTATAAAAAATCTACAGGATAATTAAAATATTGAAATACCGAACTATAATTCAAAGATAAAATTTAAAATGGATTCACGAGGAAGAGTCTAGAAATAAAAAAAATGATCATGAAATAGAGGATTCAAGGTGTTGTAGTAATATATTTTTTAGATTTTTTTTTCATTTTTTGAATAATAATTACAAAAAAACTGAATTTTAAGAATTTACATATTTGAGAAGATATATTTTGAAACACCTATTGAAATAAAATAAAGATATTAATAAATTTTAAAAATAAAAAAATTCATTATGACTATTGAATCCAATATAAATCATGATATATAACTTAGATTTTGGTGATTCCAAATAGAGAAGAAATGTCAAAATCTAAACTATAATAGTGACAGAATATTATTATATAATTATGGGTAAATTATGTCTATTGATAATAGATTAAATGTACTATAATTTATGTTAAATATATTAAAAAATAAATAAAGATAAATAATGAAGTATTTAAGTTAAAACCTAATTTATAGAATTTGGGATATGATTCTAGATGATATGAAACCCAAGAACCATTATGAAATTTCCTATGAAACTTATCAATATGTCATTTTTATTTCATATATCTTTCTAGTAAAATTAAGGAGTGGTTTATGGATGATTAAAAATAACAAGGATTGTAGAGATGGTCTAGGTATAACCTTAAGAAAAATTGTATCTAAAAAATATAGCCCCAAAAAAACTATAATATATGACTAATCAGTTGATAAGTCAAAGAATTATGTAATAAAAAAAGGTTTCAATCTAATAATACCTTCTTAATACTAAAATTCAGGAGTATCAATAGTATAAAAACAATGGATATTTATTTCCAAAAGAGTGGTATAGTTTTCAAACAACTTTTTCCATTTATTCAAAATGACTAATTAATTATCTTAACATTTTTTATTAATAATATTATTTTAGGAGAAAACTATAAAACCTCATTATAATTTAGTGCACCTATTAAATAACTTTATGAAAATATCCCACAAAATGTGAATTTTTTGGCTAAAGAATGATTATTGTCACCAGGCCTCTAATTCCTTGCAATGGGTTTTATAAATTTAGTTGACTTCCACCATTTTTTCCATATACTACTTAAAATTAATGAAATATATTTGTAAAATAATTATCATCAAAGACCTTGAAATGTATGTTTAGATATATCATGTCATCTTTGGTGATACTTCTAATTGATGCTTAGTAGATGGTCAATATTGGTTGGTTCCAAATGGGAAACTATTCATTATATTTGTGATGTGAGAGGAGGTGTTGTGTGGGACACATAAATTACAATTAATAGTGAATCCTAGTATATCTACGCTGTATCATGCTTTTGGTGGGGTAAGTTCTAATGGAATGGGATGAAGCGCTCAATGGATGAGTTCATGTATTATTGTTTAGTTTATAAGAGGGTGAAAAAAACTCATATAGTTCCGACTGGTCTACTTTAGACTTTGGATGTTAATCAGTGGAAATTGGAGGACATTAATATTTGTTTTATTATTGGTTTTATTAAAGATTTATTTATATTTAACAATAATTATGTGATTATGGATCAACAGATGAAGTTATCTCATTTTTTTGGGAAATTAGGGAATCATGTACGGTGGATGTTTTTGTGATGATTTATGCTGATGAGGTGGTGTATCTTTATATTGTTATAATTATTATAATATATTATTGAGAACATATATTTTCATTGAGTTTATGGAAGATTCTTAAATTTACTTTTGGGTATTAGTTATGCTAAATCACTTCTTTTTAGCCTTTTATGGATGACCATATTGGGTGGATAGTTCAAAAACTAGAGGAAATATTGTGTGTTTGTGTAATTGATTTTAGAGTTTCAAGGGAGAATACTTTTACTTTTTCTGAAATTTACTATAATAATAGCTGTCACTATTCTATTGGTGTGGATCTAATTGAGGTATTATATGGATATCCTTTTAGATCCCTATTGTGATAGACTAAGATTGGGTAGTTATCAATTATTAGAACAGATTTGACTTAGTTCATGATAGAGAAATTATATCTGATTATTGAGTGGATTAAGGCCCATAAACTCCATTATATTTCTTATGCTAATTACATGAGGAACTCTCTAGAGTTTTAGGTTAGTGATCATGTCTTTTTGAAAGCTTGTAAATGTAATGTCTATAAGTGTTTTATTAGTTCCAATACGTTTTCTCCTCAAATTTTCAAACATTTAGAGGTGTTGGAGTGAGTTTAAGTGATAGAATATTGGTTGGATCATCCTCCACATATGGATCATATTCATTCCATTTTCTATATATAACACATTTAGATATATCTTCATGAAAATTACGATGTCAATAATTGGGATGAGTTTGATATTTTATGGGATTAAATTGTTATTTATAGGCTTGTTCAGATTCCATAACATCAATAAAAGGTGTTATGAAGACATTACCTTCCTTTAGTTCATGGATTTTGTAAGCATGATGTCCTAGATGAATGTTTTTGAGAGTTAGAGTAAAAAATGTGATCTAATTATCTAAAGTTGTTTTGTATTTTGATATAGATGTTTGGGTTATATAATAACACACATGATGTTTTTTTATCTAACTATTGTGGTGTATTTGGGCATTTGGAATGGATAGATTTCTATTTGATAGGTATCTCAAAGGGTTCTTTTCTTTTCTGGGTTGATTTTTTTCTTCCTTGAGTTTGTTTTGATTTTTGAGGATGATAATCATTTCATTGGTATATAATGTAAATAATTATATTTTCCTAAATAAATACTTTATAGATTTGATATTTTGAAGGAGGTGGAAGTGTGTTTTTATGTGAATTGGGAGTGATAACACTACTACAAAAACGGGCAAGCAAAGCGCTACCTTTATCAACGCTAATCAAAAAGCACTGATAAAGGATAATCTTTATCAGCGCTATTTAAAAGCGCTGATAAAGGGATGATTTATCAGTGCTTTTCTAGCGCTGATAAAGGAAAGGTTTTAACAGCGCTAGAAAAGCGCTGATAAAGCCCCCCTTTATCGGCGCTTCAATTTTAGCGCTAATAAAGGGTGGCTTTATCAGCGCTTTTCTAGCGCTGTTAAAACCTGTCTCCGATTTTATTAAAAGGAGGCCAACAGTCTCCTTTTTTTTATCGTGCCCTAAGATCTCGCGGGACTGTACCCTTGCGACAGCTTCCTCCCCCGATCTTCCCTTTGCCGGACCTCCACCGTACTCCTTCTCCTTCTTCTCGACCCTCTTCCGCGGATCTTCCTCCCTTTCAAACCCTAATCCTCCTCTTCAACGGTTGGCGGCTCCTCCCGTGCACCCCTACTTCGGCGGTCGCGTCTTCCAGGCAATGCAGAAGGCTCCCTCACCTCTTTGGACTTCCGATTTCTTCACCCAAGGTATGTGGATGCCCTAAATATTGTTTTGCAGTGTAGGTTTTTATGTGGTTGTCATTTATTTGTCAACTCTGCTTCCCCTCCTCCCTCTTTTCAGACTGAATCAATTTTATTCACTCTACTCCTGGTGATGATTTTTTTGCATATGTTTTCGCTTATTCGTTCTTCAAATCTGCTACTGCTGTGTGTTTTTTTGATTTGATTTTCCTTATGTTAGTAATGTTTATTACTACTGCATCATGAATTTACTCCACTTTAACTTCAATTGGTTCTGTTACTGGTGTTGATAGTGAGTCACATTAGGGGGGGCTGGTTTGTAGGGGGTGTGAGGGGGGGCTGGTGTGTGCAGGTGTACGGGATGGGTAGGTTTGGTGTGTGCAGGTAGGGGGGAGAGGGGGTTGGCATGTGTAGGGAGGAGGCTGGGTTTGGTGTGTGCAGGAAGGGGGGAGAGATAGGCTGGGTTGGTTTAGTGTTTGCAGGCAGGGGGAGAGGGGACAAGATGGTTTGCAAGAGGGAGTGGGTAGGGGGCATTAGGGGGGAGGGAGGCCGGTTGGTGGTGCTGCTGGAGGGGGATGGGTCTGGCGTGCTGGTGGGGGGGGGGGCTGGATGGTTTGTAGGGGGCAGTCTGGTTTGCAGGGGGGAGTGTGTGTGCAGGGGGGAGGTTGGATGGCAGGCACAGGGGTGCAAGGAGTCTGGTGGTGCAGGGGTGCAGGGGGGGGGGTCTGGTGTGAAGGCACGAGGGAGAGGGGGGAAGGCTGGTTGGTTTGCAGGGGGAGGGGGAGGCTAGTGTGTGTGTGCAGGGGGGAGGGTGCGGGGGTGCAAGGCTGCTGCAGGCTGGTGTAGGGGTGCAAGGGTGCCATACAGGGGTGGAGGGGTGTTGTGCGGGGGTGTAGGAGGGGGGAGGGGAGGGGGCAAGGAGTGCAGGGGGAGGGGGGAAGGGAGTGCAGGGGGAGAGGGTTGTTTTGTTGTATGGGGTATAGGAGGGGGAGGCTGGTGTGCCTGGGGGAGGGGGACAGAGGGTGCAGGGGGCTGAAATTTTTGTGCAGGGGGGCTGAAATTTTTGTGCGGGGGTGAGGGGGTCTGGGTTTTTTGTGCAGGGGTGTAGGAGGGGGGAGACTGTGTAGGGGGGAGAGGGCAGGGGGAGAGGGGTGTTGTGTTGTACAGGGTACAGGAGGGGGGGGGGGCTGGTGTGCCTGGGGGAGGGGGCAGAGGGTGCAGGGGGAGGGGGCTGATATTTTTGTGCAGGGGGGCTGGTTTTTTTGTGCCGCAGGCTGGTGCAGTGCAGGGGGTCCATCAGGTTGGGTCTAGGGGGGTTTAGTTTGAGTGGATGGTTCGGGTCCGTTGGGTTGGGATGGGTTGGATTGGTTTGGGTCGGGTTGGGTCGGGTTTACACATATAACCCGACCCAAATTGACACGACCCTCGATGGGTTGGGTTGGGTTGGGTCCTTCGGGCATGCGACGGGTAACCCGACCCCACTGGGTCTGGTTGGGTCAGGTTGGTTGCTCCGGAAGCTTGTGACCCAACCCGAACTTTTTTGTTCGGGTCGGGCCTTGAAACACCTCCAACCCGACCCGACCCGACCCATGGACACCCCTAGTTTATATGATGCGCTATTGTGCCGTGTGGTGAACCTTCTGCATGTTGACTATAAAATGTAAAATTAATTTAGTAGATTATCAGGTCTTAAATTGGTTAGTCATTGTGCACCAAACATATTCTTTGGAGGTTGTATACCTTACTCGAATCACCCCCTTAGGGTGTGTTTCTTATAGGCCCATGACCCCTATTGATCTTTGGCTTGAAATTGAACCACCTTTGACATGTGTTGATATATCCCATGCCCATGGGTTTATTAAAGGGAATTAATAATATTTATGTGTAATGGACATACCCATGGACTACTTGATCACATATAAATGAATTAAATAAAAGTTGAATGGTAAGGCCATGTTCCTTAACCATTTTTAAACAATGTAGTGCTATTGATTATATAACTTGGACCCCATCTTACTAATTATCAGTTATAAGACTTAAATTTATCAAATTAATTGATAAAATGCAAAGGAGATTTTCCTTAGACTTGATCATAATATGATATGGATGTGATTACATCATTATTACCATCTTTAATGAATATGATGTTTTATATTGATTATTTGGAATTAATAGACATGAACTTCAATATTTCTTATTTTAAATTAATGGAATTAACATTCTATATTGTTTTTATGGAATTAATGGACATGGAATTCTGTATTGCTTATTCAGAATTAATGGACATGAAATTCCTTATTATTTATTTGGAATTAATGGACATGACGTTCCATATTTCTTATGCAAAATTAATGAACAAAATGCTCCTTATGGTTTACATGGAATTAATGGACATGACATTCATTATTTTTCATTTGTAATTAATGGACATGATGTTCCATGTTGTTTATTCAGAATTAATAGCGATAAATAAAGATTGGATGGATGCTAATCGTTTGACAATAGAGTATGAGAACGAAGTGAAAGAGTTCATCAAGTTTGCACAGTATCATGCAAAGGATCCTTCTCAATTCTTTTGTCCGTGTTTACGTTGTTTTTATTCTAGAATAATTACTCCAGAGGAGTTGGAAGAACATTTGATATGTCACGGAATAGATAGGAGTTATAAATGTTGGAATAAACACGGGGAAAAAGCGAATGTATCTATTGGCTGGAATAAAACTGCATTTTATGGATCATCAGATATGATTACAAATATGGATAATGAATAAGACCGTATAGAGGATGTGATTACAGATATCAATGATGATGAAGATCGTATTGAGGAAATGACAAGGACAGTTGAACATGAACTCCGTGATTGCCCAAAATTGTTTGAGAAGTTAAAGAGTTGTGCAAAGCGATTTCCACATTGTTTGTAGCGACCACATTTTCTCCAACACTCTAATGATCTTCATTGATTCATGTCTTTTATACTCTTCCAGAAACTCTTCTCTAAGAAGGTCAACTATCGTGTATGCATACTCACCTTCAAATGTGACGTGTACGAGTCAACCCCGCCTCAATCTGAGGCCTGTTGTGGCTGACACAACTCCAAGTGCCTCTGTTTTGTTCAAAATGGACTTATTTTTAAGTGAGAAATCAACAACTGACATAAGGGAAACCGACCAAACGCCTTCGGATTGTGTTGACACTATAGGACAACGATTCATGGGTTATATGTGACGTGTACGAATCAACCCCGCCTCAATCCGAGACGCGGTGTGACCGGTATCACTCCAAGTGTATGTATTTTGTTTAAAATGGACAATATTTTATGTACATACGCCAAACCGATCTAACGGCTTCTGATTTTGTTGAAACTTTTGCACAACGATCCATGACTCATGTGTGATGTGTATGAGTCAACCCTGCATCAATCCGAGGCCCGGTGTGGCCGACACCACTCACAGTGTCACTGTTTTGTTAAAAATGGACTTAATTTTAAGTGAAATCAACAACTGACATACGGAAAACCAACCAAACACATTGGGATTCTATTGAAACTGAAGGGCAACGATCCATGGGTCAAATGTGACGTGTACGAGTCAACCCCGCCTCAATCAGAGGCGCGGTGTTACCGGTATCACTCCAAGTGTATGTATTTAGTTTAAAATGGACAATATTTTACGTACATACGCCAAACTGATCTAATGGCTTCTGATTGCGTTAATACTTTTTCACAACGATCAATGACTCATGTGTGACGTGTACAATTCAACACCGCATCAATCCAAGGCCCGGTGTGGCCGACACCACTCACAGTGCGTCTCTTTTGTTCAAAATGTACTTATTTTTAAGTGAAATCAACAACTGACATGCGGAAAACCGACCAAATGCATTTGGATTCTGTTGAAACTTAAGGACAACGATCCATGCGTCAAATTTGACGTTTAAGAGTCAACCCCGACTCAATCTGAGGCCCGGTGTGGCCGACACCAATCAAAGTGCCTCTATTTTGTTCAAAATGGATTTATTTTTAAGTGAAATCAACAACTGACATACGCAAAACCAACCAAACGCCTTAGGATTGTGTTAAAACTTTAGTACAATGATCCATGGGTCATATGTAACGTGTACGAGTCAACCCTGCTTCAATCCGAGATGCGGTGTGGCCGGTAACACTCCAAGTTTATGTATTTTGTTTAAAATGGACAATATTTTACATATATACACCAAACCGACCAAACACATTCGGTTTCTATTTAAACTTAAGGAGAACGATCCATGAGTCAAATGTGACGTGTACGAGTCAACCTCGCCTCAATCTGAGGCCCGGTGTGGCCGACACCACTCAAAGTGCCTCAGTTTTTGTTAAAAATGGACTTAATTTTAAGTGAAATCAACAACTAACATACGACAAACCAACCAAACACATTCGAATTCTGTTGAAACTTTAGAACAACGATACATGGGTCAAATGTGACATTTACAAGTCAACCCCGCCTCAATCCGAGGCACGGTGTGGCCGAAACCTTTGAAAGTGCCTCTGTTTTTGTTAAAAATGGACTTAATTTTAAGTGAGAAATCAACAACTGACATACGGGAAACTGACCAAACGCAATCGGATTCTATTGAAACTTAAGGAAAATGATCCATGGGTAAATTTGATGTGTATGAGTCAACACCAACTCAATTCGAGGCCCAGTGTGGTCGACACCACACAAAGTGCATCTGTTTTCTTCAAAATGGACTTATTTTTAAGTGAAATCAACAACTGAGATATCCACCTCACATGTAGTGTAGACCCTCCCCCAAGACTTGGCATGAATTTTTGAGATACAAAATCATGGGGTGGATTACATGGCTTTCCTACATGGAATATATCCCACTACACATCTTTAATGAGCCAGCTATGCAGTTTATCCCTTGTACAGATACACAGGAAGAATCACACGGGATCGAAGTCATGTACTAACATAGGGCAAGGGTGCATAAGAGGACACAAGATCAAAGGGTAACATGTGTATGTTTTTTAACATGCCATGTAATTTCCTATTGATATGACATGTATATTCACACAGGCAGCTGAACATTGGAGTTACCCAGGGTAAAGGGACAAGGCATGTGACCCTTTAAATGACACATAATTTTATGTACCATGATTGATCTCTTTGAACACTATATCAAGGAAATATTTCATTAGGGTTGGCTCCCATGATCCTTCCTAGGATGGTTTTGGTATATTTTCCTACTTACGGTAGTACGATCGCTTCAGCAGGACGTCCTAGACATAGTTGGAGTCTCTCTGAAAGTCCTGGAATGAGATCATATATCTATTTTTGAGGTCCAGGTAGAGTCATGTATCAACGCAACCAATCCTACCATACATCGATCCTATATATAGAATGTTAATATTGATGTCTCATTACAGTCCCCCAGTTTATGATATGTTACCTTTTTTGTATTAATATACATAATTACTAAGGGTGATGGTAGGGAGAGTTGGGATATCCTTTTTATGTATTGCAGAATGATTCAAGGAGCACGGGCTCTGCACGATTTGTCAAAACCAAGTGGCAATCCAAGGAGAAACAATGCATAGTGGAATGTTCTATTATTTATCTTCTGAGTTGTGTAGTAATATTTTGTGATACTATGTAATGAGGTAGTTTTTGTTTCTGGGTAGACGGTATCTAACTCATGGTAAGAACACTATTTGGTTGGGTTGTGATCGGTTGATGACATGCTTGTGGTTGATATACTGGTTTTTGTGCAGGTCTGTGGTTGATATACTGGTTTTTGTGCAGGTTTTCTCGGCTGGCTGTACTGGTGCAGGTTTTTTATTAGCAGCAGGCATGGATTTAACAGTGCTTTTTTAGCGCTGTTAAAGGCGAAATTTAACAGCGCTAAAAAAGCGCTGTTAAAGGAGATATTTAACATCACTAAAAAAGCGCTGTTAAAGGCAACATATAACAGCGCTTTTTTAGCGCCGTTAAAGGAGACATTTAACAACGCTTTTTTATCGTTGTTAAAGGTGACATTTAACAGCGCTAAAAAAGCACTGTTAAATGACCCCCCCTTTATCAACGCTGAACTTTACAGCGCTTTTCTAACGCTGTTAAAGCCCGATTTTAGCGCTGTAATTTCCCGTTTTTGTAGTAGTGTAAGATGGGTTTTTATATTTTAAATGAAATCAAGATGTGGTCATGACCCCATTACTCCATGGGTAATCTATGGTTAGATATTTTGTGGTTGTGGCTATAGTGGATTATTATTTTTAAATGTTTATAATGTAATATTGGATTATATCCATTTTTAATAGAGTTTACATCCTGGTACTAATATATGAAAAGGTTATTCTTGTTTTGGATGTCATGGTCTAGGTTAGATATTGGATAAATATCTATCTTCCATGTGGAATGTAAAAATATTTGTTCTTAAGGTAGAGTGGTGTGAAACGACATTGATTATGGGTATTATATTGGGTTTTATCTATGGGTTTAAGGAATAATTGAAGTTCCATGACATGGAACATATAACTATGCCTTGGTTTTGTTAAAATACATTTTTAATAAGGGAAATAACTGGTGAGAATTATGAGATGAGAGCTATTTTAATGGCCATAGTTTTTTGATCCTTGCTAACAAAGACCCACCATGACATGATTTATTCTCACCAATCCATGATGGAGTCCCTTAAGTTATTATTATAAATTCAAGTCATCTATATTCATTGGATTAATTAATCTATTTTCTCTCAAACCCTAGGTGTAAATGTATCTTGTTTTTGGTAGTATTTTATATCCTTGGTGTTCACTTCAATTCATGGCTTCATGTGATCAAGATATTGAGATCCAAGGTGCACTTCTCTTCCATAATCTTGTATTCTTTCTCATATATCCCTTCTTGACGAGGTATGGGTTTTGGATTATGTATTTATGGTGGATGATTTTTTATCAGTTTTAGGAAGTATTTTGATGGGATTTTTAGTTCTTGATACTAGTTTTCTCTCTCTCTATTCACAATATTGTGTTTTTGAAGTTTCATTCAAGGTAGAATATTAAAATTATTTATATTTTATTTATGTGTTAATGTGGATTAATCAAGATTTAGTTTTCATTGAATAAATATATTTTAATAAAATAATGAAGATAATAATTGGATTTAAATTTGTATTGGGGGGTGATAACAATATTCTCACAACCAAGTGGTTTTGTGTTATATTTTTTAACAATATGGATGAAGATGGTATGAAATTTGAAGACCCGGCGATGAGAGGATTTTCATTAAATATCTAAAGACATGATTCAAATGTAAGTGCTAGTGGAGAAATTTTAAAAAGAGACCTTGATGCATAAATACATAAAGGTCATGATATGTGGCATGAGAAATATCCTTTTTAAAGCTTTTTGTATATCCAGATCATTCAAGGTCCATTTGGTCATATTGGAAAATCTGGATGGTGTATACGAGGTGGAGTTAATTTATTTTCTATAAGTTGTGATACTTTATATATTAATGATCAGATAGTACTTAACACTAAATATCTGATGATAAATGATGATATTTGAAAAAACTAATGGAATTTAGGATTTCTTCATGATAATTTGAAGGTTTAGAGGTTCTGGTGTCCATTTTACCAAAATGGAATACATTTTTAATTGTCATCATTTCATAATGTTTGGAAATTTTTAGTGAAAAGTGTGAGGTTTTGGTGAATTTCCATGAAGAATTCAAGGTAAAGAAAGAATTTATAAGTATTTAAGCATGAAACTCACACAATCAAGCTTGCAACATTCATGGTCAAGTATGAAACCATGTAAATGGGAGTTCATGGTATGAGAGGATTTCATCCCACAAAGTTGAGTACATTACTTATGTAGTCGAGGTCACATCTTGTGTAAGATAGTACCCAGTTCATTGATAAACCATTCAGTCATATGGTGGTAATTTTTTTCCACTATGAATCCAGGACAACCGGTCTTAGAGTGATTTTTTTGGGTTTACTGACAAGTCATGTGTGTGGTTGAGCAATGAATAATGTGAATGATATAGGAGTATATGATTGTAATGTGAGAAATTTCATGAGTTCCATTAGTGGTATTTTTAAGGATATAATGGTAATTAAATAGTATTAAAAAGATTATTATTAGTATTTTTTAATAAATATGTGAATATCACATTCATTAAGCATCAATCCGAGAAAAAATGAGATCTTTAGATCAATGAAGGGAAAAACATCCATGAGGTAGGGAGTACATGGGGACCACTTCCACGGTGTCAGTTCCACAAGTTCATGTACCCGAAGGAGGAGACTATATGGTCAATTACATGAGGTCGATTCCATAGGTTTAGGTTACAAGGTTGAGTGCATGGTGGAAATAGGTAACTCACAATGATAATCCACAAAGTATAGTGTGTGGTCTATATAGGGAATTACATAGTCTGTTGGTGTCTTATGTAAAGAATGAATATTTTTGTGGGGCACCTCTTGGGGGAGTACATGGTCCATGAGGTATAGTATGTGGCTTTAAAGGTGAGTATGTGGTACAATCTAATCTATGTGGTAACTTATCCTATGACATATTCATGTATCTATTTTTACATGAAAACCCCAAGTGAGTATTTTTGACATCGAAATACATGTGTCATAGGAGAGGACAAGAAAGGTACGACCAGTTCAAAATAGATTCAAGAAAAAATTTCCCAAAATCTATATTAAGGTTTAGGTTCATAATGTTAAAAATATTAATGAATGGCTCTATTTTATAAAGGTCCCTAGTTGCATGGATCATTGATGATAACCTTTACACAATGTAACTTTGGCTCAAGGATCCCTCATTAGTTCATGAACCTCATAAACATTCGAAAAAGCCTCCATCATTCAGGAAATTAGTTACCTTACCTCTATTGGGCCTATAAATACCCCTTATATTTGAAAATGAAGGGGATGTTTCCTTTCATATTTTGAGAAAAGGTTTGAATTAATGTTACTTAGAAGATTCAAGAAGATAAAAAAGGTATGGACCTCCAAAGGTATCCGTCATTTGAAAAACCTCATCCCATGGGTTTTTGAGAAGCTCTACCCATGGAGAAGATGAATTTTGTGAAGTTCCATGTACTTCATGTTAGAAGAAATCCCTTTGTGAATATTTTGGATTAGTGTGATAATTATATTTTGTGAATAAAAACCCATGGGAACCAATAGTTTACTCTAAAGAAGAGTCACCATGTTTCATGAAAAATATTATTTCATGATACCCCAACCTCCACGAGAACCCTAGCCTTCAAATAGCCCCAAAAAATCATGAAATACCAAAATTCATGAAACCTATCCTCCATGCCTCTCCATGGCGACACTTTTCATACAATCCCCCATTGTGAAAGTTGAATTCCCAAGGACCCTATATCGATCCAAGACTGGTTCAACCACACCGCATGTCTATGTGTGACTAGTATAACATACCCTTATGTCCACCAAATTTTCTTCAAGTGCATCCTACACCTTCATCCTACCTGTTTCTCCTAATAATAGGTACATTAATGAATCTTTCTTCTAATCATAATTCCCATATATCAACCTACCGATTTTCACTCCTACATGATAGATTCTATTCCATGCCCTGCCCAAAGGCTCATGATCAGTGTTCACAAAATCCCTAAGAGTGACATCACTGAGGAAATAGATTACCTATCTCAGTTGGGAGTCCTTTTTCTAGATCTTCTTATCACCTTGATGCGGTCCCCATCAGGTTGTAAGCCCTATCCATATCCTTGCTATAAGACATAAAACTACTTAGTTGAAAATCCTAGTCATATGATGTTAAACTATGAGACAATGTTATGAAAAAATGACATTAAAAAATAGCCTTACCTTGTTTATTGAAAATAGGATTCCCCATGTATGATCATCATAGTATACCAATCCTCCCCTTCCATGGTATTTCACCCTTCTACCAGCACCCATAGTATTCTTTCAAGTGTAAGCCCCACACTATCCCTTATTTATTCACCTTCCATGAAAAGGGTATCCTTACTGCATGATGTTAAACTTCATGGAATGGTCTTATTAAATGAACTTAAACTGTAACATTGAAATATGTGGGTTTTGATCTTTTTTACCAATAGGGTACATAGTAAACCTCCACTAGGTTCAATACCAACAACCATACATGTGTTAAATCTTACCCCTTAGGGGGGGGTACACTCTATCAAATCTAAGTGTGAAATCATCCCCAATAGGTAGAAACACGCCATTACAACCAAGTGTGAAATATTCCCACTTGGGGGGATACACTCTACCATCCAAGTGTGAAATATCCCCCCTTGGGGGGATGCACTCCATCACAACCAAGTGTAAAATATTTTCCTTGGGGGACACACTCCACTATCCATGTGTGAAATATTCCCACTTGGTGAGACACACTCGACTACATTCATGTGTAAAATATTTCCCTGTTGTGGAAACAATCAAAAAAATCCATGTGTGAAATATTTATCCTTATGGGGACACACTCCACATTGTAAAAGTGTAAAATCATTCTAATTAGGGTGACACACTCCTTCAAATCTTGAGCATGAAATCTTCCCATATTGAAACAAACTCAGCCACCCAACCATATCTATAAGACGTTATTCTTGTGACATGATCTAGAATCTCTAACCCGTAAAATAAATATGGTATTACTAAAGTAAGAAGTCTTATAAGACTTACACCCCTAGTGTAAAATACAACATGACAAAAACTGGATGCCTTGGGTTCTGCGCCAAAGATCCCTCACACATGAGATACCCTCCAAAAGAGGAGGACTTTAGAGGTTCTCAACCTACCCAACATCCCAAAATACATAACATTCCCAACATGAAAACCTCCCCTAACCAAAGGGGTCTTCCCTATCAATACAGAATTAGTGTAATTAATCTACATCCACCTAGATATGGCACCAAGAATGAGTTTCACAAGAAAGAATTAAATCTATGAGGGAGACCCAGACTATGATACAAGCTTTAAGGAGGAATACATGGTATAAGGAACTATAATACCATCATCATATTTTGGTCAAGGAACCAACATCATAGATTAAAGTGATGTAAAATTCCCACATTTATAAAGTGAAAATATGGGGAAACAAAAGTGCACACGATGCGCTAGCACTGATGAAAGCATTAGAAAAAAAATCGTGAACCTGACATGAATATATTCTCCATTAACTATGGGGACTAGTAGCATTTGGGGAGCCTTCCAATTTTAATGTCACTAGATCAAGATATTCGGTGCTAGGTCCCGCCAAGAATGTTGTGGGCCTAGCATGAAAATCTCATATAACTTGAGGCAGATAACATTAGGAATCCTTGATTTGTGGCATCATCAGTGTGGATCCCTAATCTGTTTTAGGAAGAATGGATGATGTGGGGACATTAGGTATCTATTTCAATATGTTTACACTAATGACTTATTACATTTACTCTATAAGACTAAAGATATAGAAAATAGGGGACCTAACGCTAGTAGGTGCTGAATTAGGGGAAATGTTGGTGAAAAAATCTTTCACAAATATATCCCCACCATGAGAATAACTTTAAATTCAGTTACTAGGTTTCCATGACCTATCTCACCCTATGAGATCATTTAGTGGTGGTTGATCATCACCCTTGTTCATTGGTACATGAAAAAAGGGGCCATTCACACCATGGATATGACCTTCCAAGACCTAAAGGGTTCAATACCTCATTGAAACTCTCTCCCCCAAGGTCCACATAGGGGGAAACCACCCCCATTCTAATGGAGAACTACTTCAGAAGCCCCTACCTAAAGCATTTTGACAACTCACTCCCTACACCGAGGAGGTAGGGGATGTTCATGTTGTGATTGCAGTGACCACCACTTGGGAGATTCCTAAGACGTCTCCCACCAGGCCTCACTAGTGCAAACATAGACTTATTCCATCGGTCGATGAATGAGTTGAATCCATCCACACTCTTCCAACAGTGGTCTATAACACCTGGTGATGATGTTGGGGGGGGGGGGACCCAGAACATTGCCCGAAAAGGGGAATATTCTAAAGCTCTTGTGACCCCAACCACCTCCAATGTTTCATATATAGACCTAATTTTTAAGACATTAATATAACCAAATTTTAATGATAAGTTACATAATAAAATTACACAACCAGGATCCAAATAATTAGTGTCTTTATAAAATTATGACTATACATAGATTATTCATAGTAAAAAATAAATATTTATTTAATTCCTTCTTCTCTAGATTCTTATTGTCCATCGTGTTCCACTTAATACAAGTATTCACCTAGGATATATATCAAAAAAAGGGGTGAGATAAAATCCTATTAAGAGGATTAATAAGAGACAAGAAACATGGATGAGCATAATAATTATCATCATAATATAAGAAAAGTATCATAATCATAATCACGAGAGGAAACATTAGATAATGTTAAGGAATGTGGAAATACATAAATATAAAACATCATGTTTTAGTGGTCAAATACCCCACATAGTTGTGAAAAAATATATTATCATGTTCAAACTTATTTCACTTTATGTCATGAGATTTTTCAAATTACCCAATGAATTGAAGTTCAATATAATTTTGGGTTAACCCTTCACATCATAACATTTACATTACCTATACAATTCTAGGTGTACCCATCACATCATAGCATTTACCTAATGATGAATTCCACATAGAAAATATATCAATCTTGGATATAAAATAACCCAGGGAAAAGAATGGGTTTCATTACATAAAATATAAATTCATGAATAAACTTTTGTCATACCAAAATAAATTGTTAATAACATACTTTGTATAATAATCATTAATATTTAGTGAGGAAGAAACAATATCAAAAGAATTCAAAGGTTTTTTTAGAAAGAAGAGTTATTTTGGAAAACACTGTGTTTTCCATAAACTCAATTAGAAGATATGTATATTTCATAATATGAAATGAAATAATAAATAAATTAAATTCAAGGATCATAAACACACTTAAATTTGTATGAAAGAAGGAAAACCCAAGGAAATGGAGTTGGGTTTGAGAATCCCCTTACCTTATGTCTGAATTCTTTCTTCACATTAATATCCTATACAATAAAATAAAATAAATTAATTTAAAAATACCGATCCTTTAATACATGAATTTTATTCTTTATAGTTTTATTAAATTTATTAATGGTCTTTTTTATGAATTAATGTTTTCAATTTCATCATTTGGGAGTGTTCGTTTTCTTGATTTTCATTATTGGTTTGCTTGTACATGAGTATGAAAGTTCACATAAAATTAGAATAGTTGTATAGAATTGAAATTATATGTTATAAATGAAGATAGAGAATATAAAATGATCTTATATATTATTTTTTTATATGGTATGAGGATGAATCATGATATAAATAGTTAATTATAATGATTTAATTTATTTGGTGGATTTTATGACCATTACGAGCTTCTATCATTTTATTTAACATCATGATTATATATTGGTTTCAAAATATTATATAACATATAATATATAAAATATAATATTATTTAACTATAATTATTGTTTTATAATAAATTCAGTAGTGAAAAATGAAAATGCATCTTCCACTATGGCTGTAAATCGACACACCACAAATGATATTTTCATTTTTAGAATAAAAAAGGAAAGATATTAGAGGATGAGTTATTCAAATAAAATAATAAATTTATAGTATATAAAATATAATAAAGTCATAATTCCACTTTTTTATGTGTATTTTAGGAGATGATAACAAAAGAAATGAAATTCAAAAGGAATTAAAAGAAAAAGAAAGAGGGTTTTACCTCTTGAATTTCTCCCCCTTGAGAAAATTATTAGGGAAAATAGTTAATCTTTTGATTAGACCAAGAGCTCATAAACATGGGGAAGGGGATTCAGAAGAGTATTGGGAAAATTTTGGACAAGTCTCAAAGCTTAGAAAGTTTGAGGATAAGATTTGTTGACGGGTGGTATCTATAGGGGAGAAGAGGGGTGTTTTTTCATTATTTTGTTCAATAATTTATTATTTTGGCTCAAGACTCTGAATAGTTTGAGAATTATCACTAAATATTTTAAAATAATGAAGGGGTTTTGGTATTATGGTACATAAATCAGCAATTAATCATTTAATTGTTTATTTAACTTATAATTCATATATATCGCAAATTACCATATTTTACTATTCATAAAAAATCAGGTATTTCAAAAAAATCACAAAAATTTACCCTTAATATTCTTCAAAATGTAGAATTAGAAAATGAACTCAATTTTATGAAAATAATTTTCTAACTATGATAAAAAAAAATTTTAATTGAAATCATCATTTTCTTGGAAAATACTGATTTTAAAATTATAACAGATTTTATAACACTTTGAAAAATTAATTACGGTCTCATAAAATTATCTTATAATAATAATAAAAACATATTAACTTATAAATACATTTTATGAAAATAAATTTTCTTTTAAATAATTATATTAATGATAAAATTGTAATTAGATATTTATGACTTAGAAAAATACCAACACGTATTTAAGAATTTCGTATACATTTATTTTGTAATACTATGATATAATAATATCATATGACCATTTATAAAAGGATTAAATTTTATTTATACTTTCATGGGTGATTTTACTATTATATTGGTCAATTTAGTATTCATAATGGTCATATTACTATTCCAATGGTCAAGTTATTATTCTATTGGTATAATTTCCTTAACATATAGAAATACCTCTTATACCATTCATTCTTCAGTTATAAATATTTTATTAAGTTCTATATGTTATTTTATATAGTTTATGCAATATGAAATAATTATAAGAAGGGAATCTCCATTGCTAAATTTTTGGGTCATTACAATCTTTCCCCTTATGAAATTTCTCCCTCAAAATTACATTTTCCATACTATAGTGAAAACAAGTGAGGGTACTTATCCTTCATTATTTCCAACAATCACCATGTTTCCTCTTCATACTTAGGGTTACTTTATAGTACTTTGACCAGCTGAGTAGCCATGTTGCATAGAACTTTACTCTACGGTCCAGGATCTTCACTAGATTCTCCTTGTATAAGAGATAATTTTCCAACTGTACCACTTATGTATTCAATACATGTGATGGATCTGGTATGCAGTTCCATAAGAGGGATACATGGAACAAATTGTGTACTTTAGACATATTTGGTGGAAGTTCTATTCAATATTCCACAACTATGAATCGATCAAGAATCTTTAAGGGATCAATGTACCTGAGACATAGATTTCCTTTCTTCCCAAATCTCATGATACTCTTCCATGAAGATATGCAAGAGAGTACCATGTCTCCAAACTTAAACTCAACTTATCATTAATGATTATCTACAGAGATCTTTTGTCAACTTTCAGCTGCATTGATGTGCTGCTGAATGATTTTTACCTTTTCACCATTTCTTTTACCAAATATGGTCATTTCAGCTTACGTTCACCAACTTATTCCCCGTACACTTGTGTTTGCACATTTTTCCATAAAGGGATTCATATGAAGCAGTTTCAATGATCGACTGGAAGCTGTTGTTGTAAGAGAACTCAACCAGAGGAAAATGTTGGTCCCATAATCCTTTAAAGTCCATATAAAATTCTCTCAACATGTATTCTAGGGTCTAAATAGTTCATTCATATTGGACATACATTTTTGGAAGATAATATGTAATGAAGATAAGTTCAGTGTTTAGTGAATGTTGGAGACTTTTCCAGGACTTGGAGGTAAATCTTGGATCTTGATGAGATACAATCAGTAGCCGTAATCCATACATCCTTACCACTTCTATGATGTATATATATGCATTATGATCTAGAAATAAGTCCTCATGAATTGTGATAAAGTGATATTTTATTGTAAGATGATCCACAAAAACCAATATAGAATTGTTTCTTATAGATATTCTCAAAAGTCAGATGACAAAGTCTATGTTGATGTTTTCCCATTTCCATGTTCGTATGGGTAATACTTGAATTATCTCCTTATATTTTTTCTTTCGTAATTCACTTACTGGCATACCAGGCACTTTGTTGTATATTCAACAATATCTTTCTTCATATTGTCCCACGAAAAGTTATCTCAGAGATCTTGATACATCTTTGTGCCCTTGGGGTGAAAGTAGAAGTTTGAGCTATGTGTGTCTTTTGACAGCTCCTTCTATATCTATGGATTGGTTGGTACACATAACCTGACCCAAATATTAAAACTCATTCCTCATAAATTTTATACATATAGGATTTACCCTTTCTTATAGCTACCACTTTCTCTAGAATTTCAGCATCATTTCTTCGAGAATCATTTATTTTATCCATGAGGGACAAATGAGAAATCATTTGAGAAAGGATTTGTGCTCTTTCTTATTTAATTATTTACATGTCCATCCTTTTCAAATCCAATAATATTGGATCCTTATCAATTCTCATCTTCTATAATGTTTCAGGATCCTTTCTACTTAGAGCATCCACCACTTTATTTTCCATACCAAGATGGTAGTGGATTGAGTAGTCATAATACATGATGAGATCTAACCATATTTTCTATCTCATATTAATATCTTTCTATGTGAATATATATTTGAGACTCTTATGATTGGAATATATTTCAAACTTCTCCCAATAGAGATAATTCCACCAGATTTTCAATGAAAGGATCATAGCTACCAACTCCAAATCATGTATAGAATAGATTTTCTGATGAATTTTAGAATTCCAGTAGGTGTAGGCTACCACTTTATCATTTTTTATTATCACACAACTTAATCCCATATTTTAAGAATCAATGCACACCACAAAGAGTTCCCCACTTTTTGGTAGTGTGAGAACTGGTGCAGTGTTAAGCCTCAATTTCAACTCTTTAAAGCATTTTTCACATTCACTGATATAGAAAAAAATTTCTCCCTTCCAAGTCAACTTGGATAGTGGATTTGAAAATCATGATAAGTTCTTCACAAACTACTAGTAATACCCAACTAGACCAAGGAAGATATATATCTATGTTATATATGTTTTTTGGGCCTTTCCTCAATTTCTGTTATCTTCGAAGGGTCCACATATACTACTTTTCTACTGATAATATACCCCAAGAATGATATATCCTCCATCCAAAACTAACATTTACTATACTTTTCATATAAAATATCCCTTTGCAAAGTCTTTATCATAATATTCAAATGCTCCTCATGTTCATCCATGCTCTTGGTGTATATCAATATATCCTCAATAAATACTACCAAATATTTTTCTTGGTAATCTCTAAAGACTATATTCATTAAGTCCATGAATATTTTTGGAGTATTAGTGAGTATAAAGGGTATCACTATGAAATCATAGTGTCCATAACACATTCAAAAGGCAGTATTTGGAATATATTCCTTTCTCGCCATGAATTGATGATATCCCGACCGAAGGTCCACCTTAGAGTAATAAATGGAACAATGCGTTTGATCAAACAAGTCATATATCTATGGAAGGGGATAATTATAACATCTTGAACTGTCTTACCATTAAATCGATATCCTAACCAGTTCCTCATATGCCAGATATTTCCAACTAGCAGCAAGGGTCTCGTGAGGTGATATTGGGGACACTATACCCTCTTATTAGATATGCAAAACAATATTATCAGATAATAAAGAACAAATGTTAGTGGAATCAGTATAAAATATAAAACAGTAGCAGAATACAAATAATAACAATTTGATGAAAGTGGATAATGCCAATTTATACAAAACATGCATGCATGTGATGGAAATGATATATATGTAGAAACAATAAACAAATAACATTATTTACAATTCAGAACAATACAAGACACAAATAAAGAAAATAACTAAAAATACCTAAGGTGATCTCCATGATTATTCTGATCTCCCGGTTATTCTTTTTCTCCTAAATCCTTGGTACAAGCATCACAACATAAGAAATCAACCAAGGTCCACGGTCTTGTGAACAAGAGAGTCTACTTGGGTACCTCAGTGAAATAGTAGAACGAAAAGGGTGTGAGATATAAATATTAGTAGGCCAGTACCCACAGTGTCTAGACCAATCCAGAAAGTGAAATATAAATTTGAACATCTAACAGGAATAGATAAATAATTTTCAAAACTAAATAAATACACAACCACCCGTCCGGGTTTTTAAGGGACACCTGACGATTATACCTAATTCAGATCATAACTATAATAAGAGATCGATCATGTTACTGTATGTATATATATAGTATCATTATATATATATATATATATATATATATATATATATATTGGGATGTATCAGAACACAACTCTCAGACATCCAATTCCAGGGGAATCTCCCATGTTCTAGCCCCTAACCCAACGCCAAGTTATGTATATATAGATATGTGTTAGGTAGGACTAGTCCATAACTCATGGAAATCCAATTCCAAGGGAATCCCCCATGATCTATCCCCTAGCCCAACCCTAATATTTCTCACAGTCTCTTGGCATACACGTACACTAAAGGCTGGGAAATAACTATAGACATCCTTCACTTGGGTTTCTCTTATAGTCAATCCCCAAGACTAGTTATAAATATCACACAGTATTTCCCTGAAGGGCTCTCATAGTTCCTTTTTCTCCACATTTTGTAAGGACCAGGACGTAACTCTAGACATCCTTCACCAGGGGAGTTCTAATGGAAAATCCACTAGCCCAAATGGAAAGCTCCCATGGTCTTTCCTTCTAAGGGATCTCATGGTCTCTTGTCTCTATAAGCCTATATGGCACAATTATTTAGAATATATAATGCATGAGACATTTACCTCCCATTCATCTCATTATCCTATTCCATTTACATAGAAGTAAGCATGGTAACAATTACACTTATGGAAACAAATCTTAAGAATTTTAAATAAACATAAAAATGAATGATCATAAATATATATATTATTCAACACATGAGGTAAGGACCTCTCATGCATTTGATTAATGAATCCAAATCCATTAAGGAATAAAATTACATTAAAACATGTCAACTAAGTCATAAGGCTCTATATATCCATTATGAAGTGTCATGGTCAATTAATTAAAGAGGATTCTACTATCTATATTAATACAACCTATACAAAGAATTTACAAACTCATTTACTTTTCCTAAATATGGAAAATTCATTTATCAGACACAAAGGGTCAAATGGAAAGTGTAATGGTAACAAGGAATGCCTACTCGGGACATGTCATTTAATCTAATTGAGCATGTTAACTCAATTCATATTATTCATTTACAACTAATAAATTTAATTTTCATGATTTATTTTTATAAAACATGAGAAAGGGTAAGGACATGCCTTCCCTTGGAACCCTTCCATTCAATTTAGTAAAACATGAAAATCAATCTATTAAACTTAATGACCACCCTGAAGGTGTCATTAGAGAGGGGGGATTACCAACTTGGGTAATTCCAATTTACAAAATAGTCCAAAGTCTTAAACATTCAATTTATCAATCATATCCTAAAAGAATTAAGAAACATCAAATAAATAAGGAAGGAAATCATAAATTTCTAAACCTTAATTTTTATCTTGTAGACAATGCACCTCTATTGGAGGGGTTTTATTACAAAAAATGGATTTATAATCAAAAAAATCATTTATCACATTTAATAATTTCATAAACTTTATTAATGGAATAATTTTATTATAGATATAATGTTTTGAAAAGAATTAAATTAAACTGGAAAGACATTTAATTAATGTATTATTAAAATTAGGGAAAAGGAATGGGTCCCTACCTTGATAATTACACGAAGCCAAACACTTGAGACATAATGATTTAAGCGGATAATAACCAAATATACTACTACCTGCCTTCGAGCATATTCACCTTTTCATATAAATAAGGAAACCTAGCCCCTATGAATGTATTCTCATGACCATGAACACATACAAAGGGATCCTAACATATATCTTATATGCATATACCTGTTAACTCACACACATGTATTCACTATTAATATATTTATATATAAGAACACCTAGCCCCATATATATATATATATTTACATTGGTTAATATAGATATAATATGGGAACTTAATTAAATATATGACAACTAATGCATACACGGTAAGTCATCTTTGGCAACAGAAACTCAAAACTATCACAGCGAGGCCAACACACTTAAGGAAATACATCAAGAACTCATAGTTTACAAAACCCCCAAATTTTAAAATGAGAAACAATAAGAATGGCTGGAAACACTTACCTTAAATCATTTATGGAAAACCAAATCAAACCCATCCACCACGCCTTCGGTGGAAGATGCCGGAATATTCACGAAAGGGTCCCGAGATACCCTTCACATACCCTAACATCAAAGGAAAAACAAAAAATCCTGGTTAACCAATACCTAGAGTCCATTCAACCATTAGTTTTTCAAATCGGAGAAGAAAATACACCAAGGTGAATGAGGAGAGGGGATATATGATTACGTCCACAACTTGACCATAAATTGTAAAGTGATTCAGGTTAAAATGCCTCAAAATGAGGGGGCTGGGAGGTGGTGTGATTGCGCGACCAAGGGGAGCCACCAGGGGGATGGATCATGATTAAAAGGGGGGGGGGTAGTGTAGGTGATGTTCTCAATTTTTTTTAATTAAATTAAATTAATTTTTAATTTAGAACATTCTTCTTGGTTTGTCCAGCTCAGTTTTCCAAACTGTATGCAAACCATGTGGTGAACAGTATGAGGTTAAAACATCCAAAAGAAAACCATGAGGTGTAGGTTAATTATTTAGAAAACTATGAAAAACCCATGAATACCACCAATATCCCACTTGAAAGTGTTTAAAAGTTACTACTACGGTCCACACAGCTTCAATCAAACTATGAGCCCTCTACAGACTTCTAAAACATGGAACTCCTATCCAGAAACTTCAGAAACTCACCGAGAACTCCAAGGCTCCTCTTAGGCCTTCATCCATGTCCAAAAACAATTATTTGAAGTGTTCCATCAGTCAGAATCTCATTTCAATTATCAGTTTAAAAAAACCCATAAATTAAATGAAAAATTTACAATTTCTTCTAGTTTTTTTTTCTAATTCAAAACAAAGATCATTACAACCTTGCCAACTTAGAAAATATCATCCCAAGAAGACTTTTGGAACAATGTAAACATCATAAAACATACAAGAGTAGTGAAACTTCATTCAAATGATCATGTTATGTAAAAAAATTCCCAACACACCTTTGTGAATTATTTTATGTGCATGACACTTAGCCCATTAAAACTTAATCAAATGATTGTTTTCTAACTGAAACACTGAGATAGATCTTACTTGATCCCATTTAGCAAGAGAAATGGTCCCATGGTCACCTCATTTATAATTTTACCAAAATTATTTCCCACTTTAGGCTTTAACATTAAATAAGTCCAATTTTGAGCCATGGAACTTTCCAATACAGGAATTTCCTTTCAAAGCACTCCTTTAAGAATTTTAGCATCACTTCTCATGTGATTTCTGAAGTGGATAAAATGGTCGATTCCTCATCTACCTCAAAGCCCAAGACAAGAAGTAATTTCATGAAAATATCCTACCGACACACACAAAAATCACCTCCACCTAGCAACATGTCCGAAAACTATCCTTCACTGATCATACACTTTGGAAAGATGGATAAAAAGTCGAGCCACTATAGCCAACTTAACATTTTTCAAAACACCCAGCTTAGATGGATAGAATATTGCAATTTAATAGAAACAAATTCCTCCAAGGCTCATTTAATTTAACATGAGGAAATTCACTAAATATCATACCTAACTTTTGATGATGTCTGAAGATCAAATCACTAACTAATCCTTTAAAATGTCGTAGCTTAGTACAACCAAGGGGGAATCCCAGACCCATCTCACTAGAATTGTTACCCTTTTAACACACCTCTGAGACAAACTAAAAGTCTAGGATAACCTCATATTCATTAAAATTGAGCCTTAGGAATGATTATAAGGTATTACATGCTCCATAATTACAAGAGAGACATTGGAAGAAAGCCATAACATCTACATCAGAGCATTGACTGAGCCCAGTGTAACATTCTTCTGGCAGACATGTCAGAAGAAATAGTTGTTGTACAAGATTAATTTAATGGAATTACTACTTGGGAACCCAAGTTTCACTTAGAATCACCATTCCTCAAGTAAAAACATGTATCAGCATGAAACATTGGAGGAGTTCACCCAAAGAATCCTATCATGTTTTAAAGCTTTAGAACGACGTAAGACAGATACTATATTAGTGCATCTAGGATGATGCCAAGATAGGGGACAGGATCATTGATTAGGAAAATAAACTAAGAGTATATAAAATAGTTTTTAGTCAGTCACACCCAATTATGGAAAATAATAATAATATTCTATCCATAAATGGTTGACTTTTAGGAAAACGTTTAGCTTCACCTACCAATGCGTCATTACAATTGATCACAAGATTTACCTACCAAGGATTTCTATGATTTATCAACATACCCCCAAAGCCCATTAAAAACCAATAGTGTTTTCAAGAGGTTCCATACACTACCAACCATATCAAACTCATCCTCATAAGTATGAATCAACTCAATTAAGAACTTTTAATCCTAAAGGATGAACGTTTCACTGAACTCAACCAGTTTTTCAAACCATTTAGCGATTCCATGGTACTGTGTACATGAACGCATACTACCCCAAGGTTTATAGAAGAAAATTACACATCATAAATATCCCCCACAAGATTATCATACATACTTAATCATGTATTGGATGGTGATATAAGAGATTAATTATAGAGTAGTTTTTCCCTATAAGACCAATAACCTGGGTGAAGACATGCCCTATCATCCATCACTGAGGAAAAGAAATAGGCATGTGACCTATGAAGTAGAATAACCATCCCATGGAATATCTAACCATCCAATAAAAATAATTTCTTGATGTTCACACCCATAACAAAGGCCATAAACACAACAAACACCCATCTAAACAAGGGGGTCATTAAGAAAATCAAAGTCTTACAAGGGACACAAACACCCAAACAACACCAAAAGTAAAAAATCACACAAAATTAGGAAGGAATTAAGATATAAGGGTTATACATACCATGGTATATCCCCTTATGAGAGCACCATGCTGACCATGGAACTAGGTCACATCAATAGAAGTCACCATCTCAAGATCTTATCATCAAGCCATATCTAAAAGTAAAAGAATTCCTACGGAAAACACTTATACTTCTATTCCATGGAAACCCAAAGAAGAAAATAAAGATACCCTTACATGAGGCTTCTAAATAGAGGACACCACCACATGTTCCATTTCAAAACTCTTTATATTTATTCATATTTAATATTTAATCATTAAAAGACATAATCAAAACATCATGTACCATTTTTCAAACAAAACACAAGGTAAATTATTTTAACAAAAAACCGAATGGTAAAACGAAAAATCATCATAAAAATTACTTTTAAAGCTTTAAACATTCATTTAAATCCATATTTTAATAAGAAATTTACCATAAAATTCCTTTTTAATTGAAAAGGTGACCTAAGAGGGTCCCATTAAGCCAACCTAGGTTCTCTAGAAAGCAACCCAATAACAGTTTCTCAATTTTTTTAAGTCTCAAAACACATGTAGCAGGTTATCATATAATAAGAATGCCAAAAATGACTTACAAAGGTCTAGTTTTATTTTATAAGATAACCAGTTCACTTTAGATTAGTATTAAACTACATTTACATTTCACCATTTCAAAACACATCTTGCCTTTACATTTAATATGGGTTTCCATTTCCCAATTAATGAAGCACTGATACACTTCATGGATTGAAAATTAGATCCCATTAATAACAAAAAATTTCAGTTCATAATTTAACATTCTCAAATATTTAATCGTCTTGTTATATGGGTGGCTATCTACTAACCTATAATGCGACCCTATACTTTATTGTTTTGAATTTCACTCCCTTTAGTCAAAACTATTTTCACTTTGCAATTTATCTTTAGAATCCCTTCACAATGGTTCGAATGAATGGCTAACATTTACCAATTATAAGGTACCCAGACACCTTATAATTGAAAACTAGATCCTGTTTAATCACAACCCATATATTTAACCCATGAAACCACTTAACTATCAAAAAAATATGCATGTCATCATAAGAAATAACACCAAATCATGCTAAATAGATTCAGAAAAAAGGAATATAAAAAACTAAACATGTCATATATAACTAAAACATGATATCTAAATAGTCATGATAATAAATACAATTCTTGGAATGCATTCAAGGAAAAAAAATCAAATGAGTAGGAATACTAAAATGAAACTACATGGTGTGACACATGAATTCCATGTTAGTTTCCTAGGTTCCTAATATGATGCATGCTATGCTTCACCATTTCCTTACCAGAACAAGGGTAACATTCCATAAAATTCATAAATTAATTAGTATAATAAATTACACCAGCCAATATAGGAAAATTCATATCAACTGTAATAGACAATATCATGAAAAACAATCTCATCCTTGGTCACTTAGTCATTTCCTGTATGTGGGTTGATCAATCCCAAGCACAAATATTAACAAAACACCAACACATTTATAGTCTCATGTCTACCAACCCAAAAAATTAATATAAAGAAAAAAATTTAACCTATGATACCACTTTGTAATTGTCCTGACCTGGATTATGATCAAAATGCTAGCCAAATCGGTGGGTCACATGTCCTCAAGCACATCTACTTATATTCCATAAGCTTCTGACTAGTATAGAGGGCCTCAAGAGGTGATAACGGGGTGAATATACACTCTTATTAGAGATGAAAAATGTTATTATCAGTAAAAAATAGTATAAGTAGTAGTAAATAAATGAAACTCATCAGTGGAAGTAAAATAATAACAATTTAATGAATGTGGCCTATTCCAGTTTATAAAAAACATGCATGGATGTGATATTGATGATAAATTACAAGAAACAATAAACATACAAAATGAATTAAAATTCAAAAAAATACATTACTCAAATATATAAAATAACTAATTTTTTAGGTGATCTCCATGAGTATCCTTATCTCTAGATTAGTCCTTTGCTCTTAACTCCTAGGTACAAGCAGCACAACATAAGAAAACAAAACGACCCATAGTCCTGCGAACTAGAGATTTTACTTGAGTACCCCAATGTAATTAAATCTTGAGTAGGGTGTGAGATGTAATTTTTAGTAGGCCGGCACCCATAATTTCTAGAACAATCCAGAAAGTGAAATATAAATTTGAACATTGTGCAGGCACAGAGAAATAATTTATAGAACTAAATAAATACGCAACCACCCTTCCATATTCATAAGGGAAACCTAGTGATTATACCTGCTTTGACTCATATCTGAAATAAGATACTGATCATGTTATTGTATGAATATATATAGTATCATTATATATATACACATTTATATACGTTGGGATGGAATAGGACATAACTCTTGGATATCCAAATCTAGGAAAAGATCCCACGATTTATCCTCTAACCCAACTTCAAGAGATGTATGTATAGATATATACTGGGAAGGACTAGGGTGTAACTCACAAAAATTATAGTCTAGGGGAAGCTCCAACAGTTTAGCCTCTAACCGAACTCCAAGAGATCTCACAGTCTCTTGGCATGCACATACTGTAAGGATCAAGATGTAACTCCAAAAATCCATCAGAAGGGGAGCTATCATGGTCAAACCCCTAGCCCAACTGGAAATATCACACAGTCTTTCCTCCCAAGGTATCTCACGGTCCCTTGGCTCCACATACTTTAAGGAACGAGATGTAACTCCAGACATCCATCACTAGGGAAGCTCTCATTGTCAATCCCCTAGTCCAGTTAGAAAGATCCCACAGTCTTTCCTTCCAAGGGATCTCATGATCCCTCAGCTCCACAAGCCTATATGGAATAACTATTTATAACATATAATTCATTAGGAACTTACCTTTCATGTATCTCATTATACCATTCAATTTACATAAAAGTACGCATGTTCATAATTATACTTAAGGGAACACACCTTAAGCATTTAATTTAAACATCAACTAAGGAATTTATATAAATATATATGTGATTCAACATAGGAGTAAAGGAACTATCATGCATGTGATTAATCAGGAAAAGCCATTAAGGAATCATATTACATTAAATCATGGAAACCAAGTCATAAGGCTCCATATAAACAATTGAAAGTGTCATGGTCAATTCATTATAGAGGATTCTATTATCTAGATTAATCAACCTTACACAAACCATTTAGAAATTAATTTAGTTTTCTTTAACATGGAAAATTCATTTATAAGACTCAAATGATCAAATGGAATGTGTCATGGTAACAAGACATGCCTACTTGGGAAATTTCATTTAAACTAATTAAGCATGATAATTCAGTTCATATTATTCATTATAAACTAAGAAATTCAGTTATTATGATGCATTTTTATAAGTCATGAAAAAGGGAAAGGCCATTATATCCCTTGGAACTGTTCCATTCAATTTAGTAAAACATGAAAATAAATCTATTAAACTCAATTAGAACCTAGGTGGTGTCATTGGAGAGGAGAAATTACCTACTTGGGTAATTCTAATTTTTAAAATAGGCCAATGTCCTAAACATTCCATTTATCAATCATATAATCAATTCATTAAGAAACATCAGATCAACAAACCAAACAAGAATAAATGTCTAAACCTTACTTTTTAGATTGATGATAATACACCTCCATTAGAGGGTTTTTATTACCAAAACATCACTTTTTTATCAAACAAATCATTTATCACATTTAATAATTTCATAAACTTAATCAAAGTTAATTTTTTTCAATAACAATTACACCTAGAAAAGCATTAAATAAAGGTGATAAGGAATTCAGTTAATGCATTATTGAATTTAATGGAAAATGAATGAGGCCCTAACTCGAGAAGTAGATGAAATTGAACACTCGACACTTAATTCTTTAAGCGGTGACCACCCAAATATGCTGCTTCTCACCTCTGAGAATATTCACCTTTACAAATACATAAGGAAACCGAGCCCCTATGTATGTATTTTCATATCTATGAACACATAAAATAGGATCCATACATATAAATTATAGGAATATACCCATTAACACCCAAACATGTATAAACATTTCATATATTTATATGTAAGCATACCTAGACCCCCCACATATATATATATATTCATTTCCATTAGTGAATATACATTTAATGGGGGAACTTACTTAAAAATATTCTTACTTATTCATATGCGGTAGGTCAACTTTGTCAACGAAAACTCAAAACCATCAAAACAAGTACAACACACTTAAGGAAAAACACAAGGAACTCTTAAATTATAAAACCCAAAATTTTAAAAGGATAAAAAAATATAATTAATGGAAGCACCATACCATATTTCTTTGGCAACAAACCAAACAGAACCCATCCACATCACCTTCTTCAGAGCATGCCAGAATATGCATGAAAGGGATCTGAGAGACCATTCACATACCCAAACATCAAAAGAAAAATGGAAAATCTGGGTTAATGAATACATAGGGTTCCTCCATACAAAAATAGGGTGAAAGGAGAAGAAAATCTCCCAAAGTGAAGGAGTTTAAGGAGGGAGAGAGGCTTACCTCCATAACCCGACCAAGAATCATGAAGAGATTTGGGTTAAAATGCCACAGAAGGAGGGATTTGGGAGGTGGTGAGAGTGCACGACCAAGGGAATCCCCCTAGCGTGATGCATCTCGATTAGGGGGGTTAATGTAGGTTATGTTTTAATTTTTATTTTTAATTAAATTAATTTATTTTTTAAAACAGAACATACCACACTATTTTCCCTGCACGGTTTTCTAAACCATGCACACACCGTGGGGTGAATAGTTAGAGGGTACTGCCTCAAAATGAAAACCAAGCGGGATAAGTTAATTGTTTGGAAAAACATGTTATCCCATTTGTACTTCTATTTCCGCACCTTCAAGTGTATGTAAAATTACTGTTGGGGGCCACATTGTTTTAGATATACCATATGTAACACCCCGAGATTTTATGATATATATTCTTTTTAATTTTTTCATATCTTTTGTTGTACGCTACACCAAGATTATCTTGCGATATACGCAACACCATATTAGTTTGCAGTATACACAACACTATTCATGGATTACAATTTCAAGTTCATTTGATAGTAGTCATTCTACGCAACATTGAGTGTGTGTATATATATATTCAATGTATAAATGAAATATGGTTGGATTCTGTTATACGCAACAACAAAGGAGTCTTTCACTATAGGCAACCCTGACATGGCATGCATTACACGCAATCACGACCTTCCTCGAAAGCGTGTGTTGTACGCAATACCGAGTTTAACTAAACAACGATATATTATTATGATATTATTATGAACTAGCCATTATGAATAGTATTAACTACATATTTAATTTTATGACATTATAATTCATCTTATACATTTTATAGAACATGGTATGAGAACAAAATAAATTTTTCGGGTAAAATATGTATTTTTAAAAAAATGCAGTTTTGCCTCCTTTTGATGGTGCACCAACTTTAAATATAGTTTTTGACATGTTTATAAGTTCAATTTGAAAAAATAATATTCTTCCTCGGAATCCGGATATAAAAATTTAATTTGGATAAAATTTGCATCTTATTCTGATAAATTTCATATTTTAATGAATAGTAAAAACACGCTATATTTTAATTAAAAACAAATTTTTTCATCACAATAATTTATATGGTTAGATTATATTTTTAATTGGTTTTAAAGTTTAATTAGAATATATTTTTTTCATTTAATCCAATGTTGGTCTTTGGAATTAATTTCACTTTGAAATTGGATATAAACAAGTGTCGATCTTTTGATAGTTATTGTTTCTAAAAAACACGCTATTTGTTTTGATAACGGGAATTAATTTTAAAATTAATTAATGCCAATTCTATGTTTTGAATTTCAAAAAATAGACATCATTTTTGAATTCTAAATATCTAATATATCTTAGGCTGAATTTTTGGTATTTTTCTAAAAAACATCAATTTTTGATGAATAGTGAAACCACTTAGTGGTAGTTTAAAAAAATGACTCTTTCATTTAAATAAAATTTTACCACTTCTGTGAATTGAATTTCAAAAATTTGACATAAAAGGTTGTTATCAAGAAGTAAAATGTGGTTCAATAAGATGAAAATAATTTTTGGTGAATAGTAACGTTTGACTTTTATTTACTACGGTTAAAGGTAAATAGAGTAATTCAAGGTTAAAAGAATATTATAATAATTCCAAATTACCTTAACACTTTTCCTTGATTTATTGGATGAGTAGTGGCCGACCATGGGCATCCTTGGGTCGATTTTGGGACCCCATTGAGTCACTTGGTAGTGATAATGACAATTTGGATTAATTAATTTAATTGACATTAACAAAAATCTTTTAGTAATTAATTTTTATAAAGAGTTATATAAATTATATTTTCAACTATAAATATTAATTGGAAGTATAAAAATATATCCTACATGATGATATTTTTTTTAATTTTTATACATCAAATAAATTAAATTATTTATGACACAATAATGATGCAGTAGTTACCTCATTAATAAATGATTTAAATAAATATGATTATAATGATTAAAATATTATCCAAAACATGTAGAATTTTGATTGGATGATTTTATTTCGACCATGAGTCATCTTACCTTCATCTTTAATGATTTTTAGACCTTTTGAAACTGAAGATAAGTTTATAATAAAATAATATTTTCACACTCCAAAGGTGCCCCTCTCCTCCCTTATAAAAGGGCACCTCCTCCCTCTCCTCTTTACACAACTCTGAGCCATAATGCTCGGCTAACCCCTGATAATTTCACTTCTACACTTCCATAGAAACCTACTAGAGGTCCTGATATTCTTTAAGGACCAACTTTAGTTCCCTTTGAGGAGGTTAAGAAGAGGCGCGTCAAAGAAGAGGTAATCTCTTATACTGATTCTTTCAAGTTTCTTTGTTCTTAAAATTCTTCTTCTTTAGTTGTTTCATTATAAAGTATTAACATAAGTATCAATAATATACTAATATCTTATTATAAATATGAAACAACCCCATTTCACCTTCTGTCCATCCTACGGAAAATGAAATCACCGCACGTGCGTACGTACAAAATATCGTCTCCACGCCGTGGTGTAATTAGTTTTTCCACCACCAACTTAATTGGATGTGTATAATGGTGTAAATAATAACTATATATGGTTATTATAACATCATACTGATTCTGATATATTATTCACTCCTATTCTATTTAATAATTATGGGAACGATATCATCGCTCGTGCGTACGTATGGATTACCGTCTCCATGATGTGATGATATTCATTCTCCATGTTAACCAGTCAAGAATGATTATAAAGTATATATAATGAATAATAATGGAATATATGACATGATAAAGCTACTGTATTAATGTATATATATATATATATATATATATATATTTCATCTACTTACTTCCATTCAAGTCAATAAGGAAAAGAAAACAACGTTCATGCGTACGCACGACCTACCGTCTCCATGAATGGTGTGTTCCATTTCATTTATCTATCTATTATATATATATACTAAATATATATGATATATAAATCATTATATAAATTCTGGAAGTAATTAAATCATGATATAAGTAATAATAATATCAAGAACAACTAGTCCACACACGTACGATAAATAAAACGATTTTACCCAAAACGCTGCTTTAACATTGAATTTACAAAAGAATGGGTAATATAAAGTCATAAGTGAACCATATATGATATAATAACAATGAATATGATTCTTTAATAAGTAAATGAAATTATTTAAATCATTATATAGTAGGTTCAGATACGTACGAAGCATATCGGACCTAAGGTAAGGGATAAATTTTCAAATCTCATTTTTATATGAGATTGGTTATACGTAAGTATTTACAGTGGTATATTTTCATCAATGTCAATAAAAATGTTTTTCATAAAGTTTTTATTATTCTTCCAGGTATTTTTAAATTCATGTTTAACCCTCTTTGACTTTTACTTTGTGTTATGTAAGGAATCTTTCTTTTGTTTACCATACGTGGTACTTTTTGTCTTTTCCAACAAAAGTATGAGAAAAATGTTTTCTAACTTATACATCATGAATGGATTTTTACGGTTTCATAATGCATTATTTTCATGAAGCTTAATCTACAATATTTCATGAATATTTTCAACAAAATCCTTTTCTTTTAAAATTACATGGAATTTTGTGAAAATAAAATGATTTTGAAGAAGAAAGGATATTTTCCTCAAGAACTCATTTCAAGTGTTTTATCAAAAATATTTCCCATATAAAATGATAGTATTTGATATGTTTATGTTTCAATTATAATGTCTCTATTATTTACATGGTGTGATTTTTATTATGATGAAATGATATCCATTTTTTTATATGGATTTTGTTATGATGGGATAATGTTTATGAAACCCATTTTATTCTTTAGGTTATGATGAATGATTTATGTTTATGTTGTGGCACAACTAAGAATGATTTCATTATGATATGGGTGGGACCTATATATCCCTCTAATGCATTGGATAAATAATTATATCTCATTAGATAGACATGGATGGAATGGTAAGTTAATCCGGTTCAGTGATACAGGGCTGGAACGATGAGTGAACTCGATTCAGAAAGAGACTTTGTCCACTAAGATGGTCTTGGCAGCAATGACATGGATACTATGGAAATCATATAATGTGATTAATGGTTTTCCACAATTACATGTTTTATTCCCATGTTATTTTATCATTATTGATGTTCCTTTATGATATATGCCTTACGTAGTTCCAAGATCTATGTCTTTGCTCATGATTTTGAGGTTTATATTTTATGTTCAAGTTTTTTCATTCAAATGTTTATGGATTGTTTTATGTTCTCTATGTTTACCCTTAATGAGCATTTAAGCTCACCATTTTTATGTTTTATTTTCCCCAGGATATAAGAAAGGTTTTAGGTAAGAAAAAAAGGGGAAGATTTTTATGGGAGTTGTTTAAGATCTTTCACCATGATTAGAAGATTATATTACGAGTTTCCAAAGACACTAAACTATTACGGTCCTTCGGTGTTTGTTTTTGTTATGTATTAAGTATTCCACAAAAGTAATGTAATGTACGTGTACGTAAAGATGTAGTCTCTACACCATACACCCTTTGCAGAATTCTAAAACATAGAACTCCTGGACTCATTGCTTCTGAAACTCACTAAGACCTTCAAGGGTCCTCTAGGTTCTTCAACCATATCCAAAAAACAATTCCTAGAAGTTTTCCACACATCAGAACCTTATTGTAAAGCTCAATTTTAAAAATGGCACATCTAGTAAGTGACAAATTTCAAATTTTATCAAGAATTTTACCAGTTCAAAACAGATATCATTACAATAATTGTTCTTTATGGTTTTTTGTTAAGATCACGATAATATATATAGAGGAACATTAATACATCATTCTTCTTAATGAAGAGGACTTTTTAACCCCATGGTGAATCACTCAGACATATTAAGCCCTTGTCTAAATTCTATTATAGATGATTCCTATGTTCTTACAACTCAGTGGTATCCATTCAATAAGGGGTCTTTAATATAGGAATAGATCAATGAATATGTTCAATTGAGAACTAAAGCACTACATTAGGAGGAAGACCAAAAAAAATATTCTTGGAACACATCTGTGTAGTCCTTTACAAAGGGGATGTCTTTAATCATTATTCTCTCCATGGTCTCAATCATTTAAGCTAAACATGTAATATCATAAGGTAATAATATCCACACTTGATATAAAGATTTGTAAGAGGATTCAACCTTATCCTTACACTTATACATAATTGGAGGATGCTTCAGGATTTAAAGAGAGATATCTGTTTCCCAATAGTTGATGTTGGCATTGTATATATATAGCGAATCCATGACTAAAATAACATCAAACTTCACCAAAGGAAGATTGAATTTTTTTTGTAGGTTTAGTACAAAAACATTAACCGGGGAGGAGTTATATACTTTGGATTTAATAATTTTACCCTTTTATATTATATCAGATAACTCAACTTGCATATTTGGAGGTGTTTTTTTTGAAAAGTTCTACTAAATATTCAAGATATGAAAGAATGAGTAGAACCAGAATCCACTTGTATATTAACTATTCTTTAATGAAAAAAATAGTGTACCTATCACCACATCATTTTTGGGATCCACCTTAGTAGTTGTAATGGAATAATCCTACCATTTCTCCTTTTTATCTAGTGGATGATGATGCTGATTTCCCTTGAGGACTCATAGTTTATTACACTAGATTTCATAGTTCCCTTTCTCTCTATAGTTGAAGAAATAAAGCATGGGTGGTTTTATCCTTTTCTCAACCACATTTTCCTACTTCCTCACGTGTCTTCATCATTCATGATCTTGGTGGACTTATCTCCCACACTTATATCATTTACCCATCCATTTGAGGTAATTCCCATGATGCTTCTTACCAAATTTTTTACAGGTGGGTGATTTAGATTTATTTACACATTTCTCATTAGATCCTCAAACTTGAAACTCTTTTGTTCATTTCTTATCAATATTTATATGATTCCATTATACAAACTACATCTCCACATTGAGATCACATCAAAAAACTTCTTCATAACTCTAAAAGTTTTGAATTTATTGATCCTTTATAAGGTGTGGTTTTAAATCACTAAATAATATTTCAATTTTTATATCATTGTTGATATAAAAAACCAAATCATAACATTAAATCCATGTGAAATTTTATTCATAGGTCATGATAGATTCAATATCCTTTTTCTTTAACTTTATGAACTCTCTATCTATATTTACATGAAGATTTCAAGGGAAATACTTTTTAAGAAACATTATATGAAAGTCTTTCCACTCCGTCTCTTGAATTTCATCATTCAGCTCGGTGTTATTAATCAATTCCCACCATTGGTTAGCCTCTTTATCTAGATGATAAACTGAAAAATTCACCTTCTCCATCATATAACACTGAAGAGAAAATAAGATCTTCTCTATTGAGTTGACCCACTATTCCATGACTAGTGAATTGAAAGGTCCACTTAATGTTGGTGGTAGTTTCTGCATAAAAGACTTAATACCCAATTTCTCCCTCTTAGGTGTAGGAGGATGTTCCACATTATCCAGGTTATTGTTCACATCTTGAGACAGTTTTAGTAAGAATCACCAGTAAATTTTGAACACCACCTCCCAAAGCATTGGGTATATCGTTCAATAAATTACTACATCGTCCCTTATATGGGTTGTTTACATGGTTTTTCATAGTTCTAACCATTTAAAAAAATATAAAAGGTTATAAAATACTAAATTTAATAATACATAAATTAATAATTTATTTATTTTGGTAATTAATTATAAAGGCCTGTCTTGTGGGATTCCAATGAATAACATTTTTCTAAAACAGTGATTCTTGGTTTCTTACTTATACTTATAATCATACTAAGGGATTTCACTAAGGTTCCCTAATACTAATTCTCAAATTAATTAAACCATGCTCTGATACCAACTATAGTGACCACGATTTTTTTATAATACTACTACATAATTTTAAAGATAAAAAACATAAAAGCGTTACACAACTAGGATAAAAAGTTTTAATGTATTTAAAAAACTAGGTTAATAAATAAATTTTACATAATAAAACAATATAATTTATTTACTTCTTATTGTCTTTATTCTTATTGTCCCTTATGTTCTCCTTAGTATAAGTATTCACCTGAGGATATACATCAAAAGAAGGGGTGAGATAAAATCCCATTAAGAGGATGAGTAAGAGACGTGGAACATGGGTGAGAATAATAATAATCATCATAATATAAGAAAAGGATCATAATCATAATCATGATAGGAAATATTAGATAAATGGATAGAATGTGGAAATTCATAAAAATGAAACATCACGTCTTAGTGGTCAAATACCACACATAGTTGTGAACAATGTTAGCATCATGATCATACATATTTCACTTTATCATATGATATTCATCACATTACCCAATTCACTGTGGTGATATATAATTAGGAGTGCACCCATCATATCATAACATTTGCATGCACTAAACAATTTCGGGTTCACCCATCACATTATAAAATTTACGTAATCATGCATTCCATATAGAATATAATCATGGAAATAAATTTACCCATTGAATAGAATGAGTTAAATTTCATAAAACATACATTCATGAATAAAATTTGGGGTTCCCCAAAGAAATTTGGAAAACTCTACTTGGTATTTGAATCGTCAATCTTGAGTGAGGAAGAAATAATATCAAGATAAGTAAAAGGAATGTTTTTAGCAAGAAGAGTTCTTTTAGAAAAAATGTGCTTGTCATAAAAAAAATTATAAGACATGTTTGTCCCAGGAAAGAAAATTGAATAACAAATATATGACATTTAAGGATGATTCACAAACTAAAATTGGTGTGAAAGAGGGAAAACCCAAGGGAATGGACTTGGGTTTGAGAATACCTTTACATTATGTCTGAATTCTTTCTTCACCTTAATATCCTAGATAATAAAATTATATTCATTAATTTAAAAACAAATATAAATTTATACATTAATTTAATTCATTATAGTTTTATTATGTTTATTTATGGGATTTTTAAAGAGTTATAGTGTTCAATTTCATCGTCTCGGAGTGTTTGTTTTCATTATTTTCATTAATGATCCACTTGTATATGTGTATGGAAGTTCACGTAAAATTAGAATAATTATCCAGAATTAAAATTATTCTTTATAAATTAACATCCAAAATATTAAATGTTCTTATATTTTATTTGTTTATATGATTCAGGTTGAATCATTAGGAAAATAGTTAATGAAAATGATTTAATTTAATTGGCAGATTTTATGACCATTATGATATTGTATCCTTTTATTTAATTTCATGATTACATACTGGTTCTAGAACATTATATAACTTATAATATGTAGAATAAAATATTTATTAAATATTTTTATGGTTTTATAACCATCCTTGAAGGCCGTAGTGAAAAATAAAAAGGCATCCTCCACGATGGTGATAGATCGACACACCATGGACGATATTTTCATTTTTAGAGTAAAAGGAAAATGGAAGAGATTAGAAGTTTATTTAATACATTAAAATAATAAAATTATAGTATATAGAAGATAATATAGTCATCATTACTCTTTTTTAAGCGAAGGTTAGGAGAGGATAATAAAATAAATGAAATTAAAAATAAATTAAAAGAAAAAGAATGAGCGTTTTACTTCTTGAATTTATCCTCCTTGAGAACATCCTTAGGGAAAAAGATTAGGTATTTTTATGAGAACAAGAAATAATTTACATGGGGGAGGGGATTTTAAAGAGTATATGAAAGAATTTGGACAAGTCTCAATGCTTGGAATGTGTGAGGTGAAGTTGTGGTGAGGGGTGGTATTTATAGGTGAGGATATGGGTGTTTTCTCATTATTTTATACATTAGTTTATGATTTTGGATCAAGAGTATGAGTAGTTGGAGAATTATCACTAAAGATTTTAAAATAATTAAAGGTAGTTTGAGATTATGGTTCTTACATAAGTGATGACTCAAGGAATAGTATATTTAACTTTTAATGTATATATACCAAAAATTTCCATATTTTACTACCCACAAAATTGAAGTATTTTAGAAAAATACCAAATATTAAACCTAACAATTTTTTAACATGTATATTTAAAAATCAAACTCTATTTAATGAAAATTAATTTCTAAGTATGAGAAATTTAATTTTTAATTAAAATAATCATTTACTTGAAAAATTATGATTTTAAAATTTTAACTGGTTTTATAACACTTTGAAAAAATAATTATGCTCACATAAAATTATATTATAATCATAATACAAGAAAATATTGATTTATAAATACATTTTGTGGAAAAAAATTACCTTTTAAATCATTATATTAATGATAAAATTATAATTAACAATTTATGGCTTACAAAAATACCAACACATAATTAATAATTTATGATTAATTTATTTACTTATAATATGGTATAATTATGTTTGAATACCATTTATAAGTTGACTAAATTTTATTTATACTTTCAGGGGTGAGGTTACTATTCTCTTGGCCAATTTACTATTCATAAGGGTCATATTACTATTTCAAAGGTCATGTTAGTATTTCATTTGTATTGGATCCTTAAGATGTAGAAATACCTATTATACCATTCATTCCTTATTTATGAAGATTCCTTTTTTTTTGTTTAGGTGATTTTATGTGATTTAAACTATGTGACCTAATTATAAGAAAGGAATTTCATTGAAAAAATTTCAGGTCATTATATATCCCATCACATCTCTATAATGGGTGAACGAGGATCTGTATTTTACCACCTAGGATCCAAAAGCCAAGTTCCACTTAGGTAGGTCAGGGTGACTCTCTCAATCAATGGCACCATCGAAATTTTTCACAGGCCATCACATGATGAGGAAAACCAATGTGGAGGACCTCCCTACACCATCTCCAACCAATGTGATGGTCCTCCACTAACTATCAATAACCAACATATAGGTCTTCTCCATGAAGCAAAATTTCCATACATTGAAGAACCATTCCAAGGACGGAGAGAGAATACCTATGTGGAGGTCGTTCCCATACTGGGGGGGGGTGTCAAAAACTACATATAGAAAACCCAATTAGCTCTCTATAGCTCACAATTTGATAAATCCTACAACGTTATAGAAATGAATTCGGAAAGCATTATGTCATAATATACCTCTCAGATTATTAAGTGTTATATGAATCCATGAGGGGATCATCACCCCTTTCTAGACTCTAGAGAAGAATCCTATCACTTGAGGCTTAAGATCTTGGAATCCAAGCTGCATTAGATCCCAAGATATCTCTGTAGATACTTTTAGGTGGAGGATGTTCTGGCCTCCTTCCTAGGACTCACAATGAAACAATATCTGTCACCTTCGGTTTCCCTCCTCTCTACCTCAATTTAAGAAGTTGGAGAGATGTTAGGGTTTGGGTTAAAAATCTAAGAAGATGGCAACCACTTCCCTATTCCTCAAAGAGATGATGCTACCCTCATAGATAAGAATGTGGTAAACACCATTTCCAACAAGGATATGATCTTGAAGATGGATCTACCTCCAAGAGTCATCCCAACATATAGTAGATACTTGAAACATGCAACAACACCTCTTATAATAGATCAATAGTAAAGTGGGTCCACATTAGTGCTTCCAACATTGTTTCATCCTATGCTAATATGGGGTTGGTTCAACCAAGAGGAGGACTGTTCTCCTAAGTAAAAAACCTATGGAAGATTTTGGATGCCGACTAGCTATTCGTTTCTTTCTAGATACTTGTATCTATATATATTGTCATTACAAAGTACCTAACCTAGGATTATGTGGTTTTTTTTCAATAGATCAGCTAGGATACACTACAATACCACCAGGACTATCAACTAACTTACCAAAAAATCCACGAGGACATTGATTTCATTCACCAGTAGTGCACGAGGGTTGAGATCACAATTCTCTTATTATATCGGTATCAGGAGTCGTATGGCCACCATCAGACTCTCCATACAACCTACATTAATTGACTTATCATGCTCCATTGGTCCATGGAAGAGGCATATTCATACATGAATATTATAGGCTGGGGGAAGTATACAACCCTCTATTTAATCTATATCCTACAACAATGGTGATACCTTCAATTGATCCTATGTTTCGATAATGATGGTTCCAATTTGAAAAATTCCAATGTGAATGTGGTCACCACGAAAATTTTAGAGGATTAGAGGAATATGGCCACTAATGTAGGGAATAATAGGGAAACCCCACATCAAGGGACAATACCGTTCCAATAGACCCCACAGTAGGTATCCACACTCATCAATAGAGATAAAAAAATAGGTCTCAGGAGTTCCACAAATGATAAGTTACTACCTAATCATAATTATGTTGACAATGTAAAGGGACATGTTAAACTGCTATCCCCTTAGAGGTTGCATAAAAAGTGGAGTTGGACACTAGGATAACTACCTTGCTTTAGATGATTAAGGATTATAAAAGGATCATTGTTGATCTCATTGATGAGAAGTTCCAATAACCGAAAAAATCTATAAAGGAACCCTTCTATTATCTAGTGGGACACCCGATCCTCCTTGTTCAGATTCCCCAATTCAATCATAGTGGCCATATGTGCCTTGTCAGGGTAGAGGATAAGGGATATAGAAAACATTAGAGATATGAGTCACCCACCCTACCTCAACAATGTGATTATCGACCTCAGGATCAATTTAGTTATTCTCCTTGAGTTGAAAAGCCCTTAAACACATTGGTGTCCACAAAACCTCCCCAATATGATTTTATAAATTTTCTTATTTCCCATCTAAAGGATTTAGAGACATGATAGGTGGTAGTTCTACCAAAAGGAAATCCATACTCAGAATGAGTGGACCATGTTCGAGCACCCCCAATGTTTGGTAATCCCAGATTTTCCACGTTTAATGGGATGGGTTACCCTCTATAACATCTGGACCACTTTCCCTCAAGGTGTGGTTTAATGTTTAGGACTCTAAAATAGTAAGAATTCAACATTCTTTGATTCTTCATCTAGACTTTGGAAGGAACTAGTTTCATTTAGTGAAGTTCGCTATCCAATGGTGCATTTCCAATCCGGACGATCTCAATAGATAGTTCCTCTACCAATTCATCTCCACCTCATGCAAGACAAGCATAACTGACCTCTTTAAATGAATGTAGTGGCCCAATGAGTGAGTTGCTGAATTCATTTCTTGATGGAAGGGACTCACGTACCTTCTAGACATGCCAAAATCCCATGAACAATGACTTGTGATGTCTATAGAGAATATAATGAATGATCTGGTCCCTATCCTCATCACCCTGAACAACCTAGGTGGATTTAAAGAGTTCTCAAAAAAGTAACAACATCTGAAGGAAGCCTTATAGTGTACCAAAAAATAGTTTCAACCATTGTTCCTTCCAACTTTCACTAGAAGACCTGTAAAAGAGAATACAACCACCTTTGTGCATATATAGGCTCCTATGATGACGCACCTACTTGGACATTTTCTAGATGAGACTCTATAGACATAACATTACCCTTCACAACCCTGCTAGGTTTAGTGTCACCAAGAATAGAAGCCTTAACAAGAGAAAATTTCCATAACCCCAAATCAAGGGCAGACCCCCCATGATGAATTTCATAGAAAGAAGAATCAAGACCTATAAATTCATGGATTCACAGGTCCTGGGATATTTCATCTACACATTGGAAAACACAATCCTAAAGTTTTCACAAGAGACCTTAGGATGTTGAACTCACAGGCCGTGTCGACTATTTCCTATATCACAAGATCCTCGTACACACTAACACCGAATTATTTATATTCAAATATTGGATCCAGTTTCAATTAGATCATGGTTAGTCAAATTGTGCAATGTTCTAGAATAGGTGGTGCATGTTTCCACTACAACTGATAATGATAGAAAAGACTCCAAAGAGCGGTGATATGTTCCCAGCCAAGAGACATGAATGTACGATGATTGGTTGTCTTGTCATATAGTCACTCATGTCCGTGGTATTATTCATTCCTAATTGAGAAATCTAGAACCTCATGTGGTTTCCACATGTCCCTTAACTACTCCCACAACATTTACATCGCAGCCTCCCAAGTCTTGTAATAATAGATGTTGATGATGTTATGGAAATCAGATTCTTCTAATGGTGCTGATATCAGCTCTCACCCATGGCTACTTCATGCATCTCATATTGGGAGATGCACCCATGGTCTACCTAGCCCTAAACTAATCCTCTAGTGATGAGAGGTAGTATACCTATGTGAATTCCAATGATCTTGTTAGTTGAAAAAGAGTCCTAGATACCCTGAGGGAGGGGCTGAATCATGATATGAATATTTTTTTTTCAAAATTATTCCTACGCACTAGATCTTGACCAATTTATTATAAGGGTCAATTTTTTTTTAACTTAATTCTTAATGTTGATCTTATTATTTCCTTCTTTATCTGATGATGATTCTTTCAATGTAATGATGGAAAGTAAGAAGACATACACACAATTTTTTTTACTTGGTTCACCCTCACTAGGATACAACCAAAGAGCATAGAGTAGAAATTTACTGATATACGAAATCCACTAAGGCTCACTACCAAAATATTTTTCATGGTAGATCACTTATATTCCTAGGCTCACAACCTGTACATGGTTGAGGGTTATCTCACTACTTTCCCAAGGGTTATATCCTATGTCTCTTTCTATGGATCACTTCAAATGGAAAAGATCAACATATACCTCTTCCCTTTCTCACTACTCTAGAAGGGATCCACACATAGTTTATGGTCATGTAGGTTCCTTAATTTTCATGAATGCACGTGCCCTTAACTGTTGGTATATTCTCTATTGAAGTCTCATTTTTACCCATAGATGAAATACACTTCTCTACAAACTGTTAGTTTGTGGAAATTACTTTCACAAACTATTTTAATACCTCTATAGACTTCGTTTCTTTTTACATGAACCAACTTGAATGATTTGTTAACTGCTTTCCATCAAGTGTTCAGAGTGCATTGAGGACTACCTCTTATCCCACATACCATTTTTCATCCTAGAACAGACCTTAATTTATAGATAGTCTCTACTTCCATGGTATACATTTTCTTCCACAGACTGCTCCTAATTTCATGGACCATCTTTCTTCCATGTACCTCTGCTACCTCCATAGACCATCTTATTTTCAGAGCTACAGAGCCCTGAGAAACCTTCTTTCATGGAATTGTTTCTACGAACTACTTATCCATCCTCATAATCCCCCCTTGTGAACGACTTCATACTTTTATAAATTCTTCCTGAAGTATAGATATTTTCAAATGAAATTTTATCCCTTTAATCATATGATAAGGGATCATTATATTGAAAAATAGATTCGAAAAACCTTTTAATCTAATTTACCCAAATCTTTGATGTGGTACATCCTTCAATGCGTATTGTGATATACATTCCACATAGAACCTTTGTTACTTTGTAGAGGCCAATGAATTAACTAGAATAAAACCCTTTGTGGATACTCAAATCAAAGCCTCCTTTCGCAGACTATGAGCCTCCCATGATCTTCAAACCTCCCACAAATTATGATCCCCGATTGGAATTTTTTCGCTACGCAGTCTGCTTAGTGACCTTCGTAGTCTACATAGAATTGATATGTAGAAATATACCTTTTCCAAATATCATTATTAGTTCCTCATACCTCCTTTTGTGATATTTGAACTCTGTTTAACGGTACACACACTATGAACCCCTTTGGGAAAAACCATCCTTTGTAAAAAATACTCCCGATTTTGATGCACAAAAATCTAGAAAACACTGGGAAACTACACCCCCTTAAAACCTACTTCAAAAACACCAACCAAACTGATTCCTGATCTTATTTATCTATAAAAAAACACAATCAAACCCTAGAAAACAAAGAAGGTTCCATGATGGAAGTTTTTCGAACAGATCTAGTAGACCAATTTATAATGCCTCACAATGAGGAACACCATGTGAACCCCTCAAGTTCCTTCGATCGACGTCAACAAAGGTAAGGTAAAAGACATGTGATATATCAGAATTCTAATGTTAATGACTCAAACCCGGTTTCTCATGATACTAGACCAGGTAATAATTTTTGTAGAGATTAGTAATAAAAAACATTCTGATATTCCCTGTCAGATGTGCCCCCATATCCGACTATATTAATTGACCATGCGACTCAATCACAAGCACACTGTGTGTAAAACCCCGGAACTTTATCAATGGAAATTACCATCCTATAATAATGAAATATATTATAATCCACATAAAATCACATTGAAAAATAATAAAAACATTATAAATTAACAAATAATAAAATAATAGCCATTTCTATAAATTAAGAAACTTATACAGATGAAATAGTAACTCAACCCTTGGAATAATAATGTGACCATTATGAATAGTTCACTGACCAATAGAATAGTAACCAAACTTATGAAATTATAAATTAAATTAGTTATTTTATAAATAAAAATATGATATAATTATATCATAATATAAGTAAATAACTACTCCAAAAATGATAAATTAAATATTTGTATTTTTGTGAAAGAAAAATGATTATTTATAACATTATAATTAATATAATAATTTAAAAGAAAATATACATTCATTAAATACATGTCAAAATTAATATTTTTTTGTATTATGATTATAATATAATTTTATGTGACCTTAATTAATTTTTCTATGATTCAAAAAATTAGTTATAATTTTAAAATCAGTATTTTTAGAATAAATAATGATTTTGTGAAAATTAATTTTCCCAAATTTAGAAAATTATTTTCGTAAAATGGATTATATTTTTTAAATATAAATTTAAAAAAAAATTAGGGTGTTTTTTTGGGTTTTTTTTGAAAATAGATGAATTTCTGGTGAACACTGAAATAAAGTAATTTACGGTATAAGAAAAAACCATGAATTATTTAGTCATTAATGATGTATGATTGATTAAAGCTCCATTAGTTCAAACTGAAAAAAATATTTACTATACATAGTCATAATAATCATCACTACTGGCAGTCTTGATCCAAAATAATAAATAAGTGAAGAAAATAATCAAAAAACACCTCTCTCTTCCAATATAAATACCACCCTCGCTACCTCTTCTCTTAACACATTCTAAGACTTGGAAGCTACTTAAATTATTCCCAATTCCTCTCCTTAGTCTCATACCCATTTCTAGGGTCTTTTAGTCTCCACAAGAGGTAAAATCCAATTTCCCTAAGGAGGTTCTCATTGAGAAGAAGTTTAAGAGGTAAAATTCCCTTTCATTTTTTAATTTCATTTAAATTTATTTCCTTTCATATCCTTAACTCAAATACATATCAAAATGTAGAATGATAAATATAGTATATTTTATATAAAATAATGGCTTTATGATAATGGAAAAATAAATCATAAAATCTATTCCCTCTTCATTTTATTCTATAAACTAAGACATCTACTACAATTTGTCGATTTACCACCACCATGGATGATGTGTTTTTATTTTCCATTACCTCTTTAAAGTATAATCATAAATATAGATTTTTTGGTTAATACAGATTATTATATATTTAATTAAACATATTTTGTGTTTTTGGACCAATATTTATATATAATATTAAATAAGAAAACAACTATTGTTCATAATGATAAAACATTCACAAAAAAAAATTAACATTCATCATTAAATTTTTTTCTAAAGAATAATTCTCATTTCTATAAAAGAATTTAATTATTAAACCATTTAAAATTATAGAGGATCATAAAGATCATATAATTCTACTTATGCATTTTTTATTACATTTGAAAAGAACTCCCATAATTAAACTCAAGGGAACAGTTCATAAAATCATGAAACAAACGCTCCCGGAAACAATGATATTGAATCTTATAACCCATCCAAAAAGGCCATAAATGAACAGAATAAAATTATAATAAATGAAATATATATATAATAGGTTTTGGATTAATTAATTAATTGATTTAATTTTATTATCACGAACATTAAGTACAAGTGGAGAAAAATTTCAGATATAATGTAAGGGATTCTCTCCAAACCTCCATTTTTTCCTTTGAGGGATGATTTATATATCCTTACACCAATTTAATTATTAATTATTAGTATTTAGTCCTCAAATATATTATGTTTATGTTTTTTTCATATGTCCCTAGCTCAATTTTTCTTTCTTTGATGGGGAAAAACATGTTTTTATAAGGTTCCCTTATAAATTCCTCCTGATAAGGAATCCCGATTTAAGGGAACATCCCAAATTCTTACCCGTTTTCACGTGCACACCAAAATATATTTTAATCCCCCATTATTTTTCTAAAAACAATAATTTTTTCATTAAAAACTATCTAACTCAGATTCTGGTTTTATGAAAATAATTATTCTTTTTAACACAATAATGACTCTTTAATATTTTCCCTTAAAACGTACTAATGTGACTCATCTCTAAAGTTTCTTAAACACGATTTTTACATGTTTTTACCTAATTTGAACATAATTCATCATGATATATTCCTATTTTTTCTTATTAATGTCCATTTATGAGTTAAATAAATTCTTTCATGGACACTATTATGTTAAAACCTTTTTTATGCTCTCTGACATGATTACGATATCCATTTCTTCCCATTGGTAACCATTATGTTTCTATTTGATTCCTCATGTGGATGAAATATGAATGAACATGTTATGATGGATTCATCAAGATAGTACTCCAATGAGTTGGTTAATTCTTAGTCTCTTGATACATCATGTTGGGATAGAGAGTGAACCTGATTTCTTTATGGGACTTTGTCCTCCATGTGCAATGGTATTGGTTGTTAGCCTTGAATAATGCTTGTTTCATATTGTAGTTTGGTTAAAAATTCCTATTATTACATGATTACATGATCTAATGTTCTGTATTTTATGATTCAATATGTTTATTCACGTGGAATGCCTTTTTATGTCAGCATGTTATTCCTTCCAACCCATGTGTTGGGCTTTATTCCCATGTTTATTCCTTCATTGGGAAATTTAGCTAATCCCATTTATTAATGTATTTTCCAGATTACGTTATGTAGAAGTAAGGGCTCAAAATACATTAGGAGATTATTATGGATTATTAATATTAATGTTTTTTATTATAACTCCATATTTTTAATTTTATGCAACTAATTTTCCAAATACGATGGACATTACAATAATTGGTTTGTATTTCATGGTTAATTATGATTAAAATAATGTAATAATATGCGTAAAAGGGAAGGATCATTATAGTTGGTATTAGAGAAAGGTCTAGTAATTTTTTTGTGATTTGGACTAGAAAAATTTATTAATGAACCTCAGGATAATTCTATCATCATGGATAATTATATTGAAACTTAGGGAATCACAAGATATGATATACTTTATATTTTCAATTTTATCATACTATGTTCAATGTTTACTTTTTTATATTCTTATTATCTAAGTATTAAATCCCCCATAATCACACTTGTTTTTTCATCTTAATTTATGGAAATAGGAGAACCTATGCCAAAAATAAATTAGATAGGAAATGTGACAATTTCCATAATGAAATTCCAAATATGATGGGGATCTAAGTTGAAAATATCATTACAATAATAGAAAAACTTTCTCAAGTGATGAATAATAACTTGATTCAAGTATAATTCCCTCATTCTAATATAAAAGATCATGTTGTAGTCAAATCCTTCATGTGAAAATGGACTCCCAGGTTTAGTTGATCTTATGATCCTATCATTATTGAACAATGGATTAACTCCATCGAGAAGATATTATCTGTACTAAAGTTCTGAAAAGAAGAAAAAGTTCTGTTAGAGGTCTATTGTTTTGATGGGGAAACTGATTAGTGGTGGAAAATGATTGAGAACATGATGTCTAAGGAGTAAATATATTCCATGGAATGGGATTATTTCAAGAAATTTTTTTCAATAAATATTTTCCTCATACTTTATATATTAAGTTGGAGAGGGAGTTCGTCAGACTAAATCAAAAGGAGGAAATTTATATAAGGTCATATGAAGTAAACTTATCAATACTTGAATGATATTCCTTCATCCTTTTCATTAACACTGGAATAAAGGTGGATCACTTCTTTAGTAGACTAAATCCATGTCTATGAAAATAATTGGTGATTCAAGACGTTGAAAGATATAGTGAGATTATCCATTGTTCCCTTAAGTTTGAAATAGATATTGGATACTCTTAATGGTATCATGGTACAGAAGTTAAAAAGTTGAAAATGGAGTTTAATATGGGATGATCAATACAGAAATACCATCATAGAAAGAAAACCTAACATCCCATGTGTCAAATATCATGGTAAGAATCATATGGGAACTATCTAAAAGGAATCAAAAGATGATTCAAATGTTGAAGATATGGGCCTCTAACTAATAATTTCTAAATGGATATGAAGAATCCCAAAAATGTGGTGAAATAATAGAAGGTTTAGATCAACACTCATCCAATAGTGTAGTGTTTCAACTGTAATAAACATGGTAATTTTATTAACCAATTCCCCAATCTAAGTGTTTTTTGAGGAAACCAACAACAACAACTTCCAAGGAAATAATGAAGGGAATATGATATCATTACTACTATGTTAGAACCCAAAAATTATGTAGTGAGAAGTAAATTGGTTATTCATTCATAAATAGAAAACATATTATTGATTCTGGTTATATGAATTCTTTCATCTCATGAACTTTTAGTAGAACTGTTCAAACACCACCTCAAAATATACAGGTTTATTTATTTGTGAGAACAAAAATTGAGGAAAATATTTCATATATAGTATATGACTCCTCCCTTGATAATCTTTTTGGGCTGAACCTACCATTAAATATTTTCATACTTCCTCTGGTGTAGTTTGATGCTATATTAGTTATGGATTTGATATATTTATATAAATCCAACATCAAATTTCTAGAAATATATAACACTCTTCACATCCCGGAGTATCCTCAAATCATGTATAAGTGTATGAAGAATGAAGAATCTCCTTAAAAATCCTTGTCTCAGTTTTATATATTATTGAATTATGAGAAATCATATTCAACTCAAATGATTGATACAATTAAGGGAATCATGCACTATGAAATTCCCGTTGTGAGGGACTAAACTGATGTGTTTCCTGAATAATTTTCTAGTCTTCCTCCTAACTAAGATTTGTGTTCTCAATTGAACTTATTCTTGGAGATCTACATACACCAATGATACCTTATTTGATGGAAACCATTGATTTGGAAGAACTAAAGAAGCAATTACCGGATAATATGGAAAATGGTTTTATACACCCAAGTACTTCACTATGGGGGTGCTTCAGTACCCTTCTTTGATAATAAGGATGGATCAATGAATATCTACATTTATTATTGTGAGCTAAAAAATAAAAATAAATAACAAGTATAACCATACTCAGATATATGAATTGTTTGATCAACTATGTGAGGCCGAGTATTTCTCTAAGGTGGGGATTCGGTCCGTATATCACCAATTAATGGTGAAGAAGGAAGATATTCCTAAGACTAACTTTTGTAAAATGTATGAACATTATGAGTTTATAGGGATTCCCTTCAGACTCACTAGTGCTCCAGAAATTTTCTTGGACTTAATGAATAGAGTCTTTATAGATTACCTCGAAAAATATGTGGTAGTATTTATCGATTCTATTTTGATGTACACCAAAATAAAGAAAAATATGAGGAGTATTTAAATAATATGCTAAGAATTTTTTTAAGGGAGATACTATATGAAAATTACAATAAATGTGAGTTATGTATGGATTAAGTATCATTCTTAGGTCATGTAATCACCAAAAAAGGAATATATGTTGACCCTTCTAAGATATTGGAAATTAAAGATTGGATCAGGAAAAATATGTAATGGAGATCCATAGTTTCCATAGTCCCGCTAGGTATTACGAATTATTTTTGAATAAATTGTCATTATTTTCAAACCCATTAAATAAGATAAATTGAAGGGCAGTAAAATTTTACTGGACTAGTGAATGTGAAAACGGATCAAAGAGTTGAAAAGAGGCTTATCACTACACTAATACTCACACTAACAATATGTGGGGAAGTCTTTTTGGTTTAAAATAGTGCTTCAAAAATGGGATTTATCTATGTACTAATGAAAAATTATTATGTAAATGATATCTCTATAAGGTAGATGAAAATTCATGAGAAAAACAATCCCACACGTAACCTAGAGCAGGTTCTTGTAATCTTCACATTAATGATCTAGAAGAATTATCTCTATAGGGAGAAGTGTGAGATATATAATACTTATAAGATACTAAAATATATATTAACATTGAATGAAATTAATATATTCCAATGAAGACGGTTAGAGACCATCAATGATTATGACGCTCAATCCACCATCATCCGGGTAAAGCTAATAAAGTGGTGGATTTTTTGAGTAGAAAGGATCCTGCAACATTCTCAACAATGATAATTGAGAAGGATATAATCATCTTATATTTTTTGTAGGATGGAAATTGTAATTAGTAAGGAAATAACATAATCAATTCTTTCTCAAATGATTTCTCAACCATCCATTATGGAGAAAATAAAAAATACTCAAAGAAATGGCGTGGAAATTGAAAAAAAAGGTGGAACCTATCAGATATGGTAAATCCCCAATGTTTAAAATTGAGGTGGAAGGAGTCATAAGATTTTGGTCATGACTATGTGTACCATATAATATCGAGATAAAGAGAGATATTCCATATGGCACACATAGGTCAGTATTATCTATTCACTCAAGGGCCAAAAATATTTATCTATATCTATAAGAAAACTATTAGTGGGACAATATAAAGAATAATATCACTGAATATACATCAAATTGACTATTTTTTAAACATGTGAATGTTTAATGGAAAAAGACTAAGGGTATTATGAAACAATTACCCTTACCTACATGGAAGTGGGAAAACATCACCATGTAATTTTTCACTATACATATAAAGACATCCATAGAAAGTATTGCTATATAGGTCATTATGTGTCATCTTATAAAGACAACTCACATTATCATAATTTGAGAGGACATATGACTTTATCAACTTGAACAAATATACATATGAGAAGTGATGAGGCTAAATGGAGTACCACTATCGATTTTATCTAATCAAGATCTGATATTTAACTCTATGTTTTTGAAAAGTATCTAACAATCCCAAAAAATTGAGTTGAACATCAGTGAGACTTATCATTATAAAAATGATGGATAATATGAGGAATCTATTCAATAATTGGAAGACATATTGAGAGAATTATCTATGGACTTTGAAATAGTATAGGACCAACATCTACCTCTGGTTGAGTATTATTAAAAAAATGGTTTCCACTCAAGCATCCAAATGGATCCATATGAAGACCTTTATGGAAAAATATGTAGAACACAAGAATGCTGGGATGAAGATGGTATTTTAAGCTATAGGATTTGAAATGGTTAAAGAAATGGTAGAAAAGGTGAAAACCATTCAGCAACACATCAAGGAATCCCAATGTCAAAAGAAGATTTATATATAAAATCATTGAAAAGTCCTAGATTTTGAGTTTTGAGACATGGTATTCCTCCTCATATCTCTATAAAAGAGGATCATGATATTTGGGAAGAAAGTAAAGCTGAGTCCTACGTACATTGGCTCTTTTGAGTTTCTTGATCATGTCAGGGTTGTGGCCTATAGACCAGCACTTCCACCTACCATGCCCCAAGAACATTATGTATTCCATGTATCCCTCCTGAAGAATTACATACCAGATCCCTCAAATCTACTAAATCTGGAGGTGGTATAACTATATAATAGCATCTCATATGATGAGTATTTGATGAAGATCATTGACCATAGAGATAAAGTTATTTGTAATAACACTACTCACCTGGTCAAAGTGCGATGGAGTAACCATAAGTACGAAGAGGCAACATGGGAACTAGAGAAGTGATGAAGGAGAAGTACCCTCACATGTTTTCACATTATAATGTAAAAACAAAATTTAGAGGGTGAAATTTCATAAGGGTGATGAATGTAACAACCCAAAATTCTATTAATGGAAATTACTTCCTATAATTATATCATATATTATAAACCACATAAAATCACATTGAGAAAAAAATAAAAACATTATAAATTAATAATGAATTAAATAATATGAATTTATAGAAATTAAGGAACCCATACTGATAGAATACTAACTTGACCTTTGAAATAGTAAAGTGAACATTAGGAATAGTAATCCAGATAATATAATAGTAACCTCACATATGAAATTATAAACAAAATTTTAGTACTTTATAAATGAAAATATGATATAATTGTAGCATAGTATAAGTAAATAAAAATTTTTAAAATGATAAATTAAGAATTTGTATTTTTGTGAAATAAGAATGTTTTTTTACAATGTTATAATTAATATATTTATATAAAAGAAAATTAATTTTCATAAAATATGATCAAAAATTAATATTTTTTTCCCATTATTATAAGATTATTTTATTTAACCTTAATTAACTTTTCAAATATTCACAAAATCAGTCATAATTTTAATATCATTATTTTTGAAATAAATGATGATTTTATTTGAAATTTGTTTTATCATATTTATAAAATTATATTCACAAAATGGAGTCAATTTTTGAAATATAAATTTTTAAAAAGGTTTAGGGTGAATTTTTTGGATTTTTGTAAAATAGTTGATTTTTGGTGAATAGTAAAATAAGGTAATTTACGGTATAAGAAAAATACTTGAATTATTCAGTCATGAATGATGTATGGATGATGTAAGTAGAATTAGTAAAAACTCAAATTCATTAGTTAGTTTAATTAGTCACAATAATCCTCATTGTTGATAGTCTTAAGAAAAGATAATTAAGAAATGAATAAAATAATCAAAAAACACCGCACTCCTCCACTATAAATACCACACACCACCACCTCTTCTCTAAACACATTTTAAGCCTTGGATATTTCTTATATTTTACCAAATTACTCTCCCAAGTGTCTAACACATGTCTATAATCCTTTGGTATAAAAAAGACCAAACCCAATTTCCCTAAGGAGGTTCTCAAGGAGAAGAAGTTCAAGAGGTAAAATCCTCTTTTGTTTTCTTTTAGTTTCATTTCGATTTATTTCCTTTCTTATGATCTCCTCTCCTCCGTTTCAAAAAGAATTATTATAACTCTATTATATTTTATATACTAAAATTTTATTATGTTAATCAAATAATCCATCATAAAATCTATTCCCTCTTCATTTTATTATAATAATTAAAAACATTGTCCATGATATATTGATTTAACAGCATCATGGATGATGCATTTTAAGTTTCTATTACAACTTTCAAGGATGATCATAAATCCATTTTTATGGATAAAAAATATTTTAATATATTTATCATAGCTTATTTAATATTATATAACTATCATATATTCATAATATTAAATAATAAAACAAAGCTATTTTGTGATGATAAAAATTCACCAAAAGAAACTAATATTAATCACTAAAATTTTATCTAATTAATAATCATCATTTATGTAAAAAAATTATATATTTAACCATTTAAAATTATGAAGGAGGATCAATATCATATAATTTAACTTTTGATGTTTTTCTTCCATTTGAAAAGAACTCCCATAATTAAACTCAAGGGAACCAATTATAAAACCATAAAAATAACATTCCTAGAATGAAAAAATTTAATATTATAACCCATAAAAAAGGCCATAAATAAACTTAAAAAAATTATAATAATTAAAATAAATGTATAAAAGGTTATTAATTAATAAATTAATGTATTTAATTTGATTATCCAGAAAATTAAGTATAAGTGTATAACTATTTTGGACATAATGTAATAAATAGTCTATGATCCTTCTTTTTTCCTTAGAGTTACAGTTTATATCTCCTTACACTAATTTAATTATTAATTATAATTATGTAATCCTCTTAAATTATGTTATTATGTTTCATTAATATTCTCCTATCTCAGATATTCTTTATTTACGTAGAAATACCTTTTTTATAAGGTTCCCTTACCAATTCTTCCTGATAAGAAAGCCCAATTAAATTGAAGTTCTCAATTTTTTACCCATTTTTAAGCACACTCCATAGTCTTTTAAGACACCATTTTTTATAAAAAATATTTTATCATGAAAAAATATCTAAGTTCAATTTATATTTTATGAAAACAATTATAACTTTTTCTGATTTAAGGACTCTTCAATATTTTACATTCAAATTCACTATAGAGACTCATTTTTAAAGTTTATTAAACCCTATTCAATTTATGTACGTAATCTTTCTAAGACAGTAGAATTTAAAATCCTTGGTTTGTATTTTAGGGTAAATTATTCTTAAAATCATGAAATAATATGTGTAAAAGGAGAGGTTGATTATACTGTGATTAGATATGTCTATCTCAGACCCAACCTCATGCAATTAAAACCCATCCATCAGTTTTTTATAGTATAAAATCAACTCAGCTGAAGAATGTCTCTAGAAATAGCCTTGTCCCAGTAGTTCATCCAATGTCATATGTTGCACCCTCTTCTAAAGAGTGACTCTAAAATACCAAAAATATGCCCCTTTCCTGGAATTATGATGTGATAAAGCACCATTATTGTATTCTAAAAATACATTCAATCCTCAAGGATCTCCTAATGTAAAAGAAAATAGAAGAGGACCTTTCTAAAGGCTTGAAAATCCCCCTTTATTTTGAGGATGAGGTAGCTTCCGTTGAGGAATAATATATAGAGGAGGCCGATAAAGAGGAATCTAGATCCATTATATCATATTCTAGAAATGATAATGGTGTCACCATTCAGGGGAACATATGACCATTGTATATCATAGGTCAGTTCAACAACGTAGAAATATGTCCCTACCTTGTGGACATTGGCTCTGGGATCAATATCATCCCATCCCAAATGCTTTATAAAATGATAACATAAAGAAGAAGATATGAATCCATTACACCTAATGATTTAGGGGTATGATATGATGGAGTATAATCAGTGCGAAAAAATTCAACTGATGACTTAGTATGGTGGTCTAATATCAAACACCAAATTTATGGAAGCCTCATAGGATACTACATACAATGCACTTCTGGTAAGACCTTGACTTAATTTTCATGTATAATCCCACTATTCAAATCACTAGTTCCTAAAATACTTTTTGATGGTATAGTAGGGACAATCTAGGGTGATACATTCGCCTTTGACTCTTGTGAGGCCGACCATCTGGAAGCTAGATACTACAAAAGGGAGGGGAAGAAGGTCCATATGGATAGGATTGAGGGCATAAATGACCCTAGGGATCTAAAAAACACCACATTTAGTCCATTGGTATACTTGAAATATATATTTTCTCTCCTAAATCACTAGTAATATCCCATGATTCTAGACCCATGGGTTTGTTTCATTTTCACTATGAAAAATGACCACTCATAGATTACCTCCTACTCCTACAACATACAAGCATGAGTGATACCGAATGACCATATATCTGTGAAGAAAAAAGATGTTCACCCCATGGCCATAAATCATAATCATTACCACATGTTCCAAAAATAGGGCCGTCTTTATGAAGGTTAAATCAACACCATTTATTTATTATTTTAAAAGGAAATCACAATGAAAAACTGAAAGGAATTGGATCAATATATTCAGTGACCAAAATATCCAAAGAATGAGAACTCCTAATTGAAGAATATGTATCCTCCAAAGTAGATACCAGTATTCCCCATGGGTCAACTAGATTAGAATAATTTCCTCCTACCTGTGATCCTCTTGTATCATATGATGAAGATTTTTTGGAATTAATTCCACCATCATTTGGAGAGGGTGTCTCTAACACTATTGAAGTGTTAACCAAGGAGAACCTTAGTACCAAAGAAGATCTGAGTCCAACATTGATCAGTTCAACCATGTCTCTAATAGAGGATCAGAATTATGTTTCCTTCCTAAAAAAGTAATGAAATTTATTCTCCTCATTCTATAGTGAGATTCCAGGGTTGTCCCTTAGGTTTCCTTTCATCACCTTTCCCTCTAAATGATTCATTGTGGAATAAAATAGCCTCCTAGAAAGATGCACCCCTCTCATGGTGATATAGTCATGGCTGATGTTGACAAGATTATTGAAGCCAACATTATCAGGGAAGTCTAGTACCCCATGTGGATCACCAAAATTTTCTCATATAGGAAGAATAATGGGTATATTAGAGTCTTCATCAACTTACGTGACCTTAACTCCCATTTTCTAAAATATTATTTTATCCTTTCAGGGATAGAGCTATTTATTGATGCAACAACTGGGTGCGAAGCCCTCTCCATCATAGACGGATACTCTAGGTACAATTAGATCTAGATCCCCCTGAGGATGAAGAGTCCACCACCTTCATGGAACCCCAAGGGAATTTATGCTATAAGTCAACAAATTTTGGCTTGAAAAATGATAGATCCTCTTACCTATAGTCCACGAACCACATCTTTAAGTCAGTTCTAGAGACACTGGTACAATGTTTTTTGGATGATCTGGTGGTCAAATATTTCCATTTAAGGACCTTCCAAAGGATATTGAGAATGTTTTTGTCTTACAACACTCCTAACATGTGAAGAAAACCCAGTGAAGTACGGATTTTGGTCCACCTCAGGAATATTTCTCAACATTTTCATAATATATAAAGGCAATGAGATTGTTACATAAGAAATATTGGTTATCAATCAAATTCCTCTCCCCTAAAATTTTTGGGGGTTGCTAGGACTCCATGTCCACTTAGCCTAAATACATTGATTTATCAAAAATATGATTGACAAGTGTAATCCATTATTATGGATCATAAAGAAAGGACCCATTTTACAATGGGATGAGGAGTTCTATAAATTATTTGAGGATATCAAGTAGTGCCTACTATTACCTATAGTTATGATTCCATACACCCCAGAAAAGTATTTCGTCCTCTACGTGACTCCTCTGGAGTGGTCCCTTGGTTCCATTTTATCATAGAAAAATAATTAGGTATGGAAAATCATCCTATACTATCATAGATACATGATTCTCAACATGTATACCAGATACGCCCCCATCGAGAAGAGTTTCCTCATGATGGTTTTTTCAATACATAAGCTGTGAAATTATTTTCATCGTCACGAGATATATATTTTTCCCATGTAGGCACACTGAAGTATTTCCTCAATGACCCTTACTATTGAGATGATTGGTTCACTAAGTTGTAATACTAGAGAACATCGACATCAGATCTATCCCATAGAAGGAAATAAATGTCTAGGCCTTGGAAGAGATCATGGAATCACATTCGATAAATGAATAATCACCCATGAATGTTGATATTATAGATGAATCTATTCCTATAGTGGAATAGGTAGTTTAGTGATGGAAGATTCACATTGATGGTGACTCGCAAATCCCATCTGGTATAAGTCTCAATGACCCCATGCTCAACATGGTAGGCCTGAGGATTGTTTTCATCACTCTAGTATAGGCCATTTTTTCAAATGTGTTATTATAATAAGTGTTCACAAAAAAAATCTCAGAGTACCAAGAACTTACTACTAGCCTTGAGTTGGACCTCAAGATTGATGTCCTCTATTCACACATTAAGGGAGACTCCATGCCAGTCATAAAGGAGATCAATCCTCGAGTAAAACCTCTACATGAATGGGTTCAATGTAATTCTCCTATATTATATCAAAGAATATGGGATACCTTTGGATGTGAAATAGGTTCATGCTAGATCATGTGGCACCAAACAAGTAGGATTGAAGATCTCCCACTAAATCTAGAGGTTATGTTACTTATAGCCTACCATGGTTCATGAGTGAATTTAGTTCTCCAAGAGGTCTCATTTATTTTAGATTCAAAATAACTTGGTGCATAATATTTTGATGTTTATCCATAATAATAATTATTCTTGGACTTTTGTAGTGTGGTTACTCAACATTGTGGGGCTATATCTACCAGTGAAAACTCGATAGTGCTCATTCATTTTGACTGCAACATGATTCTTTTCCAAATTAAGAGAATATATTTCCCTCAAGGAAGTCAAAAACCAGTCTTTGATCGAGTTTGTGAGATCATGTATCATCCATCAGTTTGGGTGGCTCCTTATATTCTCACATAAAACAGCACCAAATTCAAAGTTTCTGAGTTGAAGAAATTTTATGCTAAGTAAAACATCTGTTCCAACCATACTTCTTGCTACGATGCGTAGGAAATGAGTAGATTGAGGTGTTCAATAAGACCCTCTCAAACATCTTGTAGAAAATGGTAGGCCAGAACAGAAAGAGTTTCCCTATTTAAGATTATAAGATTCCATGACAAATGGAACAAGTCTATCAATCTATGTTGTAATCCCTCAAGAAAAATAGGCTTCATGCCTTGCATTTAACAACCCATAATTTTATCCATGAAATTTCACTTCTTATAATTATGTCATCTAGTATAAAGAAAATACATCATATATATAACCCAATAAAACATTATCCTCATAAATGAATAATGATACATTACTCACAAAAATAAAATAACAAGAATGTGAAATATTATAGTGGAATAATAGATATAAAATAACATAACAATAATAGGAAAATTTTGTATCTGCTCTACCCACTAGAATGGCCGTACTCATGAACAAATCTATAGAAATAAAACATAATGTTAATAAAAAATATTAATATAATAGATGAATGTATATTTAACCATGTTAAAAAAATATAAGTGTCTGATGATTGGAATAAGATTTATTTATTGGAATAATAAACCCTTATAACTATTAGAAATCTGATCATTGGAATAGTAACCAAACCATTGGAAAAGTAATATGACCATTAGGAATAGTAATTTGGCCATTAGAATAGTAACCATACATATGAAAGTATAAATAAAATTTTGGTATCTTATAAATGAAAATATGAAATATTTATATCATGTAATAATTAAAAAATGTTTTAGAAATGATAAATTAAGTGATGTTTTTTTGTGAAAATTAAATGTTTATTTACAATTTTATAATTAATATAATGATTAAAAATAAAATTTATTTTCAAAAAATATATTAATAAATAAATGTTTTGTTATAATTATAATATAATTATATGAGACCTTAATTAATTTTTCAAAATGTCAGAAAATAAGTTATAATATTAATTTTTTTTTAAATAAATGATAACTTTATATATGAAATTAATTTTCTAATATTTAGAAAATTATTTCAAAAAATGTAGTCCATTAGTGAATTTTATACTTTTCAAAAAGGTTAGGGTTAATTTTTGGTATTTTTCTAATATAGTTGAATGTTTGGTGAATAGTGAAATATGACATCTTATTGTATTTAATATTATAAGTAAATAATTGAAATTTTAAGTCATGATTGAGTCATGTATGATGTATGTTACCATTATCTTGAACTAAAATTCTCCAGGTATTGTATTTAGTTACGGTGATCAACACTATTAATAGTCCTGAGCCAAAATAATAAGCAAATGAATAAAATAATCCATAACACCCTTCTCTTCCCCTATAAATACCACCCCACACCACCCCTTCTCCTCACACATCCTAATCATTTTTTCTTATCTAAGTTCTACCCAATTACCTTTACAAGACTCTTCTCTATGTCCAAGAGCTTATGTTCTTAACAAAATACCAAGCCCAAGTTCTTTAAGGAGGTTTTCAAGGAGACAATATTCAGGAGGAAGAATCTTCCTCCTTCATCTTTTAAATTGAATATATCTTATACCTTATCTATAAATCTCCTATTCACAATAGCATGATAACTCAAGTATCATATATATATATATATAATTTTATTTTATTTGTGTTTATGGAATATTCATTATCAAAATATCTCCTTTCCCCCTTTTATCTTAAAAACAAAAACATCATCCATGATATGTCGATCCACCGCCTTCATGTACGCCGATTTTTCATTTTCCATTACCACCTTCAAGGATGATAATAAAACCATTAAAAATTTTAAAAAATATGGTAAAATATATATTATAGCTTATTTCATGTCCTGAAATGAATATATATACATAATATTAAATAATAAACCAAAACTACTTTGCGATGATTGAAAAACTTCCAAAAGAAACTAAATATTTATCATTAAAATTTTATCTAGTGAATCATAATCATATAATAAAACATATTTTATGGGAATATTTAAAATTATTTAGGTATATTAATACAATTTCATTCCACTTTTGATGTTTTTTCCCATTTGATAAGAACTCCCATAATTAAACTCAAGGGAACTAACCATAAAACCATGAAACGAATGCTCCCATAACAAAAAAATTAAAAATTATAATTCACTTAAATTTCCATAAATTAACTTAATAAAATTATGATAAATAAAATATTTGTTTAATAGGTTATTAATTAATTAATTAATTAATTTAAATTTATTATCCATGACATTAAGTGAAAGTGAAGAACACATTTGGGCATAAGGTAAGGGATCTCTCTGAACCCCTAAATTACCTTTAGGCTATTCTTTCTCTATAATTAAAATAATGAATTTATTAATTAATATTATATAACTATTATAAATTCTGTTTATATGTTCGAGAATTATGTAACTAGATAAATTCATCCTTATTTAATGGGAAATATACTTTTAAAAATCTTTCCTTCTCAATTCCTCCCGATATGTAAGCCCAATTGAAGGTAACTTTCCAATTTCTTAACCATTTTCAAGCACACTCCATAAGTTTTTATAATGTACCAATTTTTGTCTAAAAAAATTCATTTTATCCTAAAAATATATCATAGTTGATTTCTAGTTTTATGTTAACAATTATTCCTTTTCTTCTTTAACAACACTTTAATATTTTTCCTTAAACTACACTAATGTGGCACATTTATTAAGTTTCTAAAATAGTATTTTACATATTTTAACATGATTTAAACATTATTTATAATGATATATGAAATTTTTTCTCTTATTAATGTCCAATTATTATATAAATCTATTCTTAAATAAAAACTATTATGATATCCGCATTAGTTATTCCTTATAACAAGATCATGATACATATTTCATTCCATGGGTAAACCTTATGTGTAATATTTATGATTGATTCTTTATGTGGAACACATATGAATGAACATGTTATGATGTGTGTAATAAGAAACAACTCTAATGCATTGGGTAATGTTTATTTTCATGAGATTTCATGTATGGGATTAGGGAGTAACCCTAATCCATTATGGTACTTTATCCATCATGTGATATAGTCTTGGAAGTTATCCTATGATCATGTTTATGTCATGTTATAATTTTTTTCCACATTCCTATTTTTCCATGTTCAAATGATCCAATGTTCTAAATGTTATGCCTTTATTTTATTATTCATGTGCCATAACTTTTTATGACATCATGTTATGCCTTCTAACCAATGTTCTATTCTTTATTCCTTTTTTTATTCCCTTACTAGGGTTCATAGCTCATCCCTTTTGTCTATGTATTCCCTAGGTTATCCTTTGTAGATATAGGATCTGAAATGAAGTTATGAGATCATTATGAAATATTAATATAATTATGTTTTATTATATTATTGTTTTTACAATTTTATATACCTTGTATTCCAAATACACAAGATTTATGATCTTTGGTTTATATTTGATGGATAATTATTCTTAAATTCATGTAATAATATGTGTAAAAGGCTAGGATTGTTGTATTTGGTATCATAGAATGGTCTAGTTATTTTTGGTTATTAGGTTCAGAAAACATTTGTAAGAACCATAGAGATAATTATATCGCCATGTATAACATATTTTGAAACATATGAAATCACATGTTACGATATAATTTCAAATTACACGATTATCATTCTATGTTTAATGTTTCCTTTTTATATAGTTATTAGTTAAGTATTAAATAACCATAATTGTATTTTATCTTGTTTAATGGCATGAAATATAAGATCCGACACCCACAATGAATGTAATAGGCAATATCATGATATTCCTAATCAAATTCCAAATTTTATGTGAATGGGAGCTCAAAACATTATAATGGTACTAGTATAAAAGACTCAAGTTATGAATAACAACTTGAATCATGTGGAATTTCAACCTTCTCCAAATAAATAAAAACTTTTATTCTAATCCTTTATGCAAAAATAGACTTCTATCTTTAGTGTATCTTATGATCCCCTCATCTTAGAAAAATGGATTATCTCCATTGAGAAGATATTATCTATCCTCCAATGCTCATAATAAGAGAAAGTTGTGATGGTATTCTATAGTTTTGAGGGAGAAACTGACCAGTGGTGAAAAATGATAAAGAACCCAAAGTCAAAAAATGAAATGTATCCCATGGAATGTAATGCATTCAAGAAAATATTTTTCCAAAAACATTTTCCCAAAACTCTCCACATTAATATGGAGAAGGAGTTCTCCAATATGAATATAAAGGAAGATGAGTCTATTGGATAATATGAGGAAAAAATCACAAGGAATTAATTGTATGAATCTTGCCTCGTCATCTTCAATTAAAGCATGGTGGGATGATTATTTAGTGTTTTGATACCAGGTATATGAAAACACTTAGAAATTAGGACTTTTATAGTTAACAATATATATTTTTGTGCCCTTAATGTTGAGATGTAGATAAGTGATTTTCAGTGGTATCATGGAATTAGAGAAAAGAAACATAATATTTAATTCTCTTCAAGAGGTCCAATAGAAAAATATTATGGGGGAAATAAAACCCAAAATACCACTTATCAAATGTGTGTGAAGAAGAATTATAAATACTTTCAAAGTGTTGTTCAATTATGGAAAAAAGGTGTAATAAGCTAGCCAAAGTGAAATTAATAAACCCACTAATGGGGAAGTGGAAAATAAGGTTCATATGAACACTATGACTATTTTTGTTCTTTAACTAAAAATAACATGGGAATTATGTGGGCTAATGCTCTATGACTCGTGTTGTCAGAGGAAATAAAAAACAACAACCTCCAAGGCAGTAAAGAAGGGAATATTCCATCACTACTACTGAGGTGGAGCCTAATAATGATGTTGTGATAGGTATGCTATTTATTCATTGAATAATAGAGAACATTCTATTTGATTCCAGTTATATGCACTCTTTTATTTAATGCAAGTTAGTATAACTATTCAAACATCACCTCAAAATATATAGGTTGAGTTATCTATAAGAACAAAAAATGGGGAAATTATTGAATCTAAAGTATATAACTCCTCCTAGGTAAATGTTTGCAGAATGAACCTCCCATAAAATCTCATATTACTTCCTTTAGTAGAGTTTGATGCTATATTGGGTATGAATTAGATATATTTATATAAATCCAACATCAATTTTTGATAAAGCGAGATCAGTTTTCATATACGGAGGAATACTCTAATTATATACAAGTATAAGGAGGAGTAAATATCTATTAGAATAATTATCTCAATTGTTAATATTATTAAATTATGAGAAAGTATATCAAGATCAATTTATTTAGTTAAATGAGAGGATCATTCTTAACGACATTCTGATAATGAGGGACTACATTGATGTGTTCGCTGAAGAATTTCCCAGTCTTCTTCTGGATTGAGAGGTAGATTTATCGATTGATCTTATACCTGGATTGCAGTATATATCAAAGACTCCTTACAAGATGACCACCATTTAATTGTATTAAATTAATAATTAGTTACAAGAGAACCTAGAAAGGGGTTTTATATGACTTAGGGCTTCACCGTCAGGTGCCGAAGTCCTATTCGTCAAGAATAAGGTTATATCAATGAACCTATGAATTGATTATCAAAAGCTAAAAAAATACCAATAATGAAAAAGTATCAAATTCCACAGATAGATGAATTATTATATTAACTATATGGGACCAATTATTTCTCTAATGTGGACCTTTGGTAAGTATATCATCAATTAATGGTGAGGAATGAAGGCATTCTCATGATTTCCTTTCGAATTTGTTATGGACACTATGAGTTCATAGTGATTCCATTTAGACTCACTAATTATCCAAAATTATTCTTGGACCTAATAAATGGAGTATTTAGATATTACCTTGAAATTGTTTTGGTAGTATTTGTCGATTACATTTTAATTTACATTAAGAGTAAGGAGGAACATGTGGTGCTTTTGAATACTGTGCTAATGCCATTTCTAAGGTATAAAATATATGAAAAGTATAGTAAATTAGAGTTTTGATAAAGGAAGTATCATCATTAGGGAATTTTATCACCATAAATGAAATATCTACAGACCCTTATAAAATAATGGCAATTGAGTAGAGGCCCAGACCACCATCTACAATGGAGATCTATATATTCCTAGGTCCAGCAAGGTACTACTGATTATTTTTGAAGAAATTATTATGATTATAAAACCCACTAATCTAGATGAATTATAAGGATGTAATGTTTTTCTAGAATGGGGAATGTGAATAATTCTTCAAAGAGTTGAAAAAGAGGCTTATCACATCACCAGTACTCACACTACTGATAATTGGGGAACTCTTTGTGGTAAAAATTAATGCTTTAAAGAAGTTTTTGGATGTGTACTTATGAAAAATGATAGAGTGATGACATACTCTTCAGGGAAGCTGAAGGTTCCTAAGAAAAACTATCCCATGAATGATTTGGATTTGGCCGTTGTTATCTTCGCATTGATAATATAGTAGCATTATCTCTATGTGGAGAAGTGTTAGATATATAATGATCATAAGAACATGAAATATATATTTACAATGAAGGAGATTAATATAAACCAGTGATCATGGTTAGAGGTCACCAAAGATTATGACTGTTCAATCCACTTCCATCCTGGTAAATCATATAAAGTAGAATATGGTCTAAATAAAAAATATCCTATAACTTTATCAATGATAATAATTGAAAAGTATTCAATATTATTTGATTTTAAATGGATGGATATGTAAATTATTAATAAAGTAACATCATAAATCCCTTTTAAAATGTTTTCTTGACCATCCCTATTAGGGAATATAATGGGCTATTAAAGATATGTTGTTGAAATTTTAAATAAGGTGGATATTATCGAAAAAGATAAATCCTCAGTGATGAAAATTGATGAAGAATGAGTGGTAAGATTTGGGTCACAATTATCTGTACCAGCAAATCTAGAGATAAAGAAATAGATTTTTAATGATTCACATAGCTCAACATTCTCTATTTACCTAGGGAGCACAAATATGTATCGAGATCTCTAAGATCACTATTTGTGGGACAATATGAAGATGGTTATTCCTGAATATACATTAAATTTCTTGATATGTTAGCAACTTAAAGCTAAAATACAAAATTCTAAGCTATTTATGAAAATATTACCCATTCCAATATGGAAATGGGAAAACATAACCATGGACTTTTCCACCAGATGTCTGAAGACAACCAGATAAAATAATGATATATGGGTTTTTATAGATTGTATTGTAAAGAAAGATCACTTTATTTCAATTTTATAGGACTTCTCAATTGATCATCTTTCATAGATATAAATTAGAGAAGTTGTGAGGCTATATGGAGTACCATTATCAATTGTATCTGATTGAGATATTATATTTACATTGAAGTTATAGAAAAGTCGCTAAGGTGATCTAAATACCGATTTTGAGCCATGTTTGAGTCATGGATGATGAATTTTCCCATTATCTATAACTAAAATTATATAGTTACTATATTTATTCATGGGAATCAATAATATTGATAGTCTTGAGAAAAAATAATAAACAAATGTATAAAATAATAAAAAACAACCCTCTCCTCCGTTGATAAATACCACTTCAAACCACCCATTCTTCTCAAAAATACTAAGATTTGTATCTTATCTAAATTTTTCCAAATTACCTTACTAAGACTCCTCCCCATGTACAAGATATTCTAGTCTCAACTGAAGACCAAACCCATGTTCTTTAAGGAGGTTCCCAAGGAGACAATATTCAAGAGGTAAAATCCTCCTTCTTCCTCTTTCAAATTCTTTCTTTATTATACCTTATCCCAAACTACCATATCTAAAACATAATGATAACTAAATTATCATATATATACTATAATTTAATTTTTTTAATGTAATATCCATAATAAAATCTCTTCACTCCCCCCTTTACCTTAAAATGGAAAACACTATCTGTGATATGTCGAACCACTACCATCATGGAAGATGATTTTTCATTTTCCATTACTACATTCTAGGATGGTCATAAAACCATTATATTGGTTAAAAAATGTTGTAATATTTATTTTTTAACTTTTTTCCTGTTCTGTAACTAATATATATACATAATATTAAATAATAAAAAACTATTTTATGATGATCATAAAACCACCAAAATAAACTAAACATTTATCATTAACATTTGCTCAAGTTAATCATACTCATATCATAAAGAATTATATATGATACCATTTAAAATTATATAATAATATTAATACCCTTTCCTTCCACTTATTGAGTTTTTATTCCATTTGAAAATACCACCCATAATTGAAATCAAGGGAACCAACCATAAAACCATGAAACCAATAGTCCCAGAATAAGAAAATTAAACATTATAACTCATTGAAATGGACATAAATTAACTTAATAAAATTATAATAAATAAAATAATTGAATTAATGTTTCTAAATTAAATTATTAATTAATCTAATTATATTTTCTAGGAAATTAAGTGTAAGTACAGAGCACATTTAGACATAATGTAAGGTATCTCTCTGAACCTCTAAATAACCTTGGGGTTATGATTTCTATCTCTTTAAACCAATTTATTTCTTCATTATTCTTGTATAATTCTTATAAAATCTATATATATGTTCCAAAATTATGTATCAAAATCAACTCAACCTTCTTTAATGGGGAATACATGTTTAAAAAGGTTCCCTTTTAAATTTTTACTGATAAGCAAGCCTGATTAAAGGGAACATTTCAATTTCATACCTATTTCTAAGTATGCTCTATAAACTATTCAATCAACCAATAGATTTTCTAAAATTAATCACTTTATCATGAAAATTTATCTTAGTTCATTTATAATTTTATACAAATTGTTTTTCATTTTTACCACATTAAATACTCTTTAATATTTTCCCTTAAACTGCACTAAAGTGGATCGATTCTAAGGCTCCTTAAACAATAATTTACATGATTTCACTTCAGTTAGACACCATTTATCATTATCTATACCTATTTTATCATATAAATGTTTAATTATGATTTAAATCTAATCTTTCATGAACACCGTTATGATATTCCCTTGGTTTATGCCATATGACAAGTCTATGATACCCATTTCTTTACATGGTTAAACCTTATGTTTAATACCTATGTTTGATTAATTATATAGAACACATATTCATGAACATGTTATGATGTGTTCACCCATATAGCTCTCAAATCCATTGGGTGAGGTTTAGTCTCATGATATGTCATATATGGTATTAGGGAATACACCTAATAAATTATGGGAATTTTTCCACCATGTGATATAGTCAGTAGAGTTATCCTCAACTTATATTTATTTAATGTTTTATGTTGCCTCCACATTCCTATTTTTGTATTTTCATATAATCCCATGTTCTATATGTTATGTTTCTATATGTTAATTCATGTTCCATTCATTTTTATGACATTTTGTTATTCCTTCTAACCCATGTACTATGATTTATTCCTTTGTTTAATCCCTTAATGGATTTTTTGATCATCCTATTTTTCTATTTATTCCTCAGGTTAGGATTTTAAAATTTTGGAGCTCAAAGAATGTTATGAGTTAATTATGGAATATTAATATAATGATTGTTTAATCTATTTCCATTTTTATAATTTTATGTACCCAGTCTTCCAAATACACTAAACTTTTTAATCCATGGGATGTATTTGATGGATAATTATGCTTAAAATCATGTAAAAATACATTTAAAACAATATATCCACTATACTTGATAACATACAGAGGCACCATAATTGGATAATGATATAATTCAATAAGAATTTTCTCCTATTATCCTTTATCCAGGGTGACCTATTATAGGCTCTCATAACACTGATGATAGTCAGAAAAAATCCACTAAAGTTGGATCCCAAATGGGAAGAACCTTATATTATTCATAATGTTTATTCCAAGGGAGCACACACTTCAATCAAGGCTGATGGAGAGAATATCATACCTCCCACCGACACAATGTTTCTTAATAATTACTTCTTGTAAATCACTATTGGTAAAAATAGTACAACCTTAAACATGGAATCTTGTTCCAAACAATATAACTTTAAACTAGGAGTCTTGTTCCAAACTCAATAACCATAATATATGTGTCGTGGTAAAATATATACAACCCTAAATAATATTAACTAGGGCCTTATCTTTACCACCTTAAACTAACATCATCCCCTTTTGTCCAAGTATTATGACATTAATCTTTTTGCAGCACTTATGGTCTAAGTTATATGACCATAAACTAGTAGTAACCATAGTCTATATTGTATTAATTTAAACTATAAAACCCAACATCCCAACACATGATGTTAATATACAGAATTTCCTTGTGTAATAAACATATCATTCCTTGCATAACTCATGTGAGATGACCAAAAAACAAACTTCCTCAGCACACATAGATAAACTGTAGTCTTACCATGTATAAAACCAAGATACCTTATGACATAATTATGAGATGACTCATTGTCCTCACAAGAGAGGCATTACCCTTGGTTCCTGTCTTCTATGATAGTTCTTTCTAGAACTATTTGGGCCTTGATTAACATTCCCATGAGATATATAGTGATGCATAAACCCCTTGTCTTCATGCCAAACCACAAATTCCCCATGAACCCTTCCTCCAAGGTAGGGAAAATAGAAATCACGTTAAAAAAATATTTGGCACATTGGACCCCGTTGAGGTCCAATCATTACATACTTAAACTATGTACAATTTATTCAAAGGTATTTATGTGGAACATGTTCTTGTATCACCCCCTTTCATGTTAAGATTTTTAGCTTTTGTTCCATGAAAATACCATTAAAAATGTACATTCCTCTAATTTAAGCATCATGAATTTAAACTATTTTCCAAATTTTTATGGGTAATACCTTATGACCTAAAACTTTGTGCAACTGGTTCCACGTATCATGACCATAAATAGTGTCTATTCACCCCTCATTCACATAGTTTTTTGATACATTGTGTTTCGTCATTCCAACTCCCCCACCAGTTTCTATAACTACGCATGGCTTGATTAACATTCTCATGGGATAAATAGTGATGCCTAGACCTCCTATCTTTAGGCCTAACAAAAAATTACCCCCAAACCACCCCTTACCTATGAAACATTGACCCTAACTTCCATTATGGGAATCATATTCAAGTATAATCTCCAACAATATTCCTTGACCCATTAGTTGGATGAGATTCTCTCATCGCCTGCCATGAGTAGGGAAGGAATGAGTGAAACAATGAATAAGACCGACCAACATCCTCATCATAAGATACTAAACTATATCCTTACCCTATAAAAATTTTAGTTTAATAATATCACAAAAATGAGTTGATTCAATTCCCTCACTAGAGAGGATATCCCCTAACCAACATTGACATTTTACCATGTTAAGTTCCATAACTACATACGACTTGATTCCCATTCCCATGGGATACGTAGTGACTCCCAAATATTATTCCCTGGGCCTTGTACACTTCATCAAATAATTATGGGGTCTTTAATCCCCCCTTATCATGATGTTTAGTTGGGTATATATTTTCAGGTCTTGTGTAAAAGGGGACCTCTTTGCCCCTCTATTCATGTCAGGTTATCTGCCATTCATGTCACACATGCCTTCTTTGGACACCAATACCCCTTGAGTAAAAGATGCATAAAATTAAACCAAAAATTGTCAATATTTTTTATTCTATATTACCTTAAAATAATAAGAACCGTAGTATAAGTTGTAAAACATTGAACTATAAATCCCAATATCCTCAACACATAACGTAAAACTGAATCCTTACAACATATAAAACCTGGATTCATCATATAAAAAATATGATATGAATGAAAACCAACATCCAAAAAACATGATTTTTAAACTATATACTAACCCCCTATAAAAAAGGGATACTTCATATGAAAAATATGAGATGAATGATAACCCAACATCCTCATCAGATAATGTTAAATTTCAGCCACACCCCGTTTAAAATCGGGATGCCTCATATGAAAGATATGAGATGAAAATACCAACATCCAAAAAAATGATGTTAAACTATAGCCTTAGCCTCTTTGAAACATTGATGAACCATTTGAAACATATGATATGAACAAATATCAAAAGTATTCATAAAATGATGTTAAAAAGTAATCCTTAACCTGTATAGAATCGGGGAGCCTCATATGGAATGTAGGGGATGATTGATCCAACTTACCCAGTACATAATGCTAAACTACAATCTTAACGTATGGAAAAAACATAGGATACTTTATATGACAAACATGGGACGATTAAATGTCTTCACCAGAGATAACAACATCCCACTGACATCATCATTATACCATGTTGAGTTCTAAATCTATGTGTGGATTTATTTCTATTCTCATGGGGTATGTTGTGAGGCTCGAATATATCATCCTGGGCATAGACCCACCTTTAATTTATTTTGGGGTCTTTCACCTCTCAATCAAACTTGACCTTCTCATACTGTAATGCTCATAAAGTTTGTTTGAGAAGATGTTGGAATAGCTCCCATGGCACTCAACATTCCCTACAAGATATTCCCAACTTCAACATTAACAGTTTATGTTTTCTTCAACTAGGATAATCATATAACTCCAAATATCAATGGGTTACCTGAAAGTAATGGTGCCTAGAAAAAATGGCTCCCCTACCATCCGAGTCTCAAACCTCAAAGGATCCTCTATAATAGAAAGTGGATTCTGTGTTTTGAACATGTTTAAAGGTCAATCCCACATTTTTCTCCCCATACTAACCTGTCAAAGGTCTAATACCTGTGTTTCAAACATGGTCAATAGTTGTTACCTGCACTTCAGGCATCCCCCATTTTCTATCTAGTTATTGAATGTCATTATCTATCCTCATGGGATTTGTAGGTCTTTCCCCCCCTTTTTGTGTTATCCCCTGCAAAAAATAGGTACTCCACACTACTCCTTATTTCTTGAATCAATCATCGATCACACATGATTAGTAGTTGGGAATTATTTTTCCTAAAGAAAGGATGAGTTGGACATATGAATCCATGGTCAGAACTCTAAAAGCATAAAATAGTCTCCCAAAACTAATAATCACAACATTAAAATATTTTCAAGTAGTCTTGGGAAGGTGTCATGTTGTGTCGGGCCTCTGTAGCCATCAATTAATGTCAGGTCACCTCTGTTCTATAACATGAACACTCCTTTGAGTCATGATCCCCTATGGTCTAGGAATTATGAATTTTCTTATTTTTAATTGGTCTAAACTCTATGGCCTTAAATGAGGAGGCCATATCCAAGCATTATGACCTTGAAAGTATGTTCATGTTGTCTCTGAGGTGATTTGTGTAGCAAGGCCTCCTAGGATCATCATTCATGTTGGGTTACCTCTCTCATATTCCACACATATCCCTTTTAGACACAAAACCTGACGGTCTAATTATCAAAATATTAAATTGTTTTCAACTCAACCCATTTTCGTTTTCTTGGTGTAAGTCCTCCTAGACACACCATTTCCATCAGTTTTGAACCATATGACGTTATATGAGATTTTTTAGAACAATCCCCATTTATGTCCAATCATTGAGACCTTAAACTATTTGTAGTTAATAGTCTAAGATCTATGTCCATAAACTAGGAGTCATGGTACGAGCATTATGACCTTAAACTATTCGAAACCATGTGGTTTGAGCATTAAGACCCTAAAATATTTGCAACGTCTTGGTCCGATTAGTATGAACATAAACTTCCAAACTAAAGAGACACATGATTCTTTCAGGTTGAAAAATATCATAAGGGAAACCTAAGAAAGATTTAGCCTCCCCCTCCAAGTTTCTCCTATGACATGGGTACAAAAAATAAGGGATAAAAATAATGAGGAACAAAGCTATCAATGAACCACTATAGACCCTGGGGAAATCCTGGTTGTGCTCGCTGTACCAATTAGTTAGGAAAAACTTTAGAGCCAAATATTATGCTTTTTTTACCTCAGAATATCCTATAGGAGCTACCCCCATTATGTTACCTAATTATTCCCCACAAACTTGGCTTGGTAGGTGTTATTTACATCAGTACACATTTCCTAAACACAAGATGTTAAACAGTATGACTCAACATCCCAATCACACAAATTTATACTATTTGGTACATCATCGTCACTATTTAATATTAAACTATGTTCACATCTCCCTCACATTATGATGTTAATCTAAGTGTCCATCATCTTTATTACTTGATATAAAACCATGAAGCATCTTAGGCCCTTTCCTGAGAAGCCTCTTTCCCCCTTCGATGTCTATCACCTACTGCATCATTCATGTTCTTCAACTGTCGCATGGAATCCAAGAAGATTATCCCCATGGAAGATGATTATAATCATTATTCAGAATGATATGCCCACCCAATGTTCTTAAACCATGGTGGTATAATTATGAGTGCGTTGAAATCCATCAGAACATTCAATCATTTCACCCCCACACTTTGTGTCTCCCTTGACTTGGATCCCCATAATCTTCCATGTCTGAATGGTTCATCCTAATAAAAATGGTTCCTATATAAAATGGATTACCTACCATCTCAAGAACACACCACAAAAGTCTTATGATGAAATTTTGAGATAGGTCCCATGTTTCAAACATGGTAAGTGGTCATCCCTCATTTTCTTGTCCCCATACTTGGGAAAATTATAATGAATTATGTGTTTTTAACATGGTTATTAGTTACCCTCCATATTAATTCTGCCCCTTTGTGTTATAGATCATGGGTGTCTCGATTCATGATTCATCGCCACTTTTTTTTGGGTAGAATTAAAATCCCCTAGAATTTCCAATTCGTGCACTAGAACACATTTAGAAAGATTGTTGGCTATATATAGAGTTTCACACTCCTTTCAAAACATTTTCTATCGTGACTCTCTTGATGATCGATATATAAGTTCAGACCATGAGTGTTCGAACCTTGTCTGGAACTCTCATATAAATGATAAATATTCTATTTTTTTCTTATTTCCCATAGTAAGAATGACTTATGTGGTATTAGGTATTCATTGTTGGTTATGAAGTTAATATGATTTTAGATGTAGAATTAAGATGATTTTTTAAAGCACATAATGAATTTAAAAAAATCATCCAATGTTTGGGTGGTATACCACCCATGTTGGAGGATCTCCTTTATTTTAGTATAATAAAAATTTACCTATGGATCAACCAAAGAGGCTGATCACTCAAGCTCAACCAACCTCAATTGAGTAGCCTCTAGAGTCCGCTGACAGTGTACCAAATCAACCGCTTCCTACTCAATGATAGGGATAAATTCTTTATCCCTGATTCAAAACTAATCCCACTAGTATCGGAACTTGGACACTAGATATTCTACCTCCACTACCTTTTCCTCAACTGATTCTAACTGAAACCTATGATGGATGATGATATCTTCTTGAGTAGTGATGATGTAGACTTTCTATTATGTCTTCCATTTTAGGCGAGTGATATTCTATTCATCCTCAGGGATAGACTGAGTTTCCACATCATTCTTATTATACTAAGAAATATCAAACTCATACAACTCATCACACACCCAATTGATGATAAATTCTAGAGATAGTAATTATAAGTTTCTAGTTACCACTCTTCCAGTCCCCCAACAAACTAGAAAATGGTGTAGAGACCCAACTATGTTTTGTAGTTTAGAGAGTGGGGTGCAGGTGATGAAATTTCACACACTCCTCCTTGACTTGTTTCAGAAGAGTTAGTTCTCCTTAGTGAAATAAAAACAATAATCCTCAAATTCCTAACGTGTAAAGGCTTCTACTAAGGAAAGAACACCAACAGATTAGTCTTTGAGTCATCTTTAGGAAGGTCCTTATGTGAGTTTAACCCTCAGTTCAGCTAAAAAAAATTCTTTACTAGACACCTCGCCTATAAAGGGATCCCCAACAACCTCATGAGGAACTTATGAGGTGGGCTATACCATCATATCCTCCTCGTCCACCTCCATCAATGGAATGATATTTTACACCTTAGTTGAGGCCTCAAATCTAGAATCCACTACTGGCAGAACATTAGAGATAGGTTTGGTCATTGTAGCCTCTTTAATCACCTCAATTGTTAGTATTATGGCCACCTCCAACATTGTGGATTCAGTTCCATCATACAACTCCTATGGAACTTCTATGGAAGGCTTAGCTACCACAACCTCCTTGACTACCATCGTCGAAGGCATGACCTCATCTATATCTACTTCCCTAGGCTCCCGAATCACCATAGATGGAAAATCTACAAACATGATTTCAATGATCATTTATAGAGTAGGTTCAGATCAAGTTTCACTAATAGGGCTTTCTAATCACCATTTTTCTGCCATTTTACTTCAAAACCCAACCATCTATTCCCTTGTCAGATCCAATTATTTTTGGGGGAATTTTTTAAAACCAAAATAAACATCCCATGGGAGAGGTTGAGGAAGGAATGCCCAGTTATTTAGAGATCTGGTCTTTTCCTTGTAAGACTTCAAAATATTTATATATATATTTCCATAGTTAGGATCCAAGACATCATGAAATTATGAGGTACGATGTGCCCAAAATTAATTTTATAAAAATATTAAAAATATTTTATTTTTTACATGTATGATAACATAAAAAATATGACATATCTTAAAATATTGGTTGGATAAGAAATATGAGGCCAAAATTGAGTTTGTAATGTCGTGTTTACCCTCACTGTTGTATAAAATGAGTTGATGTGGGATTTTTGGATCCCTCACTCATTGGCAGTGCATTTAACTAGATTAATTAATTATTAATTTAATTAATTAATTTTTTCCCTAAATAAAATATTATACATATATCACTATGACAACCTAACCTGGGCTAACCTCATAATTTTGAAATTTATTACGAAGCACTCCTCCCCCCTTTCCCTGATAGATCATCATAAATGCCGAAGAAATGACATTTAAGATAAAATCAAGATACAAAAAACACATCATCTTCTCTTAGATTGTTGGTAGATGAATTCTTCATTAACTATAGATTTAATATTAAAGTAGGACTCATCAATTGGTTTTGTTATTCACTTTTTGTTAAATGGTTGATCATATCCATCCTTTTTCTTGTATCTGCACCAATTGAATACTTTTCATGTTCTCATGTACATAAATTTAATTTATTTTAGTTGTTTTCTAATATATAATCCTATTTCATGATCAGTTGGCCAAGAATTCTTGGAATCAATCAATTTACCATTATTCTTATGCCTTTCTTCCCATTTTTCTTCACATTCTTCACCGGTTAGATCCTCACGGTCCCAAATCAACTTTTCCAAGATATACCGAGCTCAATTTGACCCTAAAATTCAAGGTGGATCAATGAAACATGAATGTTTTGATGAGTATTTAATTGATCTGGGATCACTGTGAGGTGATGATGACTATTTTTACGATCAAATGATGAACCTTGGTTGAACGGAGTTATGGTGGTGTGTAGAATGAGTTGAAAAACCCTCAATGACATCCGATGTACGTTTTCCAGTGTGCTATGGATGAGATCCCTCATTCTCAGTAAGATCCACCATTATTGAGTATATTATAGGCTGAAAATGAATCTAAAAGAGAAGATCCATGTGTGCAAAGCATATCTATATTTTCTGGAGAAAACCTGACTATAATTCATGTTCAATGAAGAAAACAAGGTGTGTATCCCCTCTCACAATTATTAGGGTTCTTGAAAAATTAAGAATGACCTGGTGTGTATCCCATCCTACATGTCATTTACCTGACTTCCCATTTGGATAACTCATGAGATGGGTTACATGTATGGGAACCCGTGTGGAAGTACACAGGGTCTGGTACACACTCGTGTAGTCTGATACACAAACATGGAGAGTAGAACATGGCCCTAGTCTCAGTTATCTAGGAAATTCCATATAGTCCACCTAAATGGTGTGTACTAATATACAGATAGAAAGATATGTGGTGAATAGGGACCTAGCCAAGCTGTGGAGTAGGACCACATGCCGTGTGCACTATTAAAAATTAGGCCTTTAACAGTGATAGAAAAAGGGAATTACTAGGGATATAAAATTACTTAATATATAATCTATGTTAAAGGGTTATCATTAACAACGCTCATAAAAATCACTAATAAATACCATATTTAATAGAATTAAGAAAATAACTAATAAAGGAGGCCTTTATCAGAATTTTTTAGCCTTGTTAAAGGGGGCCTTTATTAGTGTTATTTTTTTCACTATTAAAGGACACCTTATTAGTGTTTTTTAGCACACTTAAAGGCCCCTAATAAACAGTGCTAAAAAGGGATTTATAAATTTCCCATTGATCAAGGGTAAAAATTATTCCTCCACATCCCAAACCCCCTCATTTACAAATTCTTCCCATCCCTCCTTTGTGTCAACACTTCCACCACTCCTTTATTAGTGCTTCGGAGAATTCCATCCCTCCGTGCATGCCCCTTCCACCAGCGAGTTTCATGCCTGAGACCTCCAGCTTATACAACACTAACTTTTCCAATCCCCTATATAGTTATTTTTTATATTTTGTGATATATATATATATATTTCATTACATTTGTATCCCTATATTTATATTGTTTTATATATTATGAAATATATTATATACATAAATATGTTTAATGATTTATTTATAAAATTAAATTTTTATGAGTGAATATATAAAAAATATGTTTTTTTGTTATATATTTGATTAAAAATAATAGTACATTTTAAAAAAATTACATAAATTCAAATCCATAATGTCAATATAAATGTAATTTCTAGGAATAAATTCAGTTCGCACTAAAAAAGGTAAATAAGACCACCTCAAACGAGGATTAAAATCCATCAAATATGAAAACATTGGGGTACCATGACTAAAAAATTATTTTTGAATAAATTTAGGGATTTTTGGCCTTGAAATTTTTTACAACAGTTTACAAGTACCACTAAAGGCATAGAGCTCATCACATGCTTCGATTTAATAATTGGTAGATCCCAAACAAACACCCAGATCAAAAGTTATAACCGTTTGAATTTAGAGTTACACTTTCAACAAAATTCAGATCTTTTATTAATTTTTTATTTTTTAACTTCAAATTTTTATTAAATTACTATTATTCTATAATAATTATTAAATTTTTAATTAAAAATATATTTTTTAAATTACTTTATAAGTCATTTTCAATTAATATCTTATTTATATTGTATACATGCCTATTTATCCTTATCTAAAACATATTTAAGAAATATATGTTATATTTATATCAATATATATATATATATATTTATTAATATATATATTTTAATGAAATAATTTTTTTATAAATATACCATTTAACCATGCTCGTAAAAAAGTGATGATACAAGCCCCTTTTTTAGTGCTGATAAATGCCCCTTTTTATCAACACTTTTTTACTAGCACTAATATGGGGATTAATTAGCACTTTTTTACAAACACTGATAAAGGTACCTCTTTAATAGTTATTTTTTATCATTGTTAAAGATGTCCTTTAACATCACTAAAAAAAGAACTGTTAAGGACCCCTTTTATGAATGCTTTTTTCTAGTGCTGACAAAGTGGATTATTAACAGAACTTTTAGATATCATTGTTAAATCCTTATCACTGTATAAACCCAATTTTTTATTAGTAGTGGGTCCCCTCACACAACATGTCCCCCTTGAGCTCTTCAGAGAAAAAATTGAACATCTTCATTTACTTTATTTAGACTCATATTTTTTCCCAAAAATAGTCTATCCATAGTGTTTTCCATATAGAACTTGACAATAACCATGGTTTTGGATTTTGAGATATGATGAGGATTTTTTTGGGTATGAAAAATTATGAGGTGATTCCTGATGATGAAAATGGCCAGGCAAGATCATTACTATTGGTAATATATGCATTGAACAATGATAACATGATTAATATAAATATAGTGTCTTAAAAAATACAATTGACATGAAAAAATGAAGCGATGTACTCAAATAACTGGATCATACCCTATGAATCCCATTTATTAGAGATTTAGAGGGAGATAGAATCAATAGGATTTTTTCTTAACACATCTCATGATGAGATCCAACAACTTAACCACGAGCAAAAACATTTACGGGAGAAGTTCAAACTCATAGAGATCATGGCCCAAACCATTCATGCTGAAAAAGCTCATAAAAGTGTCACCACTACAAAATATACTCTTATGAAATTTTGGGGTGTATTAATGGGATATGGATGATAATACATGAAATGTGATTACGTACACAATTTTTTATTTAATAATAAATATATTTTCATCATATTATTGTTACATTATAAATGATTTTTATTTTGATAAAATAATACACAAAGAACATTTTTGAGGGAATATTCAAATTCATTTAAGGAAATCATCTTTATAAATTAATGCATTTTTTAAATAAATAATATTTTAATAAAATATTATTATTTAATAAATTTTATTAAATATAAATGATCACATAATTTTTAGGAAGTAAAAAGTAATTTTTAAAAGGGTCCAAAAAAAATTATTATCAAAAACAAAACATTTATTTATAAATATTGAATTTATTTTAAAAGTAAAAAAAATAATAAATTTAGAAAATTATTTAGATAATATTAATGTAATTTTTGGAATTAGAACATCGAAATTATCCAATGGTAAATTTTTCCAAATTTTCTTAGATATTTGAACTTTTGGGTAAATATTTTGTACGGTATAAATACAATTTTTTGGATTATGAAATCATAATGACCCCAAAGTGATGTAATAAATACACTTTTTTAATATAATATTTCTTTATGTTTATTTTATTGATTTTACAAAGTTATTTTGAATCCTCCAAAACCGTTAATATATTTTATGATTTGAAAACCATTTCATTAGGAGTATGACTCACCTCCAATCAACAAGGCTATTATTTTATCATGTTCGGACCTTGTCCTTATAAAATAATGAGATCAACTACCATTTGGTAAAAAATACTGGAAAAAACCATGGCATGGTTTTTGGTTTTTTTTATTTTATTATGTAGAGTCCAAAACCTAAATAATAATAAAATCCCCCTCATTTCTTATATAAACCCACCCAAGATCACATTTATATTAAATAAAAATCTTTTAGATCTTCCATACTCTTAACAAAACACTTTACAGTCCTACCAAGTTCCCCCCAAGCTCTAAGGAATCCCCTATCAAGCATTTGGAGTAACACACTCATGTAAGGGATTTTTCTCTTCTCATTTCCATTCAAGCACTTCTTTTATCCTATGCCTAAAAATATTCATTTGATTATGTAGGAATATGTTCTTAAATATTCCACATAACATACATTTAATTTATAAATAATTATTTCCCCCTTTCAATATCATTAGGCCTCCCATGACCCTTTATATACACCTGTTACCATGCCCAAATATAGTTTGGATTCTTTTCTTTATTCACGTTTTTTAATTAACTTTTTCCTTCAATTTCCAATTTATAATGTTGGTATGTGTTTTTCTATATCCCTATTACTGAAAATTTGTTGTCGATGTGATGAGAGAACCTATTTTCTCTCATCGACTCATTTTTATGAATCTTTATGTGACGTCATTACTGTTCAAATATTTCACAATTATTTTTCCATGCCAGAACAATTGTGTAGTGAACAACATACCCATTTTCTATCAAGGGTGTTCAAAATTATGAACAAATACTTTTTTTTATTGAGAAATTAGAATATATTTATTAAAAACTCCTTGATCATGGAATAAAATATTTTGGTTAATTAATTCATTTTGTTTGATCTATGTGGGACACTTAAGCATAAGAATGAAATGAACGAGATGAGTTCACCCAGAATTATATAGCACTCCAATGCATTGGGTAAAGTTTAATCTCATGGGATGCCATATTAGCATAGTTATTGAACCTAATACCTTTATAAAACTTTTTACACCATGTTTTCTTGTCATTTTATCCTTGACCTATGTTTATGATGAAGTGTTTTAAGTTGTGGCCATATATCTCATGTTAATATTATCGTGCTATATCATGTCTCTTTATTCATGTTTATGATTCCTTCTCTTTCGATTCCCCATTATTATTCCTATTTCCTAACATGTATCACCAAATTCCATGTTTACTCCCTTGATGGGATTTATAGATCACCCCTTTCTTTTTTCCCCGGGTTATCCCATGCAGTTTTAAAAGCCATGGATTTTTAGAATCATGTTAAGGATGTTTTCAATAATGTTATTGTATACCATGTTTCTGATGTTTTGATATGTACCTAATTACTATTGTCTCAAAGGACTTCTATTTTTATTCATTTTTTGATAATCCCCCTTTTAGGTGTTCAAGGGGAACCCATACATGGCATGTAGGCTTCGTGACATTACATAACCCGTAGGTCCTAGAAAAATTCATTCTGAAAATAACTACTTGGAACTGCTCCTCCCCAGCTTCTATATCATGATGTGATCTCTCCACCTTCATATCTAGATTCGTCTAGGCTTCCCATGCATACATAGGATAGTCCCAATGGAAATAAAATACACTATATTTCTTCCAAATCCATTATCATAGGCTATAGTGAAGTTTCCTTCATTGAATCCTTATATAGATTCTGCTCTTTGTAGAGTATGTAAAGTCCATTAAGAAAACTTTTATGTGGCCTGAAATCATAGAGGTGGCCTAAAGGACTTTAGGTGGCCCAAAGTCCTTGAGGTGGCATGAAAGATTACTGCTCCGATGGCCTTGGGTGGACCGACGAGCTTAAAGGACCCGAGGACCAAACCAGTGGCCCGAAACCCAAATGGACGAATAGTTATGGCTGCTATAGAATTGAACAATACTTTCTCTGGTACCTAATATAGTACCTGATACAATACCTACTATTGTATGACAACAGTAACCCAAAAATTATGTATCTTCCCAATTTGATCTCGGGTATCTTGGATACACATTCCGAGTCATCATCGACTAGGCTGAGGCTATTGTGCATGATATGTACCTAATTACCAAAGAAACTAGACATATCGATCTTCTGGTTTTTATTATGTGTACATTAATGTGATAAATCATGTATTAATGTGGAATAAAGCATAGGGTTGTTATAGTTGGTATCAAAGAAAAAGTTTATTTATTTTTGGAATTAGGATTAGAAAATTATAGTAAAATCCTTCAGGATAAGACTAAGTATAAGAAAACAAGACTAAATTTTGGTTAGTATATAGTAAATGGTTTATCAAGAAAATAAGTCCCAATATAGATACTATAAGTGGACGTGATTCTGGCACAGATTAACCTAGGGGTAACAACTCTAACATGGTGTGCGGGGCCTGACTAAATGTAACCTAGTACATGACAATGACCCTTATTGTAAACCTAGTTTGACACTCTTAGGTGATATTATTTGGTAAATTCATAATCCCATTTTGAAACATTACTAAGGGATGAAAAAATAATTTTGATAATAATATATCTTATGAAATAAATCATGGATAATATAGACTAAATCCACGAAATTCATACTCTAAGAAATAAATGTAATTTATAAGTGATCCTTTTAAGGTAATTGGATTCCCCTTTATATGTTTAATAGTTTAAAATACTAATCGCTAATTTTCATTTCATTCTATCCAATGGATGGTAATATTAGGAATCAGCTAAAAAATAAATGCAACAAGAAATGTGAATAGTGCCCAAACATGATTCCCAACCAGATGAAAGCATGATTCACAAACTGTATGAAACTAATCTCTCAGCTATCTCAGGAAGTGAATAGAAACCTAGATTAGGAGGATCTTCCAAATCTACCTAATATAGAACAAGATACAATTTATACCTTCATGCACCAAAGAACTCTGACATTAAAGGGGTTATCCTACACCTTAATCAAGAAATAATGGATGAACTCCATTGAGAATATCTTCTCCATCGTTTCATGTTTCGAACAAGAAAAGATTCTACGAGCTATTTATCATATAGAGGGAGAATCAGATAAGTGGTGAACATTGATCAAGAATATGAACCATGAGTAAGAGATCAAAGTTATGGGGTGGAAGGAATTCTGATTTTTTTTTCAATAAATATTTTCCTCACACTCCCTGTCTTAAAATTGAAATATATTTCCTTTACCGTAAGTAAAAAGATGACGAATCTATTGGGGAGTATGTAGAAAACATCACAATACTTGAATGACATGACTTTGGATTTGTCGTTACCCTTGAATTCAATGTTGACTACTTCTTTGTTGGGATAAAATCTCATCTACAAAATCCCTGACAATCCGAGACTTTGATAGCTATGTAGATATATATATTTTTTGTTTTCCCTCAAAGTCAAAATAGAGATCAGTGAATCTTTAGGGTATCAATGGGATAAGAAGTGTAATTTTTAGATTAATTTTGGTAGTTCTATGAAAAAATATAAGAGTGACATGAAATTTATACATCCCACTTGTCAAAGGTGCATAAAGAAGCACCCTGAAAATTTCCTTGGGAGAACGGGGAAATGTTGCAAGCCTTGGAAGGAATTTAACCTAGATAACTATTTCCAACCCGAGAAACCCATTAATGGTAATGAGGAATGGAATGGTTTTTTCAACCCTTAGAAAAATTTTCATCACTATAATAGTAATTAAATAGATAACTTTTCAAACCAATTCAGTAATCCAAGGGTTTTCAGAGACAACCAAAAAACTCAAAGGTAGTAAGGGTGATCTTTTTTCATCATAACTTTTGAGGTGGATCCCAAAAATTAATTGGTGATAAGAACACTAGTTAATTATTCAATAATATAAAACATAATATTTAATTCCACAAATACACATTACTTGATATCCCAAAAATTTATTATAACTATTCAAACCCCAACATAAATCATGGATGTAGAAATGTCGGTGAAAACTGAAAATGGGGAAATTATTTTTATCACGAGAAAATAACTCCTCCCCTATTAAAATATGTGGGATGAACATCATATAAAACCTTATTATACCCTCTTTGGTGGAATTTGATGAATATATGAGAATTTATTGTCTTTCCTTGTATATAGCCATCATAAATTTCCCCAAAAAGAAAATCACTATCCGAATTGAAAATTGACCCTCGATTATATACAAGTGAGAGGAGGAGGGAGAATCTTTATTTGAACCAACATATAAATCATGAATATTATTACCATGTGAGAAAGTGTATCTATCTCAAATTGTTGATTCTAAAGAAATAATTATCCATGAAGACATGTCCATTGTGAGGGAATATGTTGATGTGTTTCCCAAGGAATTGTCTGGTATTCTTCTAGCCGAGGGGTTGAATTTTCAATCCTGATTATACTTGGGGAATTTCCATTATCCAAGATACCATATAAAATGGATTTTTTGGAATATGAGGATCCAAAAAAACAACTATAGATGAATTTGGATAAAGATTTCATACACCCAAGTGCTTCACCATGGGGTGCATCCATTCTCTTTGTTAAGAAGAAGGATGGGTAAATGCATATTTGTATTGATTATCATGAGCTCAGAAAGATCATGATAAAGAACAAGTGTCATATACCATAGATTTATGACTTGTTTGATCATCTACATGGAGTACAATACTTCTCCATGGAAGATCTATAATCTTGATATTAACTAGTTAAGGTGAAGAAGGAGGATATCCCTAAGACTACTTTTCTTAAAAGGTATGAGCCCTATTAGTTCATAGTAACTCCATTAAGAATAAAAAATTCTTCATAAATATTCATGGATGTGATGAAAAAATTATTTAGATATTACCACATCACATTTTTTTGTAGTATTTATAGATGATATTATATTATACTCCAAATCCATGGAGGTGCATGAGGAGAATTTGAGTACTGCGCTAAAAACCATGAAAAAGTACAAGCATTATGACATGTACAAAAAATGTGAGTTCTGGTTGATGGATGTCTCATTACCAGAGAATATCATTACAAGAAACAGTATATTTATGGACCCTTTAATGAAAATGTGATTGATGGATGGTCGAGTCCAACATCTATGACAAATATCTGTAGATTCTATGGTTTAGCTGGGTACTATCATTTATTTTTGAGGCATTTGCCATGATTTTCAAACCATATAACCAAGATAACTAAGAATGGATTCAAGTTTTCTTGGAATCATGAACGTGAACAGAGATTCGAGGTGTTAAAAAAGAGGTTTATCACTACCCCAATTCTCACACTACCCATAAGTGGGGAACTTTATGTGGTATTTTAGTGATTATTCAAAGAAGGGTGTGGGGTATGTGTTGATGCGGAATGACAAAGTCAAAGTCTATACTTCAAGGAATTTTAAATTTAATGAAAAGAAGTACCCAACACAGGATTTGGATTTGGATATTGTAATATTAACTTTTAAAATTTGGCAGAATTATCTCTATGGAGAAGTGTGAAATATATATGGATCACAAAATACTCAAGTATATATTCACATAGAAAGTGATGAATATTCAACAATAAAGATGGTTAGATCTGATTAAAGACTATGAATACTCAATCCACTAAAACCCTGGTAATGTGAATAAAGTGGAATAATCTCTAAGTATAAAGGACCTAACAATTATATCATTTATGCGAATTGAGAGGGGTCTAATCATCTTAGATTATGAAGAGATGGATATGGGAATCGTAATAGAAGGAATACCATCAATCCTTTAATAAATTATTTTTCATATATCCTTTATGGATAGGTTAAAGGATGCTTCAAAAGGTGATGTGAGAATTCCTAAGATATTTGAAAGTATAAGGAAAGGGAAATCCTACGAGTTAAATGTTAATAAAGAAGGATTTTTGAGAATTGGGTGATGAATATGTGTACCATAAAATACTGAGTTAAATAATGAACCGTTGGATGATTCACATAGTTTGAATTTCTCCATTCTCTCAGGAAGAATAAAGATGTATCAATATATTTGAGAGAACTATTGGTGGGATAATATAAAGAAGGATATCACTGAAACTATATCAAAGTTATTGTTATGTCAGTAAGTGAATACTGAAAGAATGAAGTATAAGGGGATCATAAAACAATTACCCATACCAACATGGAAATGGGAAAAAATAACTATGGAATTTGTCACCAAACATTCGAAGAAATTCAGGGGAAACAATGTTGTATGGGTTATTGTGGATTGTCTTAAAAAGGAATATCACTTTATTGTAATTCGACAGGATTCATCCCTGGATCAACTTGCATGGATATACATCAGAGAAGTGGCGAGGCTTCCTAGAGTACAACTATTGAGTATATCGAATCAAGATCCAAGATTTACCTCAATATTCCAGAAGATTCTCCAAAACGCTCTAAATAATAAGTTGATATTTAGCAAATCTTATCACCCTTAAACTGATGTCCAATATGATGGTACAATCTTGACACTTGAGGACAAATTACTTCAAAGGATGATGGGACCATCATCTTCCTATTGTGGAGTAATCATATGACAATAGTTTACACTTAATAATCCATATGTATCCATATGAATAAATTTTTGGGAAGAGGTGCAGACCACCTACATGTTGGGATGAATTTGGGGAACAAAAACTACTAGGTCATGAAATTGTCAAGAAAATTACGAAAAATTTTAAGACCATTCAGCTGCACAATAGGGCTTCCAAGAGTCGATAGAAGAGCTATGCTGACAATTGTCAAGGATAAATAGAGTTCTATGTTAGAGATATGGTATACCAGTTAATATCTCCTTGTAATAGAGTGATGAGATTTGGGAAGAAGGGAAAGCTTAGTCTAAGATACATTGGCCTCTTTGAGATTCTTGATCGCATCAGAGTGGTGTCCTACCGACATGCACTGCCACCTAACCTATATAAAGTATATGATATATTACATGTATCCCAATTGAGAAAGTACATACCAAATGCCTCAAATGTACTCAATCTATAGGTGGTACCAATGAATAATGATCTTTCCTATGAGGAGAAGACGGTGAATTCCTTATATCATTGATAAAAAATTCTACCAAATAAGACAATGCACCATGTCAAAGTGCTATGGAGAAACCACAAGATTGAAGAAGAAATGTGGGAAACAGAGTAAGAGATGAAATAGAGTAACCCTCATCTATTTTATTGTGGGGAAAAATTTCAATGGAGAAATTTATTAATGGGGGAAGATTGTAAACACCCAAAATGTTATAAATAACATTTCCCTTTCAATTTATTTAATTATTTTATTATGTAATACGGTTATAGAAAACACATTAAATTATTCAGTATTATTATAACCTATGTAATTAAAATTTTAATTAAGAATCATTACCATTGGTAATATATCCATTGACTAGGGAGAACATGATTAATATAAATATAGTATTTTAATAAATCCAATTGACATAGACAAATGAAGTGATGAACTAAAACAATAAGATTATACCATATGAAGACCATTTACCGGAGCTTTTTAAGGAGATAGAATCACCGGTATTTTCTCTTAAACAATCTGATTCTAAGATCCAATAACTTAACCATGAGGGAAACCATTTGTGGGAGAATTTTAGGCTCATAAAGATCATGGCCCAAACCATGCATGCCGAACCACACCATGAATGTCTCACCACTGTGCCCCATACTCTTATAGATTTTTTGGGTGTATTAAATGTATATGTATGAATTTACTTTCAATAAGAGTATTTACAATATTTTTTAAAGAATAATAAATATATTTTGATCATATTATTGGTACTTTATAAATGTTTTTTATTTTCATACAATAATACACAAACAAAATTTTTTGGGTAATATTCAAATTCAATTAAGGAATTTACTTTGATGAATTAATGGATTTTTAAAATAAATAATAATTTAATAATATAATATTATTAAATAATTTTTATTAAATATAAATGATCATATAATTTTTATGAAGTCAAATGTAAGTTTTTATGGGTTCGAAAATTATTATTGTCAAAAACCTAGAATTTCTTATGAAATGTAAATTTTATTTAAAAAGCGAAAATTAAAATATATATAAAATTATTTAGATAAAACTAATTTAATTTTATAATTAAAGCATTGAAATTATACAATGGGGAATTTTTCATAATTTTCCGAGACACTAAAATTTTTAGGTAAAAATGAAATGCTGTATAAATATACTTTGTGTATTATGAAATCATAATTTTCCAAAATTTATGTAATAAATACCAAAATGGGAATAAACAATAAAATTTACATTTTATATTTAAAATAATGTTTTTTTTGATTATTTGAGTAATTTTTTAAATCCCTTATCAATACTCCAAAACCATTAAAATTTTTCAAGGTTTTAAAACCATTTCTTTAAGAGTATGAATAACATCTACATAAGCAAATGTATTAATTTATTAAGTTTATCCAAATTTCATATAAAATATTTATAAACACTCCAATTTGGAAGAAACCATGGTTAAAAACCATGGGATGGTTTATGGTTTTGGTTATTTTATTATGTATATTCCAAAACATAAATAATAAAGAAACCCCCTCATTTCCTATATACACCCACCCACGATCCTATTTATCTTCACTACATATCCTTGGAACACGTCAATATGCTTCCCTACACTATCTATAGTCCCTCCAAGGCTACCCCATTATCTAAATAAGTCCCTCCCAAGCATTTTCAGTCACACACTAAAGTAAGAGATTTCCCTCTTCTCATTTCTATTCAATATTTTCTTTTATGTTATGTATCTTAAATTTAATTTAATTTCATTGGAATATATTTTTATATATTCACCTTAATATACATTTAATTTATAAATTATTATTTACCCATTTCACTATCATGAAGCCTCCCATGATCCTTTATGTACACCTGTTACCATGATGAAATATAGTTAGGATTATTTTCTTTATTCATTTTTATTTATTAACTTATACCTTCAATTTCCAATTTATAATATTGGGATATGTTTTTACATGTCCCTATTACTAAACATTTGAATTATATATGATAAGATACCAACTTATCTCTCTTAAACCCATTTTTATGAAAATTTATGTGATACCGTTATGCCCACAAAATTGCACCATTATTTTTCCATGCCAAAACAATTATGTAGTGAATGACATACCCATTTCCTAACAAGTGTGTTCACATTTATGAGCATATAATTTTTGAATGGGGACTTAAATATAATTATTCCAAACTACTTTATCATGGAATAAAATATGAGTATGAATGAATCTAGGTTGTATGATCTATGTAGTACACTTAAGCATGATAATGAAATGAATGTGATGGGTGAGCCTAGAATTATATAGCACTCCAATGAATTGTGTAATGTTTAGCCTCACGAGATGTCATGATGATATATGGAGGGATATTGATTCGTTTATGGGATGTTTTTCACCATTTTTTCTCAACAGTTTAGTCTTGACCTTTTTTTATGATATCCATTTAACAAGTTAATATTATCATGATATATCATGTCCCATTTTTCATGTTTATGATTCATACTCTTTTTATGCCCCATTTTTATGAATATTTTATAACATGTATCACCACATTCAATGTTTATTACCTTACTATTCTTTATAGCTCACCCATTTCTTATATTTTCCCTAGGTTTTCTCATTCTCTTTTTAAAATCCATGGAATTTTAGAAGCTTGTTATGGAAGTTTTAAATAATTTTGTTGTATCCAATTTTTAAGATGTTGTGCTATATAACTAATTCATAAAGACACAATACATATCAATATTATAGGTTATTTTATGTGTAATTTAATATAATAAATCTTGTATTAATGTGAAATAATAAACATGGTTACTATAAATCCAGGACTGGTTCAACTACACCCCATGTATCTGTGTGATGGGTACCACCAACCCTTGTGTCTACCCACTTCGCTTCAAGTGTTTCCTTGGAATTTACCCTACTTGTTTCTCCTAATCATAGGTACCATAATTTATTTTTATCCAAATAATAGGAACCCAACATTGGGCCTTCTAATTTCCATTAATATATGGTAGTGTCTACACCATTCCTCCCTCAAAGGGGCACATGAGTGGTGGGAATGTAACACCTAAAGTAGGCATCACCGAGGGAAACAAATTACCAATATCAGAAGAGAGTCATTTTTCTAGATCTTTTTTCTCTCTTTGATATTATACCCATAGGGTTTAAGCCCCGTAAATGTTTGAGCTGCACGGTGTAAAAATGGCTAGCTCCACATTCTAGTCGTATGATGTTAAACGAAATGACAAGATCCTCATCACATGATGTAAAATTGTATCCTTACCCTTCATGATTATAAAAGGATTCCCCATGTAAGATCATCATAGGATGTAACTCCTCTACCTATGAGGGATGATACCCTTCTAGCAACACCCCCAGGCATATTTCATGTGTATTCCCCACACCATCCCTTGTTGAATCTCCTTCGATGACATATGCATCATTACTGGTTGATGTTAAACTACATGGACAGTCCTATCACGTGAACTTAAACTGCCTCAACAAACTACATGGGTTTTGATAACTATATAATGATATAGAGTGTATGATGACTCCATGAGGATCAATCCTCATAACTATCCAAGTGTGAAATCTTTATCCTTGGGAGAACACACTCCCCTAAATCCAATCTTGAAATATTCCCCCCTTAGGGCGAAACACTCTACAACATCCATGTGAAAAATATTCCCCCTTCGTGATGCATTCCATCATCCATGTGTGAAATCATTCAACTTGAGGGGACACACTCTATCACATCCTAGGGTTAAATATTCCCCCTTAGGGAGATAAAATCCATCATCAAAGTGTGAAATCCTTTCCCAAGAGGGGATACACTCCACCGCATCCAAGTGTGAAATGTTTCCCCTTGAAGTGAAACAATCCACAAAATAAAAGTATGAAATATTAACCCTTGGGGGGACACAATCAACCCTATCTAAGTGTAAACCAATTTGCCTTAGGGGAAATCACTCTATCAAATCCTAAGTGTGAAATCTCCCCCCTAGGAACACAGTAAACTACCAAACTATCTCCACAAGATGTTAAAATTGTGACATTACCCAGAATCCCACCTTCGTACAATAAATGTGTGAATACTAATATAAAAAGACTCTAAATACTTATGCACAATGATTCAAATACATCATTAATGACATAGGATGCCTTGGGTTCCCTACCAAAGACACATCACACATGAAATTACCTCCAAAAGAGAAATACTTCATATTTTCCCAACCTACCCAATGTTTTGACATGGATAATGTGCCCAACATCACTACCTCCCCTGACCAAAGGTTTCTTCCCTATAAAAATAAGAGTAGTGTAATTAACTGGAATCCACCTTGAGATAGAATAGGGAACAAGTTTCATTTACATGAATTAAATCTACGAGGGAGACTCAGGAAAGGTGATGAGCTCTAAGGTGGAATCCATAGAAGAAGAAACCAACATCCCATCTTCTATTTTCGATTAAGGAGTCGACGTCACTAATTAAATATATGGAAGTTTTAAGCCTTTGGATAGTGGGAATGTAGGGAAACAGAACCGTATGTGACATATTGGTACCAATGAAAGCATAAAAAATATGTATTATAGAGATTAAAGAGTATATATAATCTTTTAGGTGATCCTATAGAAGAATAGGAGATCTATAAAGTACTCTATTGAATTATGTTGTTTTGTTTAAGAAATAAAAGATCAACGGAAGAAAAGAGAGTAACATTTGATATATATGGAACTAGAAGTGGATAGAGAGAAATACGATAAATATAGTGTGTAATTATCCTCATCTAGAGAAGTTTTTTTAGGGTTATAAATGTGTATAAGACATATAATCTAATATCACATTGTTGATTCAATATTATCTGACATTGAATAAGGATAGTGAAATATGAATAATAAGAAAAAAGAATTATGTTAGGATCCATGATGCCAGAATTGTCTTGTACTATACAGAGAAATACCATCACATAGATTATTTATTAATGATACCTAAAAGTCTATAAACTACAGAAGATCATTCAACTAAGTAGTGAATGGGTGTGAGAAAGAGATAATGAGCCTTGGGTTAGGAGTGATTAAGAACCAAATCTTATAAAGGCAATGATCCTAGCATATAGTGGCCATGGAAAAAACAATTGAAATATATTGAAGTAGTAATGAATAGTTTATTCTAGTATGACTGAAATATCATTAGTGTATGTTTCTTGTACTAGAACTTTGTGGTGAACTTAGAAAAATCACTATATTTTCTAAACTCTTTGTTTTTCTGTGTATCAAATCATTTTATAGTGAGGTTGTAAGAAAGTGTAATTGAGTAACAGGTCGAATACAATTTGTCTCAACATGGGGATAAGATCTTCAATAAAATTAAATCAATTAATGTAAAATTTTAATTTGTACATCGTCCTGATTCACCCCCCTCTCAGAGTATCATGGGGTATAGAAAATATATTTTACATGATTTCACATTATTGATGAATTTTTTTCTTGATAATTATTATGATGGACATTTCAATGTGATTCCATATTATTATTTATATGATAGAAAATGTTATATTAGTTTAATATATTAGAATATGGTAATGAAAATTAGAATGTGAAATATCAAGAATTGGTTTATAATTATTTTTATGAATATTAATTGGTAAGAAAATGATAAATCATGATTTAGATGATAGTTTTTATTCTACCATGATAGAATTTCAATCTTGTTTTTTAATGATATTATTAGAGTTTTTAATGAATTTTTTTTAAGTTAGAATAAGTTTATATGTGTTTATTATTATGATTATAGATGAGGTATTATTAAAAACTATTTATGTGGTGTAGTTTTGATCTGAGGATTTTAATGTTCATGTGTCATAATTTCCTAAGAATATGAATGTTACTGGAATAATATGAATTAATTGAATAAAATGAATTGGGAATGGGTTGTTATGAATAAATAAGCATTGAATGTTTTAATTGAGTATTTTAATTATTGTGTGTAAAATGAGAAATAAATGATGTGATAGTGGATGTTTGGTTACTAGAATTAATCTGGCCATGAAAAGAATATAGTTAATAAATATTAAATTAGGGATTTTTACTGAATGATGTAATGGCAAGAAATTGTGTAGTTGTGTTATTCATGTTAAACGGTACAATAGTATCCTATCTTGTGTTTAATAGTAAAATTAGTTTATTATTTATGGTGCTGAGAGTATAGTGATGAGTTATGGTTATAACGGTGTTGGTCAGAAGTAGACCCATGGTTGGGATTATGTGTAGTTATATATACATTATAGTTTTATAGATTCTTATTAAACAACACATATGTGAGGTAATAATATTTTCCCCCATGTGAGAATTTGGTTTTTGGGTGTACCCTTGATATCCAGGATATGGGTGATACAAATGGATGACTATTTTCCCCTCTCTTCCAAGAATAGTGTTGTTATATGATGATGGTGTGTGGTAGTTATGAGGTAATGTGGTGGTAATACAGTTATGTGTTAGTGATGTGGTATGATGATATGTTATTATATATGTGGATTTAGTGTGTGACATAATTTTGTGGTTATCTAGTTGTGGATATGATGTGGTATATGGTATTTGGTTATATGAATATGGGATTGGTGAGAGCATTACATCTTATGTTTTTGGGAAATAACGGTGACTAGACTAATGGTTATGTGGGTATATGGTGCCATTATTGACATTTTTTTATGATTATGATATTATGATACTTTGTTTTATATTTGGTGAGTAAGACTTAGTGATGTTGGGTATATATTTGACCTTGGGATTTATAATGAGTCAGCTTCCATATTTATTCACCGGGATTTTATCATGTTTCTCTCATAATTATGAAAAGTTTTTAGGGAAATAACCCATTGGGTATAGAAATATTCTCACTAATATATTATATTTTCTATATTTATAGATTGAATGACAGATTTGGTGATTAGGCTATACATTACTCGCTTTGGATAGGGTGATCATTGGATTTGGAGTTTTATCCAAAATATTTTTCATTTAGAATTTATCTTGGAGACTTTGTTTATGTATGAATTTATATGAATCATGTGGGATGATGGGACTACTTATATAATTGATATGAAGTTTATTTTTGATTTATTTTTACCATTATTGGGATTTTAGTGGGTAATCCTTCCAATTAAGAATGTTTTATACCCTAGATTCTAGTCACCAACCTATGGCCTATTGGAGGCGAGCTTCATTGGTCACACTAAAATTAACTACTGGGTCATGATTGGTTATTTTTGGGATGGTTCATGGAATTGTGGTTTTATATTTATTTCATATGTTTATAAATTTCTTAATTTCATGGATGAATCATAAACATAGTTCACTTTCACCTTATCTCACATTATATATAACAACATGTTAAACCATATCCAAAAATTCTTGTGGATATCTTCAAGAAATTTATTTAGAAAATTTATTATTCATTTTCACCATATCATATAGTATATATAATAATTTTTTAATATCCATCAAAAAAATATTTTGTATTTCATTAGAAACACTTTTGGGGTATCTCTAAAAGTTTTTCATACACATTTTATATGAAATATTTATTATTAGTCACAAAACAAAAATGTGTTGTCCCAAATGAATTTATAACATTTAAAACATTTTTTAATTCTTTAATCCATAATATTAAGAGTGGGGAAACCCAATAAAATTTTCAATTTTACACAATCTATAAATGGATCTAGTGTGATCATAATTGATCACATGTATCTCCATACCCATGTCCACCAATTATATCATATTCAAGTATACATAATCAAACAATTCATTTTCTCAAAGACATCGAGTGACTATGAAACATAGAGTTTTTTAATCCCATATAACCAACTCATTTAATCATATTTTTCCATGTATAGACTGACCATATGGACAAAAACATTATATATAATTTAACCTAACAGTTTAGAACAAAATATTCCACTCATCTAAATAGAAAATAATATCATATATCATTTATATACATATGTACATACACTAACGAAGACTTTCTAAATTGAGGGCCTATACTTCGTTCTATTCACAGGAGAGGAAAAATTTCATATTGGTTAGCTTATCCAACACCATGGTCATCAAATATAGTCAACCACCCTTGATTAGCCTAGCCACTAGGCCAACATAAGAATGGTATCAATGTATGATGGTTTGATACTAGATATCTTGTCAACCTTAGGTTCATGGATTTAATATAAAATATAAATATTTTATATAAAAATGATATAGTATATGAAAATCCATGTGATATGTATAGTTGGGCATCTAGTATAGAAAATTCATTTTGTACATCATGAGTGAATCCCACATCTCTTTAAGAAACCTAACCCATGATAAAATTTACACATTATTACAAACCATAATACTCAATGATCTCCATCAATTAGGGATAAATAAAATTCATACATTAAGATGTTAATTATAATTTTACTTCATATAATATATTCAACCAACATGAATGAATGATAAAGTGCAGGTTGTATTTTGTATAACATGATACATTTTATATTATGAAAGTATTTTAAGAATACTAAAAAACATTTAAAAGTACCAACATAATCATATCTCATATGATATACCTATATAAAGGCAATATATTTCTGTATTTTTATTTTTTTTCAAACTCATTATATCCCTATGAAATCCTTCCCATATCTTTATGTGACCATTTGATAAAACCCACCACTAAATTATTTTTATGTATAACATTTATGTAGAAAAATTGTATAAATAATGATCTTATTTGGATCCATAATCCCCATGTTCAAATATTTTGAAATAATATTCAAACTTTTTTACATTACAACATTTAATATTTAATCCACTTGGGTTTTCCCCTGATAAGACTTAAATCACTTTTGAGTTTCAATTTCTTGAGTCCTTTGAAGGGGATAAAATGATAAATTTATCCTATTAGATGACATCTGAAAACTTTTATAATGGTTATACTGAGTTTGGGATTTGGTAATTGTACAAACCCCGGAAATGATAAAATAATCCATTCTCATATTTATTATTATTCATGAAATTGATATTTATATTCGTTATAAAAATATTATGTAATGTTTAAATAAAAAAGGAAGTATTTTTTTGAACATTATAATTATATAGTTTTATGTAAAAGTTTATTTTTTAAATTATGTAATTTTAATTTTAAAAATTAATTTTATTTTTGAATTCATCACTTCAAAATTATGATAAGATGATTTATTGGGATAAATATGAAAATATTTAATTTTTAGTGAATTGTGAAAAAACCAGTTTTTATAAAACTAACATTTTTTTACATTGAAAAAGTCCTATAATATTTTTAATTTTATTCTAAATTAATTTAAGTATACTTTAGTTATAAATAATATAATTAATTATATAAGAATAAAAATTATATGGGATCTTAGAATAAAAATACTTTTAGACATAAAAATGTTTTTTTCTTCAAAAAATCATTTTCCATCGTGATTTTCAGGATAATTATGAAATGAATTAATTATAATTATAGATATTGAATTTTGTAAAATAGGTTATATATTTTTAATAATAATAATTTATATTATTTAATAATATCAAGTAAATTTCTTGTCAAAATGAATAGTAAAAAAATAAAAATCTGTCACCATAGTAAAAGGGTGAATCGGGTTAGCTTTTGTTAAAACTAAGCTATAACATAACCATTTTTCATATTAAATTATTTTAGATGAAGGTTTTTAGACAATTATTAAATTATTCTTGATATTTATTTAATAAGGGTAACTTATCCATGAAATTGACCTATATTACATTTTAAGTAAAGAAAAAGACATAGTGTCACCCACTTTCATTAAAATATTTATTATGGTTTGAAAAATAAAAACAAATAACATCGTGAATGAATAATAATGGTTCTTTTGGTCATAATAAAATTATCTTCCTTATTATAGCATACTTTTAATATTTATTATTTATATAATTTCCTTAAATTCTTCCACAACACAAACACACTATTTATTTAATTAAATGTATAAAAAAATAAATGATTTTATAAATTTTAAAAGTATTATAATTTGAAATAATTATTATGTACCAATTTTTTTATAAACTTATAACATATTATGGGTGTGTTAATCGTTTATATTCATATTTTCTTTTGGAATTTATGTTTTTAAAGTAAAATAAATTGTGTCGTTTCAAAATTGATATTAATGATATTTTATAATAAATAATGTTTTATTAAATTATATATAATTCCTAAATATTATATAATCATGAAATTGAGAGATAAGTTGTTTATAATATTAACCAAGATCAATTTATGGACCATTTATCCTTTTATAGTAATTTTCTTGACCCCAAAAGAGTAGAAACATTAATATCGCAGTATTTGTCAAAAAGTGTTAACTTGGGTTAAAAAAAAGATTAGGGTGAAAAATCACCTAAAATTGTCTGTTTTTTATTTTCTGAAATTATTTTACTTCATCCTCATCTTAAATTTTAATCTAAACAATTTTTAACCATTTTAATATGAAATTTATTTTTTTTAATTAAATACATTAAAAAATTCCAAGACTATCCCTCCCCTCTTTTAAAAAAGGGAACCACCACTCCACTTAACTTCACACTTCAAGATCATTTTGGTTCATAAAATCTCTTCCCAAATACGTTATTTAAATAAAAACCATTTCATAGAGTCCATTTTTTATTATAAAACCATCCTAGGAAGGATTTTATTATAATCTTTAGGAGGTTGTCTAAGAAGATGTATATTTCTTAACGAAGCATTTTCATCATAATTATTCGTCTACCTACTTAAAACTTATTTAAACATGATAAAATAATAAAAAAATATATTAAATATAGTGATATGTTTTTATGTTTATGTAATGACCTATATCCATCTACTATTCCATCAAATGGAAAACAAAACTATCTTTTAAAAGGTGAACTACACCCTCACGAACCAATGAAATTATTTTTCCAACAGTTAATCTCAAGGGTGATTATAATGTTGAATTTAATATATATATATATGATAATAATTTAATATTTATCATTCTGTATAAGAAATAAAAATTCTATTTTCACAATGATACATTCCCTGAAAATTGATAACGTTGTTCGTGTGTACGTGTGAACAACCACCTACACCAAGCGATGTGATTCATTTTTTATTAGCACATCACATGGATGATATACATAAGTATATTAAAATAAATAATATAGTATTTATGATATTATTTTAATTATATAAATATAAAATAATACCGAGCTTTTTCTAATAATTACGGTTGAAAAATAAGAAACATTAATCATGCGTACATAAGACCAACCATCTCCATAATTATTACATAGTTAATTTTTTATAACCATCTTACATGGTTGGTTTTAAAATTATAAATTATGTATAAAAATTATAATTATTTCATAATTAGTATTCCAGAGAGAATTTAATAATGAAATATTTGACAATAGTCAACGTGCCAAAGTCATTTTTGACATATGATCCAAATATATTTAAAACACTTAATGTTAGCTTAATTGATTAAGTAATTGAGAATAAAATTATAAAAGGAATAATAAATTTTATTTTTTAATAAATTAAAAAATTAACATAAGTTTATTATTTAGGAAGATAAAGAATTTATGTGATGAATCGAACTCAAGGAAGGAGACTCATTATATTAAAGGCTTTATATTAATTATATAAAAGATTTACATTCTAAATATTTTTCATAAATGTATTTTTTTTGAAATTATTTTATTTATGTATTTATATGGAAATAAATGAATTATAAAGAAAAAATTTTATGTATTTTTACTTTCTTTCAATGGTTTTCAAAATTAATCTTTTTACATAATTATTATGGAATATTTTTAATTTATTTAGAAAAGAAAAAAGAAATGTTTTATTTTAATGTATACGGTGTCAAATAATTTTCTCACCACCAAAAAACTAGTTGATGTTTCGATTATTTTACAATATTACCTGTTTTATTCAAATAAAACCACTATTTACCTTTTATTTTGAGATTTTTTGTTTTGAAAATGGTTTTTTAAAAATGAAAGGAAATTTTGATATCTAAAAAATGTTTACATATTGTTTCAAAAGATTTTTTGAGCATTTTATAATAAAAAGGCACAAGCTTAAAGTATTTTTTTTATGATATGGTATTTGAATTTTTTTATGATGATGGGTGATCCAGATATAGCTCATGATAATTATATATCCTCATATAACATATACGATGGTTATGTCTAGATAGTACTCCAATGCATTGGGTAATTAGTATGTTTTCCAAAGAATTATATTGGTAGTTGACTGTATGATTATTTCAATTAAAAGTGTTATTATAATGGTTCAATGACTATTTTCCTAAGTAAACTAAATTATTTTTTTATGTTTTCTAATTAGTTTTCATGGAAATAAATTTATATCAAATTGTACGATAATGATCTTTTATTTTAGAGGGGATATTATTCCCCTTCGAGGTAAAAAGTCATGTTTTATGATCATATTTTTCAGGGGCTCTCATGTTTTCTATAAAACCATATTTGTTATGATTTTTCGCCTATGAATTATTATATAGTGTTTTAAGAAAAAAAAATTCCATTTTAGCCGACTTCATTTGAGCTCAATGTTTAAAGGAAAACTCTTTTTATGGTCTTCTGATTTTGAAATGGACTTCAGGGTTTCTTTATTTGTATTTAATACACTTTACTAAAATTTAATTCTAATCCCATGTTTATAAATGTTTTTCATAGGTTTTAATTGTTATTAGGAACAAATATGAATTCAATTTTAAAATCACAGGATGTTTCCATGAAAAAAAAATTTGTTTATTTTTAAAAGTTTTGTATTTAAAAAAAATAGATACTTAGAGGAAGTGTACAAAATGGATTTCAAGGGTTTTTTATGTAAGAGTTATAACCTAATTATATAAAAATAAAAACTTAAATAGATCCTTGAAATATAAGAAAGTGAATTCTTTTCTAAATATTAAAATTAGTTGTTGAATACAGATCATGTGCTTATAGTAATTACCCTTGGGTTTAATTTTAGTGTAATTAAAAGATAGTTGAATTCAAAGTATATTTAATATTAATAAAAAGAATAACTATTTATCTTATAATTCTGTTCCTTTATATTTCCTAAACTAATTTCCAAATGTAAATTCTGACACTATCGTGCTATTTGGAATGTGGATTTTACACATGAAGAGTATGAAACATGTCTTCCGTTTTTGATATCTAGACCGAGCCTTGTTGGGTGATTGGAATACTTACTGGATAAACAAAACATACATTATAAATTAGTTATTTTTTCCACTCTTCTAGAGATATCCATATGTCAATGAAATGAACCCTAGAGGATGGGGTGGTTGGGAGTTGATCTTCATGGTGATGATGATGGGTTATTGACATGTTGACATATATGCGAACCAATGACATGAACTACTCATTGATGATGATAAAATATTGAAGTGATGAAATTTATTACATTAGGTGTGTGTTTTTATTATTTACTCACTAATACAAATCTTGTGATTTTTAGGACTAAGTTTTATCAGTACCAAACAAAAAGCGATGATAATGGAGAGACTTTTATCATCACTAGCAAAAAGCACTAATAAAAGGGAACCATTTTCGACACTTTTTAGATTTTTAATGGTCACATTGAATAATTTAATTTATATATACATATTTATATATATTTCAACAATATTTATATTATAATAAGTATATATATGTGTAAATATAATATAAAAATATTATTTCTATAACTTTTATCGAAAAATTAGCGTGGGTCTTTTTTTCAAAATTTTGTATAGATTTTTTATCCAATTTTATATTATTAATAAAAATATGATATATTAATAGTTTTTTAGAAAAATTATATAAATTTATAAATGTATATATTTATTTAAATATGTGATTCACATTTGAACTTATATATTTATATTTATATTTAATAATGTATAACTTATGTACATTTATATGTATGTATATGTATTCATGTGTATGTATATAGATGTATGTGTATATTTGTATGTGCATGTGTATGCATCTATTGTATGTGTATGTATGTATTGTGTGTGTGTTTTTTGTGTATGTGTGTACTTGTATGTATGTATGTGTTTATGTATGTGTATGTACATGAATGTGTATGTATGTGTATGTGTGTATAACAACCTAGAACTTATACTCCCCGATCTGGGTCTAAATTAATAAACATTAAATTTATGTCATTGATATTGAAGAAGGTGAACCAGTTTTCTCCAATCAAAACTAACAACATCAAAAAAATATATTGGTTTACTAATGTACTCATGGACCTTTTATGTTTATATTTTTATATAATTATAAACAACTCATATCAACTTGGATCCATGAACATCTGTTTCATAAAGATGAACATCATTTACCATTATAATCAGGTCATCTTATTTCACTTTAGTTCATCATCATCATCCATATGAAATCCCTTCTAGACATAATTCATTCAACCTCATTAATTATTACATTGGAAAAAGGAAACATAAAAAGGATGAGGTCAAATGAATAGAATGTTTATACTAAATAATTAATAATTTTATGTCATCAAATTGCACAAGAAGCGCACAAGGGTATGATGACATAATCAAAGAGCATGAAATGATCATAAAATAACTCATACTCATCAATACCCGGATCATCAAATATAAAACCTAGAAATGGAATGAGTCTTTAGAATTAGTAATCATGATCCATTTGTTATCAATATTTATCATAGGAGATATTATTAACTCATAACAAGTAATAAAAACCATTTTTTGGTAACTTGGAGAATCATATTCATAAAACCCTTTCATAACACCTTTAATTGGAATAACCATACAGTTGACTTCCAGTATAATGAGTAATAAAATGCATTAGAAAGATATAATACATATAATCCTTAATGAAATCTATATAGGGCTCACCCATGACCTATAATGGGACTCATCCCTATATATAAGCTATATCAGGCTCACCGATTATCCATGAGCTATAATGGGGATAAACCCTTCGTATAAGATATATCAGGCTCACCCATGAGCTATACTAGAGGTCAAACCTTCATATAAGCTATATAAGGATAACCCATTTCTTATAATTCACAATTAACAAATCACTAATAAAATACATTCATCACAAAACCCTTTAAAAAACTATCTTTAAAACCATATGAAATTGTTTTTTGAAAATAATACCATTTTATTTTTAAAAACCTATTTTCAAATCCAAAACACCATTTTATTTGAAAACCCATTTTCAATAATAAAATACCCAAAAAAGGAAAAGTTTTATTCTTTTAATAAAAATTAACAAATTGAAAAGGAAGATAGAAATAAAATATTGGCCATTGTGATAGAAAATTCATTGTCATTGTGTATATTAAGAATAAATGATTCCTTTTATCGTTTATCAAAATATTAAATAAAAAATACATAAAAATATTCCTTTTAAAAGAAATTTCAATAAAATAAAAAGATAAATACAATTTACATTACAAATATTTTATTTCAACATTAATGCTTCCATAAAATTATTATAAAACTTGTACACGGAAGAGAAATATTTTTGAGGAAAACTTTTAAAAGATGATTCTTTTTAAAATAAAAGTTCCTTATCACTTTAGAAACACTTGAATCATAAAAACCATCAAATAATAATAATAAAAATGAATTTTAATATCAAAATAATATATAAATTTAGGATATAACATGTAAAGGGTTTGAAGATAATTTTTATAAAATAATATAGGTTCAAAAAATCAAAATATGCCTCAATGAAAGGAAACTGAGATGAAGTCCCTTACCACTATGGTAACTTTGAAACCATAATCCCCATGAAAGATATATTTTAAAAAGGATTTGTAAATAAACATAAATTGAAATATAATAATCAGTAAATAAATTAAAAGGTTTTTATACACTATACAATAAAAATAAGCGATGAATATGGCTTATATCTCATTGAAATAAAAATGAGATGAGAAAAACTCTTACCTTGAGTCTGATTCATCATTATTGTTATTTATCATCATAAATAAAAAACTTATGTTATATATTTAATTTCATGATAAATTTTTCCATGTTTATTTTTTATTTTATTTCAGTTATAAATAAGTTATACATAGTTACTTAATCAATCAAGTTTAAGTCATATGTTTTGACCGTATTCGTCTTGTATATCAAAAACTAAATAGGTAGGTTGAATGTGGTAAAAAATTCCATTATTTAAACATGTATATAATTATAATAATGTGATAATTATCATATTTAGACATAAATTATACTTTTAAAACCAATCATGAATGTTGTTTATGAAAATAAATTAACGTTACGATCACAGAGATGGCAGAACGTACGCATGGATGAGTAACAGTTCCATTTTTCAATGATAATTATGGAATGAAGTTAAGTAATATTTTATACAAAAATAATGATAATTATATCATAAATAAAATTATATATATATATATATATATATAAAATTATATATATATATATATATATATATCATTTTTCTGATGTAAAAGGAATCACATCGCTTCGAGGAGGTGGTAGTCCACACATACACGAACAATATTATAACTTTTTCAATATTTGAAAAGGTAACAAATAAAATGATATATTGTATTCAAAAAATTAATTTTATTTCATTAATACCATAATTATTTCATTTATATCATATATTTTAATTATATTTACCTTTATTACCTTCCTTTCAACTCATTATTGAAAAACGATTCGTGAGGCGGTAGTCCACCACACACACAAGCGATGTTATCGTATACCCTATGGTATGTAACGTCAAAGGGTGTGGATGATATAATGAATCCATATTTATAATTATTTTTTAAATATTATTAATATCATATATAAGTAGTATGTACATTATTATTCCTATCCATGATAGGTGGTAAGGAAAAAATGAACAACATTATTTTAGGAAACTCCTTTTGGTTTACAGCAAGCCCTTATTTGGTAAAATTAATTCCCAAAGTTAGGATTATAGGATGAGAGGAATAAATTGGATAAGTTAATTTTCTAGTTATTCGTCGAGAAAAAGGTCTTGAGAGGTGTAAATAGAGGAGGGGAATGTGAGGACTTTTAGAAATGGGGGGAGTGGAAAACATGTAATTTTTTTAAATATTGTTTCCCACCAATGTTTTTTCCACGTAATGTGGGAAAAATAATGAAAAAAACAAGATAATAGAAGTTATATGTTCAAAATATGTCCATAAAATGGGTTCTTGACAATTTTATAGGTCATTTGTCCTCTTAAGTTTAATGTTTAACCACTAAGATAACTCATTTATACCCTAATCGTTGTAATTAATTTTAATTTTCCATACTCACATTGGTAATACATTATGTTGGAATTATTATAAATTATTATTATCCAAAATATTTAATCTTTTTTTTCAAATTTAATTTACATAAGTGTAAAATTTTAATATAATATTAATCTCCCAGATCAGGTGAAATAGTGGGTTTTTAAAAAATGCATTTTTTAGAAAAATATGAATCTATATTAACTCAATGATTATTAATAATCATTACGTAGACTTAAATTAATATATAATGTTATAAAATGTGTAAATTTAATTTTTTACACTCCCCATTAGGGATTATTTTAATTAATTATAATGGAGGGACATTATGCATTTTAAAACAGATTTTAGAACAACCTCTTTTTCAACAAAGGAACTGATACTAAAACCCAATATACAGTTTATTAATGGTAATTAAGTGGATTAAATAAAATATAGGTTACTTAAAAAAACATTCAAAATATATTTAAAATTCTAAATTAATTAATTTATTAAAAATAAATGACCTTATTAAAAAATTGTTATATTTCAATACTCTCTGAAAAATCAATTATTTTTGGAAAATCTTAATCTTTTACCTAACAAATTGAGATCCATCATAAAATGAGAAAAGTAATTTTTTTGATGGATGATTTATCCAATTATGCGAGTAAAAATGAGTGTGTTTTTATTTTAATTTTTTTGGTATTCTTACCTAAAGTGTGTAGGAACTTTGTTCGAGACAACACAATTTTTTTAATTACTTTCAAACCCCTAGATTTTTCCCTTACTTATTCTATCATTAATAAAAAAATTGAATTTTCAGGAATAAATTAATTTTTGAAAAATTTATTTATTATTTAAAAAATATTTATCAAAAATTAATTTTGAGTAAGACATATATATAGAAGTTTTATAAAGTAGTTAATACTATTTACACCAACCAATTTAACAGATATGTTATAACGATAAAATATATCATGGTTAATTTTATTTCTATTAAAATAGGTCTTGAGTGTAATGAAATCCATCATATAAATTCATTATTTCATGTAACACAATCCAATTAAGATTTCCATTACATTTAAAATATCAAATATAATTATATTTTTTTTTAAAATCTAAGGGTGTTACGTCCTCCCCCATTAATAAATTGTGTCCTAAAAATTTGGATTTTGTCTCAATAATAAATGGATGGAAATTTGAAATTCGTTTCATCTAAACCCACAACATAAAATAGGATAATAAAATAACATTTTGAAATTAGATAAAGTGATATACAATATTAATATGGAATAAAACATAACTACATTTCTAATTAGGAGAGCATATGTTAGAAAGTAGGAAAAGTGTAAACAATTATACAGAGTAATCGAGGTCATTAATTAGAATAATGTAAATAATAAATCAAATAATAGGGGCCTAAAAAATATAAATCTATAATAATTTAACAGACCATTGGTTCATTAAAATTACATGAACTAGGATAATAATGTTTTCTTCACAATCCTTTTCCTAGAGTTGAGGAATTAACTTACCATTTAGACATAGTGAATATGGAAATATACTTACTTGATGAGAATAATTTCATCCTTTAATCAATTTACACCATAATATCATATTTTTCTCCAAATGATGAGTATTAAAGATGAATATTTGTATTTCTAGCACATAATTTTTTTGGAAAGACCATATAACCATAATGGGGATAATGAGTTATTTCTCCTGTCTGTAGACATTAACAAAAAAATGTTTATATCATGGTAAGATAATTCCCAAAATGAATAAACCATCATTTGATAGATTAATCTTAACAACTCAATATCAATACACAAAGTAAAAAAATTAATCCCTCAAAAAATATCCATAAAAATTATCAAATTTTTTTTGATTAAGTTTGAAAACCAAGGATTAAAAGGATTTGATCATATATTCTTCAAATATAAGTCAACCATTTCTCCTGGAATAAAATCCTATATGTTTCCAAAAAAACCAAAATATTTACTAGTTAAAATTTCATACTAACCAGGACATCATGTAGGCTAGTGGTACACGTTACTACCTTGTCACGCTAAATTGTGGGATCAAGTCCAATAGCCTTTCTATATGCAATAGTTTTTCACTCATCCTTCGGGTTGTCCCCTTTTTCTTTAAACATGAAAAAATAATTCCATCCAGAATAACACTTCATTTTTATACTAGGGGTTACAAGGACACCAATATCATAAAACATATCAAAAAATGTCATTTATCACTTTAATATCTCATCACATAAAACTTCAATGGGATGTATACCACTTTTAAATTATAATCATCCATAAGAATACAGACCTATGACGGTATCCATAACTCTTAAGATAACATCACATGAAAAAAACTCCAAAGTTATCAAAACCCTTATCTGATACCAAAAATAACATCCCATGACCTGTACTCCAAAATTCAGTTGTAAATTTATAAACTTTAAATTTTTAGCTTTGATATCGAAGAACGTGAACCAATTTTTACCAATAAAAACATACAACATCAAAAAGAAATATATGATCATTAAAAAATACATGGAAATTTCAGGTTTAAGATTTTTTATATATAGGAACAACTCATATCAACTTGGATTCATAAAAATATAGTTTATAAAGAAGAAAAACATTTCCCGTTTTTTCTCATCTTTTTTTATTTAAAATAAGGTCATTAAAATCATCCATATGAAATATCATATAGAAATAATTCATTAAAACTCATTCTTTATAACTTGAGATAAATGAAAAATGATAATGGTGAGATGAAATTTCCAATAAAGTTAAACATGATCATTATTAAATGAATTTCATCAATGATCATAAGAATCTCACAAATTATGATGAAATAATCATAGTGCACGAGAAAATCATAAAAGAAATCATACCCATCAACACGTGGATCACAAATTATGAAACATGGAAAGGGAAAGAGTCATAAAAACTAGTAATAATGAACCATGTGATATCAATTTTGACCATATTAAATATTATAAAACCATATCGAGCAATTAAAACATTTTTTGGTAACATAGAGCATCAAATTCATAAACACTTTCAAAACCCTATTAATTGGAATAATCATACATTTTAATTCCAATATAATCAGTACCTAATGAATTATAGATATATAATGCGTCCCACTCTTTATATATGATATATCAGGCTCACCCATGATCTATAATGAGGATCAACCCTTCAAATAAGCTATATTGGGCTTACCCATTTACCATAAGCTATAATTGGGATTAACCATTTGTATAAGCTATATTAGACTCACATGTGTTCTATAATGGGACTAAAACCTTAATATAAGATATATTATTTTCACCCATTTCATATTCTTATCAAGTACCATATCATAAATAAAGAAATTTCATCATAAAACCCATTGAAAATCTATTTTAACCCCATTGGAAGAATACTTTCCAAAAATACCAATTTCTTTTAAAAACTCATTTTCAATACCAAAAAACAATTTTATTTGGAAAACCATTATAAATAGTAAAATATCCAAAATAAAAAAAAGATTTTTTATTTGAATAAATTTTGAAAAAATTCGAAGGATTCTAGAAATAAAATAATGGTCACGGGGGTGAAAAACATATTCTCACAGTGTACATTAAGAATAAAACATTTCTTTTTTCATTTTCTAAAATGTTCCATATAAAACTTTTATAAGATTAATTTTTAAAACATTTGAAATAACAAAATTAAAAAAATAAAATGTAATTTATAAATATTTTATTTATATATAATAATATTATTAAATCATTACAAAAATTGGACATGGAAGATAATAAGTTGAAGAAAATTTTTTTTAAAGATGACTATTTTTAAATGAAAAGTCCCTTATATCATATGATACACTTGAACCATAAAAACCATTAAATAATAAATTTTAAAAAAACATTAAAATATAATGAGAATAGATACATTGAATATAAAAAAATTCAAGGGGCTTTATACACACCTTATAAATTAATATATGTTCATAACATCAAAATATGCCTCAATGAAAGGAAATTGAGATGAAATCCCTTAACTTTTTGGTAACATCTAAACCTTAACCCATTGAAATTTTGATTACATAATGGATAGGGAAATACCCATAAAATTAATTATAATAATATTACAATACATTCATTGTAAGTATGTATTACATTCAGTAAAAATAATTGGTGAATACAATATATATTTCACATAAATAAAAGTGATAAGAGAAAATACCTTACGTTGAGTATGATTCATCATGATTGTTTTTTATATTTCTAAATAATATATTTATTGTGATTATTTAATTGATTTAAAAACTTTTAAAAGTGTATTATTACTTTTATTTCAATTATAGACAAGTTATATATAATTACATAATCAATTATGTTTATATCATATGTTTTTACCATATTCGTCTTGTGTGTCAAAAGCACTTGGTAGGTTGACTTTCGTTAAAAAGGTCATTATTTAAACAACTAAAGAATAATAATTATGACATAATTATAATATTTATTAATAAATTATACTTAAAAACGAGTTATGAATTATGTTTATGAAAAATGAACTAATATTATTATCTTAGAGATAGTAGGTCATGTGTACTCATGAGTAACATCTCCATTTTTCAATGATCATTATTGAAAAAATGTTAGTAATATTTTATCTTTAAATAGTTATAATTATACCATAAACAAAATTATAGTTAATTATATATATATATATATATATCATTCTTGTGATGTAAAAGGGATCATATCACTTCGAGGGGGTTGTAGTCCACACGTCTACGAATGATGTTATCACTATTTTATTGTGTAAAAAGGGAGTAAAGGAAAAAATGTATAATATTAAAATAATATAATTATGTCATAAATAACATAATTATTTAATCTATATCATATATATTCATTATATTTACCCTTATTACCTTCCATTTAATGCGTTAGTGAAAAACATATCGCAAGGTTGTAGTTCACCGTACACCTGAGTGACGTTACTGTATCCATTATGGTATGGAATGTAAAAAAGGGTGTATATTATTTAATGACTATTGAGATATAATTTTGTTATAAATATAATAAATATCATATATAAATATTATTTCCTCTATTATTACCAACCATGAGATGTGGTAATGAAAAAATGAACGACATCGTTTCTTGAGGTGGTAGTCTTCCACACACAGAAATAATGATTTTGTAACCCATTTGATTGAAATTTGTGTGTTTTTAGGTCAAACAATTAACATAACAAAAACTCATTATATTTATGATACTTAGGTTATTTTATAATAATGTTATAATATTAATTTAAGGGGTTGTAGAATGAAATAAAACAAAAATTCTTGTTGAAGAATGTTACCTCTTCTTTGGGTTACTCATTTTGGTTTTCAATAATGGAATTCATTGGATGGATTTATTTATAAAGTAAGGATTATATTACGATATTAGGGAATTTTATACATTATTTGGGAAGTTATTTTATGATCCAAATGGCTATAGAGGCGTGGAGAGAGGAGGGGAGGTGGAAGCCTTTTATAAGTGGGATGAGTGGAAAACCTGTAATTTTTTAAAGGAGTGATTTACACACACATATTTTTAATGTTATGTGTCTTTAATAATGCATAAACATATATAAAATAAGTTATAAGGTATATATATGTACATAAAATGGGTTCTTGATAAGTTTATAGGTCATTTTGACCCATAAGTATAAAGTTTAACCACTAAGTAAACCCATTTTTACCATAATCTTTATAATAAATTGTAATTATTTTCACTAATAAATTTTCTAAAAAAATAATTTGAACTTATTATAAAATTGAAATTATTATTATTCTAAATATGGAATCCATTTTCTCATTTTAATGGACATAAGTTTCAAAATTTAATTTAATATCAATACCACAGATGTAGTGAAACAAAGGTTTTTTTAAAAAGAATATTTTTTTTAAGAAAAGATGATTCAACATTAACTATATTAATAAAAATAATAATTTTATAGGGATAAATTAACAATTAATTATAATATATATATATATATATATATATATAATTTAAAACATTACCCCTTAGAGATTATATTATTTAATTAAAATAAAGAAACATTATGAATTTGAAAATAGTTTTTATAAAAAAACCCATTTTTAGACAAAAAAACTTATAATAAAGACCTACAAAAATTTTATTTATGGAAATTAAATTTATTAAATATAAATTAAGTTAATTTAGAAAATATTTAAACCATATTTTCACTTTTAAAATACATAATTTATTGAAAAGAAAAACCTTTTTTAAAAAATATGGACTTTTCATTGTTCACTGAAAAATAAATATTTTCAAAAAAATCCAAAAAATTTTCTCAATGTAATATTTTATGTTTTGATTCCTAAAATGATGTTAAATTTATTAAATAAATTTTATAAAAGTTCCAGAAATATTATAATATTTGTTTTCATGAGAATAAATATAATTTTTTTTTGAAGAAAACATATTTTTAAAGAATAAAATCTCTTTACTAATTTTTTTTGATTATTTACTAAACATTTGTTAATAATTTATATTGATAAGTATATATATATATATATATATATATATTAATGTAGTTAATATTATTTATACCCTCTAATTTAACGACTAGGATATAAAGGTAAAATATTTCATGGGTCATTTACGTTCGGTTAAAATCGGTCTTGCATGTAAGGAAAGACGAGTCAGTGTTGATTTAACTTTACACTATCGAATATAATTTTATTATTTTAAAATCTCAGGGTGTTAGGATGAATGTTTATGTCTATGAATATGTTTATGACATGTCTATATGTGTATATGTGTGTACGAGTGTTTATATGAAATATAAATGTTTATATAGTATGTGTGTGTATGCATATGTATGTGTATGAAATCACACATATATGTAATTATATGAAAATGTATGTGTATAAATGTGTGTACAAGAACATGTACATGTATGTATATGAATATAGGAATATGTCTGTGTATGTGTTTTTATAAGTTTGTGTATGTATATCCAAATATATGTGTACATGTATGTGCTTGAATGTGTACATATGTATGTATATGTGTATGTGTATGTATGTGTATATGTTTGTGTGTCTATGTGCATGTGAAAGTGTAAGTGTATGTGTGTGTATGTGTACATGTATTTCAATTCAAATGTATGTGTATGTGTATGTGTATATGTATGTGTATGTGTATGCATATGTGTATGTATGTTTATGTAGTATGTGTATGTATTCATATTTATAAGGTTACGTAGGTGCATGCACATGTATATAATTATATGTATGTGTATGGGTATACATATATGTATGTGTGTGTATATGCATATGCAGGTGCTTGTGTATGTATATTTGTACGTGTATGTGAATATGTGTATTTGTATGTACATATGTGTATGTGTATGTGTATATGTGTTTGTGTACGTGCATGTATTTGTAGATACACATAACCATGCGTATGTATGTGTGTATGTGTATGTGTATGTGTATGTGTATGGGTATGTGTATGTGTATGTGTATGTGTATGTGTATGTGTATGTGTGTGTATGTGTATGTGTATGTGTATGTGTATGTGTATGAGTATGTGTATGTGTATGTGTATGTGTATGTGCATGTGTATGTGTATGTGTATGCGTATGCGTATGTGTTGTGTATGTGTATGTGAATGTGTATGTGTATGTGTACGTGTATGTGTTTGTGTATGTGTATGTGTATGTGTATGTGTATGTGTATGTGTATGTGTATGTGTTTGTGTTTGTGTATGTGTATGTGTATGTGTGTGTGTGTGTGTCTGTTTGTGTGTGTATGTTTGTGTGGGTCTATGTGTATGTGTATGTGTATGTGTATGTGTATGTGTATATGTATGTGTATGCGTATGCATATGTTTATGTGTATGTTTATGTGTATGTTTATGTGTATGTGTGTGTACCTACATGTCTATAAGTATGTATGATTGTATGTGTATGTGTTTGTATATATGTATATGTGTATGTGTATGTATGTGTACACTCCTAGAAACTTATTCTATACCGACGGTTTTAAATTGTTGGTAAAGGCGGGGCAACCGTTGGATTAACCATTACCAATGGTTGTCGAAACTGTTGGTAGCTGAGGCATGGGGATAAACATATAAAAACAGTTATTGAATAACCATTATAATATGGAACCATAAAGTACTTTATACCAATATTTTATAGTAACTGTTGGTATAAATATTTACCAACAGTTTGATACCCTTGCAATAGTTGAATTTTCAGGTCTACCCCAATGGTTTGCAAACAATCAGAATAGAATTTTACCAATGGTTTGATGTAAACTGTTGGTAAATATTCAGTTCATAGGTCTATACCAACTGTTTAAAAACCATTAGTATTGACTTTTACCAAGGGTTTACATGAAACTGATGGTATAGAGTCAACATATATACCAACAATTGTTAAACTGTTGGCATAGAATTCCTGCAATTCTAGAAGCAGGTAGTGGCCTTCCTCCCCCTATGAAATAACCTGAAAGTATAACACATATAGAATTCACACTTTTGAAGGTAATTACCTGAAATTACCTATGCAATTGAAATACATTGTACATAATTCAATGGTTCATGTCAGTTTTACTCATTACCACTATGTTAGGTGGGTGGATTTGATCAGTGGCATGTTCTTGTCCAAGAACAATTTATGGCATTGAGAACTAGTAAAACACATTAGTATTGGACAAGAATTCATGATTTTAAGTTTCCCAATAGCCTGGAGTTGCCTTAATGAAATTCATTGGGATGAGCTTATAGAACTTTTTCAATCTCAATGGGATATGTGGAACCATGTAAAAATTTGAATCGGGGAAGGTCTTACCCTCATGCGAGGAATAGGAAATCAAGGGTATTACAAGAAATCCTATGGGGTAGTGTGGTTCTATAGTGGGAAGTGTTATGGGGAATGGGTGAATTTTTTTGATAGTAAGGTGTAGAAGAATCATGGGATATCATGAAGTTTAGAACCAAATATAGGGTTTCAGAAGAATCAATGAGTATGAAATTAGAATATTCAGTGGGTTAAAATGTTTTGTTTATGATAGACATTTATACTAGTTGGTGATCAAGGATATTTGGTGAGTGTAGTCAAATTATGGGGATCACAACATAATCTAATAAAGTGTACAACCCATGGTTTATAATAAATGTGGTGAAAATTGATTTAGGCATGTTTGATAGATAAAAACAAATAATTATATGGTTTTATGTTATTTCATGAGTCATCATAGGTGATTTATTATTGGTTAATAAATTTAGAATCATACTAGATGTATATGCCTGAAATTTGATAAAGATTGTGAACCATACCAATGGGGAATGCGATGAGAATGATCATATATTGATATGTGTTAGTAAATGAAAATTTGTTATTTATACCTTAGAGTACGGTTCTTGAGATAGTTATCACATGATACTTTAGGAATGTATATGTAATGATGATCTTCATGGGTTATCAGATATTTGAGTATGAAACTATTGTCAGATAAGTGGTGAGGAATGTATAGATTGACCTGTATAGCTAACCCAGCTAGTGAGTGAGTGGAGTTTTGATGCTCGGGGTGGATGTGGAGAGTATGGGTCATTTCTAACTCATTGAAAATACTAAATTTTACAATTCATCTACTGCAATTGGATATGATCTGTGTTCTAGGGTGACTACTGAGGTAAAGATTTTAATGAATAGAGAAAGTATGGATCAAGATTTAGGAATACACGTTCCAATGATTATAATATAAAAATAGGTTAATTAATAGAGGTATTATATAAATGTTAAAATGAATCATGATAACCCCTATATAAGGAAATAATGTTTCAGGTTTTGAATATGGAATTTTTTTTCATAGGATTGGGGGATTTTAGATGAACTCAGCATGACTGAAGATTGACTAATACTTTTCACATGAAATTAGATTTTCAAATGGATAAATAAATTCAAAAATTTCATTTTCAAAAATTGTGGACTCATAATGGGGATTAAATATGGACTTTTCATTGAAAATGTAGTTTAATGGGATTGATTTTACTTATAGACCAATCGACCCTCATTTCCAATCTTGAGAAAATAATGATATTGGATTTTAGTAGGTTGGATAGATATTGATATATTATTATAAATGCTTCTAAGGACTAAATGTTGTATGGTTAATATTTTTTTACTACTCAGATTGTTATAGGTTAGTATTACTGAAGAAACATTGTATTTTGTAGAGTCTTAACCATAGTATGTTTTAATTTCAAAGTCTAATGTAATCCATCATTATTTTACATGAAAACTAGAATTCATGTTTCATGATCATGGGTTCAAGAGGAGTTTTATATATTTGAATAGGGTTTGAAGTAGGGTGGTGTTTCTTCAAAGTGTAATAGACACCACTGGGTACTTAGAGTTAATAGACATGGTACCTAGTGATATCTTGGTGGTCCTCAATTTCATTCATCTTAAATTAGGAATATAATGATGGGGTATTGGTTAATTTATATTTTAGACCATTTCGTGACCTTTCACATTTGGCCATTAGGTACTCAGGGGAAGTATACAAGGTACCCAATGTGGTTTAAGATGTTTTTTTATAAATCAGACCATGGCATAAATTTCATATTTATCCCACCTTTAATTTCATTAAGCTATAAGACAACGTGAAAGTCCATTTGGATAACTCCTCATACCCCTCCTTCTCCATTAAATCCTCCATGATTAATAGTGATTTTAGTGGTGTGTATATGGAATTTTTAGGTATGATTCCACCTCACCTCCCTCAATTTCACTCTCCCCCAATATCCCTTTGATTCAGTGGTTGTAAATTTAGGAAATATATGAACATTCCACGACAACATAGTGAAATCAATAAAAGAGGATGGGTATTTTTTTGGAGATTGATAGTGTAAGCATGAAATTAATTAATACTGAAGCTTTATTAATTCTTTAGATAGAGTAAAAACCTCAACTGACATATAGTGGGTTGATAGTGATGATATCATTACTCTATGGGTATATTCAAAGGATTTTATAAGGTAATTTATAAACAAATGGATCTATTTTCAAGTAAATGGACTAAGGCCTAAAAGAATAGTGGTTAGTAATACCTTCTAGAACATGGGAATATTTTACCCGGAAGTAAGATTTGGGACTGTCTTGGTGGATTGGATTCCTTGATTACAATGTAAATCATTGATTGAAGAAAACTTATGGGTTACAGAATCTAACCTAAAGGGTTTAGAATTATTGTGATAAAAAATGGTATATATTTAAATGTATTTATAAAATCATGGTTGAGGTATTTTGGTGATTTGACCAACAAGAAGGTGACATATAAAAGATAATATTGATGAATAAGGTCTTATGAGGACAATATAGATTCATGTGGGCAGATTTTTCAGGAGTTAAATGTCATAGTTAATAGGTTTAACTTTTATGATTGATAAATCAATGGAAGGGTTTTGGATATATTCCTATAGTGGTGTAATGGGAGATGGGTTTAAGATTTAAATAGAAACTTTTATGGTAGAAATGACTATATCTAGTTATGTTATATATTTATCTACATGAAATTTTATGTACTATAAATTATTACATGAATCTAGAAAATTATATATTTCAATAAAATTCACTCATAGCCTATCTAGATGACTTACAACTGATGTCAAAAACACCTTTTAGGATCACGAAGCATCATACCATATTGTTTCCATACAAAATAGATTAAGAAGATTCATAATTTTTCAACTAATAATATTTATTTGGTAACAAATACAACAACACAAAGTATCAAGTAGCACATGATATTTGAATGAGACATGATAAAAAATAGTGCCCCATAATGTAAAGCTTCAAAAGGAAATGATTTAGGGAATGATGAATAAGAAGTGGTATAATGAAAACTAAAAAGCTCAGGTTCTTCATCCATGAGTTTGAGTGTATTTAAAAAGAGAATTGTGAAATATCATTGATACCCGGTAAAAAAGGGAATTCATAGAATACATAACTCCATTTCAAGTAATGTTTTATTATTTATAGATAAAGAAATAAATATAATGTGACCTTCTTAATGAAACATATATTCAGTCATAGAAAATCATCAAATAACAAATCGCGGTAATATCAGTCAAAAATGTAATAGATTAATCTTTCCCTCATCAACATTACTATTGTCACCATCATCACTAGGTTAATCCTCATCCTCATCCCTATCCCCATCATCGTACTCACCCTCATCCCCATCCTCATTACTCTTCCTCATCCCCGTCCTCATCCTTAGTATCCTACTCACCCCCTCCTCCTCCTCGACCTACTCCACAGCCTCATCCGTGACATCATCCTCACCCTCGACATCTTCCTCGACATCTTCCTCACCATCACCAAGAACCAAATCATCTTTACCAACACTAAAACTTCCACCTGTTGGACTATATGATGAACTCATTTATGGAATATATGCATCAAAAGATGCACTGGTATTTATTGGAAGTGATTGGCATAAAACTTGAATCAATTTCATAAATTCAACGTTTTACCTTTCAACTAATTATTCCACCAGTGTGACCCTTTTCTCAGCCTTTTATGCTGGTGAATTAACCATTTCCAACTCAGTGGAAGTAAAATTGATACTTGAAGAGGGATAATACCTCTTTGAGACTATACTATTCTCAGGTCAGCAATATACTCTTCAAGGGTGCTCATCTCCTAACACATGATGTAAGTGATCATTTGACCCAAAATTGTCAGGTTCCTGGGAATAAAGGGCCTCCAAAGTAGCCTGTTAACAATGTAAATATATTATTAAGTAAAAAAATAGATATTAAATTTTTAAATCATTAAATTAAAACATACAATCTACTGTTATGTCACATCGTTAACAACAATTCCATCCTTTTTCTTTCTATACGAGCAAAGCAGTTTTTCCCAAGGCACATATGCTTCAATATTCAATACATGCCTCTACAATGAAATTGAATGATCGAAACTATAATTGAAACAATGTTACCAATAATGAATTTCAGAACTAAACTTTTATCAAAACATTTGAAATCAAATAAATTATAGAAGAATCAATAGAAAGTGGAAGTCCTAAAAAAATTACAAACAACTATCATACCTGCTTCCTCTTATGACCTGACATCGTAGTACACCCTATGTTCTGAAGTTAATTTTTAGCATGAATGTTTTGTTTATTTTTCCCAATTATTTTTTAATAAAATTCAATAATACAAAAGTTATTGTTAATACAAATCAAGAAAATTTTCATTTAGAAACCTCAAATATGATTAATACTGTAAACTTGGAAGTAATCTGATGAATAATCATTTTCTGATACTATTCTATCAGAAAATAATCTATTACAGGTACCACATCTAACTAAGTTAAAACTATAGCATTTCATCCAATATAAAAATCATGTTTCTAGCCTATCCAAATATTACCCAATCCCTGTAGATGTGCTAACCATGCCGTATCACCATCAGGAAAATTAAACCGAAGTTGAAACTAAAATATTAATTTACATAAATACAAAAATAATTTATTAAATAAAATAAAATAGATTATCTTACCCATATATATTCCCAAACATTTTCCTTGACTTTGTTTAGAAACTATCTTCATAAGGGCGGGCTGATGAGAATGATGTTGGAGTATTTGGAAAGCATTGCAAAAAAAACTCTGACAATGCTGCCCTTTTATTTCAATCCTCTGATTGTCTTAATTTTAGTCCAGCATCAACTTCTTGTGGTGGTTTTACACCGCACACATTCGTGTATACACCCCACCCCTAACTCTTATGTGTATATGTATCTGTTATGAAAGAGAAATAAATATTTTATCAAAACTTGTTATAATAAAAATAAATTATTGTATAAATATTTGTTGGGGTTCTATAAATATACCTGCGGTAGCTAGATCAATGGGCACTGCTGGATCTGTAGAAACTGAAGGAACACCATGTACAAGTGGAGTGGGTCCTAGTGTATGCTCTGCAGGAATAGACATTGGTGGAGCAGGATTTGAAGAAGATTGAATATAGATGCTCAGAGAGAAAGAAGTATAAGTAAGAGAATATGGCATGGATGTCTACCCAAATTCTTGATATGAATGATGAGAGTTAATCATAATTGTATATAGTAAAGATGAGTGTTGAGTCTCATATGTAAAGGGTGGTGAAAACATGGGAGGCCTAAATATCTCGTGTGTCCCTAACGACACACTGGGATCTGAATGTGGTATAGATGGTATGTCAGTGGGAGGGACTGGGTCTAATCGGGTATGCCAACTAGATCACCTAGGTCTCATACCACCCTCCCTCATACCACCAACATAAGTAATAGGACCACTACTAGGATGCTCTTCAAATAATTATCGCCTATGTGGTGGTTCTGAAAAAAACTGAAACAAAACTAATCACATGTCATTATATATGTTTTAAATATATATATTTGAAATAAAATACTCATTATAGGAACTAGTGGAGAAACACCCATCTCATCCATGCAACAATTGTTGTCTGTCATCCTTTTTCGTCACGTCTCTTCATGAGGTTTAATTTCTTGAATTTGAAAAAAATTTGGATGTAATTAGAAAATGATAACTAATGTGTAACCAAAAAAAATATATGAGAGGGGACAGTGGGATTCATGGGTTCATGGGTAAAGAATCCATGGTCAAGAAAGCATTGAAATGTTGGTGGTGGGGGGGTATTAGAGTTATACAAATTTAATAGGTGGTCAATAACGAATTGAAATGTTCACCAAGTTAGAAATGTTTGTTTTGTAGGTCAGAATACAATTCTATTCCAAATTAGAAAATGTATCCTAAATAAAACTGCAACTAACAAACATTGAAAATTAACGTTAAGGAGAAGTTGGATACAACATATTTGTAATCAATACTAAAAAAAATTGAATAGCACCATCCTTAATTACTCAAGTTGATCTCAACCAAATGAATTGAGAACACCGATGGATGATTCTATATATTTCACACAAAGACTTCGGGTTCATAATCAACTCTTACAATTGAGCTATTGGAGTCATCATAAGTAATAAATGTATAAGTTCTAATGGCATTAGGGATAATTTCAATTCCATCACAACCATTATAAAAAAATTGTCTTGGAATTACTACAATAATCACAAATATGTTAGGTCAAAGATGATCTTTGACATAAAAAACACGTTTTTTCATTGATGCCAATATATATGGTTAATCCGTAGCAAGAGGGTGACTTATGTCAAAAAATAAAAATCCATAATCATAAATAAAGGTTCCCTTCCTCGTTATATAATCAAACAAATAACATTTCACTATCATAACATGACTGTGAGAGTAATAATCCAGTTTTATTATTATCTCAACCACTCCAAAATAAGATAATTTTTCAAAAACAATGTCTAATATCTGATGCACTGGCATAAAAATCTATTGTGGTAGTTAAGATAACAAAATCATGTTGTGTTCTCATGTTATATTCTCATTCATTGATAATAAATTTGAATCCATTGATCACAATTGATTTACATTTACGAACCACGATATTAGGACCAAAATACAAAGCTCTTATTTCCTAAAAAACAAAGTCTACAGAAAAAATAAATACCTGATATATAAAAAAATAATTAATTAAATTTAATATTTATTTTATTTATTTACTATAAAAATACTTCTACCTTCAATATCAACCAAGTAAAAAACTATTTGATCTGAAAAGTATCTATCTTTCTCAAATATAAATAATGGTTCTTTATATTTAATATTTATTTATGTTCCCTATAGAAAAAAATGAAATAGTTTAATAGATATGTATAATTACAAGAGAGAAGATAAGATATACATGATCAATTTACTTACTTGATGTAGTCATTGAACAAATTTTAGTTGAACAAAACTATGTGATGTTCCATCTCCCGCTCATCAAGTCTTAATATCATCATTGTATATGATCTGAGAATTCCTCCTATTTGAGGAAGTAATGGAAAACATGGTCCACTTTTCTAATAACATTCTTATTCATTTCTCATTGGTATTTTCATTCTTGTAGTATGATATAACAAATACACTAAAAAGAAATTGATAAATTCTTGAGCCAACTAACCATTCATGATAGAACCTTCTGGATGATTCATGTTTCAGATTTAAGATTTCAATGTTTACATTTTTTTTTGATATATCCAACGGAAAGTAACAGGTCCTCTAAGAAATATTTAGGTTGGAATATGAAAAGTTGGATACAACATGCATATGAAATATGATGGAAGAAATATTTTATTTAACTCACACAAGATTAATGGGGTCTCTTAAAGATTGATTTGAAAGAGAGACTTGGAAAAAATATTAGCACAAATATATTTAAACAGATGACACAAACAAATAACTGACACCATTACATTATTAGAAAAATGATGATGGATTTCTATTGGAATCAACTAATGTAGAAGGACATATTAATCATGAGTCTTAAAATATTTTATCCTCAACTGTATTATATTGACCCGTTTTGATATATTTTTTGAATATACATTAGTAAATTTAATATCTCTATTACTTCTAGAAATTTACTTTTTTTCTACAGGTCTCATAATATAATATGCACATGGAACATGCCATTTATTTTCATTGATACACACATGATGCAATTCTGGTATGATTCCCTAATCCACCATGTCACGTAGAGATCATAAATCATCTTTTGTCTTTCTCGTGACATTTAGAAGGATCAAAATCAATATTTCACATTTATTCTTTTCAATGTGCATCATGTCAAAGAAATGAAGTAAAAAATTGGTTGACCAATATGATAACTCAATGAATATAGTCATCTTCCTCCAATTGTAACATGTATAATTGGAAACATTCTTTCTCTTTATATATTTCATTTAACCATTCCTGAATGAAAAACTACAATATTTCAATTCATTAAGCACATCAGTTACAGAAATATGCTGTGGTGGATCATCAATCTCCATGGTATTTTCAAATATTCAATGATTTTTTCTATATGGATGGTCTATTAACATGAATCGTCGATGTCCCATAAAACTAAAACTATAGTGATATTTTTGTCTTCTAGATCAAGTATTATTCATACAAATAGGACATTATAGTTTTCCATTCATGCTCCATCCAAAAATCATTACATAAGTAGAAAAATCATTGATTGTCCACATAAGCACAACACATATCTGAAATATTCCTTTTAAACATTCATCATATGTACACACACACAGCCCAAATAAGTTTCAACTCTTTTATTAAAGGTTTCATGTATACATCAAAACCATTTCTTGGATCAGAAGGGCCAGATATAAGTATACTAATGAAATTGAAAGTTTTTTTCATGCACAACCATGGGGGAATGTTATAAATGTAAATGAAAACTGGCCATGTTCTGTGCAAAGTAAGCATCTTCCCAAATAGATTAAAACTTTCACATGAAAGTCCCAAGATCACATTACTCACGTCAGTTGAAAAATAAGGATATTGAGCATCAAATTACATCCATGAAAATCTATTTTTAGGGTGGACTAACTCTTTATTATTATTATTTTTTCTATCAGTATCATGCCATCACATTTTTATTGACATTTTATTAGAAATGAAATTATTCTGGAATCTGAGGATCAATGGGTAGTGCCACATTACTTTCTATGGCACACAAGATGGTGTTCCATCATATTTTTTCTTCTATCGATATGTTCCATATTTGATACAATCATTTGTTAGTAGTTTTCTCCCAGAATAAGCTATAATATTTTAGGCAAGCATGATTTTTGTTTTTTGAAAATCCAAGTTCTTCAACTAACTTCCATGCGATATAGTGGTTTGATGGAATATCTAAATCATATGAAAGTAAGTCCTTCAAGAAAGTAATAATGTAATATATGGTGTTATTCGAAATCCTATACATATTTTTCCTATGAAATAGTCATATTAAAAATTACATATTTTTCATTTTACCACATTGATGATATTCTAGAGTTGTCGCAGCATCATTAAATTTTTTCACTCTGTCAACATCATCATTTTAATTGGAGGCATCATGTGTTCCCATATAAGAGTCTTCTTAGGTAGATATTCTTTTTTTATCATGATGATGAATAAAAGAAAACTGGTCATATGTGAAATTCTCTAATTCAGTCCTCTCATTTGGATCATCAGTTTCTGATATTCCATTTTCTACCAATTGTGATACCACAAATAATAGTATGTTTTAAAAACATATTTGGTAATATTGTAGCTAACTTTTTTCTGGCTCAACCAAGGTCTTAAAAATTAATTATAACATGGTAAGTTTATGTGACCGCTATTTGAAGCAATGAAAAATGTGAAATCTAAAAATATCGACAAATTTTGTGGAAAATTGTTTGAGATTCAATCAGTTTCATATCCAACTTCTATCCATTCTGTAAAAAAATTTAATTAGTCATTTCATGAAAGAAATTATGAAATATTTAAGTTAAGTAGAAAATATATTTAATAAAATGAGAATGGTTAAGTTTATATAAAACCATAAATGAAAAAATATGTAGATACATGTTGCAACATAGAATTGGAAATTATAGTATTGTTTCAACATCAATTTTATACTTTGTAAGTGAAAACTAAATGACACATAGTGGAATTATAAAAATTATAATTTTAGTTTCAATATAGATAATAGTCCTCTATATATGATAGTAATCCAGTACTAAGCACATTTATTTAAAAAAATAAAACAAACCATAACATGGATCAGGTTTTACATGCAATAACTACAAACTAGGAAGTCCATGATACAACTGGGCTCTATTGTAGTTATTCATGTGAAAAATATGTAAAAATAAAGAACAAGAAGTATAAAATTAAACCCTTTTTATTAATAAGATAATTGATAACTAAATATACATTAAACTCATGCCCAAATAAAATGTAAAATGAAACAAAGAGGGTGAATAATGTATTGAGTTTTTGATGCAACTCAGTATTAGATCAACTTTGGTTGATAAATTATCATCCAATATTTACCTCATATAAGATTAAATGTTCCAATTAATGTTTATCTTAGGTGTGGTAATAAATATTAGAAAGGAAAGTGTTATGTGGAGAAATAAGTATCATAGTACTCTCATATGTTATATACACCCATTTCATTTGAGGATTTATTGAATTTATACTTAACTAATAAAAAATTATCTAATGAAGAACAATCATAATTAATTAATCATACTTTTAATATTTTTTTGAAAGTATTGAATGATAAGATATTCATTAAAATGGAGTGATATTAATTAATCATATTGACACTATACACATTGTAAGTTGATAAATTTTCCAAAAGAAAACTGTTCTATAAAAAATATAAATCATTTATAATAAAATGAACATGATTTCGAATCATGAAAATAAAAAATTAGTAGGTTATAGTTTAATAAACCAACATGGTTGTTGTTTTGTCTATAATCACCTCAACATCTAGTCTTTAAAATAAATTCTCCTTAAAGGAAAACCTATATCACTAGATTGTGAGTGTATTAGTGATAGTCTAAATTCATTATTGAATAATGAAAATAATTAATTTGTAAGACAAAATAAGGTATAAATACATGAATATTATAGTTCCTCCTTAGGATAATAAATGAAAATTTCATATAGGTCCACAACATTGTAATAAAGAAACCAATGACCACAAATAGCCTCCACATGGTAAAAATAGAAAAATGATCTTTAATTTTAAGTGGGGTGTGGGGGAAAAGAGAAGGGGTGTGAAAATTTTTATATTAGTAATAACCTTTTTGTCTTGGGTGGGGTAATGTTTGGCTTCTCTTGAGGTTCTCTAGGTTTTTCAGTTTGATTGATTTCCTGATTTGACATCTGGCTATAAAGGTTATCACACCACACTCAAATGTACTCCAATATATGTTTCTATTTCCCTTGGAGACCTAAATTTTTTTCACCTACTTTAATGTGGAATCCACCATCTCTCAATATATCATCACCATCCTGAAAGTAAAATATGATTAATTTATCCAATAAATAGAGGCTTATATTTATACAATTTATCTAATAGTGGGAATAGAAATATATATATAAAACATATGAATATATATACAAAACATATATATGAATAACATATATAATTATGTGTAGGATCTAATATGTAATAATTTGATGCTCAAATACAATAGGGGGGGGGGGGTGAATTGTATACTTTAAAAATCCCTAAGAAAATTTTTCATAACCAAAATTCACAACACCTTTGAGCTCTAATAACTTGCTTGATTCTGAAAAAAGTGATTCTAGAAATGAAACATAAAAAAAGTGTACAACAGCTATGATTCCACCTTAAAGCATATAGAATCCTATATAATCAGAGTACAAGTCTAAGGAAATATAATAAGATTATACTTTCCTCAACAACTAAAAGTACAGTGGAAAACAAAATAGAAATTCTACAAGTGAAAAGTAGTAACTCTTTTAACCCAAAGAGAAGGGTATCCAACAAACCTGGATAAAAGGGCCCTTGATTTATAGTTTATAGAGACCCTATCTTACACAAACCCAGGTAAGACCTCAATTTGAAGATCAATATCTGTCTTTATATCCCCGCAAGCCATCGATTTGTAAATAAATCAGCACCTCTAACTTCACAACCTGGAGTCTTTGATTTCGAGTAAATCACACCTATACACTATATAAATTTGCACGAAGAAAAGTTTGAACAAGCCGTTCAATCTTTCTGCATGAAGCCTCAGAGTTTATAATATCCTCTCACTAGAAATCACTTCTGAATGTTCTGAGCTTCAAAAATTCCAAATGTTATGAGCTCTTTCAAATGAGATCCTATTTATAGGCATGACTTAAATGGTCGGCTCCCTCCTCCAATGGTCACATTTTTCCTTGAATTTCGGAGGGACCTTTACACGTTTCACTCAAACAACAGTTAGTGAGTTACTGAAACACGAAATCATTTTATAAGAAAACAAGTGTAAGAATAACTAAAATATGATATTTGAAATGTAAACAAATGAAATTTCAGAGTCTATGAAAAATTTAATTTATTGTTTATAATACAAGGATATTAGGTTTCTGTTTTCTAAGCATTCATAACCTGAATTCTATAGAATTCTGGAGTATGAATTTCAAGGAAATTCAGAATCTAGATTCTTAATAATGAGTAACCAGAACTCACAATATTCGGAGTCATAGTTTAGGAGAATTCAAAGTCAGAACTCATTAGAGGTCGAAGTTTGTATTTAGAGAACTTGGAGTCAGAACTCAGAAGAGCATGAAAATAGAATCCGTAAACAGAATTCGGAGTCAGAACTCAAGTGATTTTGTATCCAGAATTTGTAATTAGAATTCGGATTCAGAACTCAGAAGAGTTATTAATTGGAATTCGTAATCAGAATTCAGAGTCAGAACTCAGAAGATTTCCTAACTAGAATTCATAATCCAAATTCGTAGTCATAACTCAGAAGAGTTCGTAACCAGAATTCGTAATCAGAATTCTAAGAATTCAGATTCTAAAATAGAATGCTTCATATCTAGGTATTTATTGTATTTCGAGGTTTTGGTTTCAAACAAAATTTTATACTTAGAAAAATTATGATATGAGCAATGAAAACATTATAAGGATCAATTTCCTTGGGGAAGGAAATTTTTCCTTATAGAAGTAAAAAAAAGGGTAAAAAGAAATTTTCATTCAGATGAGGTGTTTATGATTTTCAAAACAATAAGTAATGGTAAAGTCATAAGGAAACCTTATTGACTTAACAATCTCCCCCAAGAATGTAGGAATGGAAATGTCATAAGTAAAACCTTATTAACTCAATAATATCCCCCTTTTTTTAAATCACAAACATCCGTATGAAAAAGAATATAAGGACATAGAAAATTTTTTCTAGACTTTGAAAATAAAACTTATCTCCCTTTATATATGAACAATGGTGAATAAAAATAACTCATCCTTAGTCTTTGGAACTCTAAGGGTCATATTCGATATTTATGGAATGATATTTTTCAATTGAATGTGGAAATATTTGTAATGAGAACTCCCCCTTTGATAAACTCCCCCTTACTTAAGGATATTTATTATTTTATTTAGAATTATTTTTCCTTCTCCCCATTTGTGATTTTCAAAAAGAGTTTGAGGGAATGGAAAAAAATATGGTACCTAAAATATTAGTACAAACATCTAGACAAAAACAAGCAACCACAATTTCATTAAGATTGGAAGGATATTTTCAGGGGAAAATAGATACAACAAAAGATCAGATTTGGATCTATTTTGCTTCTTTTTTCCATGGGTATCAGCTTCTTCATGATGGTTTTTAGATTTATTAGCTCTTTTGTGATCCTCCTCTACTTTCTTATCTAAGGATTTGATCCTATCATCCTAAGCCTTTAGAGTCTCTACCAGAGCCTTCAAAAAGTCATCTTGCTTCACTAGCTTTTCTTGAATCTCGATCCGGAGATCCCTTTCTGTTTTTCAACTTTGGACAAAAAAATTCAACTTCCCATTCAGATATTTGACATCCTGAATCCGAGCATTCTGCTCAAGATTTAGGCTTTTATCAAATCTATTTGTAAGATCCTTGATTTTGGTGTCTTCAGTATCAAAAGCTTCCTTGAAATATTCTTGAAATTTATCAATCTCTCTCAAATATTCAACGATCTTCTTCGACCAGCTGGTTATTTTCTTGCATGATTTTCTATGGGCTTCATAGTTGATAAGTAAATTCTTGTGTTCAGACTCAACCTTTACTCACCTACCCATCACCATGGATACAGAGTCTAATTTCCAATTCATGATATGCTGAAGCATCTGGAATCTATAGTCAATTGTTGGAAATATCGGAATGGTGTCCAATAGATTCTTCAGGGATTGAATGACAAAATCATGTTCTAAATCTGATGATTCTGAATCTGAAATTTTGCTTGGTGATAGTTCTTCTTCTAGCTCGACAAGCTTCCTCTTAGAGGATCCACCAGCTTTTTTTTCCTTAATGAAATTTTTGTTGGTTTGTCAATAACCACTTGTTTGCCTTTGTTGGTTTTTGGAATAGATTCTTCATCTGGAGACTCATGCTCACTCATAGACAATTAAACGATCCTATCTTCACCAATTTTTTCTTTCTCATATCCTACCTAAATATCCTCAGGGTGAATGAAGTGATGATTATAACTTTCTTCCTTAGATAATTTGTTCACTTACTCTTCATCCTTCTCATATATTTCAGGAGTAGAAAGTTTTCAAGATCCGTCTTAAGAAGTCAGAATTAAAAATTTTCCGGAAGACCTTTCCTTCTCATGAATGTCTTCAACATGATTTATCAGATCAGCTGTATCATCACTACTTTCAGCTTCTTGTACTTATTCTATAGCTTCCTTCTCTTCAACAACCTTTTCAAGCACTTTTTCTGGAGTCATTTACTTCTTCCCCAGAGTCTCAGGTAATGGTTCTACTAATAATGTTTTCATTATAGGAATGTTCTCGGATTTTACTTTAGTAGCCTTCGAAAGAGATTGCACAATTTCAGCCTCAAAAATTTTCTTCTTAAGCTTATTATCTTTGGATTTCTTCTCAAGCTCTTTAGAAGTATTCTCGTTCAATGCTTTGTCCTCAGCAGGATCTAGACCAAACTGTTGTTCTCCTTCCATTCGATTCTTCTTATCCTCCCTCCACTTTTCTACAAACTCATTAGGATATGCTTTCTGCTTTTTGGGGTTTTGAGGTGCGGATTGAGGTTTTTTGGCCTTAGGGGTTTCACCTTCAACTTCAACATCCATAAATTTTCTTTTCTTACCAGCCTTCTTCGACAGTTCAGCCTCTTCTACATTTTTTGGAACGACTTCTGCTTCATCCTCTGGTAGATTATAAAACACACGTAACTCCTTAGAGAATCCAACTTCCATCCTCTTGAGGGTATCATCACTGATTAACATTACTTTGCAATTCCTTGGATTGGAACGACAAGGGATCTTGAATGATTCAAGGCACCGAACAATCAACTTGAGGAATAGGGAAGGATACATGATTATTCGTGCTCTCAAATTCCTATTCTTAATATTCCCTAATGTAATGAAAATATGCTTCATCAGATTGATCATTCTCAGATTTACCAATAAATATAAGATATACATATCACTTTTCTTCATGGTGTCCTTATTTCTCTTTCTTGGTATGATAAGACCCTGAACCCATAACTCATGGATCCTATTGTTGGTAGATAAGTTAGCAATTTTTGCGGTCTTGACATCTGTAAGTCCAAGACTTTGCATAACATTTACTTTTAAAAAACTCCGTTGAACATCTGGCAGCTTGTGGGAAATTTTTTTTGCCTCTCATTCATAAGATAACCCTACCATGTTAGAATCCTTGGTGTTATAATGTGCATATGTTTTTACATAACTCTTGACGGAAAATTTTTCTCTACCATCTTCCTTAAAGAAACAATCTGACTCAAAAAACTCTATCAGCAAATGCAGATACACTACATCCTGAGCTCCTGGCTTTGATATGGATACACTCTCCCATCCATTGAGCTTGATATTATTTGAAATAATAGATTCATATTTGTTGAATAAGTTCAGATGTACCATCCTATCCCTGCATATCTGCCACTCCGCAGTCAGCTTGACAGTAGACATATCTTGAGAAGGCACTTTACCAGATATTCATACTTGATAAAAATTTGAGAAATTTGGAAAGGGCTTTTGTAGTAGGGTAGAGCTTCGACACGCAAAATCTTGAAAACTGATGTGGGAAAAACATAGGGGGTCCCCTTTTATATGTGTTGAAGTGAATACTGAACATCCCATATTAATCTAATGGATGAGAATTATTCCAATCAGATCTGACAGTTAAAATGATAGCTTCAAGGAAAATTTGGTAGGATCTAGTCTTTTGAGGTTTTTAAAGGAAAATATTCGGATTTAAGGAAACTAGAATCTGAGAAATTTTAAAAACAAAAGAAAATAACAGCAAGAAAAAGGTTATTATGAAAACTCAAGAAAGAATCATACTTTTCAAATTGTCAGGAGAATTATTCGTGTTGAGGAAAATTCTTCTTGAAGGACACTAGATTCCAAAAAAAACCTGAGTACAAAAAATAATTGAGTACGCAGATCTTCATTATGAAAATTTTCATTATGAAAATCTCCATTACGAAAATCTCAAGTACGAAAAATTTCATTATGAAAAATTTCATTACAAAAAATATGAAAAACATCATTACGAAAAATATGAAAAACATCATTATGAAAAATATGAAAAACATAATTATGAAAAATATGAAAAAATTCATTACAAAAAATATGAAAAACTTCATTACGAAAAATATGAAAAACTTCATTACGAAAAATATGAAAAACTTCATTACGAGAAATTTGAAAAACTACATTAAGGAAAATATGAAAAACTAACAAGAAAATGTACCCCCCCTATGAAAAGGAGTTTATTACTATAAGGATATTGGTTTTATAGGAAGTTATTGAGGATGATTACCTTAAAGTTATCTTTCCTAACTTTTGTTTAATGTATTCAAATCTATCGAAGGGTAAATATTTTGTGAAAATATCAGCAAGTTGATCTTGCGTTCTGATAAATTTAAGAATGATATCTTTTTTTTTGTGTGTGATCCCTAAGAAAGTGATGTATAATATCTATGTTATTTTCATGAGAGTGATGTGCAAGGTTTTTACTAAGGGTAATGAAACTATTATTATCACACAAAATTTGTGTTTTGGTAAAATTCATACCATAGTCTGTGAGTGTGTGTTGCATCCACAACACTTGAGCACAACAACTTCCAAATAATAGATATTCAGCTTCAGCAGTGGAAAGTGCTACTGAGTGTTGCTTCATACATGACCAAGAAACTAATGAATCTCATAATAAATTACAAGTTCTGGATGTACTACTTCTATCCATTCTACAACCACCAATGTTAGAATACGAAAAACTTTTTAAAACAAAATTATTTCTAAAAGTATAAAAGAGTCCTAAATACATGGTTCTCTTTTAGTAGCGAAAATTCTTTTCACTTCCTTTAAATGAGACTCCTTAGGATTGGATTGATATCTTTCACATAAGCATACTTAAAACTTTATGTCCGGACGACTAGCTGTCATGTAAAGTAAACTTCCTATCATACCTCTAAAAGTTATTTGATCTACTGGTTTCCCAGCTTCATCAAGATCAAGTGTGTTTGAGGTACCAATGGGAGTAATTATACTATTAGTGTTTTCATATTCATACTTTCTAAGAAGATCTTTAATATAATTTTTTTCGGATATAAATATTCCTTCTAGTTTTTGAGAAATTTGAAAACCAAGGAAAAATGTTAACTCACCCATCATACTCATTTCGAACTCAGATTTCATTAGATCTGAAAAGGAATTGGATAAAGATTTCTGAGTTTAACCAAATATAATGTGATCAACATAAATTTTAACAATCAAGACATTTTTCACATCTTTCTTTATAAAAAGGGTTGGATCTTCATTTCCTTTAACATAATTATTTTGAATCAAAAATCATGTAAGTCTATCATATGAGGCTTGAGGGGCTTACTTAAGTCCATAAAATGCTTTGGTAAGTCTAAAAACATGATCAGGATGTTTTGTATCTTCAAAACCAGGAGGTTGTTAAACAAAAACTTCCTCTTGAATGTAACCATTAAGGAAAGACCATTTCACATCCATTTGAAAAAGTTTGAAATTGAAGAATGATGTAAAGGAAAATAAGATACTAAAAGATTCAAGTCTAGCTACTGGAGCATAGGTTTCTTCACAGTCTATTCATCCTTGTTGATTATAGCCTTTAGAAACTAATCTAGATTTATTTCTTACAATGATCCCATTTTCATCACACTTATTTCTGAAGAGCCATTTTACTCCAATAACAGAAGTTTCCTTAGGTCTTTTGACTAAGGTCCATAATTTATTCCTTTTGAATTCATTTAGTTTATATTTCATGTATTTAATCCAATCATCATCACCTAAAGCTTCATCAGTGATTTTTGGTTCTAATTGGGACTCAAATGCTTGATTTTCTAATTCATTTCTTAAGGAACTTCTAGTCCTTATAGGTTTATTCACATCACCAATATTTCTATCACTAGGATGATTATTTAGAAACATCTTATTTGGGTTTTTTAAAACCTCTTCATCAATATATGGTTTGAAATATTATGGGGTAAATGTTTCATAAGTATCTTCTTGGAAATTTTCCTTGTAATAAGGATCCTCTATCAAAGGTTTATAGTCAGTTTTTGAAAATACATCCGAAGATGTAGGTTGGGGTTGTTTAAAAACAAAGGGATCAATTTCATCAAATTTGACATGTACTTTCTCTTCAACAGTACAAGTGTTTTTATTTAAAACTCTATGAGCCTTATAAGTTGTGGAGTACACTAAGAAAATTCCTTCATCAAGTTTTTGGTGCAAATTTATGAAGATTATATTTAGTATTCAAAATGAATACCTTGCAACAAAAAACTTTAAAGTAGGAAAGTCTAGGTTTTCTACCATTCCATATGTCATAAAGTGTTTTATTAAGAAAATGTCTAATCAAAAAGTGATTTATTGTGAAACAAGCAGTACTTCGACCCAAAAATGTTTGGCTACAGAATACTCACTCAACATGGTTCTAGTTATCTCTTAAAGAATTATATTTCTTCTTTCAACAACACTATTTTTTTGAGGTGTTTTGGGTGATGAGAAGTTATGAGTAATTCCCTTTCTACTAAAAAAAGTTTCAAAATCATAAATTTCAAATTCTACCCCATGATCACTATGAATAGTTTTCAATGGAAGATTTTTCTCATTTTTAACTTGGGCTCTAAAACTTTTCAAATAAGAAATATATTCAAACTTCTTTTCTAGAAAATAGACCCACATAAATCAAGTGTAATCATCAACAAAAAAACATATACTTGCCTCCAATTCTCCTAGTTTGTGTAGGACCAAAAAGATCCATATGCACTAGCTGTAATGCATCAGTAGTTGAGACTTCACCAACTGATTTAAAACATGATTTATGTTGCTTTCCATATTGACAAGGGTTACAAACTTTTGAAGAATCAAATCTAAACTTTGGTAGGTCCTTAACTAATCTATTCTTAGAAAGTTTTCATATGTTCCTAAGGTTACCATGTCATAAAATTCTATTCCATAACCAAGAATGATCTTCCATTTCACTAAGAAATGGTAGATCTTGGATCCTAAGGTCTTTTATGTTTAGTGTGTAAACATTCTCTTACCTATGGGCAGAAAGAATGAACTCTTCCTTGGAATTGTGTACTAAGAACTTGTCATTCCTAAACTTCACAAGGTAACCTTTATCACATAATTGGATTATGCTAATGAGGTTGTGCTTAAGACCCTTAACAAATAAATCATTTAAAATAAAAGTTTTTTCAAGAAGAACAATGTTACCTATACCTATAATTTCTCCCTAAGCATTATCTATCAATGATACTTTTCCTCCTTTCGTCTTGATAATATTTTCAAAATAGTTTTTGTTACAAGTCATATGCTGGGAATATCCACTATCCATGTGCCATGTATTGTTGTTGGAACTTCATCTAATTTACTAAAAACAAAAGAGTTAGAATTTTGGAATCCAAAATTTCTTAGATCCAAAAATTTTAGAATGAAAAATTTTAGGCACCCACATCTTCTTAGAAAAATAGCCTTTATGAAATACTAAGGACTGGGTTTTGTTTGGAGAAAAATTGTTTTCCCAATGTCTACCACACTGACACTTAGTATATAATGGATCAATTTGAGGAACAAAGTAATTGTTATTAAAAATTGGTTTAGAACTAGTATAACCAAAACCAAAACTATTCCTTTGAGGTTGTATTTGAGAATATATTTTATCAAAATTTTCCTTACCTAAGGCAAAATTTTACAAACACTTCCTCAAAGAAAATATTTCAGATTTGAGTTTGATTACCATGTTCTTGTCTTTAAAAACATTTTATTTTGAACTAGAGATAGGCTCAAAAACATTTTTCTTAGAAATTACAATTTCTAGATCTTTAGAATGTTTATTCTTCTTAGTACATAGTTCGTCAAGATTTTTTGAAATAATTTCAAAATCTACATTTTTCTTATCATGATATTTAGAAAGATCTCACTTCCACTAGATTTGGATTGAATAAAAACCTTCTTATATTTGGATCTACTAACTCTATTAGGAGTCTTAGCTTTCATATGATTTGAAGTTGTAGTAAAATCAACACTGACATTTCCATTATCCTTCTTTACGTTATCGATATCTCTCTTTATTCTAGTCTCATGCTGAAAAAGAGTTCCAAACAGTTCATCAAAAGAAATCTGAGTAACCTCTCTGTTCTCATCAATAACAGTCCTCTTGGATTCCCACTCATTCAGCAGGATGTCTATGATCTTAACAACAAGAGCTTCATCATCTAATCCTTTTTCACCAATGGATTGTAAACTATTCATAATAGTCTTGAATCTTTATTGCATCTTACATATGGTGTCTCCATAAGGAAAGAAGAAACCATGATATTCACATATAATCATGGCTCTTCTTGATTCAATAACTTTGGAAGTTCCAATGTGAGTAACTTAATGTTTGTTACATATAAAATTTTCTACTTTACAAGATGAAATTTAGCTATATATATTTCTAGTCATGGAGAAAAGAAATGTATTGCAAACCTTATAATTCAGTTGATATTCATGCTTTTCTTGATTGGTAAAGGTACAAACTTCTTTGTTAGGAATTTTATATCCTATAGTAATCATAAAAAAATTATCAACATCCGTATTGATAAGGAAAGTTTTCATGCGATCTCTCCAATATTCGTAATCATTTCCATCAAAGATAGGTTGTCTAGATGGATTGAGATTGTCTATAGAACCAACATTGATTCCTTCCATCTTATAGAATATTCTTTCCACAAAAACATATTAATAGAAAATGTTTGTAAACAAGGAAAATATTCCTAAGCAAGAAAAATATAGACCAAGAGGATCTCTAGAAAAAATGATTCCAAACTATATGAGTCCAAAAAACTAATTCTAAAAAAGTGTGAATCTGGAAATTCAATTCTGAAAGTAATAAGAAGAAGGATTCTCTTTTGAATCTAATTGTGAGATTAATTCAAGGGTCACCTCCTCTGATACCAATTGAAGGATCCAATATGTAATAATGAGATTTTCAAATACAAGAGGGGGGGGGAGGTGAATTGTATACTTTAAAAATCCATTAGGAAATTTTACATAACAAAATTTCATAACACCTCTGAGCTCAAATAACTTTATGGATTCCAGAAAAGTGATTCCGGAAATGAAATGTAACAAAAGTTTACAACAACTAAGATTCTACCTTAAATTATATAGAATCCTATATAATCAGAGTACAAGTCTAAGGAAGTATAATAAGATTATACTTTCCTCGACAACTAAAAATACTGCGAAAAAAATAGAAATACTACAAGTAACAAGTAGTAACTCTTTTAACACAAAAAAGGGTATCCAATAATCCTGTATAAAGGGTCCCTTGATTTATAATTTCAATAAAGTCTATCTTACCCAAACCCAAGTATTCCCTCAATCCGAAGATCAGAATCTGTCTTGCTATCCCCACAAGCCCTCGATTTTTAAGGGAATCAACACCTCTGACTTCACACCCCAAAGTCTCTGATTTAAAGGAAATCACACCTCCGTACTAAGAAAATATACATGAATCAAAGTTTGAACAAGCCGTTCAAACTTTCTGTATGAAGCCTGAGAGTTTATAAGAACCTCTCTCTCTAGAAATCACTTCTGAAGGTTCTGAGCATCAAAAATTCAAAAACATTTGAGCTCTTTCAAATGAGATCCTATTTATAAGCATGACTTCAACGGTCGGCTCCCTCCTCCAACGATAATATTTTTCCTTGAATTTTGGAGGGACCTGTACTCATGTCACTCAAATAATGGTTAGTGAGTAACTAAAAGCATGACATCATTTTATAACAAAACAAGTGTAAGCATAACTAAAATCTGATATTCGAAATGTAAGAAAATTAATGTTTGGAGTCTAACCAAAATTGATTTTATAGTTTATAATACAATGATGTTCGGTTTGGTTTTTCTAAGAAATTGGAACCTGAATTCTATAGAATTCCGGAGTTTGAATTTCAAGGAAATTCAGAATCTGGATTCTTAAGAATTTGGAACTAGAACTCACAAAGTTTAGAGTCAGAGTTCATGAAAATTTGAAGTCGGAACTAATAAGAGTTCGATGTTTGTATTCAGAGAATTTGGGGTTAGAACTCAGAAGAGTTCGTAACTTGAATATGTAACCAGAATTCAGAGTCATATATCAGAAGAGTTCATATCCAGAATTCGTAATCAGAATTCTGAGTCAGAACTTAGAAGAGTTCATAACCAGAAATCATAATTAGAATTCTAAGAATTCGAGTTCTAAAACAGCATGCTTCATATCTAGGTATTTATAGGATTTTGAGGTTTTGGTTTTAAATCGAATTTTATACTTAGAAAAATTATAATATGAGAAATGAAAACATGATAAGGATAAATTTCCTTGGGGAAGGAAATTTTTCCTTATATAAGTAAAAACACAGGGTAAAAATAAATTTGCCTTAAGATGAGGTGTTTGTGATTTTCAAAGAAATAAGGAATGGTAAAGTCATAAGGAAACCATATTTACTTAACAATCTCCCCCATGTATGAAGGAATGGAAAAGTCATAAGTAAAACCTTATTGACTCAACATTATGAGCCCACAGGTTTGAGAAAATAATATTTAACAAAACATATGTGTAAAATCAAATATATTTTACAATATAAAATCCTTACACAACTGAAGGACCCCTTAGGTGTGAGGAAAAATAATATTGACTAGCGGATGAGTCATAACATGTTACCTAAAGTCCCATGGAGTATATAATGGAGTGGTGTAGGTCAATATAAAATATAACAAAACATATGTGAAGATAGAATGAATATGCACGAGTTAAAATTTAAAAAACAAATCGAATATTCCTATATCTATAAATGATAATGACACCGGAAGATGTAATAAGTGTAAAACACAAATCCATAATCGATAAATATTATCCCCTAAAAAATCTGAATAGTCTGAACCATCTATGAATCACAAAAACCAATAACATATGAGAATTATGTATAATGTTAAAAATCAGCAGTTGATGATATATAAATGGGGAAATCCAACACTAAACATTATATCTTTTCTTTAATTATTACAGAAACATAAATAATAGGTTGATATGTGATAACCTATAAAGGTTTTAAAACACATGTGTAATGACACAACTAAAATATTTCCATGAAAGGATTATACAATATAGGTAATAAAAGACATATATTCAGTAAATATAAAAATATTCATACTGTTAGTGGTAACTCCCAAAACTAGTTGTAAAGGTCAAAATCCATCGCCTCCTATTGAAAACAGTAGTTATTTTTGAATTTAAATAAGTAACATTTAGCATATCCAAAAAATTATATGGGAACCTATTTTCAATGTCACATTTATGTTATAGGAATGATATTTGATCATTCAGGCTATAGAGTGTTTGGGATGGCAACAAGGATGGGTATCCCAAATTTAAGAAGTACGAGTGACAGAGGTGCTTGGGAAATTTAACAATGGGCACAAGCTAACTAATTTTTATTTAGTACTTAATGTAATGAATGTACAGATCATGTTTCAGAAAATCCGGAAATTTTTATAAATATTGATAGATTAAAATGCTATCTAATTTTAAGCCAAACAAGGGATTCTATCACTGAAAAAATATATGTCTACATTATAGAATGGAAATCCTTCTACTAAGAGTTACTACTTAACCTAATACTAGTATTACCTATTATTAGGTAATTAAATTTTAATAACATATTTTATTAAACTGATACATTAAGAAAAAAATCCTCATTGGTCTCTTTATTGAAACATTTAATCTTGTTGAAGATAAATATTCAAAAGGATGTAAAAGAATATGATGAATGACCATACAGAGATCTCGTTTAGGAAAAATAAAAACACAAAAAAATAGATTTAGAACATTAAAACTATGGTAGTACTTACAAATTTGAAGTGTAAAATAGAAAAATTATTTTATTGAAGATGTATCGATCAGTCGAAGAAGTTTCGCTGGTTGGGGAAGTGGTAGCATTGGTTTAGGGTTGCAATCATGAAAAGGGGGAAACTGGAGGCTTGATCTAGATTTGGTGTCAAACAATCCCAATGGTTTTAAAAAACTATTGGGATATGTTGTTTCCAAGAAGTCTATACCAACAGTTCGTACAAACCATTGGTATAGTCTCTCTATACCAATAGTTATTTCAGACCGTTGGTATAAAAGGGTTGGTATAGAGCCTATTTCCACGAGTGGTACAGATATGTCTATAAGTATGTTTGATTGTATCTGTATGTGTATGCATATGTTTGTTTATATATTATGTTTATGTATTCATATGTATGTTTATGTAATTGTATGTTTGTGTATGTTCATACGTATGTGTTTTGTATGTATATGCATATACACGTGTATGTGCATGTCTATGTGTCAATGTATGTGTATGTCTGTATGTGTACGTGTAGATATATATGTGTATATGTATGTGTATGTATCTACACATATATGTCTATGCATATGTATGTGTCTACATCTATGTCTATTTATTTAGTTAATATTATTTATTCATTTTCAATATTTCCCTATTTTCAGTATTTTTGTAATTTATTAATTTTTATTAAATAGTCATTTAATATTTTAATAGTCATTTATATATTTTTAAATTTTATATATTTAATGAAATGATAATATTTTTAATTATCAATGAACATTATAATGACTGATAGTTAATTATATTTTTTATATACAATCAATACAACACATATATCAATAATTAGAAATAATAATAATATATATTTATTCATTTCAATTATTTTTTTTGTATTTGAAAATCAAGTAATTAATGTTATGATTTTTTTCATTTTTTCAAATTAATTTAATTTTAGTTATTCATATTTAATATTATTTCTTTTAATTTTTCCCCATTTTTGATATTTATTAATTTTTTTGTTATTTATTCAGTTTTTATAATATATACATAGTTATTATGTTTTAATGTTTTCAATATGTTTTTATTTTATATAATGATTATTTATTATTTTAATTTGTTAATTTTAAATGTTTTTAATATGTTTGAAATTTATATAATGGTTCCCTATAAGACTATCTCCAACCCACACCATTTTATCATGAAATTTCTCTTTTGGTGTGAAATTGGATTCCAATGTATGCCATTCCTAACAAAATTTTGCTGTTTTTCTATAGTGAAATGCCAAATCCGATGTTGTTCAGTAGCAATTCCATTTTAGTTTTACTTATTTAAATCTGGTTATTAATTATAAACACAATTTCTTATATTATTATGTTTTTTAATTTTCTATATTTAACCATGTATTTAATAATGTTCATTTTATATTTTAAAAATAAAAACTATTCATCTTATTTTTTAGAAAATTCTAATTAAATGAATAAATTTTATAACAATAATTATTTTATTTTATTAGTTTTAAAAATATACATAAGTAAATTTCTTTAATTATATTCTAATAATTAAAAATATATCATAATTTTTTAAAATAGTAATCATATATTCTTTTCTAATGATACATGGTAATAAAATGAAATAAAAATAAACATAGAATATATAAAATATTTACCAAAATAAAGTGGGAATTAAAATAAAACCTATAATGTTTTAATATATATTTATATTAAAATGTTTTCTATAAATACAATTTAGTGAAAACATAAAAAAAATACTCATATATGTTCCCACATGAAGAAGAAATCGTCATAAATGATCAAAATGTATCCTTAAGAAATTTAAATACAAGTGATTAAAATTAGATGAACTAGAACAACACAAATCCTAGATTAAATAACATAACATGATAACATGATAACATGAAATAACCATTATGTAACACACCAAAAATAACATTAATTTAGTTTACCCTTACATAACAATTTTTCACCCTTACGTAACTTTTGTTTCTCTGTAAATAAATTCATTTTACCCTTACTTAACTTTGTTTTACCCATAAATAACATTTGTTTACCCTTACTTAACCATCATAAGCTTTTGTTTACCCATACTGAACACTTTTTTAACCTTATCCTCTGTTTACCCTTACATAAATTAATTTTACACTTACATAACTTTTTTTTACCCTTACTTAACTTTTTTATATTTTTATATAACTATAGTTTACCCTTAAATGTTTTTAGCCTTGATTAACATTAGTTTTCCATTACTTAAAATGGACACGTTTTTGTTTACCCATACATAATTTTGTTTAACCTTACATAACTAAAATTTACCCATATATAATTTTTTACCCTTACATAACTTTATTTTACCATTACATAACTTATGTTAAACCTTACATAACTTTAGTTTACACAAACTTAACTTTTTTTACCCTCACTTATATTCAGTTTACCTATACATAACTTTAGTTTACCCTTACATAACATTGTTGTACCCTTAATTAACTTTATTATACCATTAAATAATCTTTAATAGTTTCTATTTACCCACACATAACAAATTTTACCCTTAATTAACATCTTTTTACCCTTATATAACTTTAGCTTACCCTTACATATATTTTCTTACCATTACTTAGCATCTTTTTACCTTTATAAAACTTTTTTACCTTTACTTAACTTTTTTTTACCCTTACATTACTTTAGTTTACCCTAACCTAAAAATTACATGTTTCCATTTACAGGTACATAACTTTTTTTTACCATTACATAACTTTTTTGTACCCTTACATAACTTTCATTTACCATTTTATAATTTTTTTAACCCTTACATAACTTCTATTTACCATTACATAATTTTTTTACCACTAATTAACTTTTTTTATCTATACATAAATTTAGATTACAATTACTTAACATGAACAAGTTTTTGTTTACCCTTACATATCTATAGTTTATGCTTGTGTAACTTTATTTAACGCTTACATTACTTTACCTTACTTTTACTTTACCTATATATGTTTTTGTTTAACATTAATTTTTTTACACTTACAGACTTTTTTTATACCATTATATATATTTTTTTTACCCTCACCTAAAATTTTTATATCCTTACATAACTTATATTTACTCTTACATAACATTAGTTTAAACAATTTTTTTTACCCTAACTTAACTTGAGTTTACCCATACATAACCTGTAAAAGTTTTTATTTACACTTACATATGTTTTTTTACCCTTACTTAACTTCATTTTATCCTTAAAAAATATTGGTTTTCCCTTACATAAATTCATTTTACCCTAACTTAACTTATGCTTATTTTTAAATAACCTATACAACTTTTGTTTACCCTTACTTGACTTTTTTTTACTCTTAATTAACTTCTGTTTACCCTTACATAACTTTAGTTTTCCTTTACAAACAATTTTTACCCTTAATTAACTTCTATTTAAATTTATATAACTTTATTTTACCCTTAATTATCTTTTTGGCACCATTACATATCTTTAGTTTACACTTACTTAACTTTTACATGTTTATGTTTGCCTTTACGTAACCTTTTTTTACCCTTACATAACTTCTATTGACCCTTAAAAAACCTATCCAAGTTTCTAATTACTATTAGATAACATGGTTTTAACCTTACAAAGCTTTTTTTACCATTATATAACTTTTGTTTATCCATACGTTACTATTATTTAACTTTTATTAACATCAGTTTTCCCTTATATAACCGTAGTTAACCCTTAACTTCCTCCCCTAACATCACTTTAGTTTAGCCTTTAATAGTCTATAATAGTTTCTATTTAGCCTTATATAATTTTGTGTTTAACTTATATAACTTATGTTTACCCTTATATAACGTTATTTTACCCTTAATTTACTTTTTATACCCTTACTCAACTTCTATTTACCATTACATAACTTTATTTTAACCTTACTTAACATTTTTTATCCTTACATAACTACTCCTTACCATGACATAACTTTGGTTTACCCTTACATAACATTATTTTACCCTTACTTTACTCCTATTTACCCTTAAATAACTCTAGTTTACCCCTACATAACTTTGTTTTATCCTTAAGTAACTCTTTTTTACCATTACATAACATGTACAAGTTTATGATTAACCTTACATAACTTTGTTTTTACCCTTAGTTAACCTCTACATTCCCAAACATAGTTTTTTTTTCATATTATTCCTTTTTAATTGAAAGTCAGTTTAAATAGATTTTTTTAATTTGATTTAATTTTATATTATTAAACAACGAGATCATGTTTTATGTAATTTAATTGTTAATTATTTATTTTTTTAATCATGTTATAATATTAAAATCATTTTCTTATATACGAAAAGTAAATATTATTAAACTAGTTTTTCATATTATTTACATACTTAATCAAATAATGTAATCATATTTATTTTTAATTTATTAATCATGAATATATATTTGTGTATAATTTAATTTAGTTTAGTTTACTTATTAATATTTCTATATAGTCCATATAATTAATTTTAATAATTATTTATTTATATAATTAATATTATAAATTTACTCATTTTTATATATTTTATATGTTTATGCGATTTATGCAATTATTGTTACGAATTAACTTTTTGAATCTTTTTTTTCTAATTTATTTATTTTAATATTATTTCACTTAATAATATTAAATAATCTTTTATATTTTCTGAATATATTAAATTTTTAATATTTATTTATATGTAATTATTTTCTTATTTTTAACAATTTTAATATGTTTTTAAATTATAAAAATTATATTTATTCAATTTTACTTGTTAAGTTGTAATATTTTTAAAATATTTGTAATTTATATAGTGAACTTATTTAAATTAATTTTTTTATATTTTTTCTATTTTTGTACATGTTTATAATTCATGTAATTAATATTACTATTGAATTTTTAAATAGATTTTTTATCGATTAAATTTAATGATTCATTTTTAATATTTTTTCAGTTAATATTATTTATTAATTTTTAATATTTATTAGTTTTTATATTTTTCTGAATTTAATAATTTTCTAATATTGATTTATACATATTTATTTACAATGTTTTAATATTTCAATATGTTTTTTAATTTATATAGATAATATTCTTTCATTCTTTTGTTAAGTTTTAACAATTTTAATATGTGTAAAATTTAGATAAATAAATTAATTAAATGTATTTTTTAATAAATTTGAAATTCAACTACTTAATATTATTAATTTTAAATATTTTTCTATTTACATATGTAATATTATTTATTTATCAATTTTTATGTGATTGTAATTTATGTAATTAATGTTATGAAATTAATTCTTCTAATATTTTTTTTAATTTATTCATATTAATTTATTTATTTTTAATATTTGTTCAATCTATATTATTTATGATTATTTTTTATGTATTTAGAGATTAATAATTTTTGATTTTTATTTATAAAATTTTAATTTTTTCAATATGTTTGTATTTTATATAATTAATTCATTTAAATTAATGTTTTTAAAATTTTCTAAATTTAATTAGTCATTATATTTTATTTTTAACAATTTTATTTTTTATATATTATTTATTCATTTTTTTAATTTTTACTTATGTATGTGCTTTTTTAGTACTGATAAAGGTTAAAATTTATCAGTGCTAAGTAAGTGCTGAAAAAGTACTATTTATATGTGGAGAAACATAAGTGCTAACCAATACTATTTTTTTCATTTTTTTGGCTGCTAAAAAATCATAACTTTTATCAGCATTAAAAAAACTGGTAAAAGTTTTATTTATCAGTGTTAATGTTTTTAGTATTGATAAAATACACATTTATCAGTGTTTTTTTGTAAGAATTGATAAAACTATACTCCCTCTTTATAAAAGAACCTTAACATCATATATTCCTTATACCACACACAAGTTCTCATGGAACTAGAGGTTTGTTAGAGCCAAAATCACCATGTTGAATGAATTGAGCCTCAAATCTAATGGTATGATGTTCTGAACTTATTTTATAAGTGCAAGTTTCCCCCATAATTGGTAATGTGGTCCCCCACACCTCCTAGTCACTACCACCCCATCATTATAATTTTTCTTTCTACATATTTCCCTTTTCTTGTATACCCAGACCACATGATGCCTAACATGTGTTTTTGGTTTTAACTATGTCTAACCATATTTTCCAATCATATAGAAATATATACACTTCCTTCAGGTGAAACAGAAGTCACACTTTTTAATACTAGTTAATACAAGCATTAAATTAGATGATGTTGTCTATTCCAAAAATATGGACATCTATATCATTTTTTATGGATGCGGAAGTTTCAGGAAATTTTTATATTAAGGATTATTTCAAATCATGGGGGATATTTAATTCCTTAATATTTATTTGATCCACTATAATTATGAAAAGAATTTTTTTGGGAGAAACAGTATAAAAAAATAAATAAAACATTATTAACAATAATATAAGAATAATAAATCATAATATGGATTATTTGTCTTATGAATCATTATGTAAACATTATTTGGTAAACAATCACCCATATTTTGGTTTCCTATCATACCAATAACTATGTTAGGATTTATTATATATTTGGTTCCACCCATGAAGATGTTAACTTTTCCTAGTATGGGTTTTCTAATGAAATTCTAAAAGTATGATTTAATAGATTTTAGACAAAAGACCTTTCAAAATATGAGTATATCACTCAAGATTATTAAACGTTGAATGCTTCTACTTCAGTTGACCACCTAAATTATGTGGGTGGTATGTCATTTCCTTGTGAGAAATATTTACCTATTTGTTACACTATTATTTTTAGATATTCGCTGAGGCTTTATAGAGTTTTCCATTTTCATTCATAAATTCATCTCATGAAAAATTTATTCAAATATATAACATTGTTCATTTACTTTCATATTTTTTCTGGTAGCGGTATCCATTGAATCCATTTCTTCCTACATAAAAAATCCTATGTATACTTCTAAATCCACAACATATATATGATTTCTTCATCCTTTAGACTTTATTAATTCAAATTCACATTCCAACACATGAATCATCTTTTTATATTTGAACTAGATAAACTCCTTATTTATGAAATGACGTGATTTTATATTTTCTGCCGTCATCCTCCCAGAATAAAATTGAATATAATATTTAAATCAATAATTAATTTTTTTTATAGATGTTTTCATAGTAAAATATTATTATATATACCCTAATATGTATCAATTTATAGGAATCCATAGGTTTCTTGTGAACATTGATAGTGATAGGGAGTGAATTTTTACCCTTGATGAATCCATTAAAATAAATAATGATTTATGATATGTGACTTCCTATAAAAAAATAAATGTTATAACACATTAAATTTATATAATTATTGGTCTTTATATATTATAAATATATTTTGATGTAATGAAAATTTATATGAGATATGATGACTATATGTTTTTATATGTAAAGAATATCCTCACAATGTTTTAAGATCATAATTTATATGTATTCATTTATTTTTTTAAATATGAATATTAATAAATGAAATAGGATGTATTTGAATCATGAATTTTTGGATGCTAATCATTATTACAAAAGAGTGCGAGGATGGGGTGAAAGAATTCATCTACTTTACAAATTATTCTTCATATGTCCCTTATCAAATCCTTTGTATGTGTTTATAATGTTTTTATTCAAGACTAATTAGTCCATAAGAGTTGGAAGGACACATGATCTATCACCAAATAGATAGAATTTATAAATGTTGGACAAAATACAAGCATAGAACTGAGTGTATTTAGAGACAAGGATAACTCTACTTTTTATAGATCACCTGATATGATCACAAGTTAAAAAATGATGAAGAACATATTCAGGAAATTATTACACATGAAAACATTGATAAAGATCATATTGAGTATATAATAATGAAATTTGAATGTTAACTTCATGATCAACCAAATCTATTTCATAAGTTAAAGGGCTGTGAAAAGATACCATTGTATATCAGTTACACTAAATATATAGAATTTTCAGCTATAATGAAGCTATATAATGTAAAATATATAAACATAAGGAGTGAAAATAGATTTACTAAACTAATTTCTATCTTTAATTATATGCTTCGAAAAGATAATGAGATTTCATTCTGAACAAATAACACTAAAATAACACTACATTCATTAGGTATGATTTGTAAAAGAATACATAACTATCCACATGATTATATATTGTCTCCCAAGGGTCCTGAATCAGATGAAAATTCCCAATGTGTGTTGTGTATTGATAAAAGAAACATGAATCATATCCTTGAAAAGATATATGGTACATTACAACGATTCCAAGGCTTTGGTGCCTATTTGGAAGTGAGGATACTTAATGGAAATTGACATGTTACAAAGATATAAGAAATAAAGATTGGAAATTTAATCCCCTAAAAGACTCTCCTTAGTTGAAGAAAATTGATGATTATTATCCTAAATGTATAAACGGGCTGATAAACCTTCATATTTCACTATCTAGATACGGAGTTAATCATTTTTGTTTATAAATTAGCGCAAATATTACATGATTGGTTATGTTAGAAAAGTATAACTTTCCATCATTATTATGTATAAAGAGAAAATATATTATACTATCTCTACTTATATTGGGAAAACAATTACCAGTTATTGATATTGATTCTCATTTGGATACATTGATCAAAAATTTGAAATTAATGTGGGATTTAAGTGTTTTGTTTTATGAATTTCATAGAAATAAAAATTTCACATTCAGATCCTTATCACATGGGATGATAGATGACTTTCATGATTATGTAAAACTATCCGGATATAACAATAAATGAATACATGGGTATCAAATTTTTAATGAAGTCACAAAATGAGTTTGGTTGAAATATTCATATATGAATATGTTTCTAGGTCATCATATATTTCTACCTTGATGAAATAAATACTGATAATGGATGACATCATTTGATGAAAATTTTGAAAAAGGTAAATCATCATCTCCACTAATAGGCGATCAAATATTTGAGAATTTAAAATATATTCCCACCAATTTTGGTAAAAATTCTTTTAACAATCATATGAAAAATCAGTTGGAAGAAGAGATCAGTTATTTTGAATTACCACACTATATTTTTTGGTAAGTCAGAAATTTTATTGATGTCATGCATATGTAAAATAAGTCTGTAATGGTTTAATAGTAACATTACTAAATGAACCTATAAAAAATAAATGGAATTAATTCTAGGTTAGACATGATTGAAAGGGGGATATTGGAAGAGTTGGCACCATAGAATGTTGTAAGATAGAATTTTATTCCAACAGTTGCTTACACTATTTTTAGGAAAGAGAGATATCTATTTTGAAACATTCTAAATGATGTAATGTTTCTAGAGGGGTATCCATAAAATATTAATAATAATTTTGAATGATTTATTTAAACTTACAGGTCCTGAATTCAGAGGATTTTCATGTTTTAAGGAAAGACTTACTCTCTGTAGCTTTATAATAAATTTTCCCTAATAATGCCTTTCATATATTAACCAATCTATGTTTCCTTTTTAAAGCTATATACTATAAAGTTATAGACTATATAAAATTTATAACCTTGGAAAAGGAAATTACTGTCATATTATGTGAATTGGTGATGTTCTTCCTTCTAGAAATCATAGATATTATGGTTCACTTGGTGGTTTACATGCTTATAGAGACCTGACTATGCATTCTTATAAATTATAGATAGATGTACCCCATTGAATGGTATATGAAGATTTTAAAGTTTTATGTCAAAATATAAGTCAACTAGAAGGTTCTATTATAGAGAAATATATTATTGAGGATGCCATTCAATTCTATACCAACTACCTATCTGATGTGGAACACATTGGTCTACCAAACTCTCATCACACTATATACCTTGTGGGTGAAGGAATTTCCCAAAATTGATTTTCTCACAATTACTATTACAAAGAAGGATCATTCCAAAAATTACATTTTATATAAAACTTTAGGGGATGAAACATATGTTGAAACAAAAAGTAATATTTAGTAATTTGAATCCATTATGGACTGAAAACTGGATGTTGAATACACAAAATAGAGTGTTTTAAGGATAATTTTGAGACCGTATTTTTATGGCGCCAACTAGAAATTTGAAATCAATTTCGTAAAAGATTCAATGGCTATCTATAGGACCAAGTGAGAATGTACTATCTTATAAGGTTATATAATTAATGGTTATATGTTCTATAAAAAGTAAAATGATGAATGTAGTACCATATAAAATAGTGGAGTTACACTTTTTGATGAAGTGATGGATGAATCCGGTACCTAGGGAAAATAATCCAATTTTATTTGTATATGTTATACTAGGAATCATCAATCAAATATTAGATTTGGACTATACAATATTCTATGTGCCAGTTTTTCAATGAAAATGGGTTGAAACAAGCGTATAGATAAAAATGAAGAATTGAGATTCATGAATGTTAATTTTAGTAAGGAAGGGTATAAAGATGAATCATTTTTAGAGGTTTCATAGGTAGTACATGTATTTTATGTTCTAAATACTAAAAACAAAAGGTGGTGAAATGTTATGTTATCAACCAAAACCACTGAAGGTTTAGATGTCAATTCAACATAGGAAAAAAATTTCATTAGGAAATAACAATAATTTCACAATGGCCCTATTGTAGATGAATCTTGTATTTTATAGGAGACAAAAATGAGGGGATTTAGATACATGATAGAGGGGAAAAATCCCTTCAACCATTAAAGAAAAAAGTGATCTCAATAATCAAGTTAATTTTCTTGTATTATACATTATGTTACTTCATATTATTATTGATTCACTACTAAATTTATGTAATCATAATTAAATATTCAACCACTACAATATATAATGAATTCTACACATGATGATGATCCAACTCTAGAGGAACAACAAGTTTCTCAACATGTTGATGCTCCATATGTATAAGAATAATGAGTTTCTCCACATCTTGATGCTACAAATCCCAATGAACAAAATATTGATGATTTGGAAGATGAGGATATAATATAATGTGAGAAACCTATGTCCCATAAAATTCATGTTCATAGTGTGTCGGGTTTAACAAAAAATATAACAGTGAGAAGCGTATGCATGAAATTAAATGTTGGATGGAATACACACGACCAAACTGTTAACCCCAACTAGTCTATTTTCATTTGTTACATTAGTCTCACCACTTAAATGTGTGGGATGATTGATGTATATACTTGAATAAATTTTGTTCCCATGGTTAAGGAACTAATATGGGAAGATATTAGGGTAACATTATTATATAATTTGCTTATTTGACTAAATAAATAATAATTAAACATTGATTTACTCATCATTATCACTTATAGAATTCATTTACACTAGATGAATGTTGATTGAATTTTTTATTAATGGTTGTTGGAAAGGCTCATAAAGGCATTCAGATAATTCTTATGAAGCATTATATTAGGGATAATAAAGGGAAATTAACCCCTCTCCCACCACAGTTGTGTTCACAGTTGATAATATAAGAAACATGGAATGAATTTATTATTCATCATTTGTAGCCACATTTTTAGGTACATTTACATTGGTTGTACATTAATTGAAGATAAATTTATTAATAACTTTTATTAAGAATTCATATTTTATGAAACAATAAGCAAGTGTATAAAATAATAAGTGTGCAGAAAAACAAACATATCCATATCTTGAAAAAAGGATGGGTTACTCTTCACTTGGAAAATTGATATATATTTTAAATGTACAAAATTAATTTTATGTGAAATTAAACATCAACATAATTATATTAAATTATTTATATCTATATTGATGAATCCAAATATAAATATACTCCTACCCCTAGTCACATGCAATATAAGAATCCTCATGTAAATAAATATAGAATGTTAACATATAAAACACAAAAAAGTATGGGAAGGATGTGTAATTGTGGAATAATAATAAATATTTATTCATTAAATATGTATTAAATTAAAATAATTATTTATTTTATTATATTTATTATTTGGATTAGCCACATGAATGTTCATCTTCTATACCTAATGAATGACAACTTTCAGTGACTTTGAATCAACCCACGTAATATGGTCACATCATAGGTGTAGGTTTTTGAGTGTCACCCCAAACATATTTTGTAAAAGGAAATTCATAGGGGGAAAAATAAAAGAAGAAATACAAAATTACTACAGAAATAAAAATTCTATAAGAAATTATTAATTTTTAATTTTATTTTTTAGAGCATGTTATAGGGATGAATATAAGAGAAGAAACAATGAAACATCAAAAACTACATTAAAATCATCCCCCATCTTTGAGGAAATCCATTGACCTTAAAGGTCTACCTTAACATAGGTAATCAATTTTTTCACAACTTTTTATGTGAAATGTGAATCGATATGATAGTGATACCATTCTTATACTGATATTATATAGGGTTAAAATGGTTTCAATTTATATCTATCAGCATCCACCAATCAACCTGTAGTGAGGGGAACATTGTATATTTTCCAAGGAGATATTATTAAAAAATAAAGAACATTCAAAAAGTTATGTGAGTGTGGGGATTAATATATATCCAGATCTGAACACCAATATACATGTTCCCTATGATGATATGGATAATCAAACAGTCATACATTCCATTATAAATATCATATCACGGTCATTTGATTTAAAAAAAATACATTCCTATAATCAGGTATTCCTTTCATATTTACATTTTATTTTAATATTTAATAACTAATGATTTTTTTGGAACTAAGGAATTTCATTATAGATGTATAAAGGGATGGGGAAATAGAAGGTTACATCAAATTAATATGAAGGATGAACTAATCGATCCAATCGACCTTCAAAATAAACATTTACTGTACTAGTTAACTGTCAAATTTACTAATATTATATGTTCAAGTAGATAAAACATTAAAAAAATGGTTATACAACCATAATTTATTTTTAACAATAAATGTATGGAGAGTAAATTAGAGGATTTCTAGGTCTTGAGAATTTAGATAAAATACTTATTCTTTGATGGCTAGGAGTCTCAGTTGAAAATGTATACATGAGGTTTGATTTAATTTTTTTTTCTAATAGCTAATATACTATGTTAATTATAGTTAAATAGTATTAATATTTTTTTCTTATGTGTATATAATTAGTCTTTGAAGGAAAATTTCTGTAAATAAAAATTTGGATTCGTTAGTCCACACATAAATTCACAATAAAACGACATTAGAAGAAGAGAAATCTTCAATAATATTGTAATACTATCCACAATGTTTGAAAAAAAATTAAATATGACATACTCTTAGTAATCCCTATGATGTAGGATTAAAAATTTACATTTTAATCATATAAAATAAATTATCATTCATTTCATTAGTTATTTTTTAGGGATAATTGGTTTATGAGAGCAATCAATTTGTATAAAAAAAATATTTATTTTTTGAATTCAATGCATGGATACCCAATAAATCGACCACATGTGATGAAGTTTATCAATTTATAATACAGTACATTCATCATTTTAAAAATAAAAATCTATTTATACATTTTATATGATATTTTAATGAAAATTTTATTATGATAGTGTGGTGTTTAGATATTTTTAAAATCATTTCATGAGGAGATTGCATAATAAAAATAAAACTATCAACTTCTATATGTGGATAAATATTAGGGTATATATAATAATATTTCACTATCAATAAATAAATCAATAATAATTACTTATTCTTATCAATGTTTTTATAGTTTCTGAATAAAATAATGGCCATTATTGTGGTTGTTATGTTTGAAAATTTATGAAATATATCATATTTCATCAAAAAAATATCATCCCTGAAGATATATTTTAGATTATAGATACAATTTAATTATAAAATTTATTAATACATTATTGATATATAATTTTATAGTACTTAAAGTACTATTGAATGTACTCTATTTGAAAGAGGGAAAATATTTTTTAAATATGAATGGGCAGAATACATGGTGTCTGAATGTATATAAATATCATGAAGAGGTGTCGTCATTATACTTATTTAGTGAATTTTACCTTAAATTTAAATAGAATTTTTTAGTAAATTTTCTTATCATTTTTATCTAATAATTATTTAGTTAATTATCATAGAGATCATGAAGAAATGTCTCTGTTCATAATTTTTTTTATTTAACCATTATATTCTCTGTTAACATCACAAAATGATATGAGAAAAAAAATCATTATAAATACATTAACAAGGATGATGAACTCAGATACTATTTATTCTATTTATAAATATATTTTTTCTTTATTTGATCTATTTATGTCTATTAGTGTTTGTTTTTAGTTTATAAGTGACTGAAAGTGTGTGTTTTTAGTTTAAACTAGAATTCTAGTTAAAAAGACAAGTCAGACACTCAAAATAGAGAAACATAGTTATATTAATTGTATACATTAATAAAATGATCCTTGAGTCCTGTTTAATATTTATTAATCATTTTTATATCAATCTGATACATTGTGTTAATGGTATGAATCAAAATGATTGCTTTCAGCTTAAAAATGAAATTTTAGTTAGAAACATGTGTCACTCATTGAAAACCAAGAAAAAATTCTTATATTGTCTTGATAATTTTGAAAAAATACCTTGAAGTCATTTAAAATATTTTGGAATTAACCAAGTGTTAATCAGACACACAATGTGGCCAATATGACATGAAGTGCATGTTTCTATTTTAAAATGATATTTTAGTTCAAAAGAAATGTTACATACCCAAAAATTATCAAGCACATTATTGTTATTTTGATACTTTTGGAAGGATATAAATAAGTCATTTTTAATATTTAAGAATTTTCTTCACCTCAATTTGATACACGGTGTGACTAGTATGACACAAACTATGTGGTTTTAGTTTAAAGTTGACATTTTAGTAAAAAAGACCTGCCAAATAATCAAAATTGTGAAGACCCATTTAGATTTGTTTATAATTTAAGAAAATGATCCATTAGTCATTTTGATGTGTAATAATTATACATAACTCAATCCAATATATAGTGTGATAAGTATGAATTAGAATAATTTTTTTCAGTTTAAAAATGGAATTTTAGTTAACAATGTGTGGCACTCACTAAAAAATGAGAAAACATTATTAGACTATCTTTATTTATCAAGAAATTGATACTTAAAACATTTATGATGTGTAGTAATCAACTTAAGATAAATATGGTGAATAGTTTGACTATTATGACTCAAAATGCATGTTTCCTGTTTAAAATGAATTTTTAGTTAAATGGACGCTTGACATACTCAAAATTGAGAAAACACATTCACATTATTTTTTATACTTTAGGAAAATAAATCATAAGGGATATGTTATGTCTAATAATCAGTGATGCTTCAATCTAACAAAAATTATTACTAGTTGAATCAAAGTGTATGTTTTTATTTAAAAATTTAATTTTTGTTAAAAAGGCTTTTGTCTTACCCAAAACCAAGAAAAAACAATTATATTGTTTTTATACATTAGGAAAATAATCTATAAGTCATTGTTTATGTATAGAAATCATTAAAATCTCGATCTGATACACTGTGTAACCAGTATGACTCAAAATGTATGGTTTTAGTTTAAAAATGAAATTTTATTAAAAAACATGTTTCACTAAATGAATATGAAGGAAACATTCTTATTTTTTCTTGATACTTTAGGATAATGATCTATAAGTCATTTTTGAAATGTAGGAGTCATTGAGACATCATTATAACACATGGTGTGACTAGTATCACTCAGAGTACATGTTTTCATTTTAAGAATAACATTTTAGTTAAAATCACATGTCACTCACTAAAAAAATAGAAAAAACATTTTTATTTACTTGATACTTTAGGATAACACTCTTTAGGTCATTTTTATTTCTAGGAATTAAACACACATCAATCTGAGGAAATTTGTGACTATTATGACAACAAGTGTGTGTTTTTATTTAAAATTGAAATTTAGTTCAAAACACATGTCGCATACTCAAAATTGAGAAAACACCTTAAGATTGTATTGATACATTAGAAAAAACAATCCATAATTCATTTTTGACATGTAACAGTTAGCAACACATCAATATGAAATATGATGTACCTATTATGAATCAAAATGTGTATTTTCAATTTATAAATGACATTTTAGTTAAATAGATGCGTGCCATACTCAACATTGAGAAAAAATTCATATTATTCTAATACTTTATGAAAATGATCCATATATCATTTTTTATGTGTAATAATCATTTGAACCATAATTAGATACATGGTGTCTCACATATGAATTCAAATGTGTGTTTTGAGTTATAAAATTACATTTTAGTTAAAAATTCTTGTTACTCACTAAAAATAAAGAAAAATTTCTTGGATTGTCTTGATATTCTATTAAACTTATCTGTAGTTTATTTTTGATGTTTAGTAATTAGTAAAACATCAATCTAGTGTGACTGGCATGACTCAAATTACATGTTTTCAGTTTAAAAATTATATTTTATTTAAAAACGTGTTCCACTCACTAAAAACATAGAATAATTACCTAATTTTCTTGATAGATAAGAAAAATGATCCTTAATCTATTTTTATGTGTAATAATCAACAACACATTAATTTGACACATTGTGTGACCGATATGACTCAAAGTATGTGTTTTTACTAAAAATTGACATTTTAGTTCAAAAGATACATGTCATACTCAATACTAAACAAACACAATCATAATTTTTTTATTTCTTAATGAAAATTATCCATAAGATATTTACGATAAGAAGGAATTTGCTTTAGTTTAATCTAATACATGGTGTGACCGATATGACATAAAATATACATCTTCAATTCAAAAAAAATAAATTCTAGTAAAAAATTCATGTGACATATTAAAAAATGATCAAAAACATCAATATTTATTTGACACTTTAGGACAATGATACATAATTAATTTTTGATGTATAAGAATTTTTACTACCTCAATCTGATACATGGTGTGACCAGCAGGACTCAAAATGTGTGTTTTTAGTTTAAAAATATCATTTTAGTTAAAAACATGTGTTCATCACTAAAAACAAATAAAAATGAACATATTTTCCTAATAGATTAATAAAATTATTCATAAGTCATTTTTTACCTATATGAATCCTCCTATCATCAATTCAATGCATGATGTGGTAGGACTGACTAAAACTGTTTGTTTTCATTTTAAAAATGACATTTCAGTTAATAATGCATGTCATTCACTAAAAACCTATAAAACACACTCCCATTGTCTTAATAATTTAAATGATCCTTATGTCATTTGTGATGTCTAGGAATAAACCACATTTCAATATTACTTTTGATGTGATCAGTGTGAATCAATGATTGTGTTTTTATTTAAAAGTGGCATTTTTGTTCCAAGGACGTGTGAAAAACTCAATATATAGGAAAAACTTCCAGATAGTTTTGGAACATTATGAAAATTATCCTTAATCCATTTTTTAAAATGTAGGAATCATCCACGCCTCATTCTGATACATGGTGTGGCTAATATGGCTAAAAAAAATGGTTTCAGTTTTTAAATGATATTTCATTTCAAAAGACACACGACATTCTAAAAACATAGTTAACACATTTATATTGATTTGATACTTTTGAAAAACGATCCATATTACATTTATGACATGTAAGAATAATCAGTTCTCTAATTTGAAACATAGTGTGACTAGTGTGAGTCAAAATGTACATTTTTTTTAAGATGAGATTTTAGCTAAAATTATTTTCCAATTACTATAATCTATGAAACCATTCTCCTATTGTCTTAATAATTTATGAAATGACCTGTAACTCATTTTTTACATATAATAATAATCCTCATATAAATATGATGCACGATGTGATAAGTATGACTCAAATTGTGTGCTTTCATTTTAAAAATGACATTTTAGTTGGAAATATATTTCACTCACTAATAACCAAGAAAACAAACTCTAATTTTCTTGATACATAAGGAAATTTCTCCTTAAGTCATTTTCAATGTGTAGGAATCAAATACACATCAAATTGACACATAGTGAGAATGATATGTCTCAAAGTGTATGTTTTTTAAATTTAAATTTTAGATCAAAACACATGTCACATATATAAAACTAAAAAAATGAGATCTGATTATTCTTATACTTTTGGAAAATGATCCATAAATATTTTTTGACATGTAGGAATAAACTAAATATTAATATAACTCATATTTTCCCAATATTACTCTACATGTATGTTATTAGATTAAAATTGACACTTTAGTTTAAAACACATGTCATAAAATTAAAATTAAGAAAATTTACTCATATTTTCACGAGACATTAAAAAATTATCTAGAAATAATTTATTTTGTAGAAATTAACCACATATTAATATAGTACATGATGTGCCTAGTAATACTCAAAGTGCATGTTTTCAGTTCAAAATCCAATACTACAGTACCCACTTTAATTTTTCTAGAAAAGGTACTAAACTAAATGAAAGTGAAAATTACAAAAGTTAGAAAGTAGAGATTTTATTATAGTAATTTTGATAAAGGGTGGTGAGACTAGTAGGTAGGGTCTCCATGAAAGTACTATTGCTGTCGACACCTATGTTGGAAAGACCATTTGACACTTTGTTTTCCTCTCTGTAGGTATGCATGATGATGTGATTAAGTATTTAGAGGTGTTGTAGGAAAATTATCCATTTGGAAGTCAGAGTCCAAGCCAGTTGAGATGTACCATGCCTAAGGGCTTAAACAATGGTAGTTGAGTCACTTTCAATGCAAATATTGTTCCATCATTGTTGCCTTATCAAATCAACTACACGGATGATGATATACATCTCTGCTTTGAGTGATGAGGCATAACCACATGAACCATAGCAGCATCCAAGAATGTTCTCATTGTGATATCTACATATGATTCCGTATCCAGCACCTCTTAGGTTTCATTTTGAATCACCAACCACATTAATTTTCATCCAGCCGGTAATAGGTGGTTTCCAGAAAACTTCTAATAAACCTATCATCGGGCTTTATTTTCCATTGACTCTAATTTGTCTCTAGATGAAAAAGTCCTAGATTGAGTTGTGGCAAGTCCCTGTTTTCATGATTCCAGCTTCTTTGATCGCAGGGTGGATTTTTATTTGAGATGCACGAAAATTGAAAGTATTATTTCTGTGCTTAATTGAATTTCTATCAAACTAGATAAGATGATTAAGTTCAACCACAGGTGGTCCATGTCATATCTGTGCTGGTTATATATGGGACATTTAGAACAAATCTATATACCACAAATATGGAGGTTGTAATCCATGGGGGTCCTATTGTGAGTGATTCTCCAAATTAATGTGAGATGTGAGGGTATAATCCAGCTTTTGTTGAAAATTTTCAACCAGGAAAAGTTATTATTTTTGATAGTGACATTATGATTATAGTAATGTTTAGAAGTTAGTATACCATTATGGGATGGTTCCCAGACTAAGATTTCATTAGTGTTAACAAAAGTTTAGTTGTTGATGATAGAAGATATTTCATCAGGTAGATCTAAATCAGAAGAGTTCATACAATCATTTATGGTGATGTTGTAAGTGTGAGACAAAGGGAAGGCGTCCACCATGTTATATAGAGGTATACCAATTGAATTATAATTCCAAAATAGAAGAGAATAATTCCTATTGACTATCCATCAAGAGTTAGATAAATTTTTTACGAAGCTATGTTTGATGGAAGTCCAAATTGATGAGTCTATAAAAGTGTGCTTTCCTTTCCTGAGGTTATTATAAAATCTACCATGAAGGAAATCATATGTCTGAGAGTTGTTGTCCTCAATTTTCCAGGTAAGTGTATATTGTAGGGGGTTTATTAATGTGTTTTAGGGTTTTAATACCAAGTCCCCCATTCTCAATTGGAGTGCATCATGCATTCTAGGGAACAGTGACATGTTTTCTTTTGAGAGTTTTGCCACTCCAGATGAAATTTTTTATTCTTCTGTTGATCTTTTTAATTAAATCAACAGGCCATTTGTACACCATCATAGAGTATACTAATTTAGAGACAATGGTGTGTTTGACAAAGAAAATTCTACCAACCATTGAATAATTTTTTCCATTCCAAGAAGATTGTTTGTTATTGATTTCATCAAAGATGTTGAGAAAGTAAGTGTTTTTAGGATTCCCCTAGAAAATGGGTACCCCAAGATAGGTAAAAGAAAATAATCATTCTTTTATACCTAATTCATTTATTACATCAATTTTTCTGATGGTAGGGAAACATTGGCGAAAGAAAATGGAAGATTTGTTCCAATTTATAGATTGACCAGAGACCTCCTCATAGTGTGAGAGAATGCACTGATAAATATTTCACTGAGAAATAATGCACTAGAAATACTCTTTATGAGACCTTAAAAGCACTAATAATATGATCAACCTTAAAAGAACTCAATCTTTACAAGGGATATATAATGCACTGTTAAAGGCAATGAGAGATTCTACAAAACACGAATCCCCATGGTTTCCCTATAACAGAACCATATTAGAAAAATATAATCCAATTTGAATACATATATAATATAAAAATAGATTGAAAAAAATATTACATTTCACAATCATTTAAATTTGAAATCTATATTGAAAATATTTACATTGATGTGATATTTACTATTAGTAAAAAAAATTAAAAATCAATATGCAAAATATAAAATCTTATAGTAGGCATTCCTGAATGATCAACATCCATAAAAAATCCTGAACCTGAAATAAAAACAATGTTTATTTTAATAAAATTAAATAATTTTTCTAAATATATTTATAATTTTAATTTTATATAATCCACATTTGATAAATTAAATTCTTATTTATAGAATATGTTAACAATGTTATCAGTTACAATTATTAATGATTATATTTTAAACTTTATATTAAATATTAATTATACTATTAATTAATAATTATATTATGAATTATAAATTACACTATTAATGAAAAAACTAAATAAATTATATTTTTATTACTGAATATACTAAAGGCATTATTAGTTATGAATTATCTTAATTTTTTAAATAGTGCTTAATACTTATACAATTAACTGAAATTGAATTTTTATATTGATAACACACACTTTGAGTCATATCGGGAATATTTTGTGTCATATTGACATGTGGTAGATTTCTACACATATAAAATAAATTATGGATAATTTTAATAAAGTATAAAAAAACATGAGTTTGTTTACTTAGTTTTTACAATGTGACATACATTTTAATCTAAATTGAAACTTTAATGTCGAAAGAACTCACTTGGATTACTATTGTACAAATCATATGCTATATTTATGTGTGGTTGATTCCCATAGGTCAAAAATAAATTATAGATCACTGTGATAATGTTTTAAAATAATTGGAGCTTGTTTACATGTTTTTGACAATAATACTTGTGTTTTAAACTGAAATGATACTTTTATATTGATACACACACTTTGTGTCACAATGACCACATCATGTGTTAGATTGATGTGAGATCAATTCATATACAACAAAAATAAATTATTGGTCTTTTTTCTAATGTTTGAAAATAATCTGTGTTTATTTTCTTTTATTGACTATCTAACACACATTTTAACCTAAAATGACCTTTTTTTGTTAAAAACAAAGAATTTGAGTCCTATTGACCACATCATTGTTATACTGACATGAATTCAATTCCTATACATTAAAAAATAATTATGTACTATTTTTTAAATGTTTTAAAAAAATATGATAGCATTTAATCACTTTTAGATATGTTTCACATGTTTCAAACTAAAATGACACTTTTATATTGAATGCACTAACTTGAAGTCATAACAACCACATCATGTGTTTTATTGACATGAATTAAATTACTACATGTAATAAATGTATTATGGATCATTTTTGTAATTTTTTCAAATAATCTATCATAATTTGATCAGTTTTGGCTATATGGCGTGAATTTTAAACTAAAATGCAAATTTTATATTAAAAACAAACACTTTGACTCACACTTTCCATGTCATGTGTTGGATTTATTTTAATTAAGTTTATAAACATAAAAATAAATTATGGATCATGTTCCAAATTTTTGAAATTCATCCTAGCTAGTTTGATCAGTTTTGGCCACATGATGCACGTTTTAAACTAAATTAACACACACTTTGAGTAATACCAACCAAATAGGGTTTCATATTGATATATAGTTGATTAAAAAAAGAACTAAATTTATTATGGATAATTTACCAAATGTTTGAAAACAATATATGCTGGTTTTATTAGTTTTGGTTTTGTGACAGAGTTTTAAACTAAAATGACACTTTTATGTTAAAAACAGGCACCTTGAATTGTATCAACCACATCATGTGTTAGATTGATGTTCAGTTGATTACTACACATAAAAAGTAAATTGTGGATTATTTTCATAAATTTTTAAAATACTATGAACTCATTTTCTTGGATTTGACCATGTGATTCATGTTTTAAACTAAGATGACATGTTTATAGAGATTACACACATTTGGAGTTATACCATCCACATTGTTTATTGGATTGATGTGAAGTCAATTATTACATTCCAAAAATAAATTATTAATAGTTTCACTCGATTTTCAAGATAATATGAGCTCATTTACTCAGTTTTGGCTATATTTCATGCATTTTACACAAAAATGTTAAATGAAAACATGCAATTTGATTCATACGAACCACATCATGAATCAGATTGATGTAAGGTTGATTCACACCCATCACAACTAAATTATAGATCATTTAACTATGGTTTCAAAACAAAATAATCCCATTTTATTGGTTTGACTAAATGAAGTGTGTCTTAAAAATGAAACTTTTATTTTAAAAACATGTAATTTAAGTATTACCAGCCACATCGGGTGGACTGTTGACATGAGATCGATTCCTAAACTTCAAATATGAAATAAAGATTGGTGTATTAACATATCAATATAATATGAGACCATTTTATAATTTATTTCTTAATTATTTGTGTTTTAAACTATTATTTCACTTTTAATTCAAAAAAACCTTGAGTTATACCGACCACATCACATATCATATTGACATGTAACAAATTCCTAAACACTAGAAATGAATTGTAGATCATTTTCCAAAATTTACCAGAAATTATCGGATCAATTTGTCATTTTTGAACATGTGATATGTTTTTAAACTAAAATGATAATTTTAAGGAGAAAACACTCACATTGTGTTATATTGGACACGTCATGTGTCTAATTGGGATGCCTTCAATTCCTATATTTCACAAATTAACTATGGATCATTTTCATAATAATTGAAAACAATATAAGCTCATTTACTCAGGTTTTATAATGTGACACATGTTTGAATCTAATATAATACTTTTATATTAAAAGCACCAACGTGGGTAATATATTTTTAGAAAATAATTTGAAAATTAATTTGTTTAACATGCAGAACCAATATAACTTCTTTGATGTTCTACAAGTTACCCATAATTAATATAATAAATCTTGAAGTTTTCCTTTAGAAACGTAAGAAAAGTTTGAGTTACCCCTCAGTAACTTAATAAATCTTCAAGTCATATTTTAGTAACTTAACAAATATTCATGTTACCATTTAGTAACTTAATAAATCATCAATTTAGATATAAATAAATTAAATAAATTTATAGTTACCCTTCAGTAACATATGAATTATTTAATTTACCCTTCAGTAACATTTTTTTTCATGTTACCCTTTAGAAACTGAATAAATTTTTAATTTTCCCTTCTGTAACAAAATGAAATTTAGTGACTACCTTTGTAAACTTAATAAGTATTCAATTTAACCTCTAGTAACTTAAAAAAATTCTTGTTAAACTTTGATAACATAAAACTTCTTTAAGATACCCTTCTGTAACTTATGAAATTTTCTAGTTACCCATCAATAAAAAAAGAAATGTTCATGTTACCCTTATGTAATTTAAAAAATCTTCTTATTACACTTCATTTTCGTCATATCGTGTGTTATATTGATGTGAGGATTATTCTTACAAGTTGAAAATGAATTATTTTTTTCCCCAAAATTATCAATATAAAATGATTTCATTTATGTGGATTTGTCTATGCGACATATTTTTTAGAGTAAAATGATAATTTTAATGTAAAAACATATATATTGAATCATACCAACCACATTGAGTGTTAGATTGATGAGATTTAAGTTCATAGATGTCAAAAAATAATTATAGATAATTTTTATAATGTATAGAAATAATAACAACTGATTTTCTCTATTTTGTTAATTTGATGCCCATTTTAAACATAAATCACACTTTCATATTGAAAAAATAACATTGAGTCATACAAACCACATAGTGTATTAAATTTATTTGTGGGTAATTCTTATATATCACAATTGAAATATGTGTTGGTGTCTTAATGATTGAAAACAATGCAAAATAATATGCTCAGTTTTGGATTTGTGATGCATGTTTTAAACTAAAATGATACTTTTAATGTGAAAACACACACTTGATGTCATGCTGACCATATCATGTGATTGATTGATGTTTTTGTATTCCAATACAAAAAAAATTAATTATATTTCATTTTTATAATTTATCAAGACAATATGATCCTGCTTTATTTTTTTGGCTATGTCACATGTTTTTAAAACTAAAATAGCACATTTAATGTGAAATCATGGAATCTGAGTCATACATTCTACATCCTATATTGGATTGACATGAAAATGATTCCTACATTTCATAAATTCATTGAGGATCATTTTATTAAATTTTGAAAACAAATTGAGCTCAGTTATTTTTTTTAACAATGTGATGAGTGTTTTAAACTAAAATTATAATTTTATATTGTAAACATGCACTTGGAGTAATAATGACCTCACCATATATCAGATTGATGTGTAGTAAATTCCTACATATCAAAAATGTATTATATATCATTTTCATAAATTCTTCAAAAAATACAAGCTCATTTATTTAGTATTGACAACATGGCGTGTGTTAAAACTATATTTCCTAATAAGGATCAACCAACCTCTCAAAATTTTTATCATCAAATCCTTATTCAACTTCCTTCATAGTTAATTCTGTATTTCTAGTTTTTTAATTCGGTTGAGATATAGGAAATTCATTTATATTAGTATTTATAGCATCATTCATTTTCATGAATTTAGTTGAGTCAAATGTGAAAAATAAATGAATTCATTTTTCTTCTTCATAATAGAGGTGGAAGTAATTTTTACAGGGCCCAAAATATTTTTAAAAAATAATCAAAATTTATCAAGGGAGAAAAATTAAAATCGATGAGGCTAGCATCATGGAAGTATGTTCCCCATAAATTAGTAATATAACTTTAGTTTTGGAGTTAAAAGGATCCTTAACCCTTTTCCATATCTGTATTAACTCAACTGAAACCTTGAGGTATAATATAAGGACCCAACAATAAAACATTACATAATCTTGAATTAAATGAATAATTCACATTGGGGATCTTTTCAGGTTTAGATTTCTAGATAATTAGGACATAACTATTACATCTCAATGATTTCAAAGTAGACACATCTAATCTGTTTCTATTTTTTTCACAAAATAAAAACTCTTGATCAATAGATTCATATCTAGTTCCATTTTTTAGACAACATGACATTTCTTTAATCCCATCCTTGACCCAATTCCACTTTATGTCCTGTGAAAAACATTTCAAAAACATGGGATGACCATAAAAAGATCAGTAAGGGATATAAAAATATGGAAAGAAAACATTTTTCCATGTATACATAAGAATAAATGAAATCATACTTTAATCATAACACATAATCACTTTAATATACCTCATGAAATCATAAGACTTATGAATAACTCATATAAATCATAAGACATAAAGGTGACTTGAGTCATTCATAACATTCTTATGTAGGTAGTAACCCTCATTGTTACGTTTGGAATACCCATCACAATATATTCCCTAAATCTATTCAGAGAAACCTTAGTGTATAACTCCATTGCATTACCTAATTCACTGGAGAGCTATCTCAAGATCACCCTCCCTTAGTTTATCATGGAACCACCCAACTTCATAAAAAATTCACGAGAACCACAACATAATCGTATCACATAAAACATGCATAAAGGAAACATAACATTTCCACATTTCAATCAAAAGATATCAATATAACACATTGATATAATAAAAGCATTATCAAAACCATTTTCAATAATAAAAGTAAAACATTTTATTTTTTTCATTTTAAAAAAATTCATGGCTTGTAGAGGAATCCAAAACTCAAATAATGGTCCCGGCGGCGGAGAAGTCGTTGTCGCCACATACATAAGAGAAAAAAACATTCCTTTTTTCGTTTAGTAAAACACTTCATAGATAAAATATTCACTTTGAATGAAATGAAAAGTCAAAAGGGTTTTATACACCGTATAAAGTTGTATAGAATTCAAAAGATGCCTTAATGAAAGGAGATTGAGACGAAGTCCTATACAAAGATGGTATCCTTAGATTAAGGATAAATCAATTACATGATTATGTGTGACAAATATAAACCCAATATAAGTGGATATTAAGTTTAAAACAATCATAGGTCATCCACACATATTCACAGTAAGACAAAATCAAGAAGTAGAGGTTTAACCCAAAGAATTTAAATTGGGTTAAAAAGTTCCATTACAGAAATTTGATAGCCTAACGACGTCACTTTAAAATTCAGGAAATGAGTTGATGAGAGATAAAAAAGGTTATCTCATCACTTGTACATAAATTTTACAACATTAAGGATATATAAGAACATATCCCAACATTATGAAGATGTAAATTAAAACACCTAAAAAAAGAAGTCTTTTAAAAAGAGAAGGGCGAAAGGTTCCCTTACCAATTTGGGTAACTTTCTAAATGTACACCCAATGAAAGAAGGACTATGCAATGTTGATTTAAATACCCATGACCGAAATTATATTACACAAATAGTATAATAATGGGCAGTACATACACCACTCAAGAGAGATAGTGAAAAATATAGCATGAATCTCACAGGAATAAAGAGTGAGATAAAAAAACTCTTACCTCGTTGTAATCAATCAAGTCGTATGAAAAAAAGATAATAAGAACCAAATGAATAATAAAATACCAGGAATATAAATAGAATAAGGATAATATATATCAAATGTTAGTACAGAATACACCATATTCAATAAATAATTGGTGAACAATGGAAATCTCACGGAATTAAAAGTGAGATAAGAAATCCCCTTACCTCAGTTCCGACTTGTCTTGTTCATTTCTTTATATTCATGAATAATAAACATTGGACAATTTATAATTTATTAAGTAAATCCTTTAAAGTTTATTATTCAATTCATGTCACAAATTATCATGTTATTATAATTATTTAATTATGTGTGTTTATATCATACGTTTTGTCGATGTTCGGTAGATGAGTCAACAATGAACTTGTTTGAAGAGAATTGTCCATGTAGTTATAAGTAAATCATCTCCAGAATGGTGTTCATGATTTAAATATCATATATATCCAGTATATATGTACTCAAAAATATTCCATAATGTTTGTAGAAAAGAAATGAAATGTACCGTTCATGGAGACGGTAGGCCGTACGTACGCATGAACGCTACTTTCATTTTTTGTCATATTAATGGATTTTAAAACTGAATTAGAAATAGATATATTATAATTAAAGTATAAAATATATGTTAATTAGGTAACATAAGTTCATTAATTACATTCTTTATAAATTCTATGTTTGGCATGAACGAGTCACATCACTTGAGGGGGCGGTAGTCCAAATGTCCTCATATGAAATTATCGCATTTTCACAACATGAACAGTATGAAGGTATGTTTTAAATATAAAATAAAGAATCATATAGAGAAAATAAATATAATATACATCATATATAAATATATTTACATCATAATGGACACCATTAAAGGTGTTAAAAGGTGATTGAACAATCACTGTTTCATGAGGCAGTAATTCCCCACCCATAGAAACAGTATATTCTTTAACCATTAGATGGAGGTTTGTGTGAGCGTAGGTAGAATAATTACCATAACAACATCCTAGTATATTTAGTATAGTGGTCTTATTATGGGATAAAATAATATGAATATAGTGGTGAGTGAAGAATGAAAATAAAAGAATGATACTCGAGAGATGACATTACCTCTAAATCGGGTAACTCATTTTGATTTGAGCCAAAGGATTCCTTGGAAAAACATATTCCCAAAGTGAGGCTTCTAGGGGTGAGATAGGGATGTGGATAGATAATATGAGTAGATGTTTCACATTCCAATGGCTTTAGTGGTGTTGGTAAGGGGATATAGGTGGTGGCCTTTTATAAGAGGGAGGAGGGTCACTTTTGAAAATTCTTGAAATATTACTTTATTATAAAATCATTTTCGGATTTTAAAGGACCCAAAATGATATATATATAGGATAAGGTAATAAGGGTTATAAATACACCCATATAATAGGTTTTTGATAGGTGTAATTCTTATATTTTATGTAGAATTTTCATTTTATTTAAATTGTTCATTAATGTGGTAATCACTGCATCATCATGGTGTTATAAATAAATTTATTTATTTAATGTCTAAAAATTATAAAAAAATACCATGATGTTGAAAATATTTATATATTTAAAATGACTATTTATAGTAAAAGAGATCATTTATATAAACAAAATTATAATTTTTCTACTTAGTATACACAAACCTTTGTTATATTTCTCTTCTTTTTAAAAAAATGTCATAAATGATACTATTACACCCATGTGACTCCATGGGCCCTCAGGTTCAGTAAAAAGCTTTCCATGGTCGGCCATGAATAAAAAAAGTGGATTTGGACACATTTTGGGGCCATTTTATACTATTATTATATTATTTTATTACCCTTAACTACTCAATTACTAATTAATCATGATATTTAAAGATAATTACCGTCGTTACTATTCATAATGTCTAAAAACAAAAGATTCTTAATTAAATAATTTGTAACTTCTGATTCCAAATATGGAATCCATTTTACCCAATTCCAAACATAGAAATTGCAGTAATTTAGTTAAAAATAATTCATGTTGTCAAAACCAAAGACGGGGTTTTAAGAAGTAAAATTTATCAAAAGATTGACTTGTTTTTTACATCCAATTGAAAAGTGAAATTACTTCCAATGAACAAAATTATATTAAGTGATAAAAAAATAATTCAATTACACTTTGAAACTTATTAAAAGGTCAATCTAACTATATAATTAAATTATATGACAAACAGTTTTGAAGTAAAATGTAGTATTTTTCACTATTCATTTAAAATGAACATTTGTCAGAAAAATTCAAAATATTTATGCAAAGTAAATTTGATATTCCAAATTCAAAAATGATTTCAGTTTTAAAAAATTCAAAACATATAAGTTGCATTAATTAATTTTATAATTAAATCTCACTGTCAAAACAAACAGCGTGTTTTTAAGAAACAATATCTATCAAAAGATTGACACTTGTTTATGTCTAATTTCAAAGTGAAATTAATTACAATGACCACCATTTGATTAAATAGTTTAAATATATTTTAACTATAATTTAAAACCAATTAAAAATATAATCTTACCATATAAATAAATTAGATTAAAAGGAGGTTTTGAATTAAAATACAACATTTTTCACTATTCATAAAAAATGAACTTTATCGGAAAAATAAATTTTTTTTACAAAAAGTACATTTTGACATCCCGATTATAAATAAGGAATTTATTTTTTCAAATATAAAATTTAAAATTGACAAAAAGTAGTTTTAAAAAGGGTTCCCCATCAAAAGGCAGTTAATCGACCTTTTAAAGAATATTAGAATATTTATGCTTAAAATCAAATTCTTTTCTTATTTTAAGCCTCAAAATTTTATTGGATAAATGTAAAAATATTTAACAAACATATATAATCATTTTGAATTTAGCTATGCTCATTCCCGCCATTACAACGTCTAGGCGTTAACTACCATTTAAAATAATATTATTATATTATTAGTGTGTAATGTAAGCTTTCAATGAAACTCGTTGTTGCGTATTGGGTACACCATCGAACATAGCATTCCCTTTAAAGTAATATTAACATTGTATTCACAAATATTAATAAATATAAAAATGTCATATTTTTTATTTACCTAGTATGTTACATCATTCTCCCCTTTTGGGAATTGCGTCCTCACCATTTTAAAATTGGGCTTGAAAACTTCATTGAAAGCCCCATATCAGAAAAGGAGTAAATTAAACTATCACTTTAAAAGAAATAAAGAAATGTTCAAAATTCACCCAAGAAAATAGATACTAGGATTCCATGAAATAATGGATATTGAAGAGAAAACAAAGGGTTATGTTCTGATGGAGAGTGATAGAAAACATGTCTAGGAGAAAGTTTACCACGAGAAAATCACAAACTTGTGATGGGTTAAATGATATTTAATTCCCCAGTAGGAAAATATAACAGAAAACATGTTTGTTTTAAGTTACTTTTCATTGGAAAATTTATTTATTATCTTAACTAAATCATAAGTAAACATACTTACTTGTCATGTAGACTTTCCTCTCTTACTAGACTTCTTACACAAACTCATATTTTCTCTAAAAGATGAGTATTTAAGATGACTTGTTCACATTAAGAGCACTATAATCAACTTCTTGAGAATCACCTACTCCAAAAAAGATGAACTATATATTTACCATGTCTTTAGACCTTAACCAAAACCAAAATTGTTAGTACAAGATCAGATAATCCCCAAAAGGATAATAATTTATAAAAATAATTAATACTCTTAATCTCCAAAATTCAACAAAAAGAACCCAAGGTTCAAGAATGACCATTAAATAAATAGAAATCCATAAAATTCTTCAAAGTAATCCTAACTAAGATTGAAACCCAAATATCTAAAGGACTTAATCACACGGTCCTCCAAGTTAAATCTTAACATTTACCTCCAAATAACATCAGCTACTCTTAAAGTCTCATATTGAAAAGTAATTAACCTAATCACATATCCTCTTTGATAGTTTTATCATTTTCATAGATAATGCAAAATCAACTTACAATTGATTCATAAAATCATCTAACTAAAAATAATTATTCATACTAACTATGGAATTCACATAGTAGTGGTAGGCAATAAATACCAATCGCACTTCGGTTGTGGGTTTGATTTCCATAGCATCGTCCGACACAACGGGTTGTCACACGGTTTGCATGTTATCCCTTTTCAAAAACTATATAATTTTATAACATTCCCAAAAAGATATAAATTCATCAAAAATAACCATAACATATTTTAACCACAAAGGTTATCTAATAACTTTCTCTTTACATCCCAAAATGCATTAACCTATAATTACCTCAAATTCAAGGATCATATAAACCAAAATGGTTATTTAGAAATATATCCACAAAAGAAAAGATAATTATTCCTTGAATAAAATTTTCATATATCAAACATCAGGGTTACACATAATATAAAAATTCTTCTACTGTAATATAATCATCAAAAGAGCCCTAATAATTTTAAGAATTTCACCATCCTAAAATCTACCATAACTCTTGAATCCCTTATATGTTTACTTCTTACTCATTAAATATTATTCATGATCCATTAACCATTCCTTTCCATCTTATTCTTAAATACTTATTTCCTACAACCAAAATCATGAATCATATCATAAGATTCAATAATAGGAAAACATATGTTAAGAAATAATCCATACCTTTCATTGGTCATTGTCAGTTTCTTCATCCTCAATCGGAATGGCATTAGGTACTGGTAAATGAATATTTTTACGATCCTGGTGATCTCATTCTTGAAACTTATTCGTAAGACATGTATTTTCATAATGACCATACAGACCACATTTAAAACATTTAATTAATCCTTCAGAAATAACTTCTTTCACTTTCCTAGAGTCAAATAAATGCTTACTTTTTTAATGGTAGGGTCTTACTTTATAACCTTAATTTCCACATCTATATCATCTTTCTGTCCCTTTGAATCATTTTCCAATGTGTTTCTTTCCACATCTTTGACACATAGGTTTTTGAACATTCTTACCTTTATGATTATTACCTGAACTTCAGCAGGTATTTGTTCCTCGTATATATTATTCCTTATAAAAATCATGAAGGTTCATGTGGTCAATCATGACTCCAGATATTTGGTTGAGAATAACCACAAGAGTTCTCATTTTAGCTCCCATATCATTCAGTTGCTCGTTCAAAAAATCATCACAGTTTTCTTCACATCCACTGTAACTTTGGTGCCTGCTAGATCCATCCATTTACTAAAACCAAAAATTTCAGTGTAATTATATCAGTAAAATAATCATATAATATATTATGAGGAGGGTATATACTAAGATATAATTTTTCATGTTATCTTAAACTCATTCACTTTATAAAAATAATTATTAATCTTTCTAAAATCCTAACAATTATGGTAGTGTCACTTCTGCTTAAAGAATACCTTAACCTCTAAAGTTATCTGAACCGACCACTGATACCAACTATAAGGACCCAGCCTTAAAAAATTACATAATATTTAATTAAATGAATACTTCAAATTGAGGATATTTTCAGGTTTAGAGTTCTAGAGAATTAGGACATAACTATTACATCTCAATGATTACAAAGTAGAAACATCTACCCAGTTTAAATTTTTTCACAAAATAAATACTCTTGAACAATAGATTCATGTCTATTCTCATGTTTTAGACAGCATGACATTTCCTTTATCCCATCCTTGACCCTATTCCACTTTATGTCCCATGAAAAACATTTCATAAACTTGGGGTGAGCATAAAAAGCTCAGTAAGGGATATAAAAATACGAAAAGAAAACATTAGTCCATGTATACATAAGAATCAATGAAATCATACTTTACTCATAAAACATAATCACTTTAACATTCCTCATTAAATCATAATACATATGAATAACTCATAGAAATCATAATATGTAAAGGTAACTTGAGGCATTAATAAAATTCTTATGTAGGGATTAACCCTCATGGTTACATTTGGAATTACCATCACAGTATATTCCCAAAATCTCTTCAATGAATCCTTAGCTTTTAACTCCTTCACAACACCCAATACATTAGAGAGATATCTCGGGATCACCTGCCCTTATTTTATCATGGATCCAATCGGCTTAATAAACAATGCCCAAGAACCATAACATAATCGTATCACATAAAACATGCAAAAAGGAAACATAAAATTTCCACATTTCAATCACAATATATCAATACAACACATTGATATAAACAAAACATTATAAAAACCATTTTCAATAATTAAAGTAAAACACGGTATTTATTTTTCATTCAAAAAAAAGAAATGGCCTGTAGAGGAAGCTGAAACTCAAATAATGGTCACGGCGGTGGAGAAGTCGTTGTCTCCGCATACGTAAGACAAAAAAACATTCCATTTGTCATTTAGTAAAACACTTCTTAGAGAAAAAATTCCCTTTGAATGAAATGAACAGTCAAAATGGGTTTATACACCGTATAAAATAAAGTCGTGTAGAACTCAAAAGAAGCCTTAATGAAAGGAGATTGAGACGAAGTCCCGTACAAAGACAGCATCCTTAGATTAAGGATAAATCAATTACATGATTATGTGTGAAATATATAAATACACAAAATATAAGTGGATATTATGTGTAAAACAATGAGAGGTCATCCACACATATTCATTGTATGACATAATCAAGAAGTAGAGGTTTATCCCAAATAATTGGAATTAGGTTAAGAAGATCCCTTACAGAAATTTGAAAGCCTAACGACGTCACATTAAAATTCATAAAATGAGTTGATGGGAGATAAAAAAGGGTATTTCATCACATGGACATAAATTCTATAGCAATAAAGCTATATAAAAACATATTCCAACATTATGAAGATGTAAATTAAAATACCTAACAAAATAAGTCTTTTCAAAAGAGGAGGGTGAAAGGTTCCCTTATCGATTTGGGTAACTTTCAAAATGTACACCCCATGAAAGAAGAACTATACAATGTTGATGTAAATACCAATGACCAAATGTATAATACACAAAGAGTAGAATAATGAGCAGTACATACACCACTCAAAGGATATAGTGACAAATATAGCGTGAATCTCACAGGAATAAATCATTAGATAAAAAAACCCCTTACCTCGTTGTAATCAATCAAATCTTATGACCCTAAGATAATAAGAAAAAAATTAATCACAGAATACAATGAATATAAATAGAATAATGGTAATATATATCAAATGGAATTACACAATACACCACATGAAATAAATAATTGGAAAACAATGGAAATCTCACATAATTAAAAGTGAGATAAGAAATCCCATTACCTCAAGTCCGACTTGTCTTGTTCATTTCCTTATATTCATGAATAATAAACTTTGGACAATTTATAATTTCATAATTAATTCCTTTAAATTTTATTATTCAATTAATATCACATATTATCATGTTATAATAATTAGTTAATTATGTGAGTTCATATCATACATTTTGTTGATGTTCGGTACATGAGTCAACAATGATCTTTTTTGAAGAGAATTGTCTATGTAGTTATAAGTACATCATATTCGAAATGGTTTTCATGATTTAAATATCATGTATATCCATTATACATGTATTCATCAATATTCCATATTATTTTGGAATAAATAAATGAAATGTACCGTTCATGGAGATAGTAGGCCGTACGTACGCATGAACGCCAATTTCATTTTTGTCATATTAATGGACTTTAAAACTAAATTAAACATAGATATATTATAATTCCAGTATAATATAAATTTTATATAGGTAAAATGAGTTCATTAATTTCATTGTTTATAAATTCCATTCTAGTAATGAACAAGTCACATCACTTGAGGGGGCGGTAGTCTACACTTCCTCATATATAATTATCGCATTTGCAGAACATGCAAAGCATAATGGTATGTTTTAAATATAAAATACGGAATCATATAGAGGACATAAATATAATATATATCATATATAAATATAGTTCCATCATAATGGCCACCATAAAAGGTGTTAAATGGATAATGAACACTCATTGTTTCATGAGGCAGTAATTCCCCACCCATAGAAACAATATATTATTTAACCACTAGAAAGAGGTGTGTGTGAGTGTAGGAAGAATACTAATCATAAAAATATACTAGTATATTGAGGATACTAGTGTTATTATGGGATAAAATAGTAATAAGATAGTGGTTAGTGAAGAAGGAAAATAAAATAATGAAACTCAAGGGAAGACATTACCTCTAAATCAAGTAACTCTTTTTTATTTAATCCAAAGGATTCCTTGGAAAGACTAATGCCCAAAGTGAGGCTTCTAAGATTGATAGAGGGATTTTTAGAGATAATATGAGAAGAGTTTGTACAATCCGAGGTTTTGAGAGGCGTGGGTAATGGGGTAGAGGTGGGGGCCTTCTATAAGAGGGAGGATGGTCACTTTTCGAAAGTCTTGAAATATTACTTTATTATAAAATTATTTTTGGATTTTAAAGGTCCCCAAATTATATATTTCTAGGATAAGGTGATAAGTATTAGAAATACACCCATAAAATAGGGTTTATACAAGTGTATGTCTTAGATTTTACCTTATCTTTTCATTTTATTTAAATTGTTCAATAATGAGGTAATCACTGCATCATCATGGTGTTATAAATAAATTTATTTATCTAATGTCTAAAAATTATAAAATAAATACCATGATATATTAAATCTATTTATATTTAAAATTAATATTTATAGTCTAAGAGATCATTTATTTAAAAAAAATTAAAATTGTTTTTCTTAGGATATACAATCCTTTGTTATATTTCTCTTCTTTTTAAAAAGAATGTCATAAATGTCACTATTACACCCATGTGACTCCATGGTCCCTCAAGTTAGGTAAAAAGATTCCCATGGTCGGTCATGACTCAAAAATTTTTTTTTTGACACATGTTGGGGTCATTTTATATTATTATAATATTATTTTATTACCCTTCACTACTTGATTACTAATTAATCACGATAATTAAAGATAATTACCATCGTTAATATTCATTATGTCAAAAAAAGTCTTACATAAATAATTTATACCTTATGATTCCAAATATGGAATCGATTTTACCAAATTTCAAACATAAAAATTTCAGTAATTTATTTAAAAATAATTCCCGTTGTCAAAACCAAAGATGGGTTTTTAAGAAGTAAATTTTTTCAAAAGATTGACTTTTTTTTACATCCAATTGAAATGTGAAATTACTTCCAATGAAATAAATTAATTAAGTGATAAAAAATAACTAAATTAAACTTTAAAACCAATTAAATGGTCAATATAAATATATATATAAATTAGATGAAAAGCAGTTTTGAAGTAAAATGCAGTATTTTTCACTATTCATTAAAATTGAGAATTTGTCAGAAAAATACCAAATATTTAACCAATATAAATTTGATATTTAAAATTCAAAAATGATGTCCATTTTACCAAATTCAGAAAATAAAAGTTGAATTAATTAATTTTATATTTAATTTTCTCTATAAAAAAGCTTGTTTTTAAGAAACAATATCTATCAAAAGATTGAAACTTTTTTACGTACAATTTTTAAGTGAAATTAATTACAATGAACACCATTGGATTAAATGGTAAAAATATAATTTCACTACACTTTAAACCAAATTAAAAATATAATATAACTGTATAAATAAATTATATTAAAAAGAGGTTTTGAATTAAAATACATCATTTTCACTATTCATTAAAAATGAACTTTATTGGAAAAATAACAAAAAATTTAAAAAAGTACATTTTGACATCCCAATTTTAAAGAAGGATTTTAATTTGAAAAATATAACATATAAAATTGAAAAAAGTAGTTTTAAATAGGTTTCTCCCTCAAAAGTTGGTTAATCATCCTTTTAAATAATATTAGAATATTTATGCTTAAAATGGAATTCTTTTCTTATTTTAAGCCTATAACTTTTATTACATAAATGTAAAAATATTTAACAAACATATATAATAATTTTTAGTTAGTTTTGTTCATTCTCGTCATTATAACTGTTAGGCGTTAACTACCATTTAAAATAATATTATTATATTATTAGTGTGTAATGTAAGATTTCAAAGAAACTCGTTGTTGCGTATTGGGTATGCCATCGAACATAGCATTCCCTTGAAAATAATATTAACATTTTATTCAAAAATATTAATAAATATAAAAATTTTATATTCTTTATTTACCTTGGATGTTACATATAATCTCTCAAAATCATGAGTATCTTCAAGCATATTTATATCTCTACTATATTCCATAGAGTGTAACTATAAAATCTTATGTTTTAAGAAAGACGCACTATGTTCAATATCATACATGATATGCCACATCTAACTTAAGAAAAAAACTAAATATTATAATGATACTTTATAACCTACCTGTAAAAATGGTGGGGATGAACATTATTAATTAATTTAAGAAAATAGATTTTACATATGTATATAATTAATTATTTTCTGAATAATTATTTATAAATGAAAATATAACACTTTTTAATAAAAAAGATTTTTCTTCTGAAAAACTATTAAAATGTAAATAAGTGAGTTTATAAAATAATAAAATCTCTCATGATGGATTTTATTAATGAAATTTATATGCAATACGTTAAATTTTTTATTTAATTTTTAGATTATATTTTCTCCAAATAATATATAAGAACAAAATCAATTTTATGCATAACAGATGTATTTTTCAAAAATGGTATTTTTACCACATATTGATGGAAAACCCTTTTTAAATCCATTTTTTTCACTTTTATATATTTTATTTTTTTAAAAAAACTTCTTATATAGAAATGGGATATAAAAATTTACTTTATTATTATTTTTTTATTTTTCTGATAAAAATTATTTTTAATGAAAAATGAATAATATTTCATTTTAATTCAAAAATGCCTTTTAATCTAATTTTTTTGTATAGTCATAAAATGATTTTAATTGGTTTTAAAGTTTAACTGGATTTAGTTTTTATCATTTAAAAGAATTTTGTTCTATACAAGTTATTTCAAAATGAAATTTGATATAAACACATGTCAATCATTTGATGGTTTTTAGTTTTAAAAAACATGTTTTCTAGTTTTTACAACGGGAATTAATTTTAAATCAATTACTTAAATTTCTGTGTTTTGAATTTATAAAAATAAATTCCATATTTTTAATCCTAATTTCCAAATTTTATAAATAGGTTCATTTTTTGGACATAATGAATAGTAACTCTAATAATTACTTTTATTTACCACAGTTAAATAGTAAATCAGATATATAAGGGTAAAAATAATATTTTAATAATATAAAACTACCGTAACACATGTACCAATACTATTGGATGATATATGGACGACCAATAAAACCTCTGAGATTAAAATTTGGCCTTTTGAAGCCACTGAGATGTGATTATGACACTTATATCTTTTAATTTAATGTAAAATAAAATATATTATAAACATAAATCTTCTTAATAAATCAATTTTAATATGGGGTTATATAAGTGAAATATTAGACTATAAATATTAATTAGAAATATAAATATATTTCTAGTATCTTGATATTTTATTTGTAATTTTAGTCATTAAAAAGAGTAAATTTAATTGTGACACAGTGATGACGCAATGACTGCTTTATTAATGAAGGAATAAAAAATGATATTATAAATATAAAAAAAAATATTTGAAACAAATATAGGTTATAAAATTTTTAATAGTTTAATATGAAATTTTATAAGATAATTCAATAATTTTTTTCGATGTTATATACTTGTTTAGATTTTATTTAAATTCCATAAAAGGAATAGTCTAAAAATTGACAGAATTGTTATTTTATAAAAATAACAATTTATAAAATTATTTTAAAATCATAAAAATATTTTAAAATCACAAGAGACTATTATAAGGTCCATAAGTTCATTAAATGTCCAATTATGTAAAAATGAACCCATATAATAAAATTAATATCCTATAAATAATAAAAATGTCATTACCACAATTAAAATTAAAAGAGAATAATTAAGGGTAAACTGAACAAATAATGTTCAAAATAAAATAAATACATGTCTAAAAATTATTGGATGAGAGAATATAGACCAATCATCATATAATATTATAAATATATCATCTTGGATTATTTTTTAATAAAAAAAATAATTTATATAAATTTAATAACTTAATAGTTTCCACGGGTACCCCTTCCCTCTCCTATAAAAGCTTCCCAATATTCTCCAATACTCAAACTTAAAAAAAACTTGGTTCGAAAAAGACTATAAAATATATTCTATGAACCCCTCACCTCATTCTAGAAGTCTCCCTTTAGGTCGAAATCCTCCAAAGTAAGCCTTTTTCTTTAAACCAAAGGAAGTTACCCGATTAAGAGGTAACACCTTCTCTCATACTTTTAGTTTCATTTCAATTATACATTCCCTAGAATATTATTATTATATTATTACATAAACAAACCAGTATACTAAATATAATATGTTGTTATTATGATATGTTTGTGAACTATACTAACACACATCTCCATTTAATGGGTAACTAATAGACTGTTTCTGTGTATGACGTACTATTGCCTCCCGAAATGAGGATTGTTCAATTTTCCCCTATCACCACTTATAGTGGACATTATAATGGATAAAATTTTTCATATGATACTATATATATATATATATTCTCTATAAAAATGTAATTTCTATTTAGAATGTAATTTTATTCTTTCTATGTTGTGTAAATACGATAATTTTGTTTGAGGAAGTGTGGACTACCTCCCCCTCAAAAAAATATGACTCATTCCCTCTACACATGGAATGTATAAAGGATGATATTATTAAACATATGATACATACATTAAATTAATATAATAATTTTATTATAATATACAATTATATTATTTAATTATTATTCTTTTAATATGAAAAAGAAATGAAAGTATCGTTTATGCGTACGTATGGCCTAACATCTCCAAGAATGGTGAAATTCATTTCTTATATCCAGATATTATAGATTATTATAAACACATATGTAATAGATATATATTATATTTAAATCATTAATACTATTCTAGAGATGAAGGAATTTTTACCACATGAATAATTTACATCATAATAAGTTCATTTTTTACTCATGTAGGAAATATCGACAAAACATTTGATATAAACATAAATCATCATGTAATTTTTATAACATCGTAATAATTTATATAAAAGAAATAATAAACCTAAAAAAGGTTCTCATGTGATTAGAAAATTAAACTATTTTTTTTCTTCAAGAATATAAACAATGTATGAGACAAGTTGGACTCATGGTAAGGGAAATCCAAACTCAATCTCCATTCATTGAGTTATATAGCCATGTCATTGGTTGTGTTTTTCCCAGAATATATGGAATGAACTATGATTTTTTACACTGAATATCCACTTATATTGGGTGTATTTATATTTGTCTTAGATAATTATTTTATTGATTTATCCTTGATATAATGACATGATGTTTGTAAGGGACTTCATCTCAATCTTCTTTCATTGAGACATATTTTAAAAATATAAACCTCCTTCGTCTATATAGTGTATAATAAAACCATTTTAGTTTTAATTTAATTCAATGGTTTTCAAAAGGGAAACATTTTATATTAATTTTTTCACTAAATTAGAAAATGAATATTTTTTATGTATGTGGCGATTATGAATTCTCCACTGCCACAACCATTATTGGACATTTGGAATCCTCATCAAGTAGTAATGTTTTCAAAAGAAAAATAAATACCATACACATTTTTCAGGTATTTTGGAATTGAAGATGTATTTAATAAATGATTTATTATTTACATAACATTAAATTATTTCATGTGATTTTAGTTGATATTTTATGAGTGAAACATTGATAATTTCATTCTTTTTTGTGTTATGATTATATAATGGTACTTGGACATTTGACACATGGTTATGTGATAAATCAGAGATGTGTGTTTATGGGAGAAACCAAATATGGATAGTTTCGTGATAAAATAAGAATGGGTGGTTACATTATAACCATCAATGTGTTGGGTATGGATATCGGCCAAATCACTATTCTATTTAGTTATATGTGTTGAAGTCGAGATATGATTATTCCATTTAAGCATGATTATGTCCCATGTTACCTTTATATGTTTTATTTTTCCTTTTGTGGGTTTTATGGTAATATTTTGGTAACAAAAAGGGAAATCAATGATATTATAATTTGTGAATAGTATTTACTAGTTATTAAAGGTGAATTGTATTAATTTATGATAATTTATTCATGGTTTACATGTTTTTTCAAGACTAATAGTTTTCCCTTACTTGTGTATCCCTTACATATCTTTTTCTACTCACCCCATGTTTTTGAAATGTTTTCCTCAAGGAATAAGGATGGGAAAGATAATGGAAGTAGTTAAGAATATTTTTATCAAGAAAAGAAATCAATTTTTATTTTAAAGGGTTTACTTTGGTAAAAAAATTAATAGTTAGTAGAAGTGTCTACTTTCAATTTGTTAGTTATTATGTATGATTTATGACCTAATTTTATAAATATATATACTTGAAAATATATTAAATGTGAAATATTGTCAAATTATAGAGTTACCTCAATATTATGTAATGTTTAAGGCTGTGGCCTTATAGTTGGTATTCGAGGATGGTTTAGAAAACTTTAGAGATTATGATGTTTCTTAAGAGTTAGGGATATCATCATGTGTTTATAATTTTATTGTTTAACATACGTTAAATGTCGTAAAAACTCTTTTTGAGGGTTTATGATATGAAATATTAAGGTGATTAATGGTATTTTTGGAGACATTCACCTTTGAGAAAATTATGGGTTATTAGTTTTTGGGATACAAAATGAAAGTTATGAAATTATATTTGAGGTTAAAACATGTTATGGTTATTTTTTAGGTCTTTATAATATTTTTGGAATATTATAAGAAATACAACCTACATGATGGGTGAAAAACCGTCACATCCGGCAAGGCTGGGCAAATCAAACCCCCAACCGAAGGGTGACAAGGGTGAATCACCTACCACCAGCATACATTATGTCCTTGGATGGAATGACATGTTTTTTTATTTTTAGATAAATATGTTTTTAAAATATGAATAAATTAATTTTGGGAACTTATGTTTTATTAAATATATATCCTTGGTTTTGGAAAATGATTTAGGGATTACGTGATAAATGTTATTATGGAATACGTTCACAATTTTAGGAACTTTAGATGATTATAGTAAATAGAATAATATGGGATTTTAATGGAGGAATTTTTGAATTATTTTTTTTGAAAAATCGATGATTTTAATTTTGGAATTATGTGAATTATGTTATTTATCAAATTGATTTACCTATCATTGGGATATTGTGATTAGGATAAGTAGTTTTTAGTATGAGACTTTAAGAGTGGTTGATGTTATTTGGAGATAAATTTTAAGATTTATCTTGTAAGAATATGTGATCAAATTCTAATGAGTTTTGGGTTTAAATAAAAGTTTTTATTATTTTGAAAAATTTTATGAACAATTATTTATCAAATGGTCTTTGATGAACTTTGGATATTACTATTGAATTTGGGAGATAAAAAGTTTTTTTATTCATACAATTGTTTGTTATTTTGGGATAATTATCTAATTTTATCCTATCCTTTTTGGTTTTGGTTAATATTTTTTTTATAATATGAATATATATTTTATATTTTGTGGATTATTTGATTCTATAGATGTCGATTCTAGTGTTTCATGTGTGACCAAGTCATCTTGAATACTCGTCATTTAGAGAAACAATGCATTTGTGGTAGAAATTTTTTGAAGGGTGAAACTATAATTGACATGTAAGTTTATTTTCATATATTCTTAGTATTCATCATAAATAATTTATCAACCTTACATAAATTATTATAAAATAAAAACATATTCCTTTTAGATTTCCTACTACAAAATCAAAGATTGTTTAACCCATCAAAATTTTGTTGTTTTTTGATTGTTAAATTTCTCGTGATAATGGTTTCTATCAAACTCCCTAAAAAATTGACACTTTTTTCCATCTAAATCAATGTTTTCCTACATTGAATACTATTATGTGTTATCTTGGGTGACCTTTTTACTTCTATTTCTTTCTTTGAAAGTGGTAATTTTATTGCCCCTTTTCTGATGTCAGATTGAAATAAAAGTAGTTTTTTAATTTATAATCTAGTTACCAACCCCAAATTAAAAATTCAAGGATGAAATTTATTTATTGGAGGATTATGTAGCATCCCATGTTTTTGGAAGGAAACACTATGTTCAATAGCATACATGATATGCCATATCTAACTTAAGAAAATAATTAAATATTATTATGATTCCTTATTACCAAGCTGTTAAAAAATAAGGGATGAAAAAAATTAATCGATTTATGAAAATATTTTTTAAAAATGTATATAATAAATTATTTTTTGTAAAATTATTTATAAATTAAAAACCCCTTTTAATTAAAAGGAAATGTTTTTCTTAAAAATTCTTTAAAGTAAAAGAATTGAGTTTATAAAATAATAAAACCAATATTGATGGATTTTATTAATTTAATATAATAAATTTAATATTTAATATTTATATTAATTTTTTTCTAGAACAGATATAAGAACAAAATCAATTTTAAGTATAAAATAGGTGTTTTAAAAAAAAGGTATTTCTACCACCTCTTGATGGTGAACCCTTTATAAATCAAGTTTTAGTCTCTTTTATATGATATATTTTAAAAAATAAACATCTTATTTAGAATAGGTATGTAAAAATATACTTTGGTTTCATTTTTTTATTTTTATAGTAAATTTTTTTAAATGAATAGGAAAAAATACTGCATTTTAATTCAAAACTACCTTTCTCTCTAATTTTTTTTATATTGATATATTTTTCTTTAAATTGGGTTTAATGTGTAATTGGATTAAGGTTTTATCATTTCATCAAATTTTTGTCATTAATGGTAATTTTATATTGAAATTTTTTATAAACACATGTCAATCATTTGATGGTTTTTATAAAAAAACACATTTTCTCGTTTTGACAATGAAAATTAATTTTAAATTAATTACAGAAATTTATATGTTTTAAATTTAGAAAAATGGATTCCATGTTTTAAATCAGACTCTCTGAATTATGTAAGTTGGTCCATTTTATTTTAGGACCAGATGAATAGTAACTGTATTAAATATTTTAATTTACCTGGATTAAAGGGTAAATAAGGTAAATAAGGGTAACAAATAATATTATGATAATATAAAACTTCAATAACAGATGTCAAAATCCAATTTACTGATATATTTAGGAATAAGATAGCTCATGGGATTAAAATTCTTCTTTTTTAAGCCACTTGGATTTGATTATGATACTTATATCTTTGAATTTAATGTAATGGAAAATATGTTATAAACATAAATCTTCGTAATAAAACAATTTTAATATGGGGTTATATATGGGATATATTAAACTATAAATATTAATTAGAAATATAAAATTATTTACTATATCAGGGTATTTTATTTAAAAATTTTAGACATTAAATAATTAAATTTAATTATGACACAATGATGATGTTGTGATTTCTTTATTAATGAAGGAATCAAATAAATGATATTATAAATATTAAAATAAATTTTATTTGAAAATAATTAACTCATAAAATATTTATATGTTAATATAACATTTTATAAGACTATTTAATGATTTTTTATAAGTTATCTATCTGTTTGGATTTTATTTAAATTCAAAAAAAAATGAATTGAGTAAAAAATGACATAATTTATGTTTTATAAAAATATAAATTTGTATAATTATTTTGAATTCATAAAAATATATTAAAATCTCCAAGTGACTATGAGAAGGTCTAAAAATTAATTAAGTGTCCAATTATGGTAAATTTAACCCATATTAGTAAAATTATTTTTCTCTTAATAATTAAAATGTTGTTACCACAATTAAAATTAAAAGAGAATAGCTAATGTGAAACCAAAAATATAAAGTTTAAAATAAAATCAATACATTTATAAAAACTACAAAAAGAGAGTATTTAGACCAATAATAATTTTATATTATAAACATATCAATTAATATCCTTTTAAATAAAAAAATTAATTTCTATTATTTTAATAATTTTAGAGCTTCCAAGGGTGCACCTTCCCTCTCCTATAAAAATGTACCCACTATTCTCTAATACTCGCACATAAAGAACCCTTTGGTTTAAATAACCCTACAAAAAAATCATACTATAATACCTCCCTTCATCCTAGAAGTCTCCCTTCGTATTGAAACCTCCAAAGGAAGCCTTTTTCTTTAAACTAAAGAAAGTTACCCAATTAAGAGGTAACACCTTCTCTCTTGTTTTTTAGTTTTATTTCCATTATACACTCCCTAAAATATTATTATTCCATGGTTACATAATTAAAATAGTATCCTAAATATACTAGGATGTTTTATGAAATTTTTTATATCTACACATACACACACCTCCATTTTATGGGTAACAAACATTCTGTTTCAGTGTTTGGCGAACTATAACCTCACGAAATGATGATTGTTAAATTTTCCAATACCACCTCCCATAGTGGCCATTATAATGGAAACTACTTGACATATGATATATATGATATATATAATCTATATTATTCTCAAATTTTTATTTATAACATCCTTTTATGCATTCCATGTTGTGTAAATATGATAAATTCGTATGAGGAAGTCTGGACTACCGCCACTCAAAGTGATATGACTCATTATCGCTATACATGGAATGTGTAAATGAATAATTTATTAAACCAAAGAGACATAAATCAAATTAATATAATATTGTTATTATAATATATAGTTATATCATTTAATTATTATTGTTTCAATATGAAAAAAATGAATATAGCGTTCATGAGTACATATGGTCTACAGTCTCTATGAACGATGCATTTCATTTATTATCCCCAAATATTATGGATTATTATAAATACATACATACTAGATATATATGACATATATGATGCTGAAATCATGAATACTGTTATAGATATGACGGAAGTTTTACCACATGGACAATTTTCATAAAAAGAGTTCATTTTTGACTCAAGTACCAACTATCAACAAAACATCCAATATGAGCTTAAATAGTTATGTAATTTTTATATCATGTTAATAAGTGATATAAATGGAATAATTTACTTGAAATTTATTCTCATGGAAATAAAAAATTAACCAATGTTTTTTATTCTGGAAAATAAATATCGTACAAGACAAGTCATACCCAAGTTAAGGGAAATCTTAACTCAATCTCCATTAATTGATTGAAATATCGATGTCATTGGATTTGTTTTCCAAGAATATGTGTGAATGACCTATTATTTTTTACACTGACTATCCACTTATATTGGGTGTATTTATGATTGTCACACATAATTATTTCATTGATTTATCCTCAATCTAATGATACTATCTTTGTAAGGGACTTAGTCTCAATATCATTTCATTGGGGGCTATTTTGATAATATAAATTTTCTTATTTTATACGACGTATAATCAACCATTTTGACTTCTAATTTCATTAAAAAATTCAAAATGGAATATTTTTATATGAATTGTTCCACAAAATGAAAAAAATGAATGTGTATGCAGTGACAACAACTTCTCCACCACCTTGACCATTATTTGATATTTGGATTACTCTACAAGTCGTAATGTTTCTAAAAAAAATACCATATACCATTTTCCTATAATTTGGTTTTAAAAATGGTTTTGATAAAGGATTGATTATTTATATTTCATTAAATGATTAGTTGTGATTGAAAAGGATATTTTACGAGTGAAATACTAATAATTAGAATCTTTTATGTGTTATGATTATATAATGGTACCTAGAAATTTGATGTGTAATTACATGATAATCCAAAGATGGGTGGGTATGTGATAAACCAAATAAGGGTGGTTCTTCAGAAAACAAAGGTAGGGGGTTATGTAATATCCACCAACGCATAATGTGTGGAAGTCGGCCATATGGCTATTATATTTAATTATATGTGTGGAAGTATAAAGTATGGTTATTCCATTTAAATATGATTAATTCCCATGATACATTTATATGTTATTTGTCTCTTTTTATGGGTTTTATGATAATATTTTGGTTATAAAATGGTTATTCTATGGGATTATAATATGTGAGGAGTATTTTATACTTCTTAAAGGTAAAAATTAATTATATTATGATAAAATATTCCTGGTTTATATGTTTTTGAAAGATTAACTGTTTTTTCCTTCCTTGTGTATCCATTAATGAAATTTTTATACCTATCCCAGGTTTTTGAAATATTTTCCATAGGGCTTAAGGATAAGTATGAGAAATGAATAGGTCAATAAGATTTTTATCAAGAAAAGAAATAATGTATTATTTTAAAGGGTTTCCTTTGGTGAAAAAAGGATTGTGAGTAGATATGCCCACATTGAAATTTTTTTAGTTGTTATGTATGAATTATTGATGAATTCTCTAAAACTCTAAACTTGAAAAGATCCTTAATGTTAAATAAGGTCAAATTATATAATTAACTCAAGATTATATAATGTTTAAGGCTAGGTACTTATAGTAACCCTCCTTAATAATTCTATTTTAGAAACATCTCAAATATTAATTTCTCTATAGGTACATCACAAAATAATTTTAAACTTTATATTAACTTATACTAACCACCAAATAAAGGAAATTATTCAACAGTTGAAAAAAAATTTATAATCAATTAGGGAATGAGAATATACCCTTTATAAGAATTAAAAAATTATAGTAACAATAATATGATTGAAATAATTACATGATACGAAGGTTTAATAAATTTATATGAATGTTTGAATTGAATATAGAATTCAATCATAGATACATGTGGATTTGAATGTATCTGAAATGATTTCCCATGAAGTGGTGGTTTATTATTGGGAGGATTTTTTTCCAATCCTAGATAAAAAAAATAATCAGAACTAGCATATTATTTTCATTAGGTGGAGGAACAACATGTGGGATAAGATCATAATTTTTTTTCTTCACTCAATTCAGGATAAAAATATATGGTGGGGTAGAAAATCATTTGGAATGATGGAAGGTTAAAATATAAAAAAATGTTTAGATGGAATTTGAAAGTGTAATATTATTAATAAAACAAAACTAATATATTTTCAATATATATTAATTTTTTTTATGAGAAATGATATCTATGAATTTTGATACTAATGATTTATATTACAAATTTATCTATAAGGTAATATCCAATACTAGATCAAACACATAATAGGAACTCACATTACCTTTATGTTGAAAAACATTCTAACACCTTGTACTCTGGCCATTTATCTCTAAAAAATTACTTCTTATTTATGTAATTTTATTATTGGATGTACTGGTAATTTTGAGAAAATATAGTAAAATAAATGATTAAAAAATATTTAAAATGAAATTTTTTGTAAATTGAGAAATTACCTATTTAGGGATTCTATTTTATTTATGGTATAAACAATAATTCATAAATTTTCAAATATAATACCCATAATTGTTATCATTATTCTTATCTAGACACTATATAAACATTAACCAAGAGAAGTAAATTGTTTTTGAAATATGTTTTGATTGTTAAATTTTACTATATATACCTTAATATGTTTCAATTTTAAGAAATTTTTTGGATTATTATATTTAGTTACTGACCTCATACCATGATTTATCCTATATTTATAGATATCCCTATCAAAAAAAAATCTTGTTAAAATAAAAAAAATACATAAATTAAATTTTATCGACTAAATGTTGATTTTGGTGCATTACAAATTCACAATGGACATCATGTGTGGTCAATTTTTTTGAAACCCATTCTTTAGATAAAAAAAATAAACCTTTGGGATATCTAAATTAGTTATAATTAGCATCCACTTTTTTTTTAAAAATGTAATGAAACAAATAAAAATATATTTCATATGATTATATTTCAGAGTTTAAACCTACATTTTGGGCATCAATAGAAGTCTATAATCCATTATTTTATTTAAAAACTCTTTACTTGGTTCATTTTTTTCTTTCAATTTCTTCTATTCTGAATGAAACCATATTCCATAGAAATGATAGATGGATTAATTAGTACGAATCTTTCTTCACACAGATTTAATTTTATATAGTAGTAATATATGTTCTTATAGAAAATATGTGTATTTATTTACTATAATAAACACAGTAAATAATAGTTTAGAGAACAAAACTATGAAAATATACCTCACATGTGTATTAAAAACTGATACCCCACACCATTAAAACATGATAACCTCATTTATACTCTTGAAACCAACCATGCTTGTAATAGCCTATCAAAATATATTTCATCATTTAATGGTTTATCCGCATGAAATTTTAATGTTAATATATAAGGAAGTGGAACTGTTATCGTGAAGGTACTCTCAAAAGGTTATTTTGATTTCTTGGTTGATCCACTAGATAGTATTGATTTGACCATATATTTCCCATTATTTTTTTCTATCTGTATTACCATATCTAATTATAGAAAAAATTTCATCAATAGTAAAGGTGTTTCATTTGAAAATTTTTTTAAGGACATATTGATGTATCTTTATAAGATTAAATTAACATTAAATAAATGTGTAAATAGAATTATCAACTATGGTATCTTTTAGACCATCATGAAAAATAAAAAAATAAGTGTTCACCCCAAGATATACTTAAATCCCCACTCTCACATGGTATTTTCAGAATTATTTATTATGTATTATGTCTCATTTTATATTTTACAATCAACCCATTATAGAAAAGTGATGCATGGGTGTTTGTAGTTATAAATCACATACAATTTCACACTGTATAATTTTTGTAATATAATGTTATCAATTTTTTGTATTCAAATTTTGAAAAAAAAGTTATTAAAAAATTTAAAACCTCATGTAAGGAATGATGTTAAGGAGAACTTATAGCCAAAAAGATTATGAGGTCATGTGGCTCTTCATGTATTGACCATTGTTCCACTATTGGTTCACTTAGATCTTTTAACAAATATTGGTTCACTAAACATGACCAAACAAAAATATCTTTTAAATAATCTATCAACCCATGTATGAAATTCATTATCTCATATTTATCTCCTTGTGTCCTTTTATTTTATAAATAATTTCAAGTGACACTACAAAACCTACACCTCTAAAGAGGCTATATTGTTCTGGCCACTTAAAAGATTCTGAAAGTTGTTGTTCCTTAAACATACTTGATTCTTATTATTATCTCTAAACCATATAAAAACATATTAATGTAAATAGATATTTTATGTAATACTATTATATACAATAATTTTTTACTATGTCATATATACACATGGTTACCATACTTATTATGTATTTTCATATTCTAGTTTTACCACTTTATTTAAAAGATCCTCATTACAAATCACATGATGTGGGATGGATGTGGATTTAGATTCTCATTCATAAATATATATATATATATATATAAACAAATGAATCTATGTAGTTGTATATCACATTAAACATTCATTGTATATTTATAATACATCACATTTTCTTTTCATATGTAGCATACCCCGTAATTTCTTTATGGTAAGGGTATGTTGGTTTTGATGCACATTACATATTATTATCACACTTTGAAATTTCATAAACTAATTTTTTAAATAAAATTGTATAAAATAAATAATATTAAATAAAATATTATCAGCTATAACTCACCTGAAATGATTCTTTATCAAGGTAACTAATGAAATCATTCCATGTTTCCTTGTTTTTAATGTTTGTGTATATAGATGGTGGGTTGGGGTTTACTTTCACTTTAAAAACTATTAGATATTTTATTTATAGGATTATCTAGAAGTATATTTGATCTTTTATAATGATAATTAGGAAAAAGTTATTACAACAATATTCTACAATAAATGAAGTATAAAGGGGATAAAAAAAGTAAATCAATATTTTATTATATAATTTTTTGATAAAATATATAAAATATGTCATTACATTACCCAAATATCATCCCACATGGTTTCTTCTAGTGCAAGAATGACATTATGCCACATATCTATACCATTTGGAACAATAATTATCATTGTGAACCAAATATAACTAATTAACATTGACGTTTTTTGTCAAAAAAGTTGAACACATTATTTATATACAATATTAGATTTATAAATTTTCTTATTTCCTTCATATATATAGTTAATATGGGGATGCAACCCCACTCTGGGTTTTTTCTTCAAGATGCAACTGATCCCCAAATAATTCTATAGTTTTATAATCTATCAAGAATTATCCCTTATTATTGGTAATTTTAATATGTAGAGAATTCAATAGCTAGAATACTAGTAAGAAATTTAATTTATATTGCATAAATATAGTATATAACACCTAATATCATGAGGAAAACATAGTATATTAAAAAATAATTAAATTTTCTCATTGAACCATCTCTTTTTTATTAGATTGGGATAATCTATTGAGTATAGAAATCCTCTCTTTATTGTCCAATATAATGTAAAAGATACTATATACATTGGGACTATTGGGAAATTTTTGTGATCTTACAATTAAGGGGTAATCATCAATTGATTTTTCATTTGACCCTACATTTTTTTAGTCACCAATAGAACTATTGAACAATTCTTTTTTGTTGGATCAGGGAAAAAAATACTTATAATTAATATGATGTCATTTAAAATGATTCATCCTTATACACTTCTACACTAAAAATATTCTTTATAAAGCTTAATTGTTCGAAATTAACTGCACAACTATAGTTGACCCATTTACAATAGCAAAGTTACAAATGAAATGTTGTATAATACAACTCAGATATCTATTCAATCATTATGAATTATAACATATTCACATAAATTTGATTCCTATCCTTGGAAGTAGATAAGTGCATCAATTATTCCACAAGAATAACTCTACTATGTTGTATTATAATGCATTAATTTTATTCCATTATATATAATATATAAACATTAACTACTAAACCACTGTAAGATATAACATTTAAATCTTGTACCCAGATTGTTCATTGAATTCATTCAATAAATGAATTCATGTTTTCATATAACTCATTAGTAATATAATCTCAAAAAAAATCATATAAACTATATATTTTGGGTCTTTTTTATCCATACTTCAACTCTTTATGGAACTTCAATGGGTATATAACTTCACTATACATGGATTAGAAAAATAAGTAAAGTTTGGTTAATGTATGTCATATATTTTCAAGAAGAATTAAATATACAGCTAAATGCATTATATATTTCATCAAAACATGACAGTCATGTTATTTTGGACCCTAAAAAATAAAATTATCAATTGGAATGACATTTTTTTTATATTTTATGAATAACCCTATAGATGTTTTACACAACTAAAGATGTTGAAAAATTGAATAAATTCTTATTTGGATATAGTGTAATTTGATGGGGGAAGAAAAGTTATTCTTCCACCCCTCACTAGTCCCAACTCATCCCTTATCTTCATTAAAGTCAGGTATAAACTAGACTTAATTCCACATATTTCTTTCTCTAGTACTGTTAGTGATGTTCCAATTACACTATTACATACATTTTTTTTAGATCCATGGAATCAATAAAAATTCTGACGTAAAATAATTACTATATAAAAATTCAAATAAAAATTTTCTATTTTCCCACCTAATTTCATAAGGGGTTTAAAAAAATATTTCCCAAAATTAGTGTCAATAACTTTTACTCTCATGAATAGTTGATCACAAAATAGTGGATATAGTGTTGAACATTTTTCATTATTTCCGTCAAATGATGTCATCTAGGATCGATATTTACATCACTAGTGTAAAAATTAATGATGTACTTAAAAAATATTTGACCAATATTTTATCCTAATGGAGTGTATATCTTCATAAAAAATAATACATCCTAACATTTCTTTAAATCTATAGCCTGAAAAATTTCCATAAGTATGAATGTTATTTATCATCATGTACAATATGTCTCTTAATATGAAATCTTCACTTCTATGATTATCATAACATATAACACCTATTTACCACATCAATTTTTTATATTTGATCAGTGAATATAAATAGTCATCAATATCATTGTGAGGTTGTTTTGGTCCAGATATATGCAGATACATCATCATATATTTGTGCATCATACATTACCATAGTGGCAAGTAATAATTTACCAATATAAAAACTCATGTACTACAAGTACAACTTATCACAAAAAAATATTTATTCCATATATATATAATGCAGGATGAATGTTTCTTGGATCCTTTCTAAATTTAGGATACTCATAATCAGTTTTTTCCACCGATGAGAGTCTCTTGGTGGATATAATTTCCCATATTCAATTATTATAATTTCATGAAATGTATGTTTTCTAGAGGTAAAATTACATCCATATAGTAATATAAACCATGGAATGATTGGAAAGTAATATATGTATTTCAAAGAACCCGATTCATCTTTCTTGGATCAATATGTTCCACATTAAATGAATTTTCTGAGTGATTCATTGTTCTTAAAAACAATATACAATCATTTGTATATACATGTATTTTTTCTAATATCATACCAATTGAACAAATAATTTTTTTAGCATCATATTTTTGGAAATGAAGCTCATTAATTTTAGAAGCATATCATTCTAGTGAAAAATTAGTTTTGTAAAACCAGGGCCTCTCCATCTGGTGCTAGGTTTCAAATTATATAACTGTACTAAAACTGAAAATGTTGTTTATTTAGTACAACAGGTATATAATGGTATCATTTCACAATTATTTAAATTCTTCAACAACTTAAGAAAAACATGAAGGTTATCTTAAATTTTCATTTTTCTTTTTTCCAAATGAGTTTCATCACCATTTATATTATTAATCATATCAAATGATCCATAAATGGTAGTATAATCCCATTCTGTATGTACATTTTGTTTTTCTTCACATTTAACACAAAAGTTATAGCTTTTATATATTCCAAGGAAAATCAAATTTTCTTAAAAATATTATGGATGAATTCACATTCAATAACAACAACATAAACATGGAAAAGAAATTGATAGGGGTTTTATGAATTATTTATTAAAAACATGAAAATCTCTTCAACTCCATCCTCATAAAACTTTGTTATAGGATTAAAATCCACACATTTTCTATTCATATATATCATATAAGGTTCAACAAAAAAAATTGTACAAAAAGTAAACAAGAACATATAAGGTATTCATATAATGTGTATATACATTGAAATGTGAAAAAAAGAATCAAAATTTGGGTGTATGTATGCTATATTTTTGGAATGTTTACGTAGACTGAACATGTTTAAGCTCACTAGTGTCTAGTCCTTACATTACACAAAATATAAATTCACCCCCTTTCATCCCTTTGTCACTCTTATTTTTTTTCATTATTTGAAACCCATTGTTTCTAAACACATTTTTGAATAAAAATCACCATTTTTAATTACAAAAAAAACTATTTTCAATAAATCCCTTTTTATTCATTTTGAATAAATTAATATTTTATGTTACACAAAATTTAATTAGAAACCACCTTGAGATTAAACATAAGACAACTATATTTTATTCTTCCATAAAATGATTTTTTGGCATCCAAACCATTTTTCAATCATATTAATAATATGAATAAATCCAATTCTATTCATTTTGAATCAATTAATATTTAATGTGACTAAAAACTCAATAAGAAACCTAGAAAACATATTAAAAATATATTGTATTCTTAAGTAAAACATATTTTGAGTATCCAGAACCTTTGGAAATTATATTAATAACATTATGAAATCATGCGCAGAAATCACATGTTAAGAATATGTATATAGGTATATGTGTGTATCTCTTCAATGTGACATGTTAAGAATATATAATTTTTAAAATAAAATATTATGTTAAGAATTCAAAACTAATGTGAAGTGTAATACATATAGGTGAGAAAACTAGATAGAGAGATGAAAAAATTATTTCCAGGAACACCCTATTATTAGAATACAACTTACCTATATCAATCTTTATGAACTCCCCATAGACCTGTAAACAGAATGAAGTGGACCAATCTCAAAATACACAACCCTTACAAACCCCTAACCCCATATAAACCAAATATATACACACACACATATATATATTTATATAGATATATGTGTGTGTACACACACACACACACATATATATTCAAATATATATATTTATTCACACACACATAGATATATATATATATATATATATATATAATTTAATATTTTATATGTGCATGTGTGTTCCGAGATATATATATTTTATACAAGAATATAATATAAAATAACCATATAAAAATAGAAAGATAAAATATTTATGTTATTTCACAATGGGAAAGTTTTAATGTTAAGTTACAATAAAAAAATTAACTTCATAATTTCATTTTAATTTTCAAACAAACATTTTCAGGGGTAACTATAACAATTCATAAGAAATTCTACCAATAATATGATAAGATCCACTATAAAAATTAAAAAATTAAAAAAACCCAACAAAAGACTATCAAAACCCTTTGAAAATAAAAAACGGTGGTTTTTTTTGGTACACCTACAAGACACTATGGTACACATAGGACAAGTGGAAAAAAGTTTTTCTGGTTTATGGGAAAAGAAGAACTAAAAAGGTTAAAGGAATGAAAGATCGAATAAAAGTATTAAAAATAATCAAATACCTTGTGTTTTTAAAGGGTCAATTTATTAGAGAAGTTCAAGGGGGAGCGATGAAAGATGTTCAGTTTCACAAGAGCTGGAACAGAACGAGCGAGTGTGATTCACTGTTATGGTTGTATTTAAAATATTAGAGGAGTTATTTCAAAATATTCAAAAAATCACTAATAAATATTTTTATATAGTAACTAAAATAAAAATATCTTATAAAAAATATATTTATCAGCGCTTTCTAGAATGCACAGATAAAAAAATATAAAAAAATTACAAAAAATATCAAATAAATATATATTAAAATTGAATAAATTATAACAAAATTAATATTAATTATCATTAGTAATGAAAAAATGATCTTAAATTCATGAATTTCTTAATGAATGAAATTTAATAACTTCAAATGAATATACTTAAAATATAAAAAAAAAAAAAGAAGTTTAATTAATTATATAAATAATTAAAAAATGAATATATATATTAAAATGAATATGAAAATATATAAAATATTCACATTACAAATATATTAAAAAAATTCAATGTTAATGAATAAATATATATAAAGTAATAATATGAATGAATAAATTAATAAATATTAAGAAAATAAATATTAAAAATTAATAATTTTAATGAAAATAAAAAAATAATTAACCTTATAAATGAATAAATAATACTAAATAATATTACTTGAATGAATGATAAAAAATTATGAAATTTGATTACTAAAATTTTAATAAATAAAAAAATATTAAAAAATTAAATAAGTGTTATTAATTATATATAATATTAATGAAATAAAAAATAAATATATATTAAAATGAAAATTAAAACATATTAATTATATAAATATCAACCATATTAGAAACATTAAACGTCATTAAATAAACATGTATAAAAAATGGCTATAATTACAAAAGTTTTAAACAAAAAAATTGACAATGAATAAATTTTGAAAAGATTTAAAAATAATTAACATTATTAATGAATAAATATGACTAAAAGGGAATAAATTTGAAAAAAAGGCTTAAAAAATAATAAATAGTATATATTTTGTAAAAGTATAAAAAATAAATTAAATTTTCCAATTAAAAACCTGGTATATTAAATATATTATGTTAAAAAATAAAATTCAAAAATGAATATTAAAAATTGAAGAAATTATAAAAATATTAAGTGTGTCTGTTTATTTCTATATAAAATTGCATTAATTGCCTAAATGTGTGTGTGAAATTAATGTGAAAAAAGTATTATAAATGTTAAATTTTATAAAAAACAAAAACATTTTTATTAAAGGTTAATTACTTTATACTAAATTGTCAAAATTTTTATTTAATATTAGTTTTTAATAATAAATCAATTTAGTAAATATATGACTTATTTAATGTAGATATTGATTTTGTATTATATAAATCACATATTAAAAAATATTATATTTATTGAATATATATATATATAATATGAGTATATTTATAAATTAAAAATATTTATTATATTAAAGATTAATTAGGTATAAAAACAATAAAAATGAATATATTAAAAAATATTAAATTAAAAAATATTTAAAATGAATAGATTATAAAAAAATTAAGAAAACCAATAATATTATTAATGAATATATAATTTTAAATTAATGAATTCTAAAAAAATTTGAAATTTAATTAAAATACGAATAGAAGGAAAAAAAATTATAAAAGGAATAATTGTTATTATTTATTTATATATATTTTTTAAAATGAATATATGTTAAAATGAAAAAGATTATATATATTAATTATGTATATTACAATTACATTAATGAAACTAAATGATAATCAATAAATATAAATAAATATTTAAAATGAATAAAATTAAAAGCTTATTAAAAAAAATA